>CM035162.1:92191341-92811812 GCA_020205615.1 Panax quinquefolius
TTGGGACATGTGTCACATTTGGTATATATTTGTATCCAAACTCACAAGTATATGTGTTGTTGTATTTTGCACGACAATTGTTGTAATAAAGTTGTAGTTATTTTACATACTATGTATTTGGCGACTTCGAGAATGGGTTGGATGGAATGGACCTATTTTGGGGTTGTCACATTAAATGCACTAATTAGGTAACCCTAATTAAAGTCTAGAAAACCTAATTAATATTTCTAAAACTTTAATTTTGAAATGAGAAACCCAATTTGAAATTCAAATTAGAGTTCGAGATTGTTGGTAATTGTGATAAGATGATTAATTAACAAGTATTAAAATTATAAATGTTAATTATGGAAACCCTAAATTGTTAAACCCAATTACTAAACTAGAACCCTAATTTAGTAATTAGAAACCCTAATTTTAATTTGGTAACCCTATTTACCAAAAGAAGAAACCTTAATTGCTATTTTAGCAATGTTAATTATATATAGAGATATTAAACCCTAATGTACTGTATAAGATAATTAGAAAATTAATCATAATTAAGAAACCCTAATTTCAAAATTTTAGAAACTAAAATTTATTTTATTTTATTTTATTTTATATACAAACCCTAATTTCTAAATCCTACAAATGATATGTACTAAACCTTAGGGTTAAACCACAAAGAATTCAAACCCCAAGGGTTTTGCGTGATTACAATTTTGCCATTAAATTGGAAAATCAAAAGAACAAAATGCCCTTTTAGCATTAAAGAAGCTAGCATGTAGGTTTTGACAATTGGTGAAGTTGTTCACCAAACCAACAACCCATATGTGTTCTCTAATGACAAGACTCGACCATTTCAAAGACTATACATGCATCTAATATTTATATAAATAGATTGTAGGAGAGAGAAATGACATTAGTTAGTCCATTTTGTTCCAACACTCCACTAATTCTCTCTTCTTCAAAACTCACGAATTTCTCTAGCATATCGGGTCCTAAGAACATTACAAATCCAACAACAAATCGAAAGTCGAAATCAAAAATTGTTCATAAGAGGTATAAAACCACAAAGCATGATTTACATCCAAAAATCGGATGTTTGATGTTGTTTTTTTGTGTTAAACATGTTATATAAGATGTCTAATGATGATCTCAGGTTGCTAGATGTTAGATCCATAACATCTAGAGGCTCGGATTTGAAGATTTAAAAATCTGGGAAAATATTTTTGTGACCGACAAACCAAATGTCGTGTCGTGTAGATCTTTCTATGTTTTATGTTTTTTGTTGTTTTAATGTTTAATCTTGTGGTATCTTTGTGAGATCTTTTCTCTGTAACTCAAATCGAGTCGGATCGGTTGTAGGTTGCAAGATATGGGTGGTCAAACAACGTTGACCAACCATGATCGCCATGTTCAGGTAACCCGAACGAGCCTGAAAAGGTCGACATGATTTTCATGAACCCCGGATCCGGCGATCGGTTTGATAATATGTTCTTGGTTTTGTATCTAAGTTGTAGTATGTTATTTGTACTACATTATGGTATCATTATATCACCTAAACACTAAGCATGATGAAAGTAATGGTTGGTCAAACCAGGCGAAACGACCACGACATCTGCTTTTCCGGGAAACCCATAAAATCGATGAGCATGTCTTCTCACATGGTTTGGACCGGACTGAATCGATTGTTTGTAAGGTTGTTATATGTATATTTTGTAATAGATCTATAGTATAACATTACGGCTACATACTTCATGCCTTATTTCACACAAAAACGCCCAAGAATCACATGTTATAGAAGGCGAAAATGGATGAACAACATGTTCTTCATTTCCGGGTAACCCGAAATGAAGAACATGTCTGAACAACTTTGTTTGAGGATCTGATCTATTATGTTATGCATGTTATGTTGATGTTTATTGTTGGCTCGTGTAGTATTGTACTTGTACTACGTGATCTAACCATCAACATGTCCGTAAACAAATTTAGCATCGTTTAATCAATGGTCAAAGTAAATATATGTTGTACAGACATCGCTATGAATGTTCAAGAACAACTCGAGAACATGAAGAACACCTATAATGACGCTTTGTCACTATAGATGGTCTTTAGCAATGAGATAGTAATTTATTTTCCGAAAATTAATTAATTTAATTAAATAAATAGAAAAAATAGTTTTAATTATTAAAAATACCATATAAATTATTAAAAATTATTTTAAAATTTTAAAATTATTTTTAATTATTTTAAGTATATTTCAAAAATATTTAATACTTTTGAAATATTATTAGTATTTAATTTATTTAATTATAATATTAATTAAATTACAAAAATGATTTTAATACTTGAAAAATCATTTAAAATTATATTATGATATAAGAAAATATTTTAAGTTATTTTTAATGACTTTTAATATTTTGTGATAAATTTCATTAATAAATTAATATTAATGATAATTAAGTTATTTACTAAATGAATTAAATAAATTAATTAAAATGATTTTATTATATTAAAATTATTTTACATAATAATAAAGTATTTAAAATATTTTAAGTTATAAAATATAACTTTTAATATTTAAAGATAAATTTCATTAATTAATTATTATTAATGATATTAAATTTATTTAATAATTATAAATAATTTAGTTTAAAAATGATTTTAATATTATAATAATCATTTTAAAAGAAAATAAAGTGTTTAAAGATATTTTAAGTTATAAAATATAACTTTTAATATTTAAAGGATAATTTCATTAATAATTTAATATTAATGATTATTACCTTATTATTAAAGATATTAAATTTATTTAATAATTATATTAAATAAATAGTTTATAAATGGTTTTATTAATTTAAAAATCATTTAAAAGGAATATAAATGAATTATACTTAATGACTTTTTTGATATTTTGATAAATAAAACATTAATACTTTAATATTAATGATAATTATTTAAAAATAATTTTAAATGTTTTAAAAATCATTTAAGGGTAATATTAATACTTTAAAAGTATTTTAAGTTATTATAAATAACTTTAATATTTTGGAAATGATTTCATTAATAGTTTAATATTAATTAGATATTAATGATAATAGAATTATTCAATATTTAAATCATTTAATAATGATTCCGATGTTTAAAAATTCATGATAAATTATAATAAGTGTTTTAAAATTATATTAAGTCATTTAAAAATAATATGACTGATATTAAGTTACGGGACAGAGTCTTAGACTCGATAATTACCTGATAAAGATGTTGGTACCTCGACATATTTCAAAAATTGATCTGGACATAGATAATTTAATTAGATATGTGATTATTTGTGATTCATGGTTAGTAAACATATGTGTCAATGTGATTAGATATGTATGTGATACGCTGCGAAATGCGATCTACGTGTTATAGTATAATGTTCTAATCGAGCGAATAATCCGATTAATGATAGTCGTGATATAAGCGATAAATCTAAATTGCAAATTGTAAGCGGTAAGATCGGTGCAATATCGTACCTTTGCATTTTCTTTATCTGATGGACATAAATAAGAATATTTCTAAACTATATTATTACTTTATGCGATTATGAACCTTATATTATATACCGCCCATTGATCATCAACATGTTAGTATATGATAATTCGATATATATATTACATTCAATTAATTTCGATAAATGGTTATACAAGTGTCCCCACTTGGATAATCATTATATTTAATCACATGTTGATATACCTTTGTCAATTACCCGTATACATATATGTTTGAATTATAGATTATTGTTGAACAAGATAAAACCTTTGATTTGGAACCCGATAAGTATGAACATCCCTACACGGGAAAACTTTTTATGCACCCAAGGTGGACAGAGTGAACGATACCCTCGTTCTTGCACGTAGTATTGATCAATGCAGGGCATAACAGGCTGATCACCCCCCGTGCCCGTAAGTTATGACGGTTTACAGATGAATTTCTGTTTAACCTATTTGACAATTGAAAACAATGTTCATAGCATGTCACCTAAACCCTATTTATAGTCAGTATGTAGTTTCAAAGATTTGGTATAGAATTGATATATTATTACTATTGGTACAAATTACTTCACAACTGTTGAATCGTTGTAGAAGGGTAGTATAAAGAAAACATTTAAATTCTTTAAGCTTATATATATATAATTGCTATTACTTGCTGGACACTTAAATGCTCATCCTTGCTTAATTTAAATGTTTTTAGCTAAGTGTGAACGACCAGAGAGCTCTGCTAAGAACAAGGGAAATGGAAAGGTTGCTGAATGAGAGAAATGCTATTTTATGTAATAATTAACTTTATTAAGACAAGTATGATATATATTATCTATCATGGGTTGTAATGAATGTTTAAAGGTTACGTACTTGGGATTCGGACTACGATGATATGTAAATTAAGTTGATCTTTATATTATTGTTATTGTTATTAGTATTATTCCGCTTTCATAGAAATGGTATATCATAAAGCACCGAAGTTCGGGTTTCAAGTACACGAATTTGGGGCTCTACATGTTGGTATCGAGCTTAGGGTTAAAAACCTTAGGTGGGTTAGAACTTGAGGCTATAACCTTAGAATAAAGGGAAACGTTAAAATATAAATAACTCATATAAAGTTTAAAAGAGATGAATTGACTAAGTTCATAGTCAAATAAAATAAAAGATAACTTATATAAAACTATTAATTGTTGTGTGTATAAACTATATGCTAATCGGATAATTTATATGTGTAGATGTACGTGGAAAAGGCTTGTTATATGCATATAGCATGAAGAAGGGTCAAACCCATATACCGAAAGTGATATCAAAGCCAATAGTCAAATTGAGGCTCACAATGCGAACAACTCGACGACGAGGTGGTTATCGTAGAAAGCGTAGTACAAGATCCAAAGATGGTGGAGTGACGATAGTGATTCGGACACTAAAGTTGAAGGCGATCAAGCATCAACGGAAGTGCAAGATCCGAGAAATAAGGTTTCTTCTCTAGAAAGGCTATGGGAGATAGAAAAGGCGCTTAATAGTCAATTGCGTCAAGCATTAATAGAAACAATGGAGGAACAAGATAAGCTTAAAATCCAAATAGATCGGATGGGAGCCCTGACAACATAAGCGTAATGCGACTCTGAAAGCAAGATAGGGAAAAGAAAGATAGAAGACCATGACTTAGGAAAACTGATAAGAAGAAAGGGAAAAGAATTTGTTATCTTTGCGGTTATGAAGGACATACTACTCTGTATTGTCCCGACTACAAACCAGGAGCATGTTTTATATGTGGGATAGAAGGTCATCAGGCGAAAAGTTGTCCAATGAAGAGGTGTAATAAATAAGTAGTATTGGTTCTATGATGTAGGTGTGTTTAATGTAATATATAGTATAAGTATGTCTGTGTAATGTAATGTTCTCAACTTTTGTAATGATCAAGCTTGTGAATCCCGACTTTTGTGGTCATAAAGGGATAGCTGAAGTTCAAAGTATTATGTGCCAAGCTATGTAAAATATTCGATAAATGAATATGAATCTATGTTTGAGTAATGAAACAAGTTTAATATATTAAACTTATGTGATAAGGTTTAGAATGTAAGTTAAATTTATGATTTTATTTAACCAGATAATGCCGCCAAGACGTCGAACTCGAAATCAAAGGGCAGAAGAATCTTTCAACAACGTTGAGGGACAACAACAAGCTGACCCGATGCAACACTTTGCAAACATGGTAGCACAAGCTATCGCAAAGAAGGAATACCGATCATTGGAAATCGGCCAGGATAACCACTGGCGAACTTCAAAGATTTTAAGGCGTCAGTAGGACCGCGAAATTCAAAGGTATAATCGACCACATAGAAGCCCAAACTTGGGTTAAGGAGATTGAGAAGGCGTTTATAATAGCTAGGGTAGCTGAGGGGCAAAAGACCGCTTTTGCCACTTACATGATGAAGGGTGAGGAAAATTTTTGGTGGGAAGCGAACCAGGCAAGGGCATGAGAAGGTGTAGTCACATGGGATTGATTTAAAACTTTATTTTTCAAAAATTATTTTTCACCTAGTATGCAGGCTAGGATGGAGGTGAAATTTTTAGAATTGAAGCAGGAAAACATGACGGTGTCAGAATACGCCGTAAAATTCAATGAGTTAGCTAGGTTGGCTCTCGCATCAAGTTGATCTGAGGCTAGAAAAGCGAAAGGTTTGAAATGGGGATTAAAACCACGGCTCTACAATAAGGTGGCGATGTTGCAGATTCCTACATTTGCAGCACTCATGGAGAAGGCGATTATTGCTGAGGAGGGGAGTGAGGCCATGAGCCTCTACAACAAGGAGATGAAGAATAAGGGTAAGACCGAAGGAGCTGGGAAGGTGGAAATTAATAGTGGAAGTAGGGGTGGTAGTAGCAAGAGGAAGGCGAGCAGTTTTGGAAGTGTGCAGGTAAAGCAGGAAGGTGTTAAGAAGCCAGCAGTACAGTGCAAGAATTGTGGAAAGAACCACACGGGGGAATGTTTGAAAGGGAAGTTTGTTTGTTATAAGTGCGGGCAAGAGGGCCATATCTCTCCCAACTGCCCCAATCCTAGGATGAATAATGGATGTTTTATATGCGGATCGACTGAACACAGGGTGAAAGATTGTCCGAAGAGGAGGGTGGAGGCAATTAGTGTGAACACGACACTTTGGCGGTGAACTTTAACAATAACGGGACCTCGTAATCGAAGCAAGCCAACCAAAATCTCTGAAGAAGTGGTCTACAACATGACCGTCTGTGATACTGGCGATGAAATGTGGTAATGAAACTCCGTGTATTATTCAGATAACTTTTATTTTATTATATACATAATTTTCATATATATAGTAAATTATTTCTAAAGAAATTTTGAGGGAGGAATTTGAGTTCTTTTAGAAATCAAATTTTGTTTAATCGAAAAGACAAGCTTGATGTGAATAGTTAAAGATCGATTCGATCAAATTATGATTGAGATCTACTGGCAAAGATTGTGTATGCTATATAACCGTGTATGTATAGGTTTTAAAACGGTGATTCCGGGGACGGAATCTTTATAAGGGAGGGTGAATGTAACAACCCGATATTTTCTATATAAATAAATAAGAATTTTTGTGTATAATTTTTTTTTTAGATTTGTACAAGATTATGTGTATATGTATTTATGTGGTAAATAAAAAATATTTATTACATAAATATTTACAAATAAATTTATTTTAGAATTATTGATTATTATAAAGTATATTCTTATAATAATTAATTTTAAGATGGAAATATTTTTATTAATTATTTTCCATGAATATATAATCATATATTATTTAAATAATATATGAAGTGAATTTTAGAATAATTAGAATAATTATTTTCTCATATAAATTTTAGTACTGATTATTAAGTTAATTATTTTACCTTAATTATTAAGGTTAAATATGAAGAATAAATCGGATATGAAATCCAAACCCTAATTTTGGATTATTGTAAAGGTATGAGAATGATAATATAATATTAATTATATTTTGATTTTTCAGTGCTATGAATATGTATTGTATGTCCGTATTGATAATGGTTGGTCAAATACGGTGTATTATGACCAAACCCTAATAATAATGTTAAACCCTAATTTGAGATCCAAATTAGAGTACAAGATTATTTTATAAGTGTGTTATATAATTTATGTCGTGTATTAAATGCATTCATTAGGTAACCCTAATTAAAGTCTAGAAAACCCTAATTAATATTTCTAAAACCCTAATTTTTGGAAATGAGAAATCCTAATTTGAAATTCAAATTAGAGTTCGAGATTGTTGGTAATTGTGATAAGATGATTAATTAACAAGTATTAAAATTATAAATGTTAATTATGGAAACCCTAAATTGTTAAACCCTAATTACTAAACTAGAACCCTAATTTAGTAATTAGAAACCCTAATTTTAATTTGGTAACCATATTTACCAAAAGAAGAAACCCTAATTGCTATTTTAGCAATGTTAATTATAATTAGAGATATTAAAAGCTAATGTTCCTGTATAAGGTAATTTGAAAATTAATCATAATTAGGAAACCCTAATTTCAAAATTTTAGAAACTAAATTTATTTTATTTAATTTTATTTTTTATGCAAACCTTAATTGCTAAATCCTACAAATAATATGTACTAAACCACAAGGGTTATACCTAAGGTCAAACCCTAAGGGTTTGCATGATTACAATTTTACCATTAAATTAGAAAATCAAAAGACCAAAATGCCCTTTTTAGCATTAAAGAAGCTAGCATGTAGGTTTTGACAATTGGTGAAGTTGTTCACCAAACCAACAACCCCATGTGCTCTCTCTAATGACAAAGACTCACCATTTCAATGACTATCGTACATCTAACATTTATATAAATAGATTGTAGGAGAGAGAAATGGCATTAGTTAGTCCATTTTGTTCCAACACTCCACTAATTCTCTCTTCTTCAAAACCCACGAATTTCTCTAGCATATCGGTCCCCTAAGAAACATTACAAAATCCAACAACAAATCGAAGCGAAAAATCAAAATTTGTTCATAAGAGGTATAAAACCTAGCATGATTTACATCCTAAAATCGGATGTTTGATGTTGTTTTTTGTGTTAAACATGTTATATAAGGTGTCTAATGATGATCTCGGGTTGCTAGATGTTAGATCAATAACATCTAGAGGCTCGGTTTGAAGATTTAAAAATTTGGGAAAATATTTTTTGTGTTGACAACCAAATGTCGGTCGTGTAGATCTTTCTATGTTTTATGTTTTTGTTGTTTTAATGTTTGATCTTGTAGTATCTTTGTGAGATCTTTGCTCTAGAACTCAAATCGAGTCGAGATCGGTTTGTAGGTTGCAAGATATGGGTGGTCAAACACCGTTGACCAACAATGACCGCCATGTTGCAGGTAACCCGAGCGAGCCCGAAAGGTCTCGACATGATTTTCATGAGCACGGATCGGATATTGGTTTGATAATATGTTCTTGGTTTTGTATCTAAGTTGTAGTATGTTGTTTGTACTACATTATGGTATCTTTATATCACCTAAACACTAAGCATGATTGTGACGCCCCCAAAATTAGGTATACATCACCCATCTTGGGTAGTCAGATACATAGTACGAAATTTAAATACAACTTACTAATATAAGCGTAGTATACAATCGACATAAACCGTGAGTTTGAATACAAATATTGTCTACTAGATATAATACAAACTCAAAAGGAGTGCTCATTACAATTATTATCACACTATTTCACGAGAATAGTGAGGACTACTAATCTTATCCTCTGGACCATTACTCTCAGTTCCCAGGCTCGTCCCGACTATGTTCTCATTTCACGAAGAAAACGATGAAAGAAAGGGTGAGCTCAACTAGCCCGATGAAATATTATGACTAAGATAATGCGAATAAATTATCAATAGCCTTGACATTGTTAAACCGATAAAATATAATAAACATCAAGTTCAATTGCGGTGAACAAGCGATCCATTAAAAGAGTCAAGTAGAAAATAAAATCTACTATCTTTTATGATTTAAAGGTTTTTCATCAACTATTATAATTGAGACTCGACTTTAATAAATAATCCACATCATCGAATCACCCACACTTTTCTGACCAAGGATATTCTTTAGTATCACGACCACAATTATTCACACTTGCTACGGGCCGAGAATAGTTGTGTATTCATTAATAGTCATGATCATGCCAACAATCGTCCATCAATGCACTCTGACCCATTGAGGACTTTTACCACATCATTTGTAACATTACGGTCCATGATTACACCGAATAATCCTCAGTCATAATCATACCAAGTCCATCCATGCTCTACTGAATACGAGATGACTTTAAAAAAAATAAAACATGAGGATGATGACAATGATATAAGAATTGATAAAACAAGTTCAAGAATTAAGTTATTCAGAAACTAATAACATCAAATGTCGACATGATCTTTGCTTTGTAGAGTAAAATTCAAGAATGATCGGAAGAATATTTCCATGAAAAGATCTTTGGATGAAGCGAAAATATCAAGTATATTCTACTAATTTCATGGAGTATAGAAGTCAAAGTTTTAACTTATTTGGGTATAATAAAGAATGGAATAACAAAAGAAATCACCATGCATGCGATAGACCGCGCAGGCGGAGTTATTCAACGAGAATAATAAATAACGGAACCGGTCGGGTGAAATTCACCAAAGCGGGATGTTCAACAGAATAATAAAGGTGGAACCCGGATCCGGTGTAAAACACACGAGATAAGATATTCCAACGAGAATGATAAAAAGCGGAACCGGTCCGGTGTAAAACACACGAGACAGGATGTTCCAACGAATAATAAAAGGCGGAACAAGGTCCTGTGTAAAACACACGAGACAAGATGTTCCAATGAGAATAATAAAGAGCGGAACCGGTCCTGTGTAAAACACACGAACAGGATATTCCAACGAGAATAATAAAAGAGCGGAACCGGTCCTGTAAAACACACAGACAGGATGTTCCAACGAGAATAATAGAAGAATGGAATAAAAGAAGAAGATCACCAAGTATAGGGGATTCAGCGTATCTGAGTTATTCAACAGAAATAAATAAGAATGGAATAACAAAAGAAGTTTTCTTCATGAATACAAAGTATAACACCCCTTACGAATACAACAAATAATATTCCTACCTTAGAAGAACTGAATATTGGCAAAGTGAAGTAGCGAAATACTTTTCTTCTTTCTCTCTATAGTTTCTCTCTCTCAGAGTTTTAGTGAATTAAGTAAGAAAATAATGAAGGAATGAGCTTATTTATAGGAAAATAGAATGCATAGTAATTAATCCATGAGCGGTCCAGATTGATTTACTTTAATCGACGGTCCATATTTAAAAGCAAAATCTTTTAAATAAAATATAATATATTCTATTTATATAAAAACATTTTACTATGCAAACACTATATGTGACTATGCAAAACACTATGCAAAACACTATATCATAATAAAATATAATATATTTTATTTATAGAATAACTTTAATAAAGTATTACATTTTATATAAAAGATGTTTACATTTTATTACGTTAATAATACGAATAAAACAAAAGCGTCATTATCGCTATAATAATTCATATTATTAATCGACAATAATGGAATCAAACCGAGTGACTTCTCACATAAGCATCGATAATCAATACTGGTAATGCTTTCTTATGCAACCACGTATTCTTATACTTTTACTACTGAGTTGTTCAACAATGATTAGCGGTAAAACTTCCGCCGTTATTTCAATAAAATATTTTTGTCGTTTTCTCAATCAAACAAATAATTACATTATGGGGTCCTGAATGATTGAGTAGTTATGCGAATATTCCTGCTAAACCAAATATTCCCAGGCCAATCGAATATAATATAACCACTTGCATACTTTGCAAAATTTATAAATATTACCCACAACTATAACATTATATCAATTTATTCCATAATATTCAAAATAATATTTATAGAAAATTCTTCTTTATTTATAAAAGTTTGGGTCTTACAACCTCCCCTTCTTATGAAATTTTGCCCTCGAAATTAGGGTGCGTGCACGGTATGTCGAAGAGGTAAGGATACCTTGATTTCATTTGATTCTAACTCCCAAGTCATTTCCTCAACATCGTGGTTTCCTCCACAAAACTTTGACTTGAGGTATAACCTTGGGCGTAGAATATGTTCCTTCTTATCAAAATTTGAACAGAGGAACTTCTTCATACGTCAAATCTTCCGCTATTTAAATCCGGTTCTAACTCAATAATATGGTTCGGGTCTTTCACATATTTACGTAACATGGATATGTGAAAAGCGTTATGAACACGAGACATATTTGGCGGTAAAAGCGAGTCTATAGGCCACGATTCCTACTCGATCGAGGATTAAAAATGGACCGATGAATTGAGGATTAAGTTTTCCTCTCTTTCCAAATCTTGTAACTCCTTTCCATGGAGCAACTCTTAACAACACATGATCTCCTATATCGAATTCCGTCCTTTCGATGAAGATCGGCATAACTCTTTTATCGATTTTGTGAGGTTTTTATCGTTGTCGGATCGTTTGAATCTTTTAAAAGTAGTCATACGTACCAACTCAGGTCCCAACAACGTTGCTTCACCCACCTCATCCCAACATCTTTGAGAACGACACTTTCTTCCATACTGGCCTTGAATGGAGCTATGCGATACTTGCTTGATAAGCTGTTGTTGTGGGAAAACTCCACCAATGGTAAGAACTTGTCCCAACTCCCTTGAAATCAAGGACACGAGTCTTAATAGATCTTGAAGAGTTTGAATAGTCCTCTCCGATTGTCCGTCCGATGCGAGGATGATATCTTGAGAAACTAAATCGTGAAATCTGTGCCCATAGCTTTTTGTAAACTAACCCAAAATCGTGAAGTGAATCTTGGGTCTCGATCGAAACTATGGATACCAACATACCATGCGATCTTATAATCTCGTTTATGTACATACGAGCAAGGCGTTCAAGTGTATAAGTTTCTACGTATCGGTAAGAAATGAAGCGGACTTGGTCAATCTATCAACAATGACCCAAATCGCATCAATACCTTGAGAAACCTTAGGAAGGCCGTGCTTGAAATCCATGGTAATGTGCTCCCACTTCCATTCTAGAATTTCAAGTGGTTGCAATGGACCTTTTGGTACTTGATGCTCACTTTAACTTCGTTGACAAGTTAGACACCTTGAGATAAGCAGTATTATCTCTCTCTTCATATTGCTCCACCAAAATGTATGGCGAATATCATGATACATTTTGGTACTCCTAGATGGATTGCAAATGGTGTGTTGTGCGCCTCCATCATGATATTATACTTTTAAATCGGGAATCGTTAGGAACACAAAATCAGGAGTTGACTCAAAGTATTCCTTCTTCATCGATTCTTACTTCCAAAGATAGCAACCTCTTGCACTTTCTTCCTCATCGCATCGGCTCGGTGCAGTAGCTTGGCGACTTTAACTTTATCGATTAAAGTCGGTTCTACTCGTATATTTGCTATCATCACATGTGTCCCAGGTCTTTAACTCTATCTCCATCCTTTGCAAGTCACACAAAATGGGCTTTTTGCGTTGACAATAACGCACTCGTACTTGCATATGATCTTACTACTCAATCGTCGGCTACCACGTTAAACTTTTCGAGGATGGTATTGGATGGTATGATCATAATCTTTCAATAGTTCAAGCCAACGTCGTTGTCGCATGTTGAGTTCCTTTTGAGTGAAGAAATATTTGAGGCTTTTATGATCAAGTAAAGATTTCCACTTTCTCCCATCTGAGTAATGCCTCCAAATTTTAAGTGCAAAAGACAATGTTGCCAACTCCGGATCATGAGTAGGATAATTCCTCTCATATTCCTTGAGTTATCGCGAGGCATAGGCTATAACTTTTCCATGTTGCATGAGAACACATCCCAACCTTTGCTCAAGCATCATCATGTAGATGACAAATCCTCAGGCGGATGGTATTGTCGAGCAGTCTTGAAATAAGTCTCCTCTTGAGTTCTTGAAAACTCTTCTCACATTCTTCGCTCCAATAGAACTTTGTATCTTTTGAGTCAATTTGAGTCGATGGAGTAGCGATTAGAAAAAATCCTTCCACGAATCTCAGATAATAACCAGCTAAGCCGAAAAGCTGCGTGCTTGATCATTTGATTTAGGTTGTTCCCGACTTTGAATAGCTTCAATCTTTCTTTGGGTCAACGGATATTCCATGACTTGATACCACGTGCCCAAGGAATGCTACTTCTTCAAGCCGAACTCGCATTTCTTCAAGTTGGCATAAAACTTATATTCACGAAGCTTTTGGAGTGTCGACCTCAAGTATTGCTCATGATCTTCACGACTTTTGGAATAAATAAGGATGTCATCAATAAAGGCGACCACAAAGTGATCTAAATATTCCTTGAATACTCGGTTCATCATATCCATGAAAGGCGGCGGAACATTAGTCAATCCAAAGGACATGACTAGAAATTCATAATGCCCGTCGTCTTAGGAGTTCTGAAGCCGTCTTTGGAATATCGGCGGTTCTAATCTTCAATTGGTGATATCCGGAGCGAAGATCAATCTTTGAAAAGAATTTGGCTCCTTCTGTTGGTCAAACAGTCATCAATACGTGGCAATGGATACCTATTTTTATGGTGACATGATTCAACTCCGATAATCAATACAAAAAGTCGCATACTCCCATCTTTCTTCTTCACGAATAGAGCAGGGCACCCCAAGGAGAAGTACTAGGGCGAATAAAGCCATGTCTAACAATTCCTGCGGTTGGGTCTTTAACTCACGAAGTTCAATAGAGCCATTCGATATGGGGCTTTGGAAATAGGTTTTGTCTTACGGGTTCAAGGTCGATACAAAATTCAATTTCACGCTTTCTGGGGTAGGCCGGAAGTTCTTCGAGAATACATCGGAAATTTATTAACAATAGAAATATCGCTCAAAAGCGGCGTATTTTTGTTTAAATCTGTGACATGAGCTAAGAAAGCTTGACATCCGTTTTTCAATAAGCGAATAGCTTTATGGCTTGAGATGATAGTGATTGATTTTAATGGTTTGGTCGTTTGAATTAGCATAATAGGTTGATTAGGAATATGAAAGCTAACAACCTTACGAAAACAATCAATTTTTACATGATAACTAGTTAACCAATCAATCCTAGAATCACGTCAAATGCAAGTATATTTTAATGAAATAAGATCGACGAGGTAATGTGAGTATCTGATTTGAACAAAACAAGACTTATAAGCGATGGATGTAATGAAGGTTTCTCCCAGCGGAGTTTCCACAGATAAGTCAAAGTCTAATTTCTCCGAGTAAATTTAATCGATGGCGCAAGTAGGAGAAATAAAAGAATGGGTAGAACCGTATCAAATAAAGTATAGACTTCATTAGAGTTTATGATAAGCTTACCCGTGATGACCTCATTCGGGTTCCTTGCTCTCTGGGAGGTCACAACAAACGCTCTCCCTTACACTCTGGGTTTTCACTTTTCTAGGAATGACCTTTGGTGTCTCCATCCTAGTTGAATTTGTCTTGATGGCGACAAAATCGAGCTAAGTGACCTTCTCTTCCACAATTATAACATGCTTTGAATGGCGTATGCACAGTTCGGACCGATGTGTCCCTCTTCTCGCATTTGAAGCATATGATAGGTGGTCTTTCTCCTTCCTTAACAACGGGTCTTTGGTGTTGGCGTCTTTCCATCATTGTTGAATCTCGTTTCTTGAAATGTCCATTCTTATTGTTTTGTACCTGATTACCACCAAAAGTGGTTACCGTGTCTCCTTTGTTGATTCCCTCCATGCTTGTTGTCACCGCTTGATGACTACTCTCATTTGGTATTATAATTTTGCCGGTTTGCTCTCTTTTTAGTTGCGTTGACTTCGTTATCGCGCTCCACTAAGCGAGCCCTATTTACAACATCCCGAATACAAACACGGTTTATGAGAAATAAGATGTTGGCGTATCTCGAACTTCAAACCTCTTAAAAACATTCATGCCATTTTCTCTTCATTATCCACCAGTGGGGCCGCGAAGTGATAACTCATAAATTTTGCCTCGTGTTGCGACACGGTCGTATTTTTTTGTTCCAACTTGATAAACTCCACCTCCTTCGTGTGGCGAATACTTTCGGGAAAGTATTTGTCGTTGAAACGACTCTGGAACTTCTCCCAAGATATCTTGATGCAATGAGTTGAGTCGTTTCTGGATTCCCACCGATGTCTGCCTCTCCAGCGCAACGTAAAAGCGTGAAAGGAACCTTTGCTCCCATCCCAAGACATCAAATATCTTGGTAATCTGCTTTATCCATGCTTCCGTCGAAGTGGTTTTGGCTCTCCCTTAAACTCGGTGGTCCCGGCTCCTTGAATTGTTTAGCGGTGGCGGCGAGAGTTTTCCGTGTTTCCACCTACGTTTTGGGCGAGAAGTCGCTCTCTTTCTTTATTGCATAAATTGCATAAAAGCCTCTGAACATTTGATCATTCATCATTTGGTCGGTGTTATTGTTTGCATGAGGATTATACGCCTTCTGATGCACATTATCCACGATTATTGATATGTGGTGAATCAACGATCGCTTTGTGCTCCATTGCTATTCTCAACATTCTCGGATGTCATTTTCGAATCTTGCCACAAAACAAAAGATTAATTGACGTGTAACAATTATCTTTATATTACGATGAAACCAATAAAATAGCACATAAACTTAGGTAGGTCATACTAGCGAAGGTATTCCCGTCTCTCCCTCTAGTACTATTCTCACATCTTAGCGGGATCGTATCCTAAGCTACGATACCAACTGTGGCGCCCCCAAAATTAGGTATACATCACCCATCTTGGGTAGTCGGATACGTGGTGCAAATTTAAATACAACTTACTAATATAAGCGTAGGTATACAATCGACATAAAGCGTGAGTTTGAATACAAATATTGTCTACTAGATATAATACAAACTCAAAAGGAGTCCTCATTACAATTATTATCACACTATTTCACGAGAATAGTGAGGACTATTAATGCTATCCTCTGGACCATTACTCCGTTCCCAGGCTAAATCCCGGCTATGTTCTCATTTCTGAAGAAGAAAGGGTGAAAGAAAAGGTGAGCTCAACTAGCCCGATAAGAAATATTATGACTAAGATAATGCGAGAATAAATTATCAATAGCCTTGACATTGTTAAGCGATAAAATATAATAAACATCAAGTTTAAGCTGCAATGAAAACAAGCAATCCATTAAAAGAGTCAGTAGAAAATAAAATCTACTATCTTTTATGATTTAAAGGTTTTTCATCAATGTTATATTTGAGACTCGACTTTAATAAATAATCCACATCATCGAATCACCCTACTACTACGACGAGGATATTCTTTAGTATCACGACCACAATTATTCACGCACTATGGGCGAGAATAGTTGTGTATTCATTAATAATCATGATCATGCCAACAACATCCATCGATGCACTACGACCACTTTGAGGACTTTTACCACATCATTTGTAACATTACGGTCATGATTACACCGAATAATCCACAGTCATAATCATACCAAGTCCATCCATACTCTACTACGAATACAGATGACTTTAAAAAAAAATAAACATGAGGATGATGACAATGATATAAGAATTCAATAAAACAAGTTCAAGAATTAAGTTATTAGGAACTAATAACATCAAACTGTCAACATGATCTTTGCTTTGTAGAGTAAAATTCAAGAATGATCGGAAGAATATTTCCATGAAAAGATCTTTGGATGAAACGAAAATATCGAGGATATTCTACTAATTTCATGGAGTATAGAAGTCAAAGTTTTAACTTAACCGGTATAATAAAGAATGGAATAACAAAAGAAATCACCATACATGCGATAGGCCTTGCAGGAGAGTTATTCAACGAGAATAATAAATAACGGAACGAGTCGGTGAAATTCACACCAAGCGGATGTTCCAATGAATAATAAAGATGGAACCCGGATCCGGTGTAAAACACACGAGATAAGATATTCAATGAGAATGATAAAAAGCGGAACCGGTCCTGGTGTAAAACACCTGAGCGAGGATGTTCAGCAGAATAATAAAGATTTTAAGGTCGGTCCTGTAAAACACCACGACAAGATGTTCCAGCGAGAATAATAAAAAGCGGAACCGGTCCTTGTAAAACACCACGAGACGGGATATTCCAGCGAGAATAATAAAGAAGCGGAACCAGTCCGTGTAAAACACACAGACGAGATGTTCCAACATGAATAATAGAAGAATGGAATAAAAGAAGAAGATCACCAAGTATAGGGGATTCAGCGTATACTGAGTTATTCAAATGAGAATAAATAAGAATGGAATAACAAAAGAAGTTTTCTTCATGAATACAAAAGTATAACACCCCTTACGAATTTAACAAATAATATTCCCTACCTTAGAAGAACTGAATATTGGCGAAGTGAAGTAGCGAGAATACTTTTCTTCTTTCTCTCTATAGTTTCTCTCTCTAGAGTTTTAGTGAATTAAATAAGAAAATAATGAAGGAATGAGCTTCTATTTATAGGAAAATAGAATGCATAGTAATTAATCCATGAGCGGTCAGTTGATTTACTTTAATCGACGGTCCATATTTAAAAGCAAAATCTTTTAAATAAAATATAATATATTCTATTTATATAAAAACATTTTACTATGCAAACACTATGCAACACTATGCAAAACACTATGCAAAACACTATACATAATAAAATATAATATATTTTATTTATAGAATAACTTTAATAAAGTATTTTGTTTTATATAAAAGATGTTTACATTTTATTACGTTAATAATACTGAATAAAACAAAACGTCATTATCATTATAATAATTCATATTATTAATCGACATAATGGAATCAAGCGGTGACTTCTCACATAAGCATCAATAATCAATCTGGTGTTATACTTGTGCACCAACCACACGTATTACTATACTTTTACTCTACAGGTAGTTCAACACTATCAACGGTAAAACTTTCGTAGTTATTTCAATAAAATATTTTTTGTCGTTTTCTCGATCAAACAATAATTACATTATGGGGTCCACCAATGATTGAGCCATTATACGAATATTCCTGCTAAACCTAATATTCCCAGAGCCAATCGAATATAATATAACCACTTGCATACTTTGCAAAATTTATAAATATTACCCACAACTATAACATTATATCAATTTATTCCATAATATTCAAAAATAATATTTATAGAAAATTCATCTGTATTTATAAAAGCTGGGGTCTTACAATGATGAAAGTAATGGTTGGTCAAACTAGGCAGAACGACTATGACATCTGTTTTATGGGAAACCCAGAAAATCGATGAGCATTTCTTCCATACGTGGTTTGGCCGGACTTTAATCGATTGTTTATAAGGTTGTTATTTGTATATTTTGTAATAGATCTATAGTATTACATGTTGGCTACATACTTCATGCCTTATTTCACACAAAATGCACAACAATCACATGTTATAGAAGGCGAAAATGGATGAAACAACATGTTCATCATTTCTGGTAACCCGAAATGAAGAGCATGTCTGACGAACTGTTTGAGGGATCGATCTATTATGTTATGCATGTTATGTTGATGTTTATTGTTGGCTCTGTAGTATTATTACTTGTACTACATGATCTAACCATCAACATGTCCGAAACAAATTTAGCATCGTTTAATCAATGGTCAAAGTAGTTATGTGGATTACATCTACATGAATGTTCGAAACATTTCGAGAACGTGAAGAACACCTATAGCGACGGTTTTGTCACTATAGGTGGTCTTTAACGATATATAGTAATTTATTTTCCGAAATTAATTAATTAAATTAAATAAATAGAAAAAAATAGTTTTTACTTATTAAAAATACCAAATAAATTATTAAAATTATTTTAAATTCCAAAAATTAGGTTTTAATTATTTTAAGTATATTTCATAAATATTTAATATTTTTAAAATATTATTAGTATTTAATTTATTTAATTATAATATTAAATAAATTAGAAAAATGATTTTAATACTTGAAAAATAATTTAAAATTATATTATGATATAAGAAAATATTTTAAGTTATTTTTAATGACTTTTAATATTTTGTGATAAATTTCATTAAAAAATTAATATTAATGATAATTAAGTTATTTACTAAATGAATTAAATAAATTAATTAAAAATGATTTTATTATATTAAAATCATTTTAAATAATTATAAAGTATTTAAAAATATTTTAAGTTATAAAATATAACTTTTAATATTTAAAGATAAATTTTGTTAATTAATTATTATTAATGATATTAAAGTTATTTAATAATTATATTAAATAATTTAGTTTAAAAATAATTTTAATATTATAATAATTATTTTAAATGAAAATAAAGTGTTTAAAGATATTTTAAGTTATAAAATATAACTTTTAATATTTAAAGGATAATTTCATTAATAATTTAATATTAATTATTATTAACTTATTATTAAAGATATTAAATTTATTTAATAATTATATTAAATAAATAGTTTATAAATGGTTTTATTAATTTAAAAATCATTTAAAAGGAATATAAATGAATTATACTTAATGACTTTTGATATTTTGATAAATAAAACATTAATACTTTAATATTAATGATAATTATTTAAAATAATTTTAAATGTTTTAAAAATCATTTAAGGGTAATATTAAAACTTTAAAAGTATTTTAAGTTATTATAAATAACTTTAATATTTTGGAAATGATTTCATTAATAGTTTAATATTAATTAGATATTAATGATAATAGAATTATTCAATATTTAAATCATTTAATAATGATTCCGATGTTTAAAAATTAAGCGATAAATTATAATAAGTGTTTTAAAATTATATTAAGTCATTTAAAAAATAATATGGTGATATTAAGTTACGGAATGAGTCTTAGACTCGATAATTACACGATAAAGATGTTGGTACCTCGACATATTTCGAAAATTGATCTGGACATAGATAATTTAATTAGATATGTGATTATTTGTGATTGAATGGTTAGTAAACATATGTAATAATGTGATTAGATTATGTCTTGATTTGCGAAATGCGATCTTATGTGTTATAGTATAATGTTCTAATCGAACGAATAATCGATTAATGATAGGTCGTGATATAAGCGATAAATCTAAATTGCAAATTATAGCGGTAGCATCGAGTGAAATCGTACCTTTGCATTTTCTTTATCTGATGGACATAAATAAGAATATTTCTAAACTATATTATTATTTATGCATTTATGAACCTTATATTATATACGCCCATTGATCATCAACATGTTAGTATATGATAATTCGAGATATATATTACATTCGTTAATTTCGATAAATGGTTATCTGAGTGTCCCCACTTGGATAATCATTGTATTTAATCACATGTTGATATACCTTTGTCAATTACCCGTATACATATATGTTGAATTATAGATTATTGTTGAACAAGATAAAACCTTTGATTTGGAACCCAGACAAGTATGAACATCCCTACACGGGAAAACTTTTTATGCACCCAAGGTGGACAGAGTGAACGATACCCTCGTTCTTGCACGTAGTATTGATCAATGCAGGGCATAACAGGCTGATCACCCCCCGTGCCCGTAAGTTATGACGGTTTACAGATGAATTTGTGTTTAACCTATTTGACAATTGAAAACAATGTTCATAGCATGTCACCTAAACCCTATTTATAGTCAGTATGTAGTTTCAAAGATTTGGTATAGAATTGATATATTATTACTATTGGTACAAATTACTTCACAACTGTTGAATCGTTGTAGAAGGGTAGTATAAAGAAAACATTTAAATTCTTTCAGCTTATATATATAATTATTATTACTTGCTGGACACTTAAATGTTCATCCTTGCTTAATTTAAATGTTTTCAGCTAAGTGTGAACGACCAGAGAGCTCTGCTAAGAACAAGGGAAAGGGAAAGGTTGCTGAATGAGAGAAATGCTATTTTATGTAATAATTAACTTTATTAAGACAAGTATGATATATATTATCTATCATGGGTTGTAATGAATGTTTAAAGGTTAAGTACTTGGGATTCAGACTCTGATGATATGTAAATTAAGTTGATCTTGGGATTAGCCATCATAGAAATGGTATCGTAAAAGCACCGAGTTCGGGTTTGAAGTACCCCAATTTGGGGCTCTCTAGAGGTTAGGTATCGAGCTTAGGGTTAAAACCTTAGGTGGGTTAGAACTTGAAGTATAACCTTGAGCGAGAGAGGAAGCGTTGAAAATATAAATAACTCATATAGAGTTTAAAAGAGATGAATTGACTAAGTTCATAGTCAAATAAAATAAAAGATAACTTATATAAAACTATTAATTGTTGTGTGTATAAACTATATGCTAATCAGGATAATTTATATGTGTAGATGTTTGGTGGAAAAGGCTTGTTATATGCATATAGCATGAAGAAGGGTCAAACCCATATACCCGAGCTGATATCAAAGCCAATAGCTGAAATTGAGGCTCACAATGCGAATAACTCAGACGAGGTGGTTATCGTAGAAAACGTAGTACAAGATCCAGAGATGGTGGAGCTGACTGATAGTGATTCGGACACTAAAGTTGAAGCTGATCAAGCATCAACGGAAGTGCAGGATCTGAGGAACAAGGTTTTTTCTCTGGAAAGGCTATGGGAGATAGAAACGCTGCTTAATAGTCAATTGCGTCAAGCATTAATAGAAACAATGGAAGAACAAGATAAGCTTAAAATCCAAATTGATCGATGGGAGCCACAAGCAACACAACGGTGGTGCGACTCGAAAGAAGAAGGAAAAGAAAGATAAAGACCATGACTTAGGAAAACTCGATAAGAAGAAAGGGAAAAGAATTTGTTATCTTTGCGGTTATGAAGGACATACTACTCTGTATTGTCCCGACTACAAACCAGGAGCATGTTTTATATGTGGGATAGAAGGTCATCAGGCGAAAAGTTGTCCAAGAAAGAGGTGTAATAAATAAGTAGTATAGGTTCTATGATGTAGGTGTGTTTAATGTAATATATAGTATAAGTATGTCTGTGTAATGTAATGTTCTCAACTTTTGTAATGATCAAGCTTGTAAATCCTGACTTTTGTGGTCATAAAGGGATAGCTGAAGTTCAAAGTATTATGTGCCATGCTATGTAAAATATTCGATAAATGAATATGAATCTATGTTTGAGTAATGAAACAAGTTTAATATATTAAACTTATGTGAGAAGGTTTAGAATGTAAGTTAAATTTATGATTTTATTTAACCAGATAATGCCGCCAAGACGTCAAACTCGAAATCAAAGGGCAGAAGAATCTGTTAACAACGTTGAGGGACAACAACAAGCTGACCCGATGCAACACTTTGCAAACATGGTAGCACAAGCTATGCAACAAGGAATACCAGTCGCTGGAAATCAGCCGGATAACCGCTTGGCGAACTTCAAAGATTTTAAGGCTGTAGGACCGCCAGAATTTAAAGGTATAACTGACCCTGTAGAAGCCCAAACTTGGGTTAAGGAGATTGAGAAGGCATTTATAATAGCTAGGGTAGCTGAGGGGCAAAAGACCGCTTTTGCCACTTACATGATAAAGGGTGAGGCAAATTTTTGGTGGGAAGCGAACCAGGCAAGGGTAGGAGAAGGTGTAGTCACATGGGATAGATTTAAAACTTTATTTTTCAAAAATTATTTTTCACCTAGTATGCAGGCTAGGATGGAGGTGAAATTTTTAGAATTGAAACAGGAAAACATGACGGTGTCAGAATACGCCGCGAAATTCAATGAGTTTGCTAGGTTGGCTCCGCATCAAGTTGATACGGAGGCTAGAAAAGTGAGAAGGTTTGAGCTGGGATTAAAACCCTGGCTCTACAATAAGGTGGCGGTGTTGCAGATTCCTACATTTGCAGCACTCATGGAGAAGGCGATTATTGCTAAGGAGGGGAGTGAGGCTATGAGCCTCTACAACAAAGAGAGGAAGAATAAGGGTAAGACCGAAGGAGCTGGGAAGGTGGAAATTAATAGTGGAAGTAGGGGTGGTAGTAGTAGTAGCAAGAGGAAGGCGACGCGATTTGGAAGTGTCTGCGAGTAAAGCGGGAAGGTGTTAAGAAGCCAAGCATCAAGATAAAGGCAAGAATTGTGGAAAGAACCACACGGGGGAATGTTTGAAAGGGAAGTTTGTTTGTTATAAGTGCGGGCAGGAGGGCTATATCTCTCCCAACTGCCCTAATCCTAGGATGAATAATGGATGTTTTATATGCGGATCGACTGAAGACAGGGTGAAGGATTGTCCGAAGAGGAGGGTGGAGGCAATTAGTGTGAACACGGGCACTGGCAGCGGAACTTTAACAATAACGGGACCTACGTCATCGAGCAAGCCAACGAAATCTACAGCAAGGGTCTACAACATGGCTGTCCAGGATACGGCAGTAGTTGGTAATGCAACTCCAGGTATTATTCGTATACTTTTATTTTATTATATACATAATTTTTATATATATAGTAAATTATTTCTAAAGAAATTTTGAGGGAGGAATTTGAGTTCTTTTAGAAATCAAATTTTTGTTTAATCAGAAAGACAAGCTTTATGTGAATAGTTAAAGATTAGTTCGATCAAATTATGATTGAGATCTACTGGCAAAGATTGTGTATGCTATATAACCGTATATGTATAGGTTTTAAAACGGTGATTCCGGGGACGGAATCTTTATAAGGAAGGGTGAATGTAACAACCCGATATTTTCTATATAAATAAATAAGAATTTTTGTGTATAAATTTTTTTTTTATCTTAAGGATGAGGATTTGTACAAGATTATGTGTATATGTATTTATGTGGTAAATAAAAATATATTTATTACATAAATATTTTCAAATAAATTTATTTTAGAATTATTGATTATTATAAAGTATATTCTTATAATAATTAATTTTAAGATGGAAATATTTTTATTAATTATTTTGCATGAATATATAATCATATATTATTTAAATAATATATGTAGTGATTTTAGAATAATTAGAATAATTATTTTCTCATATAAATTTTAGTATAGATTATTAAGTTAATTATTTTACCTTAATTATTAAGGTTAAATATGAAGAATAAATCGGATATGGAATCCAAACCCTAATTTTGGATTATTGTAAAGGTATGAGAATGATAATATAATATTAATTATATTTTGATTTTTTTAGTCTTTATGAATATGTATTGTATGTCCAGATATTGATAATGGTTGGTCAAATACGATTATTATTATGACAAACCCTAATAATAATGTTAAACCCTAATTTGAGATCCAAATTAGAGTACAAGATTATTTTATAAGTGTGTTATATAATTTATGTCGTGTATTAAATGCATTCATTAGGTAACCCTAATTAAAGTCTAGAAAACCCTAATTAATATTTCTAAAACCCTAATTTTTGGAAATGAGAAATTCTAATTTGAAATTCAAATTGGAGTTCGAGATTGTTGGTAATTGTGATAAGATGATTAATTAACAAGTATTAAAATTATAAATGTTAATTATGGAAACCCTAAATTGTTAAACCCTAATTACTAAACTAGAACCCTAATTTAGTAATTAGAAACCCTAATTTTAATTTGGTAACCCTATTTACCAAAAGAAGAAACCCTAATTGCTATTTTAGCAATGTTAATTATAATTAGAGATATTAAACCCTAATGTTCCTGTATAAGGTAATTAGAAAATTAATCATAATTAGGAAACCCTAATTTCAAAATTTTAGAAACTAAAATTTATTTTATTTAATTTTATTTTTGTGCAAACCCTAATTGCTAAATCCTACAAATAATATGTACTAAACCCTAAGGGTTATACCCTAAGGGTCAAACCCTAAGGGTTTGCATGATTACAATTTTGCCATTAAATTAGAAAATCAAAAGACCAAAATGCCCTTTTTAGCATTAAAGAAGCTAGCATGTAGGTTTTGACAATTGGTGAAGTTGTTCACCAAACCAACAACCCCATGTGCTCTCTAATGAAAGCACTCAGCCATTTCAGCAGCTATACATGCATCTAACATTTATATAAATAGATTGTAGGAGAGAGAAATGGCATTAGTTAGTCCATTTTTGTTCCAACACTCCACTAATTCTCTCTTCTTCAAAACCCACGAATTTCTCTAGCATATCAGTCCCTAAGAACAGCCCCACGAAATCCAACAACAAATCAGAAGCCAGAAATCAAAAATTGTTCATAAGAGGTATAAAACCCTAGCATGATTTCTGTCCTAAAATCGGATGTTTGATGTTGTTTTTTTGTGTTAAACATGTTATATAAGGTGTCTAATGATGATCTGGGTTGCTAGATGTTAGATCCATAACATCTAGAGGCTCGGATTTGAAGATTTAAAAAATCTGGGAAAATATTTTTGTGACTGACAACCAAATGTCAGGTCGTGTAGATCTTTCTATGTTTTATGTTTTTGTTGTTTTAATGTTTGATCTTGTAGTATGCTGTGAGATCTTTGCTCTGGAACTCAAATCAGAGTCAGATCGGTTGTAGGTTGCAAGATATGGGTGGTCAAACACCGTTGACCAACCATGACTGGCCATGTTCTGGGTAACCCAGAACGAGCCCAGAAAGGTCTGACATGATTTTCATGAGCACGGATCTGACAGTGGTTTGATAATATGTTCTTGGTTTTGTATCTAAGTTGTAGTATGTTGTTTGTACTACATTATGGTATCTTTATATCACCTAAACACTAAGCATGATGAAAGTAATGGTTGGTCAAACCAGGCAGAACGACCATGACATCTGTTTTCTGGGAAACCCAGAAAATCGATGAGCATGTCTTCTGACATGGTTTGACCGGACTGGATCAGTTGTTTGTAAGGTTGTTATATGTATATTTTGTAATAGATCTATAGTATTACATGCTGGCTACATACTTCATGCCTTATTTCACACAAAACGCACAAGAATCACATGTTATAGAAGGCCAAAAATGGACAGACAACATGTTCTTCATTTCTGGGTAACCCAGAAATGAAGAACATGTCTGACAGCTTGTTTGAGGGATCTGATCTATTATGTTATGCATGTTATGTTGATGTTTATTGTTGGCTCGTGTAGTATTGTACTTGTACTACATGATCTGACCATCAACATGTCCAGAAACAAATTTAGCATCGTTTAATCAATGGTCAAAGTAGCTATGTCGTACACTGCTATGAATGTTCAAGAACAGCTCAAGAACATGAAGAACACCTATACCGACAGTTTTGTCACTATAGGTGGTCTTTAGCGACAGATAGTAATTTATTTTCTGGAAATTAATTAATTTAATTAAATAAATAGAAAAAAATAGTTTTTAATTATTAAAAATGCCAATTAAATTATTAAAAATTATTTTAAATTCCAAAAATTAGTTTTTAATTATTTTAAGTATATTTCATAAATATTTAATATTTTTGAAATATTATTAGTATTTAATTTATTTAATTATAATATTAAATAAATTAGAAAAATGATTTTAATACTTGAAAAATCATTTAAAATTATATTATGATATAAGAAAATATTTTAAGTTATTTTTAATGACTTTTAATATTTTTGATAAATTTCATTAATAAATTAATATTAATAATAATTAAGTTATTTACTAAATGAATTAAATAAATTAATTAAAAATGAATTTATTATATTAAAATTATTTTAAATAATAATAAAGTATTTAAAAATATTTGAAGTTATAAAATATAACTTTTAATATTTAAAGATAAATTTCGTTAATTAATTATTATTAATGATATTAAAGTTATTTAATAATTATATTAAATAATTTAGTTTAAAAATGATTTTAATATTATAATAATCATTTTAAATGAAAATAAAGTGTTTAAAGATATTTTAAGTTATAAAATATAACTCTTAATATTTAAAGGATAATTTCATTAATAATTTAATATTAATAATTATTAACTATTATTAAATATTTTAAATTTATTTAATAATTATATTAAATAAATAGTTTATAAATGGTTTTATTAATTTAAAAATCATTTAAAAGGGATATAAATGAATTATACTTAATGACTTTTGATATTTTGATAAATAAAACATTAATACTTTAATATTAATGATAATTATTTAAAATAATTTTAAATGTTTTAAAAATCATTTAAGGGTAATATTAATACTTTAAAAGTATTTTAAGTTATTATAAATAACTTTAATATTTTGGAAATGATTTCATTAATAGTTTAATATTAATTAGATATTAATGATAATAGAATTATTCAAAATTTAAATCATTTCATAATGATTACGATGTTTGAAAATTAAGCGATAAATTATAATAAGTGTTTTAAAATTATATTAAGTCATTTAAAAAATAATATGGTGATATTAAGTTACAGGATAGAGTCTTAGACTCGATAATTACCCGATAAAGATGTTGGTACCTCGACATATTTCAGAAATTGATCTGGACTTAGATAATTTAATTAGATATGTGATTATTTGTGATTCATGGTTAGTAAACATATGTATCAATGTGATTAGGTTATGTCTTTGTTGCGAAATGCGATACTTATGTGTTATAGTATATTGTTCTAATCGAACGAATGATCCGATTAATGATAGGTTGTGATATAAACGATAAATCTAAATTGCAAATTGTAAGCAGTAGCATCGTGAAGTATCGTATACCTTTGCATTTTCTTTATCTGATGGACATAAATAAGAATATTTCTAAACTATATTATTCTTTGTCGCATGATTATGAACCTTATATTATATCGCCCATTGATTATCAACATGTTAGTATATGATAATTCGGATATATATTACATTACGTTAATTTTGATAAATGGTTATACAAGAAGTGTCCCCACTTGGATAATCATTATATTTAATCACATGTTGATATACCTTTGTCAATTACCCGTATACATATATGTTGAATTATAGATTATTGTTGAACAAGATAAAACCTTTGATTTGGAACCCGAATAAGTATGAACATCCTACACGGAAAAACTTTTTATGCACCCAAGGTGGGCCAGAGTGAACGATACCCTCGTTCTTGCACGTAGTATTGATCAATCGCAGGCATAACAGGCGAGATCACCCCCGTGCGTTCGTAAGTTATGACGGTTTACGGATGAATTTCTGCTTAACCTATTTGAAAATTGAAAACAATGTTCATAGCATGTCACCTAAACCCTATTTATAGTCGGTTACATAGTTTCAAAGATTTGGTATAAATTGATATATTATTACTATTGGTGCAGTTACTTCACAACTATTGAATCATTGTAGAAGGGTAGTATAAAAAACATTTAAATTCTTGCGGATGATAGTCTCGCTGCTAGCGAGACTTGCGATAAACTCGTAGGTTTAGTGCTCTTCTTGCAGCACGCCACTGCGTACAGATATCTTTATCTTTATCGCCACCACGACTTGCGGTAGCCTCCAAGATCCGGTTGGTAATCGTGCGGTAGCGCATTCTTAAGGCTCTTTTGTCGCGTGGCTTGCAAAATGAAGATCCTGGTTTACGCTTTTCCTCTCTCTGCTTCTTTGCTTGCTCGATAATGCTTTATCTCCTTGCACCAATGCACCTTCATGCCATGCATATCCCATCCTTTTACCTCGTTTCAAGCGTCCATTTGCCTTATGCTCCATAACACCACCAAAACAGGCCAATTCCTGTACTTATTCACCAAAAGGAGTTTTAAGTACGTGCATTGCAAATTAACATGAAATGAAGCTAAAACAGACTAAAATGTACTTGAGATGGGCATAGTTCGCATGAATTGGTACTCCATAAGTAGGTAAAAATCCTACTTATCAAATACCCCCAAACTTGAACCATTGCTTGCCCTCAAGCATTGCATACTAATGAATAATGAATGATGCAACTACATTACTATGCACTTAATTCTCACATTATCCCAACCATTATAGACATTCAGTCCAATTTGCCTCAGCGAAGTTTTTCTAGATTTGAGAATACAAATTCAACCCAAACTGCAGGCATAATGTCATATGCTCAAATAATTCACCAATGTTATATAGATGATGTGTGTGTGTATGTTGTGTTCGCCCAGTACTTGATTTAGATGTAGAATGCTCATGCTATATTGCTCAAACCAGAAAAATTATAGCATCAATCAAGACTTATGTTTATTTATGCGACTTGAACTATTTCAACATCTTAAAATAAACTAAGGTTCAACAATGAGTTTATCTGCTTTATTCTACTCACGAGGACGAATTTCGCTCTTTCTCGCGGTGTTTATTGCTATTTTTCTTTTCTTTTTTTTTTCTTCATGACTGTGCAATGTCTTACTCCATTAGGCACACTGCTATCCCTTAGCGAGCTTTCGACCAACGACTCCCAGACCATGAAAGACCTTAGGGCGCTAGGTGTAGAGACAATCCCCTCGGGCGTACTTACTCAAGTAGCCAGGGCCCCGAAATAAGACTAGCTATGCTATTTCTACTTTTCTTTTTCTTTTTTCTTTTTTTTATACACAGATACCCATGTTTTCCCAGAGTTTAAAAATTGATGTTTTATACAGTCTCCTAGCCACTTTTCACATATTTCTCTTTTTAACACTACATTTTTCCGTCGAGCAAAACACACGTGTTTCTTATACTTACAAGTGCTTGTGAACCCATTTGTGTAAACCGAGAGCATGTATACAACATTATGAATTTCATTGTATAAAACGTTATAACTTTCACTTCATGTCATCCAAAATATTCAAACTCATTTAAAATTTCACTCTCATCATTGGCTAGACAATTTTTTTCTAAACGGCAAGAACTATGAGGTATGCAACATGCAACTATGTGCTAAGATGTAATCTAAACATGCACATAAAAATTAAACTAATCATGCAAAACTATATGAATCATATAAAACTAATCATGCAAAACTAATAATAAAAAAATACTAACTACTACCTAATACCCCCAAACTTAAAATATTCAATGTCCCAATTGAATGAAGGTAAAAGGTATGAAAACTCCCCTAATTATCGGTGGTGCCACCCTCCTCGGGTGGTGAGTCTGGTGGTGGATATGGTGCTGCGGTTCCAAACTGAGGCCATTCTTCCATTGTTCCTTATTAACATGAATGCTTGGCTTAAAGCCCTTGTGAGTCCGTCATAAAATGTGACCAAATTATCGTACATGGCATCGACCTTACGCTCCAACCTTCAGAGTTGTCAACCGCCATTGGTGGCACGCGTGTGCATGGATGGTCCCGCTTCATCTGTTTGCGGGGGTGGTTGTTGATCTGGAAAAATGGGATGAAGGATGAATCCTAGTCCGCGTGGATGCGGTACACCACCTATCCACTCCTTGAAATTCGCAATAGTAGCATGAGTAATTACATGGTGTGAGTACTGCAGCGGGTCATTATGCCATTGGATTCCTTATTGAGTACAGAGCATGGCTATCACTGACATATGCGGAATAGTCCCATTTCTATTCCCACGCATATAATTCAGCATGTTTCTATGGATTAATAGGCTCGATATCGATGTACTTCCCTTTGATGATTCCTTACAAAATAATCACCCGCTCGGTAGGTATGGCATTATAATGAGCTGACGGAATGAGCTTGGCACAAATAAACAGGTTTCAGGCTTGGGCATACCGATTCAATGCTGACGACGAAAATGATTTTGGTTCCGTTGTTCCCGTCTTATACTTCCATTTGGTGCCCGGGATACACAGATCAGTAATCACAACTACTAGATCTGTCTCTAAGTACTCGCCTTCTAACCAATTGTCAGACCCGGTAGGTGGTGCATCATATATGTTGAATACTTCTCTGATTGCGGAAGGGCAATAATTCACTGATACCTTTCGAACAATCGTAATGCCTCTTGTTAGTAACTCGTGGCATTGGCATAAAATTCTCTAACAATCCCCAATCGGAATGGGCATAGGAGATGCGATTAAGCCAATCCAATCTCGTTCGCGTATCATCTGCCAAAGTTGGCCATCCTATTTTGTCGGTTGGAATCCCCGTTCCTTCATAAGAGATTTGGCCATACTCCAATAATAGTCTTGCTGTGCTTCCAAACTGACAAATCTTCTTTCGTCCAAGACCTCCTCTTCCTGGTGATCGGAAGAAAATTCGGATGAAGATGAGAGTGAGATAGCACGTGCTCGTTTTGGACCCATGTGGTGATGATGGAGATAACGGGAAGTAATTGTTGATGAATACTCCTCATATTTAGGGCTTCACACCCCACAAAGAACCCTAATTATGCCAGGAACGTGATGGTTGGGTATGAACTTTGGAAAAAGTGACTTAGCTCCTGAATATGGGAAATATATTAAGATGGGGATATTATAGTGGAACATAAACCCAACTCAGACCGCAACTCGGATTTGTGACTTAAAAAATTTGTCCATATCGACGATAACAGCGGTAGCGTGGCTTGGATAATGGAATTGAGTAGCGGGCGCGCGAATGGATAGACTGCATGCTGCGTGCAAATACAAGCAGGTGGTGGGGCGATCGTGTGCTTTATGCATCATGGCGTGACATGGCGATCCTTTTTTTTTTTCTTTGTATGCACTTTGTAGGTGCATCAAAAGAGAAATGTGTGTTATCCATTGCACCTGTAATTCATCAACACATGGCATCAGAAGAGATTTTTATCATATACATCATTTTATGTAATCCAGATACACACTCCCCTATACTGTCAGCTATTATGTAGATGTGTTAACTTAGGAAGTAATAAATCAACGAAATAAACAAAGAGTGAAAGAGAAATTCTAGATAAGAAAAGTAATGGGTTGCCTCCCATCCAGCGCTAAGTTATAGTCAATTAGCTTGACTGTCTCTGAAACTCATGTTGAAGAAAGAATGGAGGCGAGTTTTTGTCTATCTACGTCACCACCATTGTAACGCCCCCAAAATAGGTCCATTCCATCCAACCCATTCTGAGTCGCCAAATATATGGTACGAAAAACAACTACAACTTTATTACAACAATTGTCGTGCAAAATACAACAACACATATCTTGGTGAGTTTGGATACAAATATATACCAACGGGGACGCGTCACAATGACACCTTACATAAAGGTATAGTCAAAACTATTTTAGAAATTAGAATCTTTGGGAAGTGCTCAAGAAACCTTCGTATACATGGGAGGCCATGCTTTTAGGTTATGGTAGATATCATATGGCCTGAAATTATCCTTGGTTGACCCAATAGACCCCAAAAGAAAAACGAGAAGATTACTATCATATTCTTCCCAATGGTGAGTCTTCTCTTGACATATCATTATCTCCACTTGTCTCTAATCGGGTATTATACTCCAAACAAACACCAAGATTATATAGGTAGTGCTTGTAAATATACTCGACAAGTGGATGAGCACAACCATGTCTTATGATGACACGAGGTTGTATATCATTAGACATCTTGTATGATAGTGGCAAAACACCCTTCCAAGTTAAATTCACCTCACCCTCAACATCTATAGACCACCATTCTATTCCCTCGCTATCCCCGCTCGACCCGGCTACACTTTTTATTACACGAAAGGAATTGTGAAACAAAAAGGGTGAGCACAACTAGCTCGATAAAGAATATTATGACTAAAGATAAATAAATTATCAATAGTCTTCATCGGTAATAAATCGGAGATTTAGAACATATGGTAGATGATAAAACTTTTCAACCATAGTTACTTAATGAATGAAGCGATCCATTAGAAGAGTCAAATAGACTATAAAGTCTATTGTCTTCTCCACGATAAAAGTCCACCAACAATGTTTTATCCCCTCGTAACATCAATCAACAATTCACATCCACAATCACGTGTATAACTCATAATCGTAATTGTAGTTCTAAATTCCTTTCCTCATCCAAGACAAAGATAATTTTCATCACTTGTCTTTACGAAACATCAAAGATCATGGTTATACCAAATCACGATTCATGTTCATAATCATACTAATAAATTCATCTTTGCACCACGGCCAAAGATATTCATCAACAGATTCATCTTTACATTACAGGCTAAAGATATTCATCAACAGGTCATCTTTGCATTACGAGCCAAAGATATTCATCAATAATTCATCATTGCACTACAGGCTAAAGATATTCATCAACAGGTCATCTTTGCATTCACGAGCCAAAGATATTCATCAATAATTCATCTTTGCACTACGAAGCAAAGATATTCATCAACAAGTCATCTTTGCACTCTGAGCCAAAGATATTCATATATCAAAAAATACATAATCATTTCGAAGTTATATAACAATAATTATAACCATGTTGATCAATTCACCTTTGCACTTAAGCTAAAAATATTCAATTGTAAATTCAATGGTCATGATCATACCAATCAACAATTCAACTTTTTACTCTCTTGGCCAAAGAGAACCTATGGTCACGATCATACCAATAATCTACCCATCTTTACACTCAAGTCGAGAAATATCATCATTAGGGTTATAAGAATGTTATATAAAAACAATATAATCAAAACATGGTTTTAATTTCAAGAGTAAGATTCATAAATCAACGATAATTTGGTCGGAGAAGAAACCAATTTGTAAGTGAATAGTACCCCGTGATTAACATACGTAAATCTTAGTATCGTGCGTAAGTAACTTCTCGACACGAAAAGATAAAGTTTCATAATAAAATTCATATCCATATTTATAACACCTTAATCCAAATGTTATAAATCACTTAGAAATCTCATAATCTAATATTATTAATATTATAATAATATTTTAATCATTTCTTAAACTTATAAACAATTTAATTAAATTGTTTACACTTTACTAATTAATGCATTTAATCATCATAAAATGCCAAACTCATAAGATTTCATCACCAATAACCAAAACCCTCATCAAAAATCTGCATATACCTCATATATGATTCTCAAGCCATAAAATCATATTTTCCAATTTTCTTACTTCACATAACATATTTAATTCGTTTACTCATAACTAGAATATTTTCATGAAAATACCAAATCGGTTCCAAAAATATTTCTTTTAAGGGATTTAGTATAACATAGTCCCATATTGAACATATATTTTCTCTAAATTTAAAAATTCATTTACTATTTTTCATAAGGCCAAAACCACCGAATATTTAAACATTTATCATAAATTATACTTTTATCCAAAAATTCTAAAATTTACACGGTATACTTGATATTATATAGATGTACTCCCAATAAAAATTTCATCAATTTTGGAGTTAATCACAAGGATTTATAAGCGGTTACTTTTAAAATAGTCTTTTCTCATAAAATCCATAACTCCTAATCTATACATCCAAAAATCGCCATTTTTGGACACAATCTAAAAACTCATCGAAATATCATTTCAAATTTTTCCAGAATTTTTGAAGGTTCAGAAAAATTTGAAACTAAAAACATAATAACCCTTAAAATCCTTTACTATCCCTTACCTCAAAAGAGCGGGACTTACATTTGGAATAATCTTTGAATCGAACTTGCACCGTAGTATAGCAATACTCAAAGTATACTCACAAGAATACGCTCAATATATCGAGAGAAATAGAGAAAACTTGAGTTTACGGTGTGATTTTCAATTCTAACCTAAGCACCTATTTATGAAAAATGCTTTAGAAACAATGAAAGCGTAAAATTGAATATAATAATATTATTTATAAACAAAATTCCTTAGCCCACCTTTGAAATCTGATTTCAGCTATTAACATGTGCAAGTGAGGGCCACCAAAGTACAAAAAATGTTTTTCTAACAAAAAATCATTTAAACTCCAAAAATCAATTCAGACCAGATATACCGAAACTTTAATAATTCACAATAAATAGCTCTTTTATCAGAAAATTCAAATCTCGCAATTTTATATAGAAAATTCAATTCTCTACAACTTTGCAGAAGAAAGTTTTTCCAAATTCCAAACAGAAATTGACCGAAATCCACAAACGGGCGATTTTACAAGCTATAATCAAATTTCAGTCAAGAAATGGGGTCCACCGACACACAAAACATGTGTTAATCATTTAATGCCACACAAATACTCTTCCTCCTCATATACTCATATATCCCACATTCATTATAAAAATATCACCGTTAATATATTATTAAAATAATATATTTAAATGAATTATTTTATCAGAAAAAGATAAAATATTAATTTTCAACAATTGTCATTTTAAAATTTTTCTCCATCTATATACACATAAAATCAATATTTTCCTCATCATATAAATCAATAATTAATTATTCACAAATAATATTACGAATCACAATCAGAGCCACGGTAGTTCCGGAAAGAGGGGGCTTTCGATAAGAATTTCTCCTTCTTGCCAGCAATTAGGTGACCAAACCTCTCCTTAGACAGAACTTTCTAGACATTGCCAATAATGTTTTCTAATAATATTATTCAGATAATATGAATTATTGCTTCGATAATAGAAAATACTGTGTAGTGACAATTATTAAAACAACAGTAATATAAAATATCAACGTAGCAATTATTGAATCAATAAAATAAAATATTGAGCATAAATTATCGTAACAATTATTGAGTAATGCCTTCTTACGAAAAAATTATCATGCTTCATGAATAGTACTAAATGAATAGTAACTTCGTGAATAGTAACTCATAAATAGTAACTCGTGAATAGTAACTCATGAATAGTAACTCGTGAATAGTAACTCATGAATAGTAACTCATGAATAGTAATTAAAAAAAAAATTGAATACTTTTATTTCATAAAATTCGGGGTCTTACAACCATAGTAATGTTTTAAACGCTGACCCTTCACCTTAAAAGGCTTATCGAGCGACGTATCGAATATTTTGATTGCACCATGCGGAAAAATAGTTTTCACTGTGAATGGTCCTGACCATCTCGATTTCAGATTTTCGGGAAAAAGTTTAAGTCTAGAGTTATATAGCAAAACCCTTTGTCCTGGTTCAAATGCTCGCTCAATGATTTTTTGATCATGCCATTTTTTCACTTTCTCCTTATAAAGTTTCGAATTTTCGTATGCCTGCAGTCTGAATTCATCTAACTCATTGAGTTGGTAAAGGCATTTTTTCCCGACAGATATGAAATCAAAATTTAGCTTTCGAAAGGCCCAATATGCTTTATTCTCTAGCTCCATGGGAAGGTGGCAGGCTTTTCCATATACGAGCTGAAAGGGTGACATTCCTAACGGTGTTTTATACGCTGTCCTATAAGCCCATACTGCATCATCTAGCTTCAACGACCAGCCTTTCCGTGTGGGATTTACAACTTTCTCCAGAATTCTCTTGACCTCTCGATTTGACACTTCTGCTTGGCCATTCGTTTGTGAGTGGTATGCTGTAGCGATGCGATGCTTCACCCCATACTTAGCTAACAAAGCTGTGAACTGCCTGTTGCAAAAGTGACTGCCTTCGTCACTGATAATAGCCCTTGGAGTCCCAAACCTCGTGAAGATACTTTTGTGTAAAAATCTGAGGACAACCTTAGCATTATTTGTCGGAAGAGCTGCCACTTCTACCCATTTCGAGACATAATCAACAACAAGCAGAATGTAGAGATTTCTGCAAGAGGAAACGAACGGCCCCATAAAATCAATCCCCCATACATCAAAAATTTTGACTTCCAAGATTGTATTTAATGGAATTTTATTCCTTTTAGAAATGTTCCCCATTCGCTGACATTTATCACATCGCTGGACAAAATTGTACACATCCTTGAAAATTATCGGCCAGTAGAATCCCACTTGTAGTATTCTCGCCGCTGTTCTTTCACCTCCATAGTGTCTACCATACACAGTAGAGTGACAATCCTGCATAATCCTCTCGGTCTCGCTATATGGAACACACCTGCGTATAACTTGATCAGAACATTGTTTGAACACATAAGGCTCATCCCATATGTACCATTTGACATAATGCAGAAATTTCTTCTTCTGATAGCCCACCACATCAGAAGGTAGCAATTTACTTACCAAATAATTCGCATAATCTGCAAACCATGGCACTTCTCCTTTCACCATAAACAATTGTTCATATGGAAAAGATTCATTAATTAACACCTTGTCGTTTGTTTCCCTTTTCGGATTCTCAAGTCGCGATAAGTGGTCCGCCACTTTGTTTTCAGTGCCCTTCCTGTCCTTGATTTCCAAATCAAATTATTGCAGTAGTAAATTCCATCTGATCAACCGAGGCTTTACATCATTTTTCACCACTAAATGCCGAGTAGCAGCGTGATCCGTATACACTATCACCTTTGTGCCGATCAAATAAGCTCGAAATTTATCAAAGGCGTACATTACTGCTAGTAATTCTTTCTCCGTGGTGGTATAGTTCAACTGTGCATCTGTAAGAGTCTTGCTGGCATAGTAAATAACATGGAACATCTTCTCTTTCCTTTGTCCCAATGCAGCCCCTACTGCGTAATCACTGGCATCACACATCAGCTCAAATGGCAATTCCCAATCTGGAGCAGTAATAATTGGTGCTGATGTTAATTTTCCTTTTAGATGCTCGAATGCCGACACGCAAGCCTTATCGAAGATAAAATGCGCATCCTTCTCCAATAAACTGCATAATGGTTTAGTTATCTTGGAGAAGTCTTTGATAAATCTGTGGTAGAAACATGCATGACCCAGAAAGCTACGAACACCTTTTACTGAGGTAGGTGGTGGAAATTTCTCTATGGTTTCCAACTTTGCCCTATCTACCTCGAGTCCCTTCTTCGATACTTTGTGTCCAAGTATGATTCATTCTTGTACCATAAAATGGCATTTTTCCCAATTTAGTACCATATTTGTTTCAACACATCGTTTCAACACCATCACCAAGTTCTCGAGACATAGGTCAAACGAGTCACCAAAAACTGAGAAGTCATCCATAAATACTTCCACATTCTACTCTACCATATCTGAAAATATAACCATCATGCATCTCTAAAAAGTGGCTGGAGCGTTGCACAACCCAAAAGACATCCTTCTGAAGGCAAATGTACCGTATGGACATGTGAAAGTTTTCTTCTCTTGGTCTTCTGGAGCTATCATTATTTGATTGTAGCCCGAATATCCGTCCAATAGACAATAATATTCATGACCTGCTAATCTGTCCAGCATCTGATCAATGAATGGTAGTGGAAAATGATATTTCCGTATAGCTTTATTAAGCTTGTGGTAGTCCATGTAAACTCTCCACCGTGTCACTATTCGTGTTGGAATCAACTCGTTATTTTCATTAGTCACTACTGTCATGCCACCTTTTTTGATTTTACTACTTTGGGCTCACCCATGAAATTTATGCGAGATAGGATAGATTATTCCTGCATCCAACCATTTTAGTACCTCTTTCTTAACAACTTCTTTCATTATCGAATTAAGTCTCCTTTGCTGCTCGACCGATGGTTTACTTTCGTCTTCCATCAGGATTTTATGCATACAAAATGAAGGGTTGATCCCTTTGATATCCGCTATGGTCCATCCAATCGCTGATTTGAATTCTCGGAGCACTCGTAGCAGTTTTTCTTCCAGAAAAGGTGTTAGTGCAGAAGAAATAATCACAGGTGGCTTAGAATCTGTATTTAAAAATGTGTACCTGAGATGATCTGGAAGTGGTTTTAATTCAAGTTCTGGAGGTGTCTCCAGAGATGTTTTTAATTTTACGGAGGTTTCTCCTGCTTTTGTCAATGGTTCAATAGGTATCCTTAATTTCCTGACTTGTGGAGTGGTATCCAGATATTGCACAAGTTCATCCAGTTCCTCGTCCTCCACATCTGAATTTTCAGCAATTACACTACTCAAAGGTTTAGCAACCACCCGCCTTTGTACTTCATCATTTATGACCTATTCCACCAACTCAACCAAGAAACATTCCTCTTCATCCGCAGGAAACTTCATAGCTTTGAAAACATTAAAGGTGATTTCTTGATCATGAACACACATAGTGAGTTCCCCCTTCTATACATCTATCAGAGTTTTTCCTGTGGCTAAGAATGGTCTTCCTAATATGATTAGTATATTTTTGTCCTCCTCGTAGTCTAGAATAATGAAGTCAGCTGGGAAAATAAACTTGTCCACCTTAACCAACACATCTTCAACAAGTCCCCGTGGATATGTGATGGATCTGTCTGCTAACTGCAATGCAATGGTTGTGGGTTTTGAATCCGGTAATCCCAACTGGTTAAACACTGACAAGGGCATCAAATTTATGCTTGCCCCAAGATCACATAAACACTTACTGAAGTTCAACTTTTCTATGGTACATGGAATTATGAAACTGCCTGGATCCTTCAGCTTTGGAGGTAATTTCTGTTGAAGCACTGCACGTCATTCCTCTGTCAAGGCTACTGTCTTTAAATCATCTAATCTCCTCTTCCTTGACAATATACCCTTCATAAACTTGGCGTAGCTGGGAATTTGTTCCAATGCCTCGGCAAAGGGTATGTTGATCTGCAGTTTTTTGAACATCTCCAAGAATTTGCTGAACTTTTTATCTTCCCTTTTCTTCATTAATCTTTGCGGATACGGAACCTGAATGTGAATTGGTGGTACTGGACTCTTAACTGTCTCCTCTGAGCCTGCCTTATCTTTCTCTTCCTGTCGATCCTCAGATTTCTCCAACTTTTCTTGCTCATTGGCTGGTTCCTCTACCTCGCGCGGCCGCACGCTCTCCTCAGTACATTCTCGCATGGCAGTATGCGACTTGATGATGAGTCGATGATCTTTCCCAGATCTCAATGTGATTGCTTGACACTGTTCCTTCCCTTCTCTTTTTTGATTTTTCTCAGTATTACTTGGCAATGAACCCTGGGGCCTGTTAGTAAGCATGTTCGCCATCTGCCCCATTTGAGTTTCCAGATTCTTTATAGCCACTGCTTGGCTCTTGATCATAACTTCCGTGTTTGCCATGTATTTCATCATCATCTCCTCCACTTCTGATTTCTTTTCTTGCTGAGGTGCAGCTAGAGTGTGATGTTATTGAGAAAATCCCGGTGGAAAGGGTGGTCTAGGATTAAATTACAGCTGCACTGGCTGCGCCTGAAATTGATTGTTTTGTTGAAACTGAGCTTGCTGATTCCCTTGATTATTCGACCAACTAAAATTTGGATGATTTACATTTGTTGGGGTGGTATATGTTACGAAATTGGCCTTGATCTTTTACGTAGTTGCTCACATCTTGCCGATTACGAAATAGCACACTCGGTCCATTGAGTGTGACCCTTTAAAATCTCACATATGTAGGCAACCGTCTTTACCTTTCCTTCAGCCAAAGTATCTATCTTCTTTGCCATAGCTGCCATCTGTGCCGATAGCTGAGTAATGGCATCAACCTCCAATATACCTGCAACTTTGGTTTGTGGCATTCGGGATGTAGGATTCTAAAAATCATTTGATGCCATTGTCTCGATAAGATCATAGGATTCCTCATAGTTCTTTGCCCATAATGCACCTCCTGCAGCTGCATCTACAATCGGTCCCGACTGCCATCCCAATCCATTATAAAACGTGTTAATTACCATCCAATTTGGCATACCGTGATGTGGGCACTTTCTCAGCATTTCTTTGTATCTCTCTCATGCTTCATGTAACGACTCGCCCTGTTGTTGTTCAAATTGAGAGATAGATGTACTCATCTTGGCAGTTTTAGCCATTGGGAAGATCTTAGCTAAGAATTTTTGTGCTAAATCCTCCCATGTAGTTATAGATCCTGCTGGCAGAGAATGAAGCCAACTTTTTGCTTTATCCCCTAATGAAAATGGGAACAACCTTAGTCTAATAGCATCCTCCGTCACACCGTTGTATCTGAATGTATCACAAATTTCAATGAAACTCAATAGATGTTCATTTAGATCATCGGTAGCCGCACCCCCAAACTGAACTGTGTTCTACACCATTTGAATAGTGCCAGTTTTGATCTCGAACGTGTTTGCTGCTATCGCTGGTCTGACTATGCTAGACTGAAGTCCGTTAATATTGGGCATGGAATACTCCTTCAGAGCCCGATGCTCCTCTGTTTGTTCCTCTGCTTGTGCCTCGTCTGCCATGTTAGCTATCGTGTTTTCCAACTGCTCTTGTGAATTTCTACGTACACCTGCTTTCCAAGCTCTCCCGTTTATATTATCCTGAACAGGTATTAACTCGGGGTTGGTTGACCGTGTGCGCATAAAAATTTATTCAAATTCCTGAAACAAAAACAAAAACTGAAATGAGATAAGACTAGAATTGTCTAAGTCAAACAATATAGCTTAAAACTAATGATAATAATACTAAATTAAACGCCTTTCCCCGGCAACGGCACCAAAAACTTGTTGCCTCTTTTTTAAGACTAACAAAAGAGCTCTAACTCATGCAAGTATACATGCGTCAATAAGTAATACAGAGCAAGTAAAGTATCGATCCCACAGAGAAAGTTGTTTAACTTAAACTAATATTTATTAATTAAATCACTATGTTTATATGCTCACACTATGGATTAAACTTGGTTTGTTCTTGAATTGCAAATAACAACTAAAATAATATAAATGATATAATAAATGATATTGGAACTAATGAGATTCTAACTTCATTAAATATTTCATTCAATCGCCACTATCATGCCTGACTTGTTCACATATCATAGCACTAAAAGAGTATTAGCCATTTTTCAATGCACTAAGACCTACTTACACAACATCCACAAATGATAGAATTTATGTAATCATCAATATAACCAACATCACTATATGTCTATGTGAAATTGCAACTATATTGATTTTAAGTTCAAGCTCTCATTCTAACTTATACGGTGAAACAATATATGTCTATCTGGTTCACAAAATACATAAGCTATAAAACACAGCCCTATATACGTATACTATCATGATTACAGTCCATATTTGCATGTTCATTGTCAATTCCATACAAATACCTATACGAATGGTGATCAAGCATTCATGTATGCAAAACAATCATGACAGACATCCCATATAATATGCAAAATAACCCAGCATTTAAGTGTGCAATCAAACTACATAATAAAATCTGTTAGAATCCCATAATGGAGTTTAGTTCATGACTGAACCAAAAGCCATTATGGGATCAAAGTTAAACATGATTAATAAGCAACAATTGAAAGATGAAAGATGAAACTATCAAACCCAATTGTTGAATACACATCAATATTCAATCCTCATAAGATTCCAACAAAAACTAATATTAATAATTCGCTCTCGTAGAGAAATCCCAAGAAGGAGTAGAAAAATAGAGTTATAGCCTCCTTCTGCGTTGGAATACTCTCTAGAGAGTAAAAACCCTAATTACGATGTAAAGATAAGTGAAAACTAATAAAATGTTGAATGATACCCTTGACACCAGTCAGGAATCGTTTTTAAATCAATTACAACCATTAAAATTCTGAAATAAAATAAAACACATCAAGACATATCGGACATCGCATGCGCGCCACGCTTCTTCCAAAGATGATAGTCTCGCGTAGCGAGACTTGCAGTAGCCTCCAAGATCTGGCTGGGTAATCGCTCGGGCGCGCGTTCTTAAGGCTCTTTTGCCACGCGGCTTGCAAAATGCATATCCTGGTTTCTGTTTTCCTACTGCTGCTGCTGCTTGCTCAGTCATGCTTTATCTCCTTTCACCAAGGTACCTTCATGCCATGCATATCCCATCCTTTTACCTAATTTCAAGCATCCATTTTCCTTATGCTCCATAACACCACCAAAACATGCCGATTCCTCCACTTATTCACCAAAAGGAGTTTTAAGTACGTGCAATGCAAATTAACATGAAATGCAGCTAAAACAAACTAAAATGTACTTGAGATGGGCATAGTTCGCATTAATTGGTACTCCATAAGTAGGTAAAAATCCTACTTATCAGTATCTCATACCCATCTTCTCTAAGTGATGATCAAACTGTTGTTGTGTTAACGCTTTAGTAAATGGATATGCAATATTATCTTGAGAGTCCACACGCTCCAGGGTGACGTCTCCTCTTTCAATGATCTCTCTGATCAAATAAAACCGCCGCAATATGTGTTTGGATTTCTGATGAGACCTGGGTTCCTTAGCCTGCGCAACAGCTCCAGTGTTGTCACAAAATAAAGGTACTGCTCCTGTAATGCTAGGAACCACACCAAGTTCGGTAATGAACTTCTTCATCCAAACGACTTCCTTTGCGAGACTTCACTTGCGCCTATATACTACGCCTCATTTGAATCAACAACTGTTTGCTGTTTGGAACTCTTCCAACTCACTACGCCACCGTTTAAGGTAAACACATACCCCGAAACGGATTTACTGTCATCTTGGCCCGTTTGAACACTTGAGTTTGTGAAGCCCTCTAGTTTCAATTCAGACCCACCGTAGATAAGAAATACATCCTTAGTTCTTCTTAAGTACTTTAGGATATTTTTCACTGCCTTACAGTGTTCTTCTCCTGGATTTGACTGATATATGCTTGTTACACTAAGTGCATGAGCGACATCTGGTATAGTACATATCATACCGTACATGATAGATCCTATTGTTGAAGCATACGGAATCTTACTCATACGGTCTCTCTCCTCAGGTGTCTTTGGGGCTTGTTTCTTGGAGAGATGTATTCCATGGCTCATCGAAATGAGACCTCTTTTGGAATCTTCCATGCTAAACCTCTTTAGCATCGAGTCAATGTACATTCCTTGGGATAAGCCAAGCATCCTTTTAGATCTATCTCTATAGATCTTTATCCCGAAAATATAGGATGCTTCTCCCAAGTCATTCATGGAGGAGTGTTTAGATAACCAGATTTTAATTGATTGTAGCATAGGAATATCATTCCCTATCAGTAATATATCATCAACATATAATACGAGGAATGAAACAGCGCTCCCACTAACCATCTTATACACACATGGTTCATCCTCAGTTTTGATAAAATCAAACTCTTTAATTGTCTCGTCAAAATGGATGTTCCACCTACGAGAAGCTTGTTTCAATCCATAAATGGATCGTCGTAGCTTACAAACTTGATTTGTTCCAACCTTTGAAATAAATCCCTCTCGTTGTGTCATATACACATCCTCCTCAAGTTTCCCTTTGAGGAAGGCCATTTTCACGTCCATCTACCAGATTTCGTAGTCATGGTAAGCTGCAATCGCAAGCAAAATCCGAATGGACTTGAGCATTACTACTGGTGAGAAGGTTTCGTCATAGTCAACTCCTTGTCTTTGTTTGAAACCTTTTGCGACCAGTTGGGCTTTATAGGTCTCTACCTTGCCGTCTGCTCCAGTCTTTCTTTTAAAGACCCATTTACACCCAATAGGCTTAATGCTTTCAGGTGGTGAAACCAAAGTCCATACTTGGTTCTCATACATGGAGTCCATCTCGGATTTCATGGCTTCTTGCCACTTCTCTGAGTCTTTACTACTCATAGCCTGTTCGTAATTCAATAGATCATCATCATCAATGATGTGTACCTCATCGTCATCCTCTATGACAAGTCCATAGCTATCAGGTATCTTTGGTACTCTTCCGATTCTGAATAGGTTGTGGTATGTAAGGAATCTCTCTTTGGGACAGTTCATCCATTTAATCAGTAGTGGTTTGTGGTTCTTGAATTTCTTCAAGATCTATTTTCCTCCCACTGACCCCTTCAAGGATAAACTCCTTTTCCAAGAAGGCAGCATGTTTGGAAACAAACACCTTTTGTTCAGTAGGATTGTAGAAATAATATCCTAAAATTTCTTTAGGATATCCCATAAAAGTACACATATCAGATCTTGTCCGAAGCTTATCATTCTGAAACCTTTTCACATAAGCTGGACATCCCCAAATCTTAACATGCTTAAGACTAGGCTTCCTCCCTGTCCACATCTCATATGGAGTCTTAGGGACAGATTTTGAGGGAACTTTATTTAGTAGATATGTAGCCGCTTCTAGGGTATATCCCCAGAATGACACCGGAAGATCGGTAAAACTCATCATGGAACGAACCATGTCCAACAGTGTTCGATTTCTCCTTTCAGACACACCACTCAGATGTGGCGTCCCTAGTGGAGTCCATTGTGAGATTATACCATTTTCTTTGAGACAATTGAGAAACTCACTGCTTAAGTATTCACCACCTCGATCTGATCGAAGAATCTTAATACTTTTGCCCGTTTGTTTCTCTACTTCAGTTCTGAACTCTTTGAATTTTTCAAATGATTCAGTTTTGTATTTCATTAAATACACATATCCAAATCTTGAGTGATCATCAGCGAATGTAATAAAATAAGAATACCCTCCCCGTGCATTCGTTGTCATAGGTCCACATACATCCGTGTGTACCAACGCTAACAACTCTGTAACTCTTTCTCCTTTTTCACTAAAAGGAGATTTAGTCATTTTTCCCATGAGACAAGATTCACAAGTTGGATATGATTCATAATGCGATAGCTCTAGGAGCCCATCTTTATACAACTTGGATAATCTTGTTTCATTAATATGACCAAGTCTACAATGCCACATATATGTATAATTAACATCATCTCTTTTCCTTTTCTCAGTTTGTTCAATTTGAAGTATATTTTCATGCAAGTTAAAAATGCAAAGTCCATTTAGTAAATTACCAACACCATATAAAACATTATTATTATAAATATAACAACTATTGTTCTTTATTATAACGTCAAAACCATCCGTATCCAATACATATATTGAAATAATGTTTCTAATAAGTGACAGAACAAAATAACAATTATTTAAACAAATGGATTTGCATGTAGGTAGTGCTAAACAATAAGTCCCTACAGCTAATGCAGCAACCTTTGCTCCATTTCCCACTCATAGTACGACCTCATCCTTGCTCAGCTTTCTACTTCTGACCAGTCCCTGCATATTATTACATATGTGAGAACCACAGCCGGTATCCAATACCCAAGTAGAAGATTGACTTTCAGAAAAATTAATTTCAATCATAAACAAACCTTGATTAGGATTCGAAGCTTCTCCAAGCTTCTTCTGCTTTTGTTCCGCAAGATAATCTTTGCAGTTCCTCTTCCAGTGACCCGACTTGTTGCAATGGAAGCAAATTCCTTTGCTAGTTGGATCAGGTTTCTTTTGATCCTTCACGTTTGCCTTTCCCTTAGCCTTTTTGGATTTCTTCTTTTTAGAAGATACATTGGGCCTCTTCCTTTTCTTGGAAGAATCATCCACCAATAAGACATGGTTCTTCTTGGATGGGAAGTGACCTTCAGTAGTTTTCAACATGTTAAGTAATTCAGGCAAGCTGACATCTAACTTATTCATGTTTAAATTCACAACAAATTATGAGAAGGTGTGTGGGAGTGACTGCAAGACTAAATCTTGACTCAACTCCCCATCCATGACGAACCCAAGTTATCCAAGACGTTCAATCAGATTGATCATCTTTAAGACATGAGTCTCAACGGTAGTGCCCTCGGTTATCCGAGATCGGAAGAGCTCCTTAGATATTTCATATCTAGCAGTCCTACTTTGCTCACCATACAACTCTTGAAGGTGCAGTAGCATAGTAGGAGCATCCATGTTTTCATGCTGACATTGAAGCTCGTTACTCATGGATGCGAGCATGATGCATTGAGCCACTGATGCATCATCTTGCCACTATTTAAAAGTAGCAATCTCTTCCTCGAGGTCAAGTTTACGCAACTTTTGCAGTACATGCAATTTAGGACATAAGAAATCTTTTTCAAGAAGGAGAACAATTCTCGATTCCTTAACTAGTCCGTAATAATTCGATTAAAATTCGGTTTATTAGCATCAAGTATGCTACGCAGTGAAATTAGTGAATGTGACATTTTCAAAATTCTGCATGTAAAAAGACATACCCAGCATTTCCATATAAGTGAAGAGAAAATTACAGCCCTTGTGTGTGCACAACAAAGCGGTAATGTTCAATTCCTTATAAACATCAAATGTAATAAAAATAACATCTCAAATTTTTAATACTTGCCTTGTGTGTGCACAACAAACTCATATTAAATATTCAATGCTCTATTGTTTTTATCATGCTAGAATGCGATGTTCGATATTCCAAATATCTTTGAACGTTACGACTTAATATAATATCATTGAGGGGTTTGTTATTATTTGTCTCATCTTGTATAGCGCGCATGCAAATATATATATAAAATACGCGTCATATTATTAAACATGTGAAGCATGCTTGCATAATATATAATATATATAATACTAGCATGCACATATAGAATACAATATTCTACCCGGATTGATTATGGACTTTTATTATAGTTTGGTTCACTAGAGCCACCAAATGAACCAAAAGGTCAAACCCTACGGTGCAAGAACATACATTTAAATATAACTATTACATTTAAACTCGGGCTCCATTACACATATAGAAAAGAGCGCTCGAAGACCCGTTTGTAATCCTATTACACATATAGAAAAGAGCGCTTCAAAAAAATTCTAACTAATCCTATTACATTAAACTATTTAATTTAAATAGAAACCTTGATCAGCAGTCAAGGGGAAGTACATAGGAGAGAGAGATATAGAATTTACATAAGAAGAAAACCAGAAAAGACGATGTACGCAGACCCCATTTAATAAAACTCATTCATTCAAACATCCAACCAAAATAAATCCAATCACACTGGTCAATAGTCCATAATCAATCCCATTTATTATCATACATATCATCATATGTATCAATAAATAAAATCATTCCATAAATATATGAATATCATTTAATGGGCATTTTTATGTTGCATGAAATCCAATTTCAAGATTAAAATAAACTCTTTATTTTAATTATAAAATTATTAAAATATGATATATATATATATATATATATATATTATCCGTATATCTGATTAAGTAATATATATATATATATATATATATAACTATTATATATATATAATATAACATCATGTTAATGGATAACTATTATATATATAAAATATATATCAAATATGTTTCCTGTTGAGCTCCACGTGAGTCAGTAACATGAAATGTTAGTCCTGGAAGTGGTTAGTATGAAGTTTATTTTGGGGTATGTTGGTCAATTGACCAATAGAATACTGACACACAAGCGAGGTTTTATGTGTGTCAGTATTCTATTGATCAATTGACCAACTTACCAAAAAAAATAACTTCATGCGAACCGGATCCGTTAGTCCTTATTACTTGAATCAGGATGATAAGTTTTTTTAGAAAAAAACACAGATTGCAATATTACAATACCACGGATCCACGTGATACAGGAAACATTATATAGACATATCACACAAATCATGCAATCCATGCAACATGATTAAAAAAAAAAGGAAGCTGTGAATCATATAAGTTTTTTTTAAATAAAAGTGACCCACAAACTAAGTAAAAAAAAAAAAATCTTTGAACAGTTTTCGGCAAATTTTTTTTCATAAAATAATAATTTTATACAACAAATTATGCCCAATAAATTATTCAAAATATATACCCATACATATATGGAATCAAAACAATTAATAATTTGCATAAAGTTTGGCTCTGATATCACTGTTAGGTTCTGTGAAAATCAAAGTAGCAATCAAATTACAAAAATTAGCTAAAGCAAAATAAAATCAGATTTTAAAATTTTTCACAAACCAATTACCCGGATCATCCTTTATGCGTATTATTAATTAAACGGAGAATAAGAAGTTATAAAATAACATTGTAGAAACGAGTTTTCTCAGGTACGAGTTCACCTCCTACTTCTTCGCGATCTCCTTGAATCTCTGGATAGATTCCTTCTTTTGATCAATGTAAGCCACCCAAGTGTGGCCTCTAGAGGTGATCCACCAAGGAAGAAGAATTTTGAAGAAGAAGTGTGTATTGGCTCAAACCCTAGTTTTCCCTATCTCTATAGAAAAATGGGGCGTACTCTCCAACTCTTAGAATTACGTATATCTGATATCTGATATAAGACTCCTCTTATAAAGATATCAGGTAACCCTATTTAATTAAAATAAGGTATTATTTATTTAATTAAACTCTTTTAATTAAATGGGCTCTCTAATCTTATTATGGATAATTAATTAAACTCCTTTAACTAATTTTTCCTCCTAATCCTATTAGGAATAAATGAGAGTACTTATATTAAAATAATTCCTAAACCCTTTTAGAAATTAAAATAATAATAATTGTAATAATATTAATATATAAGACTCCTCTTATTAATTTATATTTAATATTTCTAAAATATTAAATAATAAATAATAAATTATTTAATTTTTCTATCACCATAGATTAAATTAAATATACTTAACATATTATTATGATTATACCATTAACTTCTTAAATACTTATTCTTCTTTTTATAATGTGACCCTTTAGGTTCTCCATAATAAACCTAGGTTGTGAATAAATTAATTAGAACAATTCTAATCTTATTTAAATAAATAAATTAAACGATTAATTTATTTAAATAAATAATATTTATTCTACAATAGAGATAAGCCTTCCTAGCGATCAACGACTTTCCAGATAATATAGATTTCCACATTAATCATAAAAGAACCTTTGAGTTAATAGTTACCGTACAATTCAATCCTTCCACCATACAATGTCCCAATTAAATATAATACATGGAATTACTGTCAAGTCTTATTTTATTTAATTATATGTATTTCGATTTTTAAATGCACAACTTCTAATGAATGTAAATTAGAAACTACTTTCTAATTTCATTCCACCTTGGCCAAGGATTCCTGGGTTGTCATTTATCGAATCACATAGGACATTTCTCTTCTTTTACTAGAAGTGGTAGATTCTTTATTGATCATTCATTATCTTCATATATAACTTATTACACCAACGCATACCCTTTGATATACTCTAAGAGTCTTAAGGAATAAGTCAACGTATAATTCATTATATATAAGATACTATGATGATCTCAAGTCTAAGGATCATTTGTACTACTATCACTACATGAATTCCTATTAACATACAAATAAAACTCCATTAGGTATTCCTTCACGAGTCACGTTCAGTGAACTTATTCTCTAATAAGCACCTACATACTTGTTATAGTATCTGCACACAAATGATCATGAGATCAATCGATCCTCATCCAATGAGCAAGCAACATACGTACCAATCTATTCGAATTCACTAATCCCCTTTTTAGTAATCCATTGATTAGGAACATTTTAGTTTTAAGCTATCTAAGAATTTAGATCTCATTAGCATGATCTCATCATGATTCTAAAAGCATTGCTTAAAACTATGGGTTTATCACATATTATTAAAACAACACCATGTAGATAATAAATGCCTTTTATAAATTATTCTTGTATTAATAAATAAATAAGATTGATTACAAAGTATATGCTTTATCATCATACATGATTGGCTTGTATGCATACTACTTTCAGCAAGTCTTTGAGAGAAATCGTAGTGTTCTCATTAGACCAAGCACCAAGGTGATAAGACACCACGATCTGGATCGTAGAGTATCATCTGCCTTGTGTCAGAAGCATCGATCCCTACCTTTTGTTTGGAGATAAATTCCAACAAATGTGGAACGAATTTTAAACGTTGAAGTCCTCACCAGTCCCAACGGCACAAAAGATATCCTTACTATACAACAAAAGAAACGTATTCAAGAAGCTAAGGAAAGGACCATAGGACAAAGGAAAATAACTTTTCAGGTGTTAGGTAAGAAAGAAGTCTGCTGTGTCAGTGGGCCAGAATGCAATTCAGAAGGTGTGCAGAAAAGTCTTCATCAAAGTTCAAAAATGTCAAACGCATTTAATGCTTCAACGAACGGGTTTAACGAATATATTTCAAGGATCACATATATGCAAATCATATGCAGATGAGACAACTAAGCAAGCATTGAACAAAAATAAAGAAGAACACTCAACGCTCAACTCTACTATCTGAGAAAAAGAGAAAGCTTGTTCAGCTACTCAGTTCTTTTGAACAAGTGCTTAACAACAACTGAGTAGCATCCATCAAGAACTCAACAACCACCAATCAATTGAAGTAAGAGTTCTAAGTCAGAAGGACTTGAAGAGTTCTAAGTGAACTGTGAAGAACCAAGTCTGCTAGACTTGAAGAGTTCAAGAGTGAACTGAGAAGTGCCTAGACTGCTGGTCTATAAGGAATCTGTGAGATTCAGAAAGTGTAAAAGACATCCTTAGTGGATTTCCTACTCAAGGAGTAGAAGAGTGGACTAGGAGCTTTAAGTGCTCTGAACCACTTAAAACTATCGTGTCTCTTATATTCTTGCTATAACTATTATAACTGCCTCATTCTCATCAACTCACTATATCTAAAGGGATATTAAAACAAATCTTAATTTTGATGTGTTTTAATCATTATCAAAACTTTCAAAGTAAAACGAAAAGAATTTTAAATATCTATTCAACCCCCCCCCCCTTCTAGATAACTATTGTGCCTCCGGGAAGTAACGAAGACATGTAATTACTGTCAAGTCTTATTTTATTTAATTATATGTATTTCAATTCCTAAATGCACAACTCCTAATGAATGAAAATTAGAAACTACTTTCTAATTTCATTCCACCTTGGCCAAGGATTCCTGGGTTGTCATTTATCGATTCACATAGGACATTTCTCTTCTTTTACTAGAAGTGGTAGATTCTTTATTGATCATTCATTATCTTCATATATAACTTATTACACCTAGGCATACCCTTTGATATAATCTAAGAGTCTTAAGGAATAAGTCAAAGTGTAATTCATTATATATAAGATACTATGATGATCTCAAGTCTAAGGAATATTTGTACTACTATCACTACACGAATTCTTATTGACAGACAAGTAAAACACCATTAGGTATTCCTTAGCGAGTCACGTTTAGTGAACTTATTCTCTAATAAGCACCTACATACTTGCTTTAGTGTCTCCACACAAATGATCACAAGATCAATCATCCTCATCCAATGAGCAAGTAACGTACATACCAATCTATCCAGATTCATTAATCTCCTTTTTAGTAATCCATTGATTGGGAACATTTTAGTTTTAAGCTATCTAAGAATTTAGATCTCATCATGATTCTAAAAGCATTGCTTAAAACTATGGGTTTATCACATATTATTAAAACAACACCATGTAGATAATAAATGCCTTTAATAAATAATTCTTGTATTAATAAATAAATAAGATTGATTACAAAGTATATGATTTATCATCATACATGATTGGCTTGTATACATACTACTTTCAGCAAGTCTTTGAGAGAAATCGTAGTGTTCTCATCAGACTAAGCACCAAGGTGACAAGACACCACGATCTGGATCGTAGAGTATCATCTTCCTTGTGTCCGAAGCGTCGAGCCCTACCTTTTGTTTGGAGACAAATTCCAACAAATGTGGAATGAGTTTTAAACGTTGAAGTCCTCACCAGTCCCAACGGCACAAAAGTTATCCTTAGTATACAAAAAAAGAAACGTATTCAAGAAGCTAAGGAAAGGTCCATAAGACAGAGGAAAACAACTTTTTAGGTGTTAGGTAAAAAAGCAGTCTGCTGTGTCAGTGGGCCAGAATGCAATTCAGAAGGTGTGCAGAAAAGACTTCATCAAAGTTCAGAAATGTCAAACGCATTTAATGCTTCAACAAACATGTTTAACGGATATATTTCAAGGATCACATATATGCAAATCATATGCAGATGAGACAACTAAGCAAGCATTGAACAAAAATGAAGAAGAACACTCAACGCTCAACTTTACGATCTGAGAAAAAGAGAAAGCTTGTTCAGCTACTCAGTTCTTTTGAACAAGTGCTTAAGGACAACTGAGTAGCATCCATCAAGAACTCAAAAACCACCAATCAACTGAAGTAAGAGTTCTAAGTCAGAAGGACTTGAAGAGTTCTAAGTGAACTGTGAAGAACCAAGTCTGCTGGACCTGAAGAGTTCAAGAGTGAACTGAGAAGTGCATAGACTGCTGGTCTATAGGAATCTGTGAGATTCAGAAAGTGTAAAAGATATCCTTAGTGGATTTCCTACTCAAGGAGTAGAAGAGTGGACTAAGAGCTTTAAGTGCTCTGAACCACTTAAAACTGCTGTGTCTCTTATAATCTTGCTATAATCAAGTATAACTCTATAACCTCATTCTCATCAACTCACTATATCTATAGGAGATTAAAACAAATCTTAATTTAGATGTGTTTTAATCATTATCAAAACTTACAAAGTAAAACAAAAAGAATTTTAAATATCTATTCAACCCCCCTTTCTAGATAACTATTGTGCCTCCGGGAACTAACAAAGACATGTAATTACCGTCAAGTCTTATTTTATTTAATTATATGTATTTGATTCCTAAATGCACAACTCCTAATGAATGCAAATTAGAAACTACTTTCTAATTTCATTCCACCTTGGCCAAGGATTCCTGGGTTGTCATTTATCGAATCACATAGGACATTTCTCTTCTTTTACTAGAAGAGGTAGATTCTTTATTAATCATTCATTATCTTCATATATAACTTATTACACCCAGGCATATCCTTTGATATAATCTAAGAGTCTTAAGGAATAAGTCAAAGTGTAATTCATTATATATAAGATACTATGATGATCTCAAGTCTAAGGATCATTTGTACTACTATCACTACACGAATTCTTATTGACAGACAAGTAAAACTCCATTAGGTATTCCTTAGCGAGTCACGTTTAGTGAACTTATTCTCTAATAAGTACCTACATACTTGCTTTAGTGTCTCCACACAAATGATCATGAGATCAATCATCCTCATCCAATGAGCAAGTAATGTACATACCAATCTATCCAAATTCACTAATCTATTTTTTAGTAATCCATTGATTGGGAACATTTTAGTTTTAAGCTATCTAAGAATTTAGATCTCATTAGCATGATCTCATCATGATTCTAAAAGCATTGCTTAAAACTATGGGTTTATCACATATTATTAAAACAACACCATGTAGATAATAAATGCCTTTAATAAATTATTCTTGTATTAATAAATAAATAAGATTGATTACAAAGTATATGCTTTATCATCATACATGATTGGCTTGTATGCATACAACTTTCAGCAAGTCTTTGAGAGAAATCGTAGTGTTCTCATCAGACCAAGCACCAAGGTGACAAGACACCACGATCTGGATCGTAGAGTATCATCTGCCTTGTGTCAGAAGCATCGAGCCCTACCTTTTGTTTGGAGACAAATTCCAAAAAATGTGGAATGAGTTTTAAACGTTGAAGTCATCACCAGTCCCAACGGCACAAAAGATATCCTTAGTATACAACAAAAGAAACGTATTCAAGAAGCTAAGGAAAGGACCATAGGACAGAGGAAAACAACTTCTCAGGTGTTAGGTAAGAAAGCAGTCTGCTGTGTTAGTGGGCTAGAATGCAATTCAGAAGGTGTATAGAAAAGTCTTCATCAAAGTTCAGAAAATGTCAAACGCATTTAATGCTTCAACGAACGGGTTTAACGGATATATTTTAAGGATCAAATATATGCAAATCATATGCAGATGAGACAACTAAGGAAGCATTGAACAAAAATGAAGAAGAACACTCAACGCTAAACTCTACAATCTGAGAAAAAGAGAAAGCTTGTTCAGCTACTCAGTTCTTTTGAACAAGTGCTTTACGACAACTGAGTAGCATACATCAAGAACTCAACAACCACCAATCAACTGAAGTAAGAGTTCTAAGTCAGAAGGACTTGAAGAGTACTAAGTGAACTGTGAAGAACCAAGTCTGCTGGACTTGAAGAGTTCAAGAGTGAACTGAGAAGTGCCTAAACTGCTGGTCTATAAGGAATCTGTGAGATTCAGAAAGTGTAAAAGACATCCTTAGTGGATTTCCTACTCAGGGAGTAGAAGAGTGGACTAGGAGCTTTAAGTGCTCTGAACCACTTAAAACTGCCGTGTCTCTTATATTCTTGCTATAACTGTTATAACTGCCTCATTCTCATCAACTCACTATATCTATAGGGAGATTAAAACAAATCTTAATTTAGATGTGTTTTAATCATTATCAAAACTTACAAAGTAAAACGAAAAGAATTTTAAATATCTATTCAACCCCCCCTTCTAGATAACTATTGTGCCTCTGGGAACTAACAAAGACATGTAATTACTGTCAAGTCTTATTTTATTTAATTATATGTATTTCGATTCCTAAATGCACAACTCCTAATGAATGCAAATTAGAAACTACTTTCTAATTTCATTCCACCTTGGCCAAGGATTCTTGGGTTGTCATTTATCGAATCACATATGACATTTCTCTTCTTTTACTAGAAGTGGTAGATTCTTTATTGATCATTCATTATCTTCAAATTTAACTTATTACACCCATGCATACACTTTGATATAATCTAAGAGTCTTAAGGAATAAGTCAAAGTGTAATTCATTATATATAAGATACTATGATGATCTCAAGTCTAAGGATCATTTGTACTACTATCACTACACGAATTCTTATTGACAGACAAGTAAAACTCCATTAGGTATTCCTTAGCGAGTCACGTTTAGTGAACTTATTCTCTAATAAGCACCTACATACTTACTTTAGTGTCTCCACACAAATGATCATGAGATCAATCATTCTCATCCAATGAGCAAGTAACGTACATACCAATCTATCCAGATTCACTAATCTCCTTTTTAGTAATCCATTTTTTGGGAACATTTTAGTTTTAAGCTATCTAAGAATTTAGATCTCATTAGCATGATCTCATCATGATTCTAAAAGCATTGCTTAAAACTATGTGTTTATCACATATTATTAAAACAACACCATGTAGATAATAAATGCTAATTCTTTTATTAATAAATAAATATAATTAATTACAAAGTATATGCTTTATCATCATACATGATTGGCTTGTATGCATACTACTTTTAGTTTGGTCATGATCCATAATATAATAACATCTAACTACCCATTCATATAGAAATAATAATACATAAGTCATTAACAGAGATTGTTAATACATTAGTCCCATGTCCTCTAACCTTAACATTACAAACATACCCTTTAGATATACAAAAAGGGTTTACAAATACAACATAATAATAAGTTAATTATAACTACTCCAGCATTTTGCCTTTGCCTTTGTTCTTCTTAGATCCGCTGGCCTCTTCTTCCCTAGATGAAATGTTTTATTTATCAAGGGTGAGCAACAGATTTGCCCCGCAAGTTAAGACATAAAATAAATTATAAGAATTAAGAATGTTAGACTATATACTTTGATAATATAACACTAAAGTTCGGGGAACTTTGAAATGGCTGAACAAATCTTTAATAACTAACAAGTCTTCTCCCACTCTATGCAACACAATAATCTAATAAATGAAAGAGTACAACACTTTCAAAGTTTCTACGATATTTTAATGAATAATCAAGATTCAATTCTACGCAATAACAAAGTGGAATGTTTTCCAGATTTAAGCTGAGCGATCCATTGGATCTTGAACTTCTCTTCTCGAGTAACTATCAAATATTGGACTTTAATATACCCAGGTGGATCAGATAACTATAAAGATTAAATTATACCCCTCAGCAAGTACTTAGACCGGCCAACTTCTTATACCCTATATTATGCATAATACTCAAAATGCGCGCAAAAGCTGATATACGACCAAATATGTTCCCTTTATATTAAAGGTTCTTCTTCTCAATCTTTGAATCAGAATTTGATTTAACAACGAAAGATTATGATTTCAATATTTAGTCACTTCTCGATCTAGCCAAAATAATTGGCATTGATCTGTCAATAATAATTGAATTATCTTCTCGAACCTATCAAGTTCTAACAATTGTTCGTCTAGCTAGAATAATTAGCTCAAACATATCTCAACACAATTCGATAATAAACAAGAATTATCTGTACTTTCAATACTAGCTTCTACGGATGTAAGTATCCAACAATAGTTATTTTCTAATTATATTCTCAGAATTCACTACAATTTGAATTAATAAACATGCACTAACTACGAATAATCAACAATAAATTCTCGGACGTGGTCTAATCAACAATAATTAACCACCATAATAATTGAACAAACATAACTCAAAGGCTGAGTTAGGAAACTTTTCTTCTGCGTTATTTACTGCTATATAATATATTTATATGCGTTTAAAAGACCTATATGAACAATATCGATCTCACAAGCACAATAAATCACAACATACAATACTGTAACTTACAGTCAATCTGTCTCCTAGGCACATTACCATATAGTCACATTAATGTTTATAACCTATATAAACACTTATCAAGTTTAACTAGTTCTATGCAGTTAGACTTGATTATTCTCGATTATCTTGGTCACCCTATCCGATAATTTACATCTTTATTGTCACTTAAACTCGGCCTCAAAGCTTCAATATTATTTTAGATAAGTCATATATCATTTATAATATTTTTCGGAAGCTTTTAATAATTTATAAATAATTATTATAATTTATAATAATTTTTCAAACACCGTAATCATTTTTAAATGATTTAAATATCGAATAATCTTATCATCATTAATATTTAATAATGTTAAAATATTAATGTCATATTTGTCAAAATATTAAAGTTATTATTAATAACTTAAAATATTTTTAAATCATCAATATTCTACTTAAATGATTTTTAAGATAATTAAAATCAATTTTAAACCATAACCATTAATATTTAAATATTAATAAAATTATTATCAAAATATTAAAAGTCATTAATTGTAACTTAAAATATTTTTAAATCATTTTTCTCATTTTAAATCAATAAAACCATTTTTAATTCATTTGTTTAATATAATAATTAAATAAATCTATTATCATTCATATTAAATTATTAATGAAAATTACTCAAAAATATTAAAAGTTACATTTTATAACTAAAAATATTTTTAAACACTTTATTCTTATTTAAAATGATTTTTATAATATTAAAATCATTTTTCTCTAATTTATTTAATACACTAATTAAATAAATTAATTATCATTAATATTCAAATAAATATAAATATTAATGAAAAATATCTGAAATAATTAAAAGTAATTTTTCAGAATTTAAAATAATTTTTTAAAACTATTTTTGTAATTTTTAGAATTTATTTTCTATTTTTAATTAATTTCTGGAAAATTAGAAAATAGAAATTAATTAAATCGTCACTAATGGCTTATAGCGACACTTAGCGTCGTTGTTAATGTTGAGCCTCAAGAACACTGACAGTTAGTGTTCAAGGGTCAACGTTTGACCATCTTTAATTTTCAGCCTAAGCATGTTCTGGGCCATGTTAAACACTGGTCATGTAGTGTTTATGTAGCACTACATGAATCAATCATCATCCAAGGCATACAATATCATAGCTTCACAATACAGAGCTTCAAAGTGGCTGTCAGACCTCATCTCGATTTTCTGGGTAACCCAGAAACCCAGACAGTCGCGAGGTACCACTTTGTGGTTCGATTTTAGCTTAGTTTTGGTCATCAAATGGTAGATCTTAAGATTCAAATCTACAGTACATGTGTCAATGACCATCATTATAACAACAGATCAGTCCAACAACAACAGATTCACAAGTTATGACTCGGTCAAACCTTGTCAGAAAAATTGTTCATACTCTTTCTGGGTTTTCCAGAAATGCAAAATCAGTGCGAGTGGCCTACTTTGACCACATGTTACGTTCGATCTATTAACTGTTTTAATGTTCTAAAAGCATGGATCTAGAGTCCATATAACAGGCTATAACCTAGATATCATAACATCAATATATCATCTAACGTCTGACAGATATTGGCTTTGAAAAGAGTTGTCAAACTCTGATTTGAACTTTCTGGGTTACCTAGAAAGCTTCGGTTATGCTCGATCAACTCACTTTGACCATGAATATCTGGCAATCTGTACATGGAATGGCTGTGATTCCACTTCCAGATCACAATCCTCATGTCAGACTACCGATCCAAAACATAAAACAAGAAAATTCTTAAACATACAAGAATCAGTGGCTCCTGACATTAGCTTGTCAGACCACAAATCATGTTCTTGGACAGTTTTTGAAAAACTCCATTTTAAGGCACATTGATGCTATGGATCCATGATGGATCACCATAGATCATCTAAAAACATCTTTTAACACAAATATAAACACAAAACACTAACTCTATCTTAGCATACAAGATCAAAATGAGTTTAGAGTTTTAAACCTTCTAAATCCAATCCTTGATCTTAGCTCTCCAATCTGATATTAGGTGATCTAGGGGATGTTTATGTGACTGATCTACTTGATAATTTTGGAGGGTAAGAGAGAGAATGAGTTTGTTAAGTGTTTGGTAGCAAATGGACCAAAAGTCTAGACTTTCTCTCTTTTAATTCTCTAAACTAGATACAATGTATATATGTAATTGCAAGGTGTCCCTCTAGATCAGATTGTAGCTGAGATTTAAGTCAAAAGGCTAGCTTTAGTTGGTGAACCACTACAATTTTGGCAAGATTTGCAAGTTAGCTTATTAAAATATAAAAAGGGTAATCTTGTCAATTGAATTTTAAATTTAATGGCATTATGGGCAATTGTTGCCTTTTTTTAGTCTTAACAAAAGGACTCTAACTCATGCAAGCATACATGGGTCAACAAGTAGTACATTGTAAGAACAGTATCGATCCATGGAGAAATGTTTTAAAATTAAACTATCATACACCAATTGTATCACTATTTTTATATGCTTAAACGAATAATTCACAATTATGCTTAACCTATATTCAATTACTGAATAAAACACAAGACTAATTTAATGAAATCAAATTTGGAAAGAATGGGATTCTAACTTCATTTCATATTTCATCTAAACATTGCCTTCATGCACAATCATACATTTATCATGGAAATTTAGCTAAGAGAATAAATGTAAACATAATCATTTTTCAATGAATTATGATCTGTTTACATAACATCCACATTACGATAGAAATCATATAATCGACAATAATGCCAAAGTCACTATATTCATATGTGAAATTGCAACAATATTGAATTGAAGCACAATCTCTTATCTTACTACACACGGTGAAACAATATATTTCTATCCGGTTCACGAAATAAGAAGCTAAACATTTCAGCCTCATAAACGCATGCTATCATGATTACAACCATGCTCACATGTCATTTTTCAATTCAATATAAGCATATAAGATGAATGGTGATCAAACATTCATGCAATCCAATCAATCATAACAGAAATCCCAATGATAAACGAGCGATCAAGCAATCAGGCAATTCGTTATAGATTATATATCAAAATCCGTTAGAATCCCATAATGGAGTTTAGTTCATTTCTAAGCCTAAAACCATTATGGAATTATAGTAACACATTGAGAATAAATATCACAAGAGAGAGAGAGAGAGAAAATAGAATTGATCAAACCCAATTGTAGAATTCGTTTCAGAATGCTATCCAAATCTCCAATACTTTCCAGCAAAAAATAAAATGAATACTTATATAATAACTGAATTCAAGAGAAGATGTAGAAAATCTTGAGTTTTTTGCTCAAATCCTCTCTTGGATTAGTTCTATGCTTAGAACCCTAGTTTCCTAATGAAAAACTGATAAAAACGTACTTCATAATCATCTGGTACCAACCAGAATAGTTTTAAATCAGACCCCATTAAAATTTCAAATTAAAAAACATAAGTCAATGAACTGCTCCAGATAACGCGTGCGGCCGCGCGTGATCACCATACAAAATGGGAGCGGGCGCGCTACTCCAGCGTGGGCGCACGATGTTTATTTTAAGTCTCTCTGCTTACCTATCACAGCGGTAGCGCCATGAATTAGCTAACTTTGTCAAGCGGGCCGCTTGCCGATTCCGATTCATTCTATTGCATATTGCTCTCTGCTACTATGGCTTTGTTGTTTGTTCTCACCAATGCTCAGTTCTTTATCAACACACCTTCCATTTGTCACGCCTTTGTTAGATCCATACCACAGTGCCAACACCAAATCATGCCATTTCTTGCATTTCCATACCAGAGGAGTTCTACTCAAGTAATGCAAAATAAACACAAAATGCAATTAAAAACATACAAAAATCCACTTGAGATGATCATAATTCTCATGAATTGATATTCAATAAGTAGGTATAAAACCTACTTATCAAATACCCCCAAACTTGAACTATTGCTTGCCCTCAAGCAATGCATATGACATTAAACACGGAAAATGCGACTACATGCTATGCAACTAGATTACGATGCAAATGAGTCCCACATTTTTCCAGCTAAAATAGAATTTCAATCCAATATGCTTCGACGAATTATCCAGATTCAAGAATAAAACTTCAAACTGAGATATAGAAATAATATCATACACTCAAATACTCCATACATGCTATAAAGATGTTGTGTGTGTGTTGTGTTCACCAAAACTTGATTAAAGCACAGAATACATATGCTAAACTGCTCAAAACACAGAAATTGCAGTCTAAATCAAGATTTATGTATACTAATACAATAAAGACTACTCTAATATATCAATACAAACGAAGGTTCAACAATGGGTTTAAACTGCTTTATTTTTACTCACGAGGGCGATTTTCGCTCTTTACCGCGGTGTTTATTGCTATTTTTTTATCACATGGCTGTGCAATGCCTCATTCCATTAGGCTACAATGTTACCCCTTAGCGAGCTTTCAACCAACGACTCCTAGACAATAAAATACCTTAGGGTGCTCGGTGTAAAGACAATCCGTTCGGGCGTACTTGCTCAAGTAACAAAGGCCCCGAAACAAGACTAACCATGGTAGTTTTATTTTTTAAATTTTTTTAAATTTTTTTTTCAAAAATAATAATAATAAGCATACCCATGTGTTCCCAAAGTTTGATTATCAGTGTTTTCATAACTTAAGTCCATTTTCTACACAATTCTATTTTTAAAACCATATTTCCTACCCAACAATAAAACACATGACCCTTATGCCTACAAGTATTTGTGAACACGTCATTGCAAACCGAAAGCATCTAAACAACACTATGGATTACATCATGTATAATGTTATATCTAAGCTTATGTTATCCATTAAACTCAACAATCCTTCAATATTCACTTCATCATTGGCTAGACATAAATTCCATATAGCTAGAAATGCGAGACATGCAACTAAACATATAATGCAACTAACATACTAACACATAAAAACAAAAAAAATACAAACATGATAAATGAAAATTTAAACTAACATGCAAACACTACATGCAACTACCTACCCCCAAACTTCAAATATTCAGTGTCCCAATGAATGAAGGTACAGGGTTAGAAGAACTCCCCTACTGATCAGCTGCACCACCCTCTTCAGGTGGTGAATCCGGTGGTGGAAATGGCATGGATGTCCCAAATTGTGGCCACTCGAGTGTAGTACCCTGCTGTGAAAATGCCTCCGCTAGCGACCTTGTCAACCCCGTAGCAAACGCTGCAAAGTTATTATACATAGCATCGACCTTCCTCTCCAACCTTCGGAGATGACTGACATCATGGACAACAATGGCTTGAGTGGCTTGTGTTGACGTTCCTGCTTCAGTTTCCTGCGTAGACTGTGTTGGAGGCACTGAGGATGCGGGTTGAATGATGAAACCTTTTCCCTCGGGTGTAGTGCACCTCCTGCCCAATCCTCGAATTTGGCAATCGTCGCATGAGTGATATCTTGGCTAGGCATTTGCATATGTTCATCATCCCACTGGACTCCTTGCTATGCACACATACTCGCAATCACAGACGCATGTGGGATACTCCCCGTAGTGCTCCCCCTCATGTAACGTAACATGTTCTGATTAATGAGATAGCCCACATCGATGTATTTGCCTGTGACTATTCTCCACAATATGATAGCTTTCTCAGTTGTGATTTTATGTTGATGCGTAGAAGGCACAAGCTTCGCACATATGAACAAATTCCAAGCCTTTGCATAGCGTATCTGGGCTGAGGCTGGGAAAGTGCGAGGCTGATTCGTTCCTGCCCTACAAGTCCATTGTTTTCCTGGAATGCACAAGTTAGTGATGACTTCCTCCAAATTCGTCTCAAAACGGGCAGACTCGACCCAATTATCATACCCAGTCGGTGGAGTGTTGAGTTTTCTGAAAGCTGCCCTGATTGATTGAGGGCGGTAATCAACTTGAACTCCTCGAACCATTGATAAACCACTCATAGTATCCTCAGTATTAGCATAAAATTCTCGAACAATACCCATGGGAGCAGGCATAGGGGTTGCACAAAATCCTCCCCATCCTCTTTCTCGAATCATATTCCACAGTTGCCCATCCTGCTTCCTAGGCTTGAAGCCTCGTTCCTTCACAAATGTCTTTGTCACTATTCTATAGTACTCCGTTTATGCCTCCAGACTAAGAAATTTCATATGATCCACAATATCCTCATCTTGACTACTAGAAGAAGAGGATGATGATGGAGCGACAGAACATGCACGCTAAGGACCCATTTGAGATTTGTTGAAGCAGAAGAAAACTTGTTTGATACAATTATGAGTGATGTAATCGCTGCATAGAGAACCCCCAAACTTATGGTGCACAAACCCACTGAAGTCTTAGTTTTATCAATGTAGATGTTGAACGTGGGTAGGAGAATCGATGCGATAATTAATTCGGAATGGTTTTGGAAAGGAAGAGACATGCGTATTTTGGAGAAGAATAACATACGCTCTCTGTTATTTCAAATAATGGTAGATATGGTGCAAGACACGTTTTTAAATCTAATTTTTTTTATAAGTCCGGTGTCGAGCGCGGCTGCGTGGTTTATGAATAGGGAAATGGCGCGGACACGCGACTCCAGCGCGGGCGCGCGATGTTTCAATGCTTTCTTGGTGCGGCCACGCGACCTTGTATTCTGCACTGCCATCTTTCATCCTAATTACATCAAAGAAGCAATGAATCCAATCCAATACACCTGTTCAATCAGCAACTATCCTTATTAGATATCATACCTCCAAAATCAAAACAAGAATTGATGATTATGCATACATGACTATCATAACACATTACTTTCTCTGCTACTCCTACGTCTCATCATACGCTCAATCAGCTCTCATACTACTAATTTAACACAAAGTATACTATGAATACTAACAAGAACATGAAACTAACTATACTTTAACAGAATTAAACAAGAGTTAAGGATATAACTAATGGGTTGCCTCCCATCAAGTGCTAAGTTATAGTCAATTAGCTTGGCTATCTCTGACTTCTCATGTTGAAGAAAGAATTTAGGTTACTTTTTGTCTGTCAATCTCGCCACCAAAATAATGATTCAGTCGCTGTCCATTTACTATAAACGGCTTGTCCGGGAACTTATCGAACACTTCTACTGCACTATGTGGGAAAACTATCTTCACTGTGAATGGCCCTGACCACCTTGATTTGAGCTTCCCAGGAAAAAGTTTAAGTCTAGAATTGTACAGCAAAACTGTTTATCCCGGCTCAAATATTCTCTCTATGATCTTGCGATCATGCCATTTCTTCACCTTTTCCTTGTATAGCTTCGAATTTTCATATGCCTGTAGTCTGAATTCATCCAACTCAATGAGTTGGATTAGGCGTTTCTCTCCTGCAGCCTTCAAATCAAAATTGAGCTTCCGAATTGCCCAATATGCCTTATGCTCAATCTCCATAGGAAGGTGAGATGCTTTGCCATAAACCAGTTGAAAAGGTGAAATGCCCAACAGAGTTTTATACGCAGTCCTATATGCCCAAACAGCGTCATCAAGTTTCAAGGACCAATCCTTTCTTGAGGGGTTCACAACTTTCTCCAAAATTCTTTTGACCTCACGATTGGAAACTTCAGCTTGGCCATTGGTTTGAGGATGATAAGTTGTAGCTATGCGATGATTCACCACATACTTAAGCCAATAGAGCTGTGAACTGCTTATTACAAAAATGACTGCCCTCATCACTAATGATAGCTCTTGGAGTCCCAAACCTTGTGAAAATACTCCTTTGTAAAAACCTTAGGACCACTTTGGCATCATTCGTTGGAAGAGCTGCAACCTCCACCCACTTTGACACATAATCAACTGCTAACAAAATGTATAGATTTCCACATGAAGAAACGAAAGGGCCCATGAAGTCTATCCCCCAAACATCAAAAAATTCCACCTCGAGGATAGTGTTCAATGGCATTTCATTCCTTTTCGAAATGTTCCCAACTCTTTGACATCTGTCACATCTTTGTACGAAATTGTAAGCATCCTTGAAAATTGTCGGCCAGTAAAATCTTACTTGTAATACTCTAGCCGCTGTTCGCTCTCCACCATAGTGACCACCATATAAAGAAGCATGACAATCTTACAAAATCCCTTCAGTCTCACTATATGGGATACATCTCCTTATCATCTGATCAGCACATTGCTTGAACAAGTATGGGTCATCCCATATAAACCACTTCACATCATGCAAGAATTTCTTCTTTTGATCCAACCAAGTCAGAAGGTAACATCTTACTCACCAAGTAGTTCGCATAGTCTGCAAACCATGACACTTCCCCTTTCACCACAAACAACTTCTCATCTGGAAAGGATTCATTAATCATAACCTTGTTATCTGCCTCCTTTCCCGGATTCTCCAGTCGAGATAAGTGGTCCACCACTTGGTTCTCAGTTCCCTTTCTATCTTTGATCTCCAAATCAAATTCTTGCAATAGTAGTATCCATCTGATCAACTGAGGCTTTGCATCCTTCTTTGCAACTAAATGTCGAATTACTGCATGATCCGTGTACACTATCACCCTTGTACCAATCAGATACGATCTAAACTTGTCAAAAGCATACACAAGTGCCAGTAATTCTTTCTATGTGGTGGTGTAGCTCAACTGTGCATCAATAAGGGTCTTGCTCGCATAGTATATCACATGAAAAATATTTTCCTTTCGCTGACCCAAAATAGCCCCCACGGCATAATCACTGGCATCACACATCAATTCGAATGGCAGGTCCCAATCCGGTGCTGTGATTACTGGTGCTGAAGTTAACCTCCTCTTCAAATGCTCGAATGCAGACACACAATCCTCGTCAAACTTGAACTGTGCATCCTTCTCCAGTAAACTGCAAAGTGGTTTAGTTATTCTGGAGAAGTCTTTAATGAACCTGCGGTAAAAGCCTCCATGTCCTAGAAAACTTCGAACACCTTTTACTGAAGTAGGTAGTGGAAAATTCTCAATGGTTTCTAATTTAGCTCTGTCAACCTCAAGTCCCTTCTTCGATACCTTATGTCCCAGAATTATTCCTTCCTATACTATAAAATGGCACTTTTCCCAATTCAATACCAAGTTTATCTCAACACATCTTCTCAAAACCATAACAAAATTTTCCAGACATAGATAAAATGAATCCGCAAATACTAAGAAATCATACATAAATACTTCCACATTTTGCTCCACCATATCTGAAAAGATAGCCATCATACACCTCTAACAAGGTTCTAGGGCATTACAAAGACCAAAAGACATCCTCCTGAAAGCAAAAGTACCATATGGACATATAAAGGTTGCCTTTTATTGGTCCTCTGGAGCTATAACAATCTAATTGTAGCCTGAATACCCGTCCAGAAGATAATAGAACTCATGCCCTGCTAATCTATCCAACATTTGATTGATAAACGACAGTGGAAAGTGATCTTTCCTTGTAGCTTTGTTAAGCCTGTGGTAATCCATGAATACTCTCTACCCCGTCACTGTTCTTGTCGAAATCAACTCATTGTTTTCATTGGAAATCATTGTCATACCACCTTTCTTCGGTACACACTGTACCGGGCTCACCCATGAACTATCTGAAATTGGATATATAATGCATGCATCTAGCCATTTCAACACTTCCTTCTTTACCACTTCCTTCATGATCGGATTAAGTCTTCTTTGATGTTCTACTGAAGGCTTACTCTCATCTTCCAACAGGATCTTATGCATATAAAAAGATGGGTTGATCCCTTTTATATCTGCTATAGTCCATCCAATAGCTGACTTGAACTCTCTATGGACTCTTAGCATTTTTTCTTCCTAAAAAGATGTTAGTGCAGAAGAAATAATCACAGGTAATTTTGAATTTTCATTTAAAAATGCATACCTCAGATGATCAGGCAGTGGTTTCAATTCAAGTTCTGGAGGTGTTTCAAGAGATGGTTTTAATTTTACTGATGACTCTCCGGCTTTCTTTAATGGCTCAATAGGAATCTTGAATTTTCTGAATTGTGGAGTTATATCAAGGAAATGCACAAGTTCTTCAAATTCCTCATCATCTAATTCTTAATTTCCAGCCATAGCACTTCTCAATGGTTCACAATCCACAAAACTCTCTACTTCATCATTTAACACCTTGTCCACCAAATCAACCTTGAAACATTCCTCTTCATCTGTTGGAAATTTCATTGCCTTGAATACGTTAAAAGTAACTTCCTGATCATGAACACGCATTGTGAGTTCCCCTTTCTGAACGTCTATCAAGGTTCTTCATGTTACTAGGAATGGTCTTCCAAGAATGATTGGTATACTCCTATCTTTCTCATAATCTAGAATGATGAAATCAGCTGGAAAGATGAATTTATCCACTTTTACCAAAACATCTTCAATAATTACCCGTGGATAAGTGATCGACCTGTCAGCTAACTGTAATGAAATATTTGTCAGCCTTGGAGCCAGCAATCCCAACTGATTAAATACTAACAAGGGCATCAAATTGATACTAGCTCCAAGATCACACAAACATTTACTGAAGCTCATCTTTCCAATTGTGCATGGTATTGTGTAACTGCCCGGATCCTTCAACTTTGGAGGTAATTTACATTGAAGCACCGCACTGTATTCCTCCGTCAAAGCCACTGTTTCAAATTCTTCTAATCTTTTCTTCCTTGACAAGATACCCTTCATAAATTTAGCATAACTAGGCATCTGTTCCAATGCCTCAGCGAAAGGTATGTTAATCTGTAGCTTTTTGAATACCTCCAAGAACTTACTAAACTGCATGCCTTCCCTCTACTTATGCAATCTCTGTGGATAAGGAACAAGAGGGTGAACTATTGGTATTTTATTCACGGGCTTCTCAAATGAACCTTCTTTATTCTTCTCTTCTTGCTGCTGTCCAGAATCTTCCTTATCAAATTTCTCTTCAGACATGATTTATTGATCGCGCGGCCGCACGTCTTCCCTTTGTAAAAGTGGCGCGGGCACGCCATGCTAATTTTTTGCAACCCATTTTCCAGACCTAAGTGTAATCGCTTGACATTGGTCCTTCCCTTCCCTTCTTGGATTCGCCTCTGTGGTACTTGGCAATGAACCTTGTGGTCTATTATTAAGCACGTTCGCCATCTGACCCATTTGAGTTTCCAGATTTTTAATAGCCACTGCTTGGCTTTTAATCATCACTTCCGTTTTTGCCATGTACTTCATCATCATTTCCTCCATCTTTGACTTCTTTTCTTGCAGAGGTGCTGGTGGTGTAGGATGTTGTTGAGAAAATCCTGGTGGGTACGGTGGTCTTGGTGCAAACTGTTGCTGAACTGACTGTGACTAAGATTGGTTATGTGGTTGAAACTGACTTTGTTGATTTCCTTGATTATTTGACCAACTAAAATTTGGATGGTTACAGTTGTTGGCACTGTATGTGTTCTGAAATTGACCTTGATCCTTCTTATAATTGCTCACATATTGCACAGACTCCGAACTGATAGCACATTGGTCCGTTGCATGTGACCCTGCACATATCTCACACACAAATGCAACTGTCTTCGCCTTGGTGTCTGTCAATGAGTCAATCTTCTTTGACATGGCTATCATCTGTGCTGAAAATTGAGTGATATCATCCACTTCTAACAAACCTGCAACTTTGGGCTGTGGCAGTCTGGCTGAAGGATTTTGGAAATCATTAGTTGTTATTGTCCCTATGAGATTATAGGCCTCTTCATAGCTCTTTGCCCATAGAGCTCCTCCTGCAGCTGCATCTATAATCGATCTTGACTGCCATCCCAATCCATTATGAAATGTGTTGATAACCATCCAATCTGGCATGCCATGGTGTAAACACTTCCTTAGTATTTCCTTATATCTCTCCCAGGCTTCATATAATGATTCACCCTTTTGCTGCTCAAACTGGGAAATTGATGTCCTCATCTTTGCAGTCTTAGCCATTGGAAAGAATTTGGCTAAGAATTTCTGTGCTAGGTTCTCCCATGTGGTGATAGATCCTGCAGGTAAAGAGTGAAGCCAACTTCTAGCTTTATCCCTCAATGAAAATGGAAATAGTCTAAGTCTGATTGCATCCTCTGTCACCCCGTTGTATCTGAAAGTATCAAATATTTCAATAAAGCTCAATAAGTGTTCATTTGGATCGTCTGTAACAGCACCCCCAAACTATACCGAATTCCGCACCATTTGAATAGTGCCCGACTTAATCTCAAAGGTGTTGGCTATTATCGCTGGTCTGACTATACTTGACTGCAATCCATTAATATTTGGCATAGAATAATCTCTTAAAGCCCTTTGCTCTTCCCTTTGCTCTTTTCTTTGTTCTGCGACTGCCATATTAGATGTTGTGGTCTCTAACTCTGCTAGTATATTTCTACGTGCTCTTGATTTCCAACCCCTACCATTGATGTTGTCCTGTAAAGGTGTTAACTCAGGATTAGAGGATCGAGTGCACATATACTATAGACAAGTGCCTGAAACAAGAAACAAAAATAGAAATGAGACAAGATTAGAATTGTCTAGTTATACAATTTAGCTTAAAATTGATGATAATCATAATAAAATTCAGTGCATTTCCCTGATAATGGCGCCAAAAACTTGTTGCCTCATTTTTAGTCTTAACAAAAGGACTCTAACTCATGTAAGCATACATGGGTCAACAAGTAGTACAAAGTAAGAACAATATCGATCCACAGAGAAAGGTTTTAAAATTAAACTATCATACACCAATTGTATCACTATTTTTATATGCTTAAACGAATAATTCACAATTATGCTTAACCTATGTTCAATTACTGAATAAAACACAAGACGAATTTAACAAAATCAAATTTGGAAAGAATGAGATTCTAACTTCATTTCATATTTCATCTAAACATTACCTTCATGCACAATCATACATTTATCATGGAAAGTTAGCTAAGAGCACAAATGTAGACATAATCATTTTTCAAAGAATTATGACCTGTTTGCATAGCATCCACATTACCATAGAAATCATATAATCGACAATAATGCCAAAGTCACTATATTCCTATGTGAAATTACAGCTATGACGCCCCCAAATTCAAGTACTTGAAACCCAAAATCGGTGCTTCACAATACTAGTTCTATGAGCGGAATAATACTAATAATAATAACAATAATATAAATATCAAACTTAATTTACATATATCAAAGTCTAAATCCCAGGTACACGACCTTTAAACATTCATTACATCATAGATAATAAATATCATTGTCTTAATAAACTTTAACTATTACATAGAATATTATAAAACTCATTCAAACAGCTTTCCTTTCCCTTTGTTCTTGCCTAAACCTTCTGGTTGATCATACTTAGCTGAAAAACATTTAAATTTAAAGCAAGAGTGAGCATTTGATTGGCCAGCAAGTAATAACAACAATATATATTAGCTGAAAGAATTAAATGTTTTCTTTGAATGACACTTCTACAACGAATCAACAAGTGTGAAGTAAAATTTGAACAAATAATAACAACAAATCACTTCTATATGAAATTTTGAAACTATGTATTGACTATAACTGGAGATCAGTCAACAGACTATGAACATTGTTTTCTATTTTCGAAAAGGTTGAACAGAACTTCATCTGTAAACCATCATAACTTACGGGCACGGGGGGTGATAAGCCCGTTATGCCCTGTATTGATCAATACTACATGCAAGAACAATATTATCGTTCACTCTATCCACCTTAGGTGCACAAAAGTTTTTCCATGTTCGAGATGTTCATACTTAGTCGGGAATCTGAACCAAAACAATCTAGTTGGATACAATAAAGTTCTATCTTGCTCAACAATATTTTTAAGTTTATGTCTAGCCAAATCAAATAGCTTAGACTAGACGGCTTTTAATTCAACGTATACATACTCGAAATCAATAAGTATGTATCAACATGTGATTAAATACAATGGTTATCCAAGTGGGGACACTTGTCTAACCCTATATAGGAATTAACGAACAGAATAAAAATCTGAATTATACAATAATAAAATGATCGGATAATGTAAGAACTTGTATGAATACAAAGATTGGATACATAATCAATAACGATAGAGTTAATAATCTGACACAATAATATGATTCTGAAACTTTCTTACTCATGTCCATTTCATAAAGGGAATGCAAAGTTAGGATACTTGTGACGCCCCCAAAATAGGTATATATCACCCATCTTTAGTCGCGACGCCCCCAAAATTAGGTATACATCACCCATCTCTGGGTCGCCACTTACATGGTATGTAATTTAAATACAACTTATTAACATAACTGCTGTAGGTATAATACGACATAAACCGTGAGTTTAAATACAAATATCGCCTACTAGATATTATACAAACTCAAAAAAAAGTCCTCATTATAATTATTATCACACTATTTCACGTATTAGGAGGACTACTAATGCTATCTTCAGACCATCACTGCTTCCGACTCGTCCCAAATTTATATTCTCATTTCCTCAAGAGAATAAAGAAAGAAAGGGTGAGCTCAACTAGCCCAAGAAGAAATATTATGACTAAGATAATGCGTAATAAATTATCAATAGTCTTCAACAATGTTAAACCGATAAAAATACAATAGACAACCAGCTTTAATCATAATGAATAATATGCAATCCATTAAAAGAGTCAAGTAGAAAATAAAGTCTACTATCTTTTAGGTTTTAAAAGGTTTTTCATCATCAAGTATAGCCGAGACTCACTTTTAATAAATATTCCACATCATCGAATCACCCCGCACTACTACCAAGGATATTCTTTAAGATCACGACCACAATTATTCATGCACTACGCCCAAGAATATTTGTGTATTCATTAATGGTCATGATCATGCCAACAATCGCCCACCAATGCACTACTACCATCGAGGATTTTATCACATCATTTGTAACATTACTTGGCCATGATTACACCGGTCAGTCTCTCGTCATAATCATACCAAGTCCATCTACGCACTACATGTGCCACGTATGATGACTTTCAAATAATATAAACATGAGGATGATGACAATGATATAAGAATTCAATAAAACAAGTTCAAGAATTATTTTATCCAGAATTATTAACGCCCAAATTAAATTAGTTTTGTAAATTCAAGAATGATCGTAAGAATATTTCCATGAAAAGATATCGATGAAACGCAAATATCAAGGATATTCTACTAATTTCATGGAGTATAGAAGTCAAAGTTTTAACCAACCGGGTATAATAAAGAATGGAATAACAAAAGAAATCACCATGCATGCGATAGATCAGATGCAAAAGTTTATTCCAATGTAATAATAATAATCTAACCAGTCGTGAAATTCACACATGCATGTGATGTTCCAATGTAATAATAAAGATGGAACCAGATCCTGTAAAACACACATGATATGATATTCCAATGTAATAATAAAGATTTTAACCAGTCCGTGTAAAAACACATGCATGTGATGTTCCAATGTAATAATAATAAAGATTTTAACCAGTCCTGTAAAAACACACGCATGTGATGTTCCAATGTAATAATAATAAAGATTTTGTCCCAGTCCTGTAAACACATGTATGTGATGTTCCAATGTAATAATAGAAGAATGTCACCAAGTATAGGTAAACCACGATACAAAGTTATTCCAATGTAATAATAAGCAATGGAATAACAACAGCTTCTTTCATGAATAAGAAAGAATAACACCCTTACTTTTGGTAGAGATTGAATATCGCAAAGCAGTAGTAAGAACAAAATACTCTTCTTCTTTCTCTCTCTTCTTCTATACTTTCTCTCTCTATAGCTTGAATGAATTCGTGAAAATAATGAAGCCCTAGCCTCTATTTATAGAAGATTTCTAGCTTAGCACCGCCGTGTGAAAAGGCAAGTGGCTCGACGACTAATGATGTGAAAAGAAAAGTGGTTCGACGCCTCAGAATGTGAAAACGACAAGTGGTTCGACGCACCAGAATGTGAAACGACAAGTGGTTCGACGTCTGTAAAGGTAATTACTATTAACGGTTGTAAATACTATCGACGAAGGTAAATACTATTCACAAGGGTAATTACTATCGACGAAGGTAATTACTATTAACGAAGGTAAATACTATTCACAAGGGTAATTACTATCGACGAAGGTAATATACTATCGACGAAGGTAATTACTATTCACAAAGGTAATTACTATCGACGAAGAGACTCTTAGATGATGACATATATACAGCCCCCATAAAATAATCAAACTTACCACAAATCATTTTTTTTTTCATCAACACATATTTAATCTTTCAACAATTATTAATCATTTATAACTTGTCGCCTCAATTATTGATTTAATACTATAACATATTATACGATGATACCGCGACAATAATCAATCAATAATATAAGAGATATGATGCAAAGAATTATCGTAGTAATAATCGAGCATAAATGAAAGTGACTTCTCACGTAAGATCAATAATCAATACCGCAGCTACTACGCAACCACGCCAGACATCGCATTTTTTTACCACCGGTAGTTCAACAGCTTTTAACTCAGAATACCTCCGCCGTTATTTTTATAAAATATTTTTGTCGCTTTCAAATCCGACAATAATTTCATGCTAGGTCCACCAATGATTGAGCCATTGTATTTAATATTCCTAAAAAAGAATATTCCCCACCAAACGTAATATTTTATAACAACTCGCATACTTTGCAAAATTTATAAATATTACCCACAACTATAACATTATATCAAATTTATTCCATAATATTCAAAAATAATATTTATAGAAAATTCATCTTTATTTATAAAAGTCAGGGTCTTACAACCTCCCTTCTTATGAAATTTCGCCTCGAAATTAGGGTACGACTGTATGTCAAGAGGTAAGGATACCTTGATTTCATTTCGCATTCTAACTCCCAAGTCATTTCCTCAACATCGTGGTTCCTCCACAAAACTTCGACTTGAGGTATAACCTCGAGCGTAGAATATGTTCCTTCTTATCCAAGATTTGAACAGAACCTCTTCATACGCCAAATCTTCCGCTATTTCGTCCTGCTTCTAACTCAATAATATGGTTCGGTCTTTCACATATTTACGTAATATAGATATGTGAAAAACGCATGAACACGAGACATATTTCACAGCAAAGTTTAGTCTATAGCCACGCCCCTACTCGATCGAGGATTAAAATGGACCGATGAATCGAGGATTAAGTTTTCCTCTCTTTCCAAATCTTGTAACTCCTTCCATGGAGCAACTTTTAACAACACACGATCTCCTATATCGAATTCCACGCCCTTTCGATGAAGATCAAGATAACTCTTTTGTCGATTTTGTGAGGTTTTTATACGCTGTTTGATCGTTGAATCTTTTCCGTAGTCATACGCATCAACTCCGGCCCCAACAACGTTGCTTCACCCACCTCATCCCAAAGATACCGAGAACGACACTTTCTTCCATACAACGCTTCGAATGGAGCCATGCCAATACTTGCTTGATAACTGTTGTTGTAGGAAAACTCCACCAATGGTAAGAACTTGTCCCAACTCCCTCAAATCAAGGACACAGTAGTCTTAATAGATCTTCAAGAGTTTGAATAGTCCTCTCCGATCGTCCGTCCGTCTTCGAGGATGATATGCCGAAGCTAAATCGTAAGTCTGCGCTCATAGCTTTTTTTGCAAACTAACCCAAAATCGTGAAGTGAATCTTCGGTCTCGATCGTAAACTATGGATACCGCATATACCATGCAGCCTTACAATCTCGCTTATGTACATACGAGCAAGACGCTCAAGTGTATAAGTTTCTCAGATTTGGTAAGAAATGAGCAGACTTGGTCAATCTATCAACAATGACCCAAATCGCATCAACGCCTCGAGAAACCTTAGAAGACCCCAGAATCGAAATCCATGGTAATGTGCTCCCACTTCCATTCCGAATTTCAAGTGGTTGCAATGGACCTTTTGGTACTTGATGCTCGCTTAACTCGCTGACAAGTTAGACACCTCGAGATAAACAACGCTATCTCTCTCTTCATATTGCTTCCACCAAAATGTATTTACGAATATCACGATACATTTTGGTACTCCTGTGATGGATTGCAAATGGTGTGTCAGGCGCCCCCATCATGATATTATACTTTAAATCGTGGTCGTTAGAACACAAAGTCCGGAGTCGACTCAAGTATTCCTTCTTCATCGATTCTTGCTTCCTAAGATAGCACCTTCTCAGCACTTTCTTCCTCATACGATCGCCTCCGTGTCCAGTAGCTTGAGCAACCTTTAACTTTATCGATTAAAGTCTGCCTCTACTCAGATACTCGCTATCATCACACGCGTCCCCTCGAGTCTTTAACTCTATCTCCATCCTTTGCAAGTCACACAAAATGGGCCTTTACGACAATATCGCACTCAGATTGCAGATATGATTTTCTACTCAACGCGCCACCACCACGCTCGCTTTTCCAGATGGTATCGATGGTACGATCATAATCTTTCAATAGTTCAAGCCAACGCCGTTGTCGCATGTCGAGTTCCTTTTGAGTGAAGAAATATTTGAGGCTTTTATGATCCGTAAAGATCTCCACTTTCTCCCCATACAAGTAATGCCTCCAAATTTTAAGTGAAGATAACAACCGCTAACTCTAGATCATGAGTAGGATAATTCCTCTCATATTCTTTGAGTTGTCGCGAGGCATAGGCTATAACTTTTCCATGTCGCATAAGAACACATCCCAACCCTTTGCTCAAGCATCATCAGAGATGACAAATCCTCCGAGCCGATGGTATCACGTAACAAAAATAAATATAAGTCTCCTCTCGAGTTCTTGAAAACTCTTCTCACATTCTTCGCCCAACCAACCTTTCTCAGATCTTCCGAGTCACCGAGTCAATGGAGTAGCGATTCGAGAAAATCCTTCCACGAATCTCCGATAATAACCAAATAAACCGAGAAAGCTACGATTTCCATCGATTTAGGTTGTTCCCAAACTTTGAATAGCTTCAATCTTTGCCGGGTCAATGATATTCCACGACTTGATACCACGTGCCCAAGGAATGCTACTTCTTCAAGCCGTAACTCACATTTCTTCAACTTGCATAAAGCTTATATTCACGGCTTTTGGAGTGTCACCTTTCAAGTGTTGCTTTCATGATCTTCACTTCGCTTTTGAATAAATAAGGATGTCATCAATAAAGACGACCACAAAGTGATCTAAATATTCCTCAATACTTTGCTCATCATATCCATGAAGGCAAAGAGAGCATTAGTCAATCCAAAGGACACGACTAGAATTCATAATGCCCGCATCGAAGTTCTCGAAAGCCGCCTTTGAATGTCACGGTTCTAATCTTCAATCGGTGATATCCTAACGAAGATCAATCTTTGAAAAGAATTTGCTCTTGCAATCGGGTCAAACAGTCATCAATACGGGCAATGGATACCTATTTTTGATGGTGACATGATTCAACTCCCGATAATCAATACAAAGTCGATATACTCCCATCTTTCTTCTTCACGAATAGTAACAGAGCACCCCAAGGAGAAGTACTAGGACGAATAAAGCCAATGTCTAACAAATTCCTCGCAGCTTGGGTCTTTAACTCCTCAAGTTCAATAGAGCCATTCGACATGGGCTTTTGGAAATAGGTTTTGTAACGTGTTCAAGGTCGATACAAAATTCAATTTCACGCCTGGGGTAGGCCAGAAGTTCTTCTGAATACGCCAGAAATTTATTAACAATAGAAATATCGCTCAAAACCGACGATATTTTTGTTTAAATCAGGATATGAGCTAAGAAAGCTTTCGACATCCGCTTTTCAATAAACGAATAGCTTTATGGCTTGAGATGACCGTGATTGATTTTAATGGTTTGGTCGTTTGAATTCAAGATAATAGGTCGATTAGGAATATGAAAGCTAACAACCTTACGAAAAACAATCAATTTTTGCATGATAAGTAGTTAACCAATCAATCCCTAGTAATCACGCCAAATGCAAGTATTTTTAATGAAATAAGATCGACAGTATGTGAGGGTACCGATTTGAACCAAACAAGACTTATAAACAAAGGGATGTAATGAAGGTTTCTCCCAACGGAGTTTCCACAGATAAGTCAAAGTCTAATTTCTCCTGAGTCAAATTTAATCGATGAGCGCAAGTAGAGAGAAATAAAAGAATGGGTAGAACCCAGATCAAATAAAGTATAGACTTCATTAGAGTTTATGATAAGCTTACCCGTGATGACCTCATTCGGATTCCTCGCTTCTTTGGGAGGTCACAACAAACGCCTCCTCAGACTACCGGCTTTTTGAATTTTCCGACGGCCTTTGGTGCTCCCATCCTAGCTGAATTTGTCTTCTAGAAACGACAAAAATCGAGCTAAGTGACCTTCTCTTCCACAATTATAACATGCTTTGACTCATGACGCAGCTTTGATCGATGTGTCCTCTCCTCCGCATTTGAAGCATATACGATAGGTGGTCTTTCTCTCTTCCTTAACAACGGGTGCCAGGTGTTTACGCCTTTTCCATCATCATTGAATCTCCTTTTCTTGAAATGTCCATTCTTATTGTTTTGGCCCCGATTACACACCACCGGTGGTTACCCATATCCGCCCGCCGATTCCTCCACGCTTGTTGTCACCGCTCGATGACTACTCTCTCGCCGGTATTATAATTTTGCTTACCGCTTCTTTTAGTCATGTTGACTCATTATCGCTACCCACTAATCGAGCCCTATTTACAACATCCTAATACAAACACGCTTTATGAGAAATAAGATGTCGACGATTCTCCGCTTTCAAACCTCTTAAAAACATTCGCGCATTCTCTCTTCATTATCCACCAAGTGGGACGAAAACCGTGATAACTCCGCAAATTTTGCCTCAGATCATGACACTACCATATTGTTTTGTTCCAACTTGATAAACTCCACCTCCTTCATGTGGCGAATACTTTCAGAAAGTATTTGTCGCTGAATGTGCCTCCCGAACTTCTCCCAAGATATCTTCAAGACAAAAAGAAGTCGAGTACGCTTTTACCGATTCCCACCAAGAATCGCCTCCGCCAAGAACATATAAAGGCTATAAGTGGAACCTTTGCTTCTCTGAGCATCCCAAGACATCAAATATCTTGGTAATCTGCTTTTATCCATGCTTCCGCCAAGTGGTTTTGCTCACCCTTAAACTCCGGTGGTCCCAAATTCGAATTGTTTAGCGGTGACCGCCGAGAGTTTTCCGTGTTTCCACCCACGCTTTTGGACAGAGTCGCTCGCCATTGCCAGATATAAATCGCATAAAGCCTCCAACATTTGATCATTCATCATTTGGTCAAGGTTGTTGTTTTGTATGATGAGGATTGTCGCCTTCCTCGATGCACATTATCCCGATTATCGATATGTGGTGAATCAACGATCGCCAAGGCCCCATCATATTCTCAACATTCTCGATGTCATTTTCAGACATCGCCACAAAACAAAAGGTTAATCGACATGTAACAAATTATCCCTATCTTCCCACCAACCAATAAAATAATAGACATAAACTTAGTAGGTCATACTAAATAAGGTATTCCCTGCCTCCCTCCTAGTACTATTCTCACATCTTAGCCAGGATCATATCCCTAAGCTCGATATTAACCGTGACGCCCCCAAAATTAGGTATACATCACCCATCTTGGGTCGCCACTTACATGGTATGTAATTTAAATACAACTTATTAACATAACTGCTGTATAAATACGACATAAATCGTGAGTTTAAATACAAATATCGCCTACTAGATATTATACAAACTCAAAAAAAAGTCCTCATTATAATTATTATCACACTATTTCACGTATTATAGTGAGGACTACTAATGCTATCTTCGTGACCATCACTGCTTCCCCGACTCGTCCCCAAATATATTTCTCATTTCCTCAAGAGAATAAAGGAAAGAAAGGGTGAGCTCAACTAGCCCAAGAAGAAATATTACGACTAAGATAATGCGTAATAAATTATCAATAGTCTTCAACAATGTTAAACCGATAAAATACAATAGACAACCAGCTTTAATCACAGCTGAATAAGCAATCCATTAAAAGAGTCAAGTAGAAAATAAAGTCTACTATCTTTTAGGTTTTAAAAGGTTTTTTTCATCATCATATAGCTAGAGACTCACTTTTAATAAATATTCCACATCATCGAATCACCCCGCACTACTACCAAGGATATTCTTTAAGATCACGACCACAATTATTCACGCACTACGCCAAGAATATTTGTGGTATTCATTAATGGTCATGATCATGCCAACAATCGCCCACCAATGCACTACTACCATCGAGGATTTTTATCACATCATTTGTAACATTACTACCATGATTACACCAATAGTCTCTCGTCATAATCATACCAAGTCCATCTATGCACTACAAAGCCACGTATGACTTTCAACATAATATAAACACGAGGATGATGATAATGATATATAAGAATTCAATAAAACAAGTTCAAGAATTATTTTATCCAGAATTATTAACGCCCAAATTATCAAAATATCAGAGTAAAATTCAAGAATGATCGTAAGAATATTTCCATGAAAAGATATCGATGAAACGCAAATATCAAGGATATTCTACTAATTTCATGGAGTATAGAAGTCAAAGTTTTAACCAACCGGGTATAATAAAGAATGGAATAACAAAAGAAATCACCATGCATGCGATAGATCAGACATGTATGTGTGTTATTCCAATGTAATAATAATAACGGAACCAGTCGTGAAATTCACACCGGCATGTGATGTTCCAATGTAATAATAAAGAATGAACCAGTCCTGTAAAACACACGATGTGATATTCCAATGTAATAATAATAAAGATTTTAACCAGTCCTGTAAAACACACGCATGTGATGTTCCAATGTAATAATAATAAAGATTTTAACCAGTCCTGTAAAACACACACACGCATGTGATGTTCCAATGTAATAATAATAAAGATTTTAACCAGTCCTGTAAAACACACGCATGTGATGTTCCAATGTAATAATAGAAGAATGTCACCAAGTATAGGTAAACCACGATATAAAGGTTATTCCAATGTAATAATAAGCAATGGAATAACAATGCTTCTTTCATGAATAAGAAAGAATAACACCCCTTACTTTTGGTAGAGAGATTGAATATCGCAAAGAGGTAGTAATAAAATACTCTTCTTCTTTCTCTTTTATTCTTTCTATACTTTCTCTCTATAGCTTGAATGAATTCGTGAAAATAATGAAGCCCTAGCCCCTATTTATAGAAGATTTCTAGCTTAAGACCGCCGTGTGAAAAGGCAAGTGGCTCGACGACTAATGATGTGAAAAGAAAAGTGGTTCGACGCCTCAGAATGTGAAAACGACAAGTGGTTCGACGCCAGTAATGTGAAACGACAAGTGGTTCGACGTCTGTAAAGGTAATTACTATTAACGAAGGTAAATACTATCGACGAAGGTAAATACTATTCACAAGGGTAATTACTATCGACGGTTAAGGTAATTACTATCGACGAAGGTAAATACTATTCACAAGGTAATTACTATCACAAAGGTAATATACTATCGACGAAGGTAATTACTATTCACGAAGGTAAATTACTATCGACGAAGAGACTCTTAGATGATGACATACGAGCCCCCATAAAATAATCAAACTTACCACAAATCATTTTTTTTTTAATCAACACATATTTAATCTTTCAACAATTATTAATCATTTATAACTTGTCGCCTCAATTATTGATTTAATACTATAACATATTATACGTATGATACTGCGACAATAATTGAATCAATAATATAAGAGATATGATGCAAAGAATTATCGTAGTAATAATCGAGCATAAATGAAAGTGACTTCTCACGTAAGATCAATAATCAATACCGTGCTACTACGCAACCACGCCAGACATCGCATTTTTTACCACCGGTAGTTCAATGCTTTTAATTCAGAATACCTCCGCCGTTATTTTTATAAAATATTTTTGTCGCTTTCTCAATCCGACAATAATTTCATTGGGGGTCCACCAATGATTGAGCCATTGTATTTAATATTCCCTAACAAAAGAATATTCTCCCGAATAACTTTTTATAACAACTTATATCATACTTTTCAAAAATTTATAAATATTACCCACAACTATAATATTATATCAAATTTATTCCATAATATTCAAAAATAATATTTATAGAAAAATTCATCTTTATTTATAAAAGTCAAGTTTAACTGCAAATATTTCTATGAAAAGATATCGGATGAAGCACAAATATCAAGGATATTCTACTATATTCATGGAGTATAGAAGTCAAAACTTTAACCAACCGAGTATAATAAAGAATGGAATAATAAAAGAAATCACCGTGCATGCGATAGATCGCATGCAGACAAAGTTATTCCAATGTAATAATAAATAATCTAACGGTCATGCGTAAACGCATGCATGTGATGTTCCAATGAATAATAAATAATGGAACCAGGTCATGCAAAAAACATGCATATGATGTTCCAACGAAATAATAAATAACGGAACCAGTCATGCGTAAAAGCACTACGCATGTGATGTTCCAAATGTAATAATAAAGAATGGAATAATAGAAGAATTTCACCATGTATGCGGTACTTCGCATAGACAAGTTATTCCAACATAAATATAAAGAATGGAATAACAAAAGAATTTCACCAAGTATAGGATAACCCGCGTATACAGGTTATTCCAACAGAATAATAAAGAATGGAATAACAGAAAATCTCTTCATGGATAAGAAAGAAAGAATACCCCTTACGAGTACAACAAATAATATCCCTTACGAGTACAACAAATAACATCCCTTACCGTAAAAGAAGAGTATTCCGACTGGTAGGGCGAGGATATACTCGAAGAAAACTTGTACTACGCTCAAAGCTTTCTTAAACTCTAAAGAAATATGCTCAAGATTATAGAAGAAGAACTCTCTCTATAGTTTCTCTCTCTAGAGTTTCAGTGAATTCCTAAGAAATAATGAAGGAATGAGCTTCTATTTATAGAAGAATGGACTACATAGTAACTAATTCATGAACTATCTCCATTGATTTACTTTTAATCTGGACGGTCCATATTTAAAGCAAAATCTTTTAAATAAAATATAATATATTCTATTTATAATCTAATAAAATGAATAACTTTATAAAAGTATTCTGCTTTATATAAAAAGATTTTACAATGCAAAACACTATGCAGTGCACTATGCAATACTACGCATAATAAAATATAATATATTCTATTTATAGTCTAATAAAATAAATAACTTTATAAAAGTATTCTGCTTTTATATAAAAAGAATTTACTATGCAAAACACTATGCATAATAGAATATAATATATTCTATTTATAGTCTAATAAAATGAATAACTTTATAAAAGTATTCTGTTTTATATAAAAAGATTTTCTGTTTTATTACATTAATAATACTAATAAAACAAAACTGAGTGACTTATCACGTAAGCATCAATAATCAATACTGTGTGCTACTATGCAACCACGCGTATTACTATACTTTTACTACTGAGTAGTTAAACAGTATTAACGGTAAAACTTTCGCCGTTTTTTTCATAAAATATTTTTGTCGTTTTCTCAATCCGATAATAATTCTGTTGTGGGGTCCACCAATGATTGTACCGTTGTACGGATATTCCCTGACAAAAAGAATATTCCCCGACCAATCGAATATTATACAACAACTTGCATACTTTTCAAAATTTATAAATACTATCCACAACTATAACATTATCTCAAATCCACACCATAATATTAAAAAAATATTTCGAGAAAATTAAATCTTTATTCATAAAATCTGGGGTCTCACAATCTCCCCTCCTTATGAAATTTTGCCCTCGAAATTTACGTACGTACCTGATATGCCGAACATGTGAAGATACCTTGACTTCACTTCAAATTCTAACTCTTGAGTTATAACCTTTGAGCGTCGAATATAATCCTTCTTATCCAAGATGTTAACACGTATCGCCAAACGTTAAATCTTCTGCTATCTCGTCCAGTTCTAAATTAATAATGTGGTTCGGGTCGTCCACATATTTACGTAACATCGATACGAAAAAAAATGTTCTGAACACGCAACATACTTGGCGGTAAAACGAGTCTATAGGCCACAGTTCCTACTTCATCGAGGATTTCAAATGGGCCAATTAAATCGAGGGTTGAGATTTCCTCACTTCATCGATTCTTGCTTCTAGAATAACGCCCTCTTTAACCTTCTTCTTCACATTCATCAGCTCTGAGTATGTAGCTTGAGCGGCTTTAACTTTATCGATTAAAGTCGATTCTAATCGTATATTCGTTATCTTCACCTGAGTTCGTATATTCACACTTGTAACCGCATACGATCTTCTACTCAATGAATCAGCTACCAAGTTCGCACTTCCACGATGATATTGCATGGTACGATCGTAATCTTCAACAGCTCGAGCCAACGTCTTTAGCGCATGTTATGTTTGTTTTAAGTAAAGAAATATTTGAGGGTTTTAGAAATGGGTTTTGTACTGGGGTCAATACAAAATTCAATTTCACGCTCTAGGGGTAGGCTAAGAAATCTTCAAGAATACGTTAGGAAATTTATTAACAATAGAAATATCATTCAAAACTGTGACCCTCATCCAAGACTTGGATAGTACGTCACATTGATACCTATAAACTTGCCATCATCATTCACGACGTCGCCTATAGAAAGTCTGGCTTCGGTTCATTCCACACAAGAAAGTCAACAACGAAAGGCTTGGGACTCTTTACTTATGGCTTGATATGATAATGATTAACTTTAGTGGTTTAGTTACTTGAATTCTCATAACAGGTTGGTTAGGAATATGAAAGTTAACCACCTTACGAAAAGAATGATGAGTAGTTAACCAATTGATTTCTAAAATCACATCAAAGGAAAGTATTTTCAAAGAGATAAGATCGACAGGTAACGTGAAAGTGCGATTTAAACAAGACTTATAAATAGTGGATGTAATGAAGGTTTCTCCCAACGGAGTTTCAATAGATAATCAAAGTCTAATTTCTCCGGAGTCAAATTTAAACATTGAACTCAAGCAAGAGAGATAAAATAATGGGTAGAAGCGGTATCTAATAAGGCATAGACTTCGCAAGAATTTATAATTAACTAACCCATGATAACTTCATTCGTGTTCCTCGTCACAAAAAAAAACGCTCTCTTTTAAACTATCGATTTTGACTTGTCTGGGACATTCTTTGGCGTCACCATCCCAGCTAGACTTGACTTTGCTATAGAGTACATTCCACCCTTAATTACTTCGTCATATTCCTAATCCATGATTTGAATCATTACTCCCCGATCCATATCGAATTGGTGTTGATCGCTCTGTACAGGGTAATTCCGAATTCAATATTGGATTCTCCCAATTGTTGTCCAAAAAGCGAAATCCATTTCATCTATTTTGACTTTATTGGATCGGACGTCTTTTTCAACAATATCAATGCGTCGTGCGGCTTTTAACCATGCATCATCTATTTTCCTTCGTTCAGTTGTTTCTGCTTTCATCAGAACTTTGATCATAGCATTCTTAGATTCCAGCTCTAATATCTTATACTCTGCCAAAGAGTGCTTCTATTCAAGCATCGCACATCTGGTAACACAATTTTGAATTGTTATATTTCTTTGTTCCACGACCGCCTGCCATTCTTCAGCCTGCTCTTCTAACTCATGAATACGGTTTTGTAATTCTAAATTTCGATCATAAAATTCTTCTAATAAATTCTGTTCAGGTTCCTCTTCTTTCTCTTCTTCCTCTTCTTCCTCGCTCTCAGCTGCTACCTCTGCAACTAGCTCGGGTGCAACTATTAGTTCTTCACTCACCACGTAGATATCTCTAATTTCTTCTTCGTCTGACATCACATTAACCTGGTTAGTGATTAAAGGTGTCTCAACGGTCTCATTCACTCCATTGTTAACATTTTCAGCTGCCATTTTGAAACACTGCCACAAAACAAGGGTTAATTAACATATCACATATTATCCCTATACTCTGGCCGACCAATTAAATACCAAATAAACTTAGGTAGGCCATACTAGCGAAGAAATTCCCCGTCTCTCCCCTCCTATTTCTTGTGTAAGATCCTAACTTTTTAATAAAGATGATTTTTCTATAAATATCATTTTTGAATATTATGGGATGAATTTGATATAATGTTATAGTTGTGGGTATTATTTACAAGTTTTGCAAAGTATGCAAGTTGTTATATAATATTTGATTGGTCGGGGAATATTCGCTTTAGCGGGGAATATTATTCGCATAACAAAGACAATCATTGGTGGACCCTACAACGGAATTATTGATTTGATTGAGAAAATGACAAAATATACTTTATGAAAATAATCTATGGAGTTTTACTGTTAATCGCTGAAACACCGGTGTTAAAAGTACGATCATACGCCGTAGTTGCACAATAGCAAGACACTACACAGTATTGATTATTGATGCTTATGTGAGAAGTCACTCGCTTTTATTCAATTATTGCTACAGAATTTCTTTGTGATAGATCTCACGTTATTTGATTCAATTATTGTCAATATTTTATATATTATTAAATCAATAATTGAGACGAAAAAGTTATTAATATTATTATTTACAATATTAACGATGTCTAGAAGTTCTCGCCAAGGAGAGTTTTGGTCACCTAATCATGCTACCAATAGGGAGAAATCCTTATTGAAAGCCCCTCTTTCTCGGGAACGACACAGTCGATTAATATTGTAAATTATAATAATGATGATAAATGTTGTTAAAAATATTGAGAGGTTTTTTTATGAAGTATATGATGTTATTATATGATCCCACATTTATCCATTTTTTTCAAAATAAACGGTAGAAAGTTATCTAGTTTTTTTTATAAGGGTGTGGCCCACATGTGGGGCCCACATATGAATTATGTTGAATTGTCAGAAAGGGGGGAAGGAGTACATTACGTGAATGGAAGGTAAGTTATATATATATATATATATATATATATATATATATATATATATATATATATATATATTAATAGTTGGGTGGATAGTTATATATATTATAGGAATATTAACATGTGTATATATATATCATATGATTAATTGTGTGTGTGGGTGTTTGGTGGAGATATTAAGCAAATTTTGGTGGAAAATTGTTAAGCCTTTGCCGTAAGGCAAAGGTTATATATATATATGTTATAAGTTTTGTTTTTTATGAAAAAAATAGAATATATTATATTTTATTGAATATTATATTAATATTTTGAAAATTGGGCGAGTGAGGAAAAATTATTTCGCCATCCGTGATTCTTCAATTTGTTTCGTCCAAATAATTATTGTTGGTCTGTTATAATTTTTCTAAATAGTATCCTTCCATTCTCCTATAAATAGAAGCTCATTCCTTCATTATTTCTTACGAATTCACTGAAACTCTAGAGAGAGAAACTATAGAGAGAAAGAAGGAAAGTATTTTGCTACTTTACTACTCCTATATCCAGTTCTTTATACGGTAAGGGGTATTATTTCTTTTGTATTCATGAAGAGAACTTCTGTTATTCCATTATTTATTATTCTATTGAATAACTCAATACGCTGCTACCTTATACTTGGTGAAATTCTTCTTTATTCCATTCGTTATTATTCTCATTAGAATATCCTCGTCACATGCATTTTACGCCTAGGACCCGATTCCGCCTTTATTATTCTTTTGAATATCCTCGTCTCGCAAGCTTTCTACGCCGCACTGATTCCGCCTTTATTATTCTGTTGAATATCATATCTCTGCTCGCTTTTACGCCTGACTGTTCCGTTAATTATTATTCTTTTGGAATAACTCCGCTCGTATACCTATCGCATACACCGTGATTTCTTTTGTTATTCCATTCCTTATTATACTCAATTTGGTTAAAGTTTTGACTTATACTCCATGAAATTAGTGGAATATCCTCGATATTTGCCCTTCATCCAAAGATCTTTTTATGAAAATATTCTTCCGAGCATTCTTGAATTTTACTCTACAAAGCAGTATCATGTTGACAATTTGGACGTTATTGGTTCCTGGATAAATTAATTCTTGAACTTGTTTTATTTAATTCTGATATCATTGTCATCATCTTCATGTTTATATTTTGTTGAAAGTCATCTGTGGCCTATAGTGCATGATGGACTTGGTATGGTTATGACTGTGGATTATTCTAAGTAATCATGACCGTAATGTTACAAATAATGTGGAAAAAGTCCTCATTGACCCATAGTGCATTGATGGATAGTTGTTGGCATGATCATGACCATTAATGAATACAAGAATGTCATTGGCTCGTAGTGCATGGATAATTTGTGGTCGTGATACTAAAGAATATCCTTGGCCATAGTGCAGGGGTGATTTGATGATGTGGATTATTTATTGTCGAGTCTCAAAGAATAATAAAGATGATGAAAAACCTTTAAAATCATAAAAGATAGTAGATTTTATTTTCTACTTGACTTTTTTAATGGATCGCTTGTTCCACCATGCAGCTTAAACTTGATAGTTGTTATATTGTATCGCTTTAACACTATCAAGACTAAGGATAATTTATTCTCGCTTTTATCTTAGTCATAATATTTCTTCTTGGGCTAGTTGAGCTCACCCTTTCTTTCACCGTTTTCTTCAGAAAAATGAGAATATAGTGGACGAGTCGTGGAACGGAGTGATGGTCCGAGGGATAGCATTAGTAGTCCCTCACTATTCTCGTGAAATAGTGTGTTAATAAATGTATTGAGGACTTATTTTGAGTTTTAATACCGCCTATAAGACAATGTTTGTATTGAAACTCACAAATTTATGTCAGATCTTTAAAGATTGTATTTGTATTCTGTACCATGTATTTGGCGACTCAGAATAGGTGATGTATACCTATTTTGGGGGCATCACAGTTGGTATCAAAGCTTAGGGATATGATCCCAGGCTAAGATGTGAGACTAGAACTAGGAGGGGAGAGACGGGGAATTCCTTCGCTATTATGACCTACCTAATATTATTTGGTATTTAATTGGTTGGTCATAGTATAGAGATAATATGTTACACGTCAACTAACCCTTGTTTTGTGGCAGTATCTGAAAATGACATCCGAGAATGTTGAGAATAGCAATGGAGCACAGGAGACCGTTGAGTCTCCACGTATCAATAATCAGGATAATGTGCATCAGGAAGGCGACAATCCTCATGCAAACAATAACACTGACCAAATGATGAATGATGGATTGTTCAGATGCTTTATGCAATTCATGCAACATCAGGTGAGAGCGGCTCCTGTCCAAAATATAGGTGGAAATACTGGAAACTCTCGGACATTTACTGCTAAACAGTTCAAGGAGCTGGGACCACCGGAGTTTATTGGAGAGCCAAAACAACTTAAGGCGGAAGCATGGATAAAGCAGATCACCAAGATATTTGATGTCTTGGGATGCTCTGAGAAGCAAAAGGTTCCCTTGGCCACCTTCATGTTGCATGAAGAGGCAGATTACTGGTGGGAATCTGTAAAATGTACCCAGCCTGACGCACTCAAGATGTCTTGGGAGAAGTTCCAAGAGCTATTCAACGACAAGTACTTTCCCGAAAGTATTCATCACATAAAAGAGGTGGAGTTTATCAAGTTGGAGCAAAACAATATGACTGTGTCGCAATACGAAGCTAAATTTGCTGAGTTATCCCAGTTTGCATCCCATTTGGTCGATAATGATGAGCGAATAATGCGAATGTTTTTAAGAGGTTTGAAACCGGAGATACGTCAATATCTTATTTCTCATAAACTATGTTTGTACTCAGATGTTGTAAATAGGGCTCAATTATTGGAGCGCGATAACGAGTCAACGCAACCAAGAAAAAGCAAATTAAGCAAAGATGAAAATACCAAATGGTATTAGTCATCAAACGGTGACAACAAACGTGGAGGAATCAACATGCTAGAAATGGTAACCACTTTGGGTAATCTTGGCCAAGACAAGAAAATGGACATTTCAAGAAAAGGAGATTCAACAATGATGGAAAGACATCAAAGACCAAAGAACCGTGGTTAAGGAAGGAGAACGACCACTTATCATATGCTTCAAATGCGGAGGGGAGGGACATATCAGTCCAAACTGCGCGATGCCATCCAAAGCGTGTTATAATTGTGGAAGAGAAGGTCACCTAGCCCGATTTTGTCGTTCACCGAAGACAAGTTCAGATAGGATGGAGGCACCAAAGGCCGTCCCAGAAAAGTCAAAGCAGGTGGTGCAAGGGAGAGCATTTATTGTGACCTCCTAGAAAGCAAGGAACCGGAACGAGGTCATCACGGGTAAGCTTATCATAAACTCTAGCGAAGTCTATACCTTATTTGATACCAGTTCTACCAATTCTTTTATTTCTCCTACTTGCGCTCAACGATTAAACTTGACTCCAGAGAAATTAGACTTTGACTTATCTGTGGAAACTCCGTTGGGAGAAACCTTCATTACATCTACTGTTTATAAGTCTTGTTTGGTTCAACTTGGTACCCTCACATTACCTGTCGATCTTATTTCATTGAAAATACTTGCATTTGACGTGATTCTAGGGATTGATTGGTTAACTACTCATCATGTAAAAATTGATTATTTTCGTAAGGTTGTTAGCTTTCATATTCCTAACCAACCTATTATGCTAATTCAAACAACTAAACCATTAAAATCAATCACTGTCATCTCAAGCCATAAAGCTATTCGTTTATTGAAAAATGAATGTCAAGCTTTCTTAGCTCATGTCACGGTTCTAAACAAAAATACGTCAGTTTTGAATGATATTTCTGTTGTTAATGAATTTCCTGACGTATTCCCTGAAGAACTTCATGGCCTACCCCCAGAGCATGAAATTGAATTTGTATCGACCTTGAACCCGGTACAAAACCCATTTCCAAAGCCCCATATCGAATGGCTCCTGTTGAACTTCGGGAGTTAAAGACCCAATTGCAGGAATTGTTAGACATCGGTTTTATTCGTCCTAGTACTTCTCCTTGGGGTGCTCCTGTTCTATTCGTGAAGAAGAAAGATGGGAGTATGCGACTTTGTATTGACTATCGGGAGTTGAATCATGTCACCATCAAAAATAGGTACCCATTACCACGTACTGATGACCTGTTTGACCAGTTGCAAGGAGCCAAATTCTTTTCAAAGATTGATCTTCATTCCGGATATCACCAATTGAAGATTAGAACCGATGACATTCCAAAGACGGCTTTTAGAACTCAGTACGGGCATTATGAATTCATAGTCATGTCCTTTGGATTGACTAATGCTCCTGCTGCCTTCATGGATATGATGAACCGAGTATCCAAGGAATATTTGGATCACTTTGTGGTCGTTTTTATTGATGACATCCTTATTTTTTCCAAAAGCCGTGAAGATCATGAGCAACACTTGAGGCTGATACTTCAAAAGCTTCGGGAATACAAGCTTTATGCCAAGTTGAAGAAATGCGAGTTCTGGCTTGAGGAAGTAGCATTCCTTGGGCACGTAATATCAAGTCATGGAATATCTCACACCCAAAGAAAGATTGAAGCTATTCAAAGTCGGAACAACCTAAAAACAAAGGATCAAAGTACGTAGCTTTCTTGGTTTAACTGGTTATTATCGGAGATTCGTGGAAGGATTTTCTCGAATCGCTACTCCATTAACTCAGCTGACTCAGAAAGATATAAAATTCGGTTGGAACGAGGAATATGAGAAGAGTTTTCAAGAACTCAAGAGGAGACTCATTTCAGCACTTGTTCTGACAATACCATCTGGCTCGGAGTGATTTGTCATCTACAGTGATGCTTCGGGCAAAGGGTTAGGATGTGTTCTCATGCAACATGGGAAAGTCATAGCCTATGCCTCAAGACAACTCAAAGAATATGAGAGGAATTATCTTACTCAAGATCTAGAGTTGGCAGCTGTTGTTTTTCACTTAAAATTTGGAGGCATTACTTGTATGGGGAGAAAGTGGAGATCTTTATGGATCATAAAAGCCTCAAATATTTCTTCACTCAAAAAGAACTCAACATGCGACAACGACGTTGGCTTGAATTGTTGAAAGATTATGATCATACCATCCAATACCATCCTCAAAAACCGAACGTGGTAGCTGACACATTGAGTAGAAGATCATATGCAAATACGAGTGCGATATTGTCAACGCAAAGGCCCATTTTGTGTGACTTGTAAAGGATGGAGATAGAGTTAAAGACTCCAGGGACCCATATGATGATGGCGAATATACGAGTATAACCATCTTTAATTGATAAAGTTAAAGCTGCTCAAGCTACAGACCTGGAGCTGATGCGTATGAGGAAGAAAATACAAGAAGGTGTTATACCGGAAGCAAGAATCGATGAAGAAGGAATACTTCGAGTCAACTCCAGACTTTGTGTTCCTAACGACCCTGATTTAAAGTATAAAATCATGATGGAGGCATACAACACACCGTTTGCAATCCATCCTGGGAGTACCAAAATGTATCATGATCTTCGACATACATTTTGGTGGGGCAATATGAAGAGAGAGATAGCGCTGCTTATTTCAAGGTGTCAAACGTGTCAACGAGTCAAGGTGGAGCATCAAGTACGAAAAGGTCCATTGCAACCACTTGAAATTCCATAATGGAAGTGGGAGCACATTACCATGGATTTCGTTACCGGTCTTCCCAAGGTTTCTCAAGGCATAGATGCGATTTGGGTCATTGTTGATAGGTTGACCAAGTCTGCTCATTTCTTACCGATACGAGAAACTTATACACTTGAACTTCTTGCTCGTATGTACATAAACAAGATTATAAGATTGCATGGTATGCCAGTATCCATAGTTTCTGATCAAGACCCAAGATTCACTTCAAGATTTTGGGTTAGTTTGTAAAAAGCTATGGTCACGGATTTACGATTTAGCTCGGCATATCATCCTCAGACGGACGGGAAATCGGAGAGGACGATTCAAACTCTTGAAGACCTATTAAGACTATATGTCCTTGACTTCAAGGGAAGTTGGGACAAGTTCTTACCGTTGGTGGAGTTTTCCTACAACAACAGCTATCAAGCAAGTATTGGCATGGCTCCATTCAAGCGCCAGATGGAAGGAAATGTCGCTCTCCAAAGATGTTGGGATGAGGTGGGTGAAGCAACGTTGTTGGGACCGGAGTTGGTATGTATGACTACGGAAAAGATTCAAACGATCCGACAAAGTATAAAAACCTCACAAGATCAATAAAAGAGTTATGCTGATCTTCATAGAAAGGATGTGCAATTCGATATAGGAGATCATGTGTTGTTACGTGTTGCTCCATGGAAAGGAGTTACGAGATTTGGAAAGAGAGGAAAGCTCAATCCTCGATTCATTGGCCCATTTTTAATCCTCGATCGAGTAGGAACAGTGGTCTATAGACTCACTTTACCGCCAAGTATGTCTCGTGTTCATAACATTTTTCACATATCCATGTTACGTAAATATGTGGAAGACCCAAACTACATTATTGAGTTAGAACCAGGGGAAATAGCGGAAGATTTGACGTATGAAGAGATTCCTGTTCAAATCTTGGATAAGAAGGAGCATATTCTACACTCCAAGGTTATACCGCAAGTCAAAGTTTTGTGGAGAAACCACGATGTTGAAGAAATGACTTAGGAGTTAGAATCTGAAATGAAATCAAGGTATCCTTACCTCTTCGACATACCAGGAACGTACCCTAATTTCGAGGGCAAAATTTCATAAGAAGGGGACATTGTAAGACCCCAACTTTTTAATAAAGATGATTTTTCTATATATATCATTTTTGAATATTATGGGATGAATTTGATATAATGTTATAGTTGTGGGTATTATTTACAAGTTTTGCAAAGTACGCAAGTTGTTATATAATATTCGATTGGTCGGGGAATATTCGTTTTAGCAGGGAATATTTGTACAGCGGCACAATCATTGGTGGACCCCACAACGGAATTATTGTCGGATTGAGAAAACAACAAAATACTTTATGAAAATAATCTATGAAGTTTTACTGCTAACTAATTGAAACACCCGGTGTTAAAAGTACAACATAATCTGTAGTGTTTAACAGTTAATAGCACACTGTATTGATTATTGATGCTTACGTGAGAAGTCACTCAGCTTTTATTCAATTATTGCTACAATGAATTGCGATGCATAGTATCTCACGTTATTTGATTCAATTATTGTTAATATTTTATATATTATTAAATCAATAATTGAGACGACAGAGTTATTAATATTATTATTTACAATATTAACGATGTCTAGAAGTTCTGCCAAGGAGAGGTTTGGCCACCTAATTGCGTGCCAATAGGGAGAAATCCTTATTGGAAAGCCCCCTCTTTCTTGGGAACGACCCGGTCGATTAATATTGTAAATTATAATAATGATGATAAATGTTGTTAAAAATATTGAGAGGTTTTTTTATGAAGTATATGATGTTATTATATGGACCCCCATTTATCCATTTTTTTCAAAATAATCGGTAGAAAGTTATCCAATTTTTTTTATAAGGGTGGGGCCCACATGTGGGGCCCACATATGAATTATGTTGAATTGTCAGAAAGGGGGGAGGGAGTACATTACGTGAATGGAAGGTACGTTATATATATATTATATGTTGGGTGGATAGTTGTGTGTGTGTAAATATATATATATATATATATATATATATATATATATATATTATCTGAATATTAACATGTGTATATATATATATATATATATATATATATATATATATATGATTAATTGTGTGTGTGGGTGTTTGGTGGAGATATTAAGCAAATTTTGGTGGAAAAATTGTTAAGCCTTTGTAGTAAGTAAAGGTTATATATATATATATATATATATATATATATATATATATATATTATAAGTTTTGTTTTTTTATAAAAAAATAGAATATATTATATTTTATTGAATATTATATTAATATTTTGAAAATTGGGCGACTGAGGAAAAATTGTTTCGCCATCCGTGATTCTTCAATTTGTTTCGTCCAAATAATTATTGTTGGTCTGTGATAATTTTTCTAAATAGTATCCTTCCATTCTCCTATAAATAGAAGCTCATTCCTTCATTATTTCTTACGAATTCACTGAAACTCTAATGAGAGAAACTATAGAGAGAAAGAAGAAAAGTATTTTGCTACTTTACTACTCCTATATTCAGTTCTTTTATGGTAAGGGGTATTATTTCTTTTGTATTAATGAAGAGAACTTCTGTTATTCCATTATTTATTATTCGGTTGGAATAACCTGTATACGCTGGCTACCCTATACTTGGTGAAATTCTTCTATTATTCCATTCGTTATTATTCTGTTGGAATATCTCCGCATGCATGCGTTTCTACTGATTAAAATCTTTATTATTACATTTGAATATCTGTATCATGCGTTTCTTTATGGGACCGGATTCAGTTAATTATTATTACATTGGAATAACTTTGCGTATGCGATCTATCGCGTGCACAGTGATTTCTTTTGTTATTCCATTCCTTATTATACTCAGTTGGTTAAAGTTTTGACTTCTATACTCCATGAAATTAGTGGAATATTCTTGATATTTACGCTTCATCCAGTATATTTTCATGGAAATATTCTTCTGAGCATTCTTGAATTTAACTCTACAAAGCAGTATCATGTTGACTATTTGGACGTTATTGGTTCCTGGATAAATTAATTCTTGAACTTATTTTATTGAATTCTTATATCATTGTCATCATCCTCATGTTTATATTTTGTTGAAAGTCATCTTGGCCTATAGTGCATAGATGGACTTGGTATGATTAGGACCCAGGGATTATTCGGTGTAATCATGACCATAATGTTACAAATGATGTGGAAAAAGTCCTCATTGGCCCGTAGTGCATTGATGGACAGTTGTTGGTAAGATCATGACCATTAATGAATACACGAATGTCCTTGGCCCGTAGTGCATGGATAATTTGTGGTCGCGATACTAAAGAATATCCTTGGCTGTAGTGCAGGGGGTGATTTGATGATGTGGATTATTTATTAAGCTGAGTCTCAGCGATATCTGTGATGAAAAAACCTTTTAAATCATAAAAGATAGTAGATTTTATTTTCTACTTGACTCTTTTAATGGATTGCTTGTTCCACTGCAGTTAAACTTGATGGTTATTATATTGTATCAGTTTAACACTATTGAAGACTAAGGATAACTTATTCTGCTTTATCTTAGTCATAATATTTCTTACTGGACAAGTTGAGCTCACCCTTTCTTTCACTGTTCTCTTCAGGAAATGAGAATATAGCTGGGACGAGTCGGGGAACAGAGTGATGGTCCAGAGGATAGCATTAGTAGTCTTCACTATTCTGTGAAATAGTGTGTTAATAAATGTATTGAGGACTTATTTTGAGTTTTAATACTGTCTATAAGATAATGTTTGTATTGAAACTATCAACTTATGTTGTATCTTTAAAGATTGTATTTGTTTTCTGTACCATGTATTTGGCGACTCAGAATAGGTGATGTATACCTATTTTGTGGGCGTCACATCATGTCTCACATCTCAGCCAGGGATCATATCCCTAAGCTTTGATACCAACTGTGACACCCCCAAAATAGGTATACATCACCCATCTTGAGTCGCCAAATACATGGTACAAAATTTAAATACAACTTAATTATACAATTAAATGTAAAATACGACTAAACATATGTCATGAGTTTTAATACAAATATTGTCATCTAGACAATATACAAACTCAATGGGGTCCTCATTACATTTATTATCACACTATTTCACGTAATAGTGAGGACTACTAATGCACCATCTAGACCATCACTGCTTCCGACTAGTCCCTCGCCACGCCTTCTCATTTCCCCAGAGAACAATGAAAGCAAAAGGTGAGCTCAAGTAGCCCAGTAAGAAATATTATGACTAAGATAATGCAAAATAATATATCGTTAGCCTTCAATGGTGTTAAACTGATAAAATATAATAAACATCAAGTTTAACTGCAGCGGAACAAGCAATCCATTAGAAGAGTCAAGTATAGAATAAAATCTACTATCTTTTATGATTTAAAAGGTTTTTCATCACTTTTATCGCCGAGACTCAAATTTTAATAAATAATCCACATCATCAAATCATCCCCGACTACAGGTGCCAAGGATATTCTTTAGTATCACGATCAATGAATTATCCATGCACTACGGGCCAAAGATAATCATGTTTTCATCAACGGTCCTAATCATGCCATAAAACAATTCATCTTTGCACCCTTGGCCGAAGAGAATCCATAGGCATAATCATACCAAAAACTGTCCATCAATGCTCTACGGGCCAATGAGGATTTTGTTTTCCCCACATCATTTGTAACATTACGGTCATGATTATACTGAATAATCCCTGGTCATAATCATACCAAGTCCATCTATGCACTACAGGCCACAGAAGACTTTCAACATAATATAAACATGAGGATGATGACAATGACATAATAATTCAATAAAACAAGTTCAAGAATTAATTTATCCAAGAACAAATAACGTCCAAATTGTCAACATGATACTTCTTTGTAGAGTAAAATTCAAGAATACTCAGAATAATATTTCTATGAAAAGATATTGGGTGAAGCGCAAATATCAAGGATATTCCACTAATTTCATGGAGTATAGAAGTCAAAACTTTAACCAATTGAGTATAATAAAGAATGGAATAACAAAAGAAATCACCAGGCATGCTATAGACCGCATAGACAGGTTATTTCAACAGAATAATAAATAACGGAATCAGGTCATGCGTAAACGCACGTATACGATGTTCCAATGTAATAATAAATAATCTGAATCAAAGTTATGCTAAGAAAGCACGATGGATGTTCCAACGGAATACTAAATAATGGAACCAGGTCATGCGTAAAGCACAGATAGGATGTTCCAACAGAATGATAAAGAATGAAATAATAGAAGAATTTCACCATGTATGCGGTACTTTTCATAGACAGGTTATTCCAACATAAATATAAAGAATGGAATAACAGAAGAATTTTACCAAGTATAGGGTAGCCCGCATATACAGGTTATTCCAATAGAATAATAAAGAATGGAATAACAGAAGTTTTCTTCGTAAATAAGAAAGAAAGAATACCCCTTACGAGTACAACAAATAATATCCCTTACGAGTACAACAAATAATATCCCTTACCGTAAAAGAAGAGTATTCCGACTGGTAGGGCGAGGATATACTCAAAGAAAACTTGTACTACGCTCAAAGCTTTCTTAAACTCTAATGAAATATGCTCAAGATTATAGAAGAAGAACTCTCTCTATAGTTTCTCTCTCTAGAGTTTTAGTGAATTCGTAAGAAATAATGAAGGAATGAGCTTCTATTTATAGAAGAATGGATCGTATAGTAACTAATTCATGAACTAGTCCAGATTGATATACTTTTAATCGGACGGTCCATATTTAAAAAAAATCTTTTAAATAAAATATAATATATTCTATTTATAAGCTAATAAAACGAATAACTTTATAAAAGTATTCTGTTTTATATAAAAAGATTTTACTATGCAAAACACTATGTAGGCATTATGCAACACTATGAAGGCACTATGCAACACTATGCATAATAAAATATAATATATTCTATTTATAGTCTAATAAAATAAATAACTTTATAAAAGTATTCTGTTTTATATAAAATGATTTTACTATGCAAAATACTATGCATAATAGAATATAATATATTCAATTTATAGTCTAATAAAACGAATAACTTTATAAAAGTATTATGTTTTATATAAAAAGATTTTCTGTTTTATTACATTAATAATACTAATAAAACAAAACTCAGTGACTTATCACGTAAGTATCAATAATCAATATTGTGTGCTACTATGCAACCACGCGTATTACTGTACTTTTACTACTGAGTAGTTCAACAGTATGAACGGTAAAACTTCCGCCGTTATTTTCATAAAATATTTTTGTCATTTTCTCAATCCGATAATAATTATGTTGTGGGGTCCACCAATGATTGTACTGTCGTACGGATATTCCCCGACAAAAAGAATATTCCCCGACCAATCGAATATTATACAATAACTTGCATACTTTTTAAAATTTATAAATACTACCCATAACTATAATATTATCTCAAATCCACACCATAATATTTAAAAAATATTTCAAGAAAATTAAATCTTTATTCATAAAATATGGGGTCTCACAATACTTGCACAATATAAAGAATAATTCAGATACTTGCCTGAGCTGTTGCTTACAATAACGCAACTCAGATTAATCTTTTATATCGAAACCTATCATTAATAAGATCATTCGTTCGATTAGAATAATGTATCATAACACATAGTACTGCTATTTGCAGTCAGCACATAACCTAATCACATTGTCACATATTTTAACATTCATTGATTTACTAATAATCACGTATCTAGTCCAATTATCTAAGTCCGGATCAATTTCTGAAATATTTGATTATCTTAAGCGACTTTCTGAGTAATTATCGAGTCTAAAACTCCATTCAGTAATTCACTAACTGTAAATATCACTCATATTATTTTTAATTGACTTATAATAATTTTTAAATAATTATTATAATTTATCATGATTTTTTTAAACATCGAGAATCATCATTAAATGATTTAAATATTAACTAATTCTATTATCATTAATATTAAATTATTAATGAAACCATTGCCAAAATATTAAAGTTATTTATAATAACTCAAAATATTTTTAAAGTATTAATATTACCCTTAAATGATTTTAAAACAATTAGAATCATTTTAAATAATTACCATTAATATTTAAATATTAATGTATTATTTATCAAAATATTTAAAGTCATTTATTATAACTTTAAAATATTTTTAATTCATTTATATCCTTTTAAATGATTTTTAAATCAACAAAACCATTTTTAATTTATTTATTCAATATAATTATTAAATAAATTAAATATCATTAATATAAAATTATTAATGAAATTTACCTTTAAATATCAAAAGTTATATTTTATAACTTAAAATATTTTTAAACTATTTATTTTCATTTAAAATGATTTTTATAATATTAAAATCATTTTTAATTAATTTATTTAATATAATTATTAAATAAATCTAAAGTCATTAATATTAAATTATTAATGAAATTTATCTTAAATATTAAAAGTTTATATTTTATAACTTTAAATATTATTAAATACTTTTTATTATTTAAAATGATTTTAATATAATAAAAATCATTTTAATCAATTTATTTAATACATTTATTAAATAAATTAAATATTAATAATATCTAAATAAATATTAATATTTATGAAAAATATGTCAAATTATGAAAAGTTAATTTTTATAACTTAAAATTATTTTTTTAATTTTTAGAATTTATTTACTATTTTTAAATGATTTTTAGAAATTAAATTAATTCATTTTTGATAAGTCTGTCGCTAAAGCCCTTTGGCGATAGTAAGTGTCGCCTTAGGTGTTCTTGAGAAACCCAAGCATTCAAAGTCAATGTTCGAGTTAGCTTGTTTGACCAGCAATCATTCTCTGTATAAGTTGTTTCTGGACGTGCTAATGGCTAGATTTTATAGTACTAATGTAATGCTTCATGATCCAACAACAATCATGGCCAACCAACATCACAATCTCTCGTTATAAAGCTTAGAAATTATTGTCAGACTGTTCTTCAAGTTTCTGGGCTGCCCAGAATTTTAAGGTTATGGTCGGTCAACGCTCTTTGTGGCTTTATATCTATTAATCTGTTCATGTATTTGGTAGTTTAGACGTCGGGCTGTGTAGAGTAACTAACAGAGAACATGATTCAAGCCATGTTTAAGTCTAAAAATAATTAATCAAAAAGATCTGGGCTCAACAAATTCTTGTCAGAACGTTTCTGGGTTTTCCCAGAAACCCAGCAGTTCAACCTATAACTTTCATGCTTGATTTCCTTTATGTTCTGGTCATGATTTATGTCGTTTAATGGTTCAAATCTATTCTATACATGACAAGGAACATTAATATAACAACAAATCAATTTAACAACAACAGATCCACAAGCCATGACTCGGTCAAAGCTTGTCAGAAAAACGTTCATACCCTTTTCTGGAAATTCCAGAAATGTAAAAATCAATACAAGTTGCCTACTTTGACCAGTTGTTACATTTGATCTGTTGATTGTTTATGGAATCTTAAGGCATGGGTCTACAGTCCATATTACCAGCTACAACATGTTCATAACAACAACACAAAATCACGTATTACCTGACAGATCAAGAAGCTAAAAGATGTTGTCAAACTCAGTTTTATACTTTCTGGGTTGCCCAAGTTTGGCCCGGTCATATCCAGTCAACGGGTTTTGACCAATTATAACTTACAATCTACACATCCAATGACCATGATTCCACTTGTAGATTAAAGACCACATATCAGACTACAAAATAAAACACTTAAACCACAAAAATCAAACACAGACAGAGATCTACAAGGCCTGACATTCACTGTCAGACATCTAAAGCAAAATTTTCCAGTTTTTGTAAAATGCTAGATCTGAGCCTATAGATGTTATGGATCTAACATCTATCAACCCAGATAACTTAATTAGACTCCATAGCACATATTTTACACAACAAACTTAACATTTAACAACAGATCAAAGGTCAGATTTCATGGCTAGGGTTTACCTCTTTATGTACCAATTCTGATTTCTTGGCTTATGATCTGTTATTGGAAGTCGTGGGGCTTGATTTAGAGACTGGTATACCTTTGGATTTCGTGGGTTTGAGCTTGAGAGAGTATGGCTAAGTGTTTGTTGCACAAATGAACTTTGTTTTGTTTTTCTCTCTCTTAAATTTTGTATATCAATTGGTGCAATGAATTTGGTTGATTGCAATGGCTGATATGCTGCTGTTGTAGCTCCTAGCTAGGTAGACTAGGGTGGCTAGCAAGATATTGCTAGATTTTCTAGCAATAATTCACCAAATGGGACAAAAGGGTACAATGGTAATTTGTATTTTAATTTTAAGGGTATTCTTGTCCAAGGTACTTGAATCTAGGGTTTAATCACTAGATTTTAAATTTTAAAGTTTCCCAAATAATTTCTAGGGTTTAAAAAATTAAAATTAAAGTGTAATAAAATTTTAATTAAAACACACTAATTAAAATTAGGGTTTTTAATAGAAAATTAGGGTTTAAATAATTAGGGTTCCTTAATATCATTAGGGTTCCCAAATTAACAAATCAATTTACTAAAATAATCATTAGGGTTTCTAATTAGCAAATTAGGGTTTCTAATTTTAATAAGGGTTTTCAAATCTTAATTAGGGTTTTCCCTAATTAACAAAATTCTATAATATACAACATAAATCATATAACACCATTTCTAACCGATCATAAATTCCAGTTTTGAGTTTCCAATTATGGTTTATGACAGTATTACTAGGGTTTGTCGTGATACACCATAATTGCCTGACCATTATCAGTCTACACATATACTATACATATTTATAGCACTAAAAAATCAAAATATAATTAATATTATATTATTATTCTCATCCCTTGATCAAAATCCAAATTTAGGGTTTGGATTCCATATTTGATTTATCTTTCATATACAACATTAATAATTAAGTTAAAATAATTAACTTAAATATTCGAACAAATTCATATAATAAAATATTTATTATTATAATTCTATTAATAATATAAAGTCATGTTTTCATGGAGAATAATTAATAAAATATTTCATACAAAATATAATCAATAATTCTAAAATTATTTATAATTTTTCAGGTACTAAATATATTTGCATTTTATCATACACATTACTTGACACTTATTCTCATCATTAAAATAAAAATAAAAATTTATATGCAAAATTTCTTATTTATTTATATGGAAAATATCGGGTTATTACATTCACCCTCCTTTATAAGGATTCCGTCCCTGGAATCACTGTTTTATAACTCATATATATAAGGGTACATAGCATACATACAGTCATTTCAAATAGATCTTGATTAGATTCGATTGAACCAATCTTTAACTATTCAACATAAAACTTGTCTATCTGATTAAACGGAAGTTCGATTCCTAAAAGAACTCAAATTCCTCCTTCAAAATTTTTTTGTAAAATAATTTATTATATATTGGAAAATCATACAAATTACACGAATAATACCTGAAGTTGCATTCTCAGCTGCCACCGTATACTGGACCGTCATATTGAAGACTCTTGTGGTTGATTATGTTGGCTTGTTTGTTGAAGTTGGTTCCGCTATCACTAGAGTCCCGCTGCCTTTTGTTTTATTTGCGCTCCCTGTTTCCCCTTCCCCTTTTCAGACAGACCTTCACCTTATGCTCCGTTGATCCACATCGAAAACACCCCTTGTTCATCCTTGGATTGGGGCAGTTAGGAGAGATATGTCCCTCATGCCCACACTTATAACACACAGACTTACCTTTAAGACACTCTCCCGAGTGATTCTTTCCGCAATTCTCACACTGCGCAACCTGTTTCTTTCCACCTCCTGGCCTACTTCAGTTATTCCGGAAATTATCTCCTTTTCTTTTTCCTAGTCTTACTGGCACTATTTTCTTCTTCGGCTCTAGCTTGATTTGCTTCCCACCAAAAATTCGCATCCCCTTTCATCGTATAGGTGACAAAAGCTGTCTTTTGCCCCTCCGTTACTCTAGCTATCACAAACACCTCTACAGGGTCAATTGATCCTCTAAATCCTGGCGGTTCAATTTCCTTGAAGTCTTTGAAGTTTGTCGATCGATTATCTGGCTGATTTCCCACGGCTGGTAATCCATTCTGTATAGTTTGAACGTCCATATTCGCCAAATTCTGTATCGGGTCAGGTTGTCTTCCAGCTTTGTTGACAGGTTCTTCTGCCTTTTGGTTTCGTTTACGTCTTGGCGGCATTATCTGATTAAATAAAATCATGTTCATCCAACTAATTTCAAAATACTTTACACCTTATATCGTAGCACATATTGCTTTAAACATCTGATATTACCTTTGTGACATAAAAGTCGGGAATCGCTGCCACAACTAATACAAAAGTTGAGAATATTTATTTACAACCACATACCTATCATATACGCCTCATACCTATTCAAGTAACACTAATACTACTTATTTCATACGCCTTCACTAAGGATCAATTGCTTAGTATTCTATATATTCCTATTATCCTCCATAATTCCTTCACACATAACTATACCTAGTTCATCAAACCTTCCACACATTATGAGTTTAAGAACTCACCACAAACATATGGTTTCAAGAACTCGAGCTTGACCTTATATTCTTTAACTATACTCTACCTATCAGTTATACTATTATTTAAGGGTCCGTTACTACACTTTTCTAGTATAATCACCTCATTAGGGTTGCTTTCAAAGTGAGCCTCTAATTCAATTATTTACTTTGGTACTGGCTAAGTTATGGAGGTTGACTCCTTCTTTATGATCTGAGGGTATCCTAATCCTTTCCCACCTGAAATCTACACCAAAAACTATCTTGATCAACACATAGTATATACACACAGCAATTAATAATTTTATACAAATTATCTTTTATTTTGTTTAACGATGAATTTATTCAATTCATCTCCTTTTAAACTCTAAATGAGTTATTTATATTTTCAACGTTTCCCTCTGTTCTAAGGTTATAGCCTTAGGTCTTATCCCACATAAGGTTTCTAACCCTAAAGCTTTGATACCAACCTGTGACACTCATGGTACTTCCAACCATATCACCCCACAGTGATACCTATCAACTTGCTACCGACTGGCTCGGCGTCCCCTACGGAAAGTCTGGCTTCGGAGCCTTCCCTTAAAGGGATGTCACAAGCAAAAGGCTCGGGGCTCTTCGCAAATTCATGCTTATAGCTTTGATACCAACCTGTGATGCCCCCAAATTCGAGTACTTGAAACCCGAACTCGGTGCTTCACAATACTATTTCTATGAGCGGAATAATACTAATAATGTTAAAGTTTATGTCCTAGAGGCCAATTATTTGATATAATTGCTTAACGTTTTGATATTATATTTGATTGAATAAATGAATGATTTTATTATGGTTTTATTTACTGCGTTATATAAATGTTAACATAATAAAAATCCTTAGAATAATGATAAAAATTATATAGTTTCAAGTATGTGACTTGAACATGAGATTATATAATTACAATTAGTATCATTGTTCTTAAATGTCCCTAGTCGAGTATCATTGTTGATGGGACAACAATGATGCATTAAGACTAGTATGTGGATTAACTGATGACCAAATCTCATTGTCATAAATATATGAGATATTAAGTAAATGCATAGGTACATGTTAGAGAACGATGGACTGGACAGACCCACTATGAGAATTCTATGTGGAGCATTATGCGAAGTATCATTAGCAATTCTCATAGTGACAATGATGTAATGTTCCTCCGACCTCAAATCACTATATTTCTTCACGGGAATTTATGTACTTTGATATCATCAAATGTCACCTTTAATAGGGTGGACTATAAAGGTGATTATTGGGCACATCATGAATCGTGTGAGGAATATGAGTGATCTAGATGGAATTTAACCCATTTGTTTCATATAGTCTACTCATTGATCAAGAAAAACTCAGATTAAATTATGAAGAGTATGACACATTCCATGACTCAAGTTTAATCTAGGATATTAAGGTTAAAAGGATTAAATTACACTGAAACATTGGTCACGAAAAGGTTGCATCGAATCTTCGATCTTATTATTACTTGGGTAGCGATGATGCATTACTAGATGCCGCCACTCGCTTTATAATTTTATAATATGATTTTAAAATTATTGCCAATGTAATAATAACTTATATAGGTCACACATATAGAACGTAATTTAAAAAGGAAATTAATTTAAATTGTAAGGATTTAAATATATCAATATGATTGATAGTATTTTAAATCACGAATTTAAATTAAAAAGGATAATTTGTATATATGTATATTAATTAAGTAAGACTTAATTAAGATATATATAAATTCGGATTTTAATATTATTAGGTTTTGATTAATTCCTCCTAACTGCAATATATATGATATATACCAGTCACTTTAGGGATTACGTCAAAATACAAAACCCTAGTCGCTCTTAGAGAGAGACTAGAGAAAACATTTTCGAAAATCCTCATCATTGGTGGCTAGTACCGCGGTTCCATCTTCTGCAGATCGTAGGACGTTTCGTAGAGCGTTCGTGTGGATACCGTAGAGACGTAGTTCATTCGGATTGCGTTGGAGATTCGATCGCATCAATTCCAGTTTCTTAATCGTGAATTGCGTTGGAGATTCGATCGCTTCAATTTCAGTTTCTTAATCGGTATAATTTCTTACCACTGAATTAATTGTTTTTCGCATGGATCCTGTTTTAGGGTTTCAGAATTGCCTTTAAATTGGTTTATTTCCGTTGCATTTTATGTGCCGAAACCCAACATTCATATGTTCAACATTTATATAACACATCATGCTCTTTGTAATAAAGATTTAAAATAATCAAATTCATATAGTAAATAGGAACTGAAAGACTTGCCTTGATCGTTGTTTACCAATAACAGTTTAACAGCTTATAGTTATCTGCACTTCACGTGCCCTACACAATTATATAATCATACACATCAACTATTAGTCACATAGCAACGCATAGTAGTTGTAATGTAAACTTTACTCTATGCCTCATAACCCTTCCTATCATAAATACACAATGTTTAATTTGATTGTGTTAACTTTCGACTTATATCTCATTATATTTCATATTTGAAGTTCATTCAAGTGTTTAAGTCTTACTAGAACTACTTATTGGTTTTATATTAACACTATTCAATATCTTATAGTATTCATTTCATTTGATTTAAAACACTTTTTACGTTCATAATCACTTATCACGGCGTTTCGACGTTTATTCATTACACGCCCAATTTGTCTCTCTTGTGTGTGCTTAGTATGCGTATACAACTTATCTAATATATCATTTATTAATGTTAAGCATCATTATACTTCATAATATTCATGTTCTATAACTTAGAACAACATCTTTTATCTTCAAGAGCACTACACTTGCATACGTGCATGCCCGACGCCCTCCGATTACCTCCGAAAACACAACATTCCTAAAGATGACCATTTTGACCCCTGTTCCAGACCTCAAATTGAATACCTTAAAGAATACAAGTTGTAGGTCTATTCGTCCTCGTTCCCCGGATAATCTTGAATCGCCTTAATCGGAGTTCGTATGAAAACGTTATGCCTATTTTACAAAAACAAGTCAAAACAAATCACACGACATAGTTTCAAAGTAAATTGCTAAATTAACCCTTAGGCACAATGGCAACAAGCCGCCTATAGTCTTTGTGCTCCAAATGACTTAGGGCACGCAGTATGCCTACGCCCGATTAGCGTAAAATCGGGACTCAAGCTATTGTTCTCGCGATTTTTGATCCTTTTTCTCCTACTAATCTTCATAATTATAACTTGAGTTATACACATCCAATTTAGTCCGTTTTCAATTCTATGGATTCGTAATTCATAGAACTACAACCTACTAGAATTCTAACAATTTATAAAAACATTAACCAACCTAAAATTTTGACCCAAAACACATGTTCATACTCTATTTTCATGTTTTAAACACATTTTGCGAATTTGATCGCCACGGCTTCGTTTCTTAACCAATTAACACGATTTAAACTTCACCGCTTTCGTTTCTTAACATACTAACATAATACAACATCAATTTACAGATTATAACAAGTATTGACCACGAAATTTTTTACTTTCTAAAGCCTATTTTCATGTAAACACACTGTTATATACTTTTCTACCTACAAACCAAATTACATGAATTTTTATCATCAAACAACACTCACATATGATAATTAACAGTGTATAAACCCTTCATACATATATATGTATCAATTCAACACAATTATCAATAGAAATTTCAAAAACAAGTGCTAACATTAGAGTAGGTTATACCTTATTCCTTTGATTGTTTGCTAGCAAAGAGATGATGATTAGGTTTAGAAATTCCCTTCAATCATAGTAATTCCTCTCTTGCTCTCTCTCCAAACTCTCTGTGTTTCACTATGTTCATCTCTTCCAAACTCTCTGACTATAGCCTTAGGAAGAAAAGGACGCGTAAAAATAAACTGAAGCTACCCAATTGATTATTATAAAATAATACGCCATCATCGCTTAAATTAGACCAAAAGGCCACAAGGCCTTGTTTGGCCACACACACAACTCCCCAAACTAGATTATTTTAATAATATTATATTATACGATTTCATGTGTCACACCTTTAGTTAATTTAAATAACACATAATAATAGTAATTAATAATAATTATAATCTCTTTGTAATTGTACTTATAATTAATAAATAATTACATATATCTAATTTAATAAATAAATTAGAATTAAACATTACTTTATTTAATTTATTTATTTCCTTTAATATTAAACAATTCATTTAATTTAATTAATTCATGAAATTAAATCTTGAAAGAATAAAATTTACATTTGCTTTAATTTAATTATCATACACGCGTAACTAAATTATTATACCACACTTTCATAAATTATTTATTTTTCTTAATAAATAATTTATTTAAAATATTTATTTAATTCAATAAATATTTAAAATAAACTACAAAATTCATTTAATTTCTTCATAGTTAACTTAATATTAAACCTTACTTTTCCAATATATGATTATATATTTCTCTTCATACCAGATCATATATTTCAACATATATATAGCACGTATATATATATACATACTCAAACTCAAAACATCTCATAATAAGAATTTTAATTATTAAATTCCTATTTTAATAACTTATAAAAATTCGGGTTATCACATCATTCCCTCCTTAAAAGGATTCCGTCCTTAGAATCACCGAAACCTTACCTTACTAAGGTTTTCACAAAAAATCTTTCACAATTATCGTTGAATAACTTCAACACGATAACTTAGCAAAAGTTTTATATATATATATATATATATATATATATATATATATATATATATATATATATATATATATATTCATTCATTTCTTCAACAACTTTTAGGTTTTATTACATAACCTTCAATTAAACACAGTCATATATCAAATATTATATATTCTTTAACCCATTCATTTCCTTTTCTAAGGATCATTTCATAAACACTCGGGATATTACATTCACCCTTTCTTCTAAGAATTTTGTCCTCGAAATTTTATTTATTAATCTTTATTCATTCAATCTATCAAAATAGATTTTACGTTAATACTTTATTCATTCATTGGGTTCTACAACCAATTCTTTCTCTAAGGATCTTTCTAAGATCATCATATTCCTCACCTCTTCCTCTTCTAAGAGTTTCACATTTCTCTTCTTTCTGAAGTTTTAAATATTTTTTTTTTAAAATTATTATGTTTGCCTTAATTTTCTCATCATTTCCACTTTCACCTTTCAGAATAATAAGAATCTTCCACAACTGCTTAATAATTGGGACGCGATATGAAAAACAGGAATTTAAAAGATTCCAAATCATGCTGAGGGTCATAAGACCTTAAACTACGTCAACGGTTATAAGTACTATTTCAACTTAAACCTTAACAATCATTAGACTATAGGGACTCCCGTACTTAGGGTGTTAAGCCCTTCGTACGATGTATTGTGCACTTTGTCCATGGTTATAAGTACTCTTTCAACTTAAACCTTAATAGTCATTAGACTATAGGGACTCCCGTACTTAGGGTGATCAGCCCTTCGTACCATGTATTGTGCACAAACATCTAAACGCTTTCGCGTAATCTACTATAAAAGGGTTGTTCATCTCGGCTTTTCAACATCTGAATCCGCACCAAAACAATTTGGTTTGGCATAACTTCTCAAGAAACACCTGAATTTTATGAACATATTTCAATATTCGTCGAGCTGAATCAAATAGCATGCACTTCCACAATAATTCAGACATCAATCGAAATATACATATATATATATATATATATATATTCTCATATCTTAAAGAAATCTCAAAAATCTTTTTATGACGTCATGATACCGCACTGTATTTATAGTCCGTTTGAGGATTATATCATTTGGTGATTTTATCATACTACATCATACCATAGTGGGTTGACGATCCTTAGATCACATCCAACACTAAGTAATACTGCATTGATGACTCCATCATTTTTATCATCTCTGCACCAGGTTCCATGATGCATTGATGATATAAAAATATATTTTGATATATTTCAAATCATTTTTGTCTAGCCGAAGCAATTAGCATAGACATACGAATAACGGTATTATTTTTAAAACTCATTGGTTTCATCATTTGATCCAATGTTTTTCAAGAAAATAGAAGTGCAAACATCAGCACGAAGTCAATAAATTTCGAAAGTCTAGCATAGCTAGTAGATTTAGAATATCTAATTTTCTCCATCAATTTCAATCTTTATACTAAATATTCTTGTATTTTAACTTACCATCCTCTTATACCCCAGTATAGTTCATCAAACTTACCGCACATTGGAAGTTCAGGAACTTGCCACAATAATATGAGTTTAAGAACTTATCTTAGTCAGACCATAGGCGTCCATTCGCTGAGGGGTTCAAAATATACCATATTATTATAAGTCACGAACTTACCATATGCATTAGTTTTAAGAACCGCACCTAATCCTAATAATATCTGACTAATCTTAATAGTTTCTAACTATCAAATATACACATGAGAAAAGAATCACCTTTTCACCACATATACATTGATAGCGCGACACCAACATTCCAATGATTATCAATATGATAAACTGAGTGCAAGAACAAAACCCTCGCCCATACAAAGATTTGTACAACTGAACCATCACATGATTCCTCAATTGAAATCCCACCTAACTCTATCTTGCTTATAACTTGCTCTTTGCTCGATACGAATTCCTCGTATCACATCATCTATAACTCCTCGTGAGTTATCTCGCATTATTTCATAGTACATCATCTTCATAGCATCAAGCTATAATTATTCAAACATTACAGACCATCTTTCCTTTATAACTTAAACAGATCACGTCGTGATCTTATTCTATAATCATCTCCCTTAAAATTCTTTTCTTAACTCGTGATCGTTTTGTTTTACGATCCTCTTTCTTTCCTTTTTCATCATTTACAACATTATTCATTATCTTGACTATTGGAGTTAGGTAACTCCCATTTCTTATCTTTATATCTCCTCAAGATTCTTCTTTGAATTTCCTTGTTTATATAACAATTCTTCCTTTAAGAATTTCTAACTTCTTTTACATTACTCAACATTTCATTCAAGTTCTACATTTTCATCATACGTATTCATTTTCTATACTTAGTACACATCGAGTCTCTAATAGTTTCAATATGGTACGCTGAGTGGTTTCCCACAAACAACCAATAAACTAGGTTCCGAGTTGCTAGTTCATATATACCTCCACTCTATGAAGGAATCGTTTAGCCCAGATACCATACATAACCTATTAAAGAGTACGATTGTACCATACTTAGATATAACTTTTTATTCTTAACTTCTTTATAATTTTCTTTTTATAGACATTGTCTATTTATTATCACCTTACATCCTTATTATTGGAGTTGGGTAACCCCACATTCATACTCCTTATAACTCTACCAGATTCTTCTTTGAATCCTCTCACGCATGTTTTAATCCCTTCTTTATAAATTTCTTAAATTACTTCTTATTATACAAACTTTATTTGAGCTTATTCTTTCATTATCTTCATCTTCCTTCTCTAAGGTTATAGCCTACGGTACTCCTACCTAAGGTTTATAACCTATTGGCTTTGATACCAACTGTAACGACCCCAAAATTCATACAATTTAATTATTAACTTCAGTCTTTAATAACACATCTACCTTCTCATTTTACATCATTATTCGATGTTAAACTTTATATAATGCGGAATAATTTAAACTTTTATGTCTTCTTACTTTAATTCCCTGAATCAAACCTTTATCATCTACATGTCTTTGAATCAATCTTATTTTATGATCCTCTTTATCACTGTTATTATATAAAATTTTACATTTCAATCTGATAACCTTTACATATCAGATAACTCTAACATTAGCTTTACAACTCAACATAAAACTATACATCATAAAACATTTAGTACATCTCATTAATCTTAATCATGGTATAAAGAAATAACAACTTTAGCTAAAATATTAATCTTCATGTATTATTTCTGATCCACGTTACTCAAGTAGCACATAGTGTTACCTTCAATCCTTTGTGACACCCCCAAATTCGGGTACTTCAATTCCACGGAATTTAGTGTTCACTGTACAAATATCATCTATCTATCTACCCATAATAAATGCAAACCATGAAATAGATAGAAATAAATCCTCCCCTTATGGGGTTACAACATCTGAATAATAAATACAATCCTAGTCAAACTAACCTTAAACATCTGTGTGGAAACATAAACAAATAATAAGTCTTAAACAACATCAAGTCTTGACAATAACATTCTTAAAATTAAATAACAAGTCTTCATCACTTATTAGCTTTGCCCTTGCCTTTACTAGTAGAAGGCTCATCATACCTTTCGTTCTTAACTGCAATGTTATTATTACGCAAGAGTGAGCATGATTGCCCACAAGTATAAAAATGAAATAACAATATATAATAACATGCGAGTAAATCAAAAACTTCTGAAATAAAAGCTCAACTTTTGAATCAAGAATGAATAAAAAGAATTCAAAAGATTTCTGAGGGTCATAAGACCTTGAACTATGTCCTAGGTTATCAAGGGTTACACTTGAAACCTTTAACAGTTATAAGACTACGGACTCTTCTACTCGTACTTAGGGGGATCAGCCCTTAGTACCATCTTGCACAATATCTTAACGCTTAACGTAAGAAATCCCTATCTGAGGTTGTTCATCTCAGTTTGACATTAGAGTCCGCACCAAATGAAGTTTGGTTTGGATAAATCAATAAGAGTTCTGAAATTTAGAACGTTCATCAACTGGGTTAAATGCTTTTTCGGTCATCGTCTTATAAAATTCAACTTACGGATGGATAATCGAACTTTTTTTTCTTCGATCGACTCAACATACTCGATTTTACTAACAAAAATTAAAAAAACCGTTAAGTCAAAGGTTGACTTAACGGAAATGATGACGTGGCAGCTGACTTGTCTTAAAAAAAAGCATATGTGACAGTTAGTATGCGACATGACAGTGATAATGTGGATTTGGAGGAAATTTTTTATGAAAAAATTGAAAAAAATATTTTAAAATATAATATAAATTATAAAATTCGCCAAAAAACAAGAAAATAAATAAATAAATAAAATAATTATTTTTAATAAAAATTAAAAAATGCAGTTTTTTTATTAAAAAAAATTAAAACGCATTTTTAATAAAAATAATTGTTTTTTATTTTTATTAAAAAAAAATAAAACGTAGTTTTTTAATAAAAATAAAAAAATGCAATTTTTTAATAAAAATAAAAAAATGTAGTTTTTTTAATAAAAATAATTAAAAGTCAGTTTTTCTTTAATATAAAAATGCACTTTTTTTAAGAATTTTTTTATTAAAAAAATATAAAATGTTGAATTTTTAATAAAAATAATTGTTAAAATACAATTTTTTAAATAAATTTTTTCTTTTTTTTATTAAAAAAAATAAAAGCGCTGAATTTTGAATAAAAATTATTGTTAAAAATGCGCTTTTTTATAATAAAAAAAATAACAGATTAATTTTATTATAAAAAAATAATTAATTTTTTTAAGTCAAGTTGACTTAAAATGCATTTTTTTAATAAAAAAACTCTTTAAACTATTAACATATTTAAAAGTGCAATTTTTAAATCTCTAAAATAGTTTTTTAAATTAAAAAAATTAATGATTAATTTTTAAAAACTAAAAAAATGCGATTTTTGAATAAAAAGAAAAAAACTATTTAAAAAAGTGCATTTTTTTATATTAAAAACTGACTTTTAATTATTTTTATTAAAAAACTTCATTTTTTATTTTATTAAAAAAACTACGTTTTAAATTTTTTAATAAAATAAAAACAATTATTTTATTAAAAATGCTTTTTAATTTTTTTAATAAAAAAAAACTTTGTTTTTTAATTTTTATTAAAAATAATTATTTTTATTTATTTATTTATTTTCTTGTTTTATCGGCTAATTTTTATAATTTATATTATACTTTAAAATATTTTTTCCCATTTTTTCGTAAAAAATTTCCTTCAAATCCACATTATCACTGCCACGTCGCATACTAACTGTTACATAGGCTTTTTTTTAAGACAAGTCAGCTGCCACGTCATCACTTTCGTTAAGTCAACCTTTGACTTAACAGTTTTTTTAATTTTTATTAGTAAAATCGAGTACAGTGAGTTGACTGTAAGAAAAAAAAAATTTAGTTATCCATCTGTAAGTTGACATATAGTACGATGACTAAAAAAGCATTTAACCCTTCATTAACTATGGACTAGTCGAATCAAATAAGGGTTCACTAGTCTAACAAGGTTCAACAATAAATGATATTAAATTGAATAATAATCTCAAGAGGTATACAATAGAACAAGTATTGTATAACAGAATCATACTTTGAAAAGTTAGATAATCTTTAATATAACAAACTGAACTTGATTTATAAACTTGAATAATGATAACAAGTAGGGTTAGGAAACTTGCCTCGTGCGTAGATTACACGTTAATTATACACGTTCTTCGATATAATCCTACATACCATTTCCATTCACAAATCTAGTTAATTATAATGTAACTAGCCATCATAAGTTCATTCTTTTGTCTAAACTTTGGTTATGACTATACTTAGTTAAATTACCACACTTATTGTCACATAATATACATTTCACGAACAATAAGTTAACTATGTGTTTAATAATTCAATTCATACATAAATGCGTTATTGACATGTTAAGAATCTATTTTAACATCTCATTGTACTTCTAACATATTTTTATTTTCATTAGATTAGGTTAACATCACATTCATGGACTTGAACACTTTAAAATTTTCATTTCTGAACATTCTGGAGAGAGTGTATGCACGCCACTTGTTGTAATTATTCTCGGCATCGTATGCGTGGCCGCCTGTGCTTGGTCATCAATGGCGCTGGTGAAATTGTCATATTTGTGCTATGTTCTTCAGCTACTACGGTAGCGTCATGCGGTGTGATCATTTGATTCTGAAATTGCGATTCGAGAAATCGCAGAACATGCCAATTTCTACCAATTTCTTATTTCCTACATGAAATTATCCATACCCAGACATTATAATATACATATAAAAACTACTCAACTCTTCTAGAATGATTTTAATGAGTTTAAACACATAATTAATAAAATTAACACATGTGATTTTACTGTTCTTGATGTTCTTGAAAGTTTTGAAAACAAAACATGCAAATCAATACTACGGGTTGGTTATAACACTGAATCCGTTCATTTGAAGTTTGGCCTCTTCGTTTTAATATACATAATCCTTTACAAGCATAAATTTATGATATAACCTATGATAGACGTATCAAATTTGGTATGTAAGGCCATATGGCCATATTTTATACTCTATAATTTTGTAGCAACAATATACGACGTATTTTATGAAATTGATGCTATGGTTTATACAATATATATAATAAAACATGTTATACTTAACATATTAACACATAATTTTTACTCCTTTCCCAATTACAGAGATTTTACAGAACATAAAGCCATTTTCTTAAAAACTTAAACAACGTAAAAATAGAAATTGGGTTAAAGGAATTACCCATAGTATAAAGTGTAGATTAGGAGAGCCTTGATGATCCTTTCTCAGTTACTAGATCAATCACACATTCACAAATTCTCTCAAATTCACAATTTCTCTCTGTGATAGCTTTGTTCCAGACTTAGAAAATAAAGAAGACGCATCTGATTTTATAAAAAAAAGAAACCTGAACAGCAGTGGTGGTGGTTTACCCAAGAATGGTTAACTGCTCTCAACCTCCACTAAGGCCTCGTTTGGCAAGCATAAAATGGCTCAAAACCATTTAATTTAATAAATCCTTTATACCATAGGTTAATAATGTCACACTCATTTATACAATAACTCAAATACATTATTTAATTTAATTTGAATAAAATATAATAATTTCTCATTAATTCACATAGCCATATAATTAATTTTCTCATTAATTATAAAATAACATTAGGTTTATTAAATATTTCTTTTAATTCAATAAACTCACATAATTATATACTTTGAATAATAAAATTCTCCACATTAAATTAATAAATATAACACATAATTAAATTAATCTATCACAATTGCATCAATTAATTATTTAATCTAATAATTAAATCATCAAAATATTTATTTAATTCAATAAATATTAAAATTAAATTACAAAAAACTTCGTTTGTCACATCTTTCCCCCTTAAAAGGATTCTCATCCCGTAATCACGACTCAATAAATTTGACCGTTACATTTCCCCCCCTTACAAAGATTCTGTCCCCCGAGAATCGTTTACACACATAATTTAAGTAAATAAATGACGGTAATTCTTCATCATATTCTCTTCGAGTTCCCACGTAGCTTCTTCAGCGTTGTGGTTCCTCCAAATTACTTTAACATAAGGTATTACTTTATTTCAGAGAACTTGTTCTTTTCTGTCGACAATTTGAACAAGAATTTCTTCGTAAGATAAGTCTTTCTCAAAATATAGGGGTTCGTATTCAATTACATGCTTGTAATCGGCTTTGTAGGGTCGTAAAACAGAGACATGGAAGACGTTGTGAACATTCTCGAGTGCTGGAGGTAAGGCTACCTCATACGCAACTTCTCCGATTCTTTGCAGTACTTCAAAGGGTCCAATGAATCTTGGGCTTTATTTTTTTTTCCCGAACCTGATCTTTCCCTTCCAGGGAGAGACCTTCAAGAACACATAACTACCCGATTCAAACTCAACATTTTTACGATATGGATCAGCGTATTTCTTCCGCTCTATCTTCTTGAATTTACTACGATGTGTTCTGGATCACTTTGACTATTTCTGTTGTCTGCTGTACTAATTATGGGCCTAATAATTGTCTTTCGCCAACTTCATCCCAGTATATCAGAGTTCTGCACTTTCTGCTGTATAACGCTTCATAAGGCAGCATGCCAATACTAGCGTGGTAACTGTTGTTGTAGCCGAACTCTACGAGCGGTAGGTGATCATCCCAATTTCTTTTCAAGTCCATCACACAGGCTCTTAGCATATCTTCTAATATCTAAATCGTTTTTTTGCTCTGTCCATCTGTCTGAGGGTGATATGTTGTACTCATTCGCAATTGCATACCCATGCATTCTTATAGACGTTTCTAAAAGTTCGATGTAAAGTGTGGATCTCTATCGGAAATAATTGACACTGGCACTCCATGCCTCGAAACAATCTCTTTCACATATAACCTTGCCAACTGGTCTAAGTTGAATCTGATTTTGATCGAAAGGAAGTGTACGAATTTTGTCAATCGGTCAACGATAACCCATACTGCATCATAGCCTTTCTGAGTTATCGGAAGGCCAACCACGAAGTCCGTCGTAATATGTTCCCATTTCCATTCTGGGATCTCCAACGGTTGTAGCAACCCACTCGGCCTCTGATGTTCTGCTTAAACTTTCTGACAGGTTAAACACTTTGCAACACATTCCGCAACATCACGTTTCAAATTTGGCCACCAAAAATGTTGTCGAAGATCTTGGTACATCTTGGTACTACCAGGGTGAATCGAATATCGTGAGCTGTGAGCCTCGCTCAAAATGTCTTCCTTAATCTCTGTTACTGGCGGTACCCAAATTCTGCTCTCGAATCTCAGTATTCCTTCCTTATCCATCTTAAATCTTGGTTCAGTTCCTTCGGATATCTTCTTTTTCACCTTTTTACATTCTTCGTCCTGAAGTTGAGCCTCTTTAACTTTATCCAGTAGGGTTATACCAGATTGCATTTCAAATAGTTTTTCATCAATTTCCTTAGGATACTTCACTTCCAATTCTAACGTCTTCATGGCCGAAATTAACTCCTTTTGAGCAGTCAACATCGTCAACTTCTCCCAACCCTTTCTACTTATGGCATCGGCAACCACGTTTGCCTTACCCGGATGGTATAAAATCTCACAGTCGTAGTCTTTAATTAATTCCAACCACCTTCTTTGGCGCATATTCAATTCCTTCTGTGTAAAAATATATTTCAGACTCTTGTGGTCTGTATATATTTCACACTTCTCCCCATAGAGATAATGCATCCAGATTTTCAACGCAAAAACTACTGCAGCTAATTCCAAGTTGTGGGTTGGATATCCCTTCTCGTAATCCTTCAATTATCGTGATGCATATGCAATGACTCTGCCGTTTTGCATTAGCACATAGCCAAGTCCTTTATGCGACGCATCACTATAAATAACAAAATTTCATGTATCGTCCAGAAGAGACAACACAGGTATGTACTCAACCTCCTCTTCAATTCTTGAAAGCTTTCCTCACACTTCTCCGTCCAAACAAATTTCACAGCTTTTCGAGTTAAATTCGTTAATGGATTTGCTATCTTGGAAAAGTCTTGAATGAATCTTCTGTAATATCCTGCCAATCCAAGAAACTTTATACTTCCAACGGCGTCCTCGGCTGATCGCAGTTAATCACGGCTTCGACTTTGGATGGATCTACCGAAATTCCATTTTTATCGATCACGTGCCCAAGAAATTATACCCGCTCGATCCAAAATTCGCATTTCAAAAACTTGGCATACAACTTCTCCCTTCTCAATACTTCCAACGTTAATCTCAAATGGTCTTCATGTTCTTCCTTGGTTTTTGAATATACCAAAATATTATCTATAAATACCACTACTAACTTGTCCAAAAACGGCTTGAACACACCATTCATTAGTCCCATAAATGTTGCAGGAGCATTCGTTAAACCAAACGACATTACTAAAAATTCATAGTGACCATATCGTGTTCTGAATGCTATTTTTGGTACATCCTCTGGCCTCACCTTCAGTTGATGATAACCACTCCTCAAGTCTATCTTGGAAAAGTATTTCGCTCCCTTCAATTGATCAAACAGATCATCGATCCTCGGTAATGGATATCTATTATTAATCGTGACCTTATTCAGTTCTCTGTAGTCAATGCAGAGCCGCATCGTTCTGTCCTTCTTTTTCACAAACAACATCGGCGCTCCCCACGGCGATACGCTCGGTTGAATGTACTCCTTGTCCAGTAATTCTTGTAGTTGTACCATCAATTCTTTCATCTCTATTGGTGCCATTCGGTATAGTGCCTTCGATATTGGAGTAGTTCCTGGCGCCAAATCGATCACGAAACCAACCTCTCTATCAGCTTGAAGTCATGGCAAATCATATGGAAATACGTCGGCGAAGTCCCTCACTACTGGTATCTCTTCTACTTTCGGATTCTCTTTACGACTGTCGACTATGTAAGCTAAATATCCTACACAGCCTTGTCTTAACAACTACCTGGCCTGCATCATCATCAGATAACTCGCTTGTCTAGGCAACTTGCTACCATAAAACACAACCTTTGACGGAGTCATAAGGTTAATACGCCTCTTCTGATAATCAATTACAGCCCCGTAATTGAATAACCAGTCCATTCCCAAGATGACGTCAAATTCCCCAAGTTGAATAGGGATAAGATCTACGTTCATGATATTACCCTTAATATCCACTCTACAGTTCTTATGTACGTACTTAACAGGGATTATTTCTCTATTCGCAATTTCTATGTTCATGGGGTATTCTATCTCATCCTTAGGCAATTCCAAGTTCTTAGCAAAGTCATTGGATATAAATGAACAAGCAGCACCTGAATCAAATAATACATAAGCATTAACTTTATTGATCAGAATGATACCTAACACCACATCACGAGACTGAACTGCATCCTGCACCGTCATGTTGAATGTCCAGGCGGTTGGTCGGTTGGTTGCGGTTGGTCCTGTGATAGTCAGAGCATTTCCACCGCTGTGCCCTCTATTTCCTCCTGATCCTGCCCCTCCAGATCCCTTCTTGGGACAGTCCATTGCCAGATGATCCTTTGAGCCGCAAGTGAAACATGCACCCTTCTCTGAGTTAGGACAATTAGGTGCTATGTGGCCTTCCTAGCCACAATTATAGCACACTCGTTTACCCTTCATACACACTCCCTAATGAGCTTTCCCGCAGGTCGGGCACGCTTCGATCCTCTTTCTGACCTCCCGGTTGATTTCCACTGGACGAATTGTCAGTCCACCTCCTTTTCTGATTGATACTTCATCCCGTGTTGCTGCCACTGGCTTTGTTATTTCCCTCATTTTCACTCTTCTTCTTCTTTTGATCCTGATTGTACTTGGTTACTGCATCACTCCCACCTTCAGTGAGGATGGCTTTTTCCAGTACTCCAACAAAAGTGTTTAGCTGAAACATTGATACTTTCTATATACCCAGGGCTTCAGTCCTTGTTCAAACCTTCTTGCTTTTCTCTCATCCGTGTGTACTTGATACGGGGCGAACCTAGCTAACTCATTGAATTTTGCCGCATAATCTGTCACGGACATATTTCCCTGTTTCAACTCCAGAAACTAGACCTCCATTTGGTTCTGCGAGCTGGTCGGGAAATACATCTCGAAAAACATCTCCTTGAACCTCTCCCAGGTAATCACACCTTCACCTCCCCGAACCTTATTTGCTTGCCACCAATAACTGGCTTCGGATTTCAGCATGAACGTTGCAAAAGTGGTCTTCTGATCCTCTCGGACTCTGGCGACATCAAAAACCTTTTCCATCTCCATAACCCACGTTTGAGCCTCGATCGGGTTCATGGAGCCTTTAAACTCTGGCGGTCCCACCGCCTTGAAATCTTTGAATGTCGTATTTAATGGATCTTGAGGTTGATTATTCATTGCTATAGCTAGTAAGTTCACTAATTGTTGAACAGGGTTAGTATTGGCATTATTATTGTTATTCGTTGACTCTTCCTGAGCTGGTTGACGGTTTTATCTTCTTCTAGGCGGCATATTTCTATTAAAATATATGCTTATTAGATCTTTATTTATTTCTCTAAATAGTTAAGGTATTACTCAACAATTTCACATAATCACTTAACACATTATCTTAAACAACTTGATATAACTATTCAAATCAAAAGTTTTAACATCAAACGATAGCATCACTGCTATTTACATCCACTATCCTGAGATAAAGAATCTACAGGATTTAAAACATTAAAATATTCATTTTCTCATAACCACATCGGAATTTACATCTAAATACCAGATAAGTTTATCAAATAATTAAACAAATCCTATCACTTCCTGTTAAGGCGCTGAATATCCTTGCTACGTTCCTCTTCCATGATGCGAGACATCGTTCTGCGATCCAGCATGTACAATGGTAGTCCTTCAAACTGGATTGGGTACCACAAAAATCTATCTCGAGCCTCATCCATTGCATTATTAAGTGTAGAGTACGTCTCCCCAAGCTTAGCCTTCTTTGCACGACCATCCTCTTCTGCAAGATCAGCACGACGTGATTCTCTTACCCAACCCTCCTCTACTATGATCAGCCTTTCTGAGCTTTCCTTCAGTTCTTTCTTCAACTTCTCTATCTCCTTAGTCGTCTCCTCGGTTTGACCCTTCTCGTGGACCAAAGCCCATTCTACGTTTCCCAGACGTGTGTGAAGAGTCACAACCTCCCTATCCTTCTATTTGATGGTAATCTGCTGAATAATCGCCCGCTCAGTCAGATCCTGACCAGTGTCACGTAACTCTACGTTACGATCATATAACTCGTCTTACATCTCAGCATCAGTGGAGTTCGGTGGGAACTCCTCTTCTTCCTCTTCCTCTTTAGGATCCTCCTCTGGATCAGTCTCAGGCTCATGCTCCTGACTAACAACATTGATCAATGGAGATGGCTCTTGTAGACACTCGAAATTTTCTTGTAGACACTCGATAACACCTGTACAAATTCGTCTTTTCAGAGGGAACCTTGAAAGACAGTCCATATCCATGCCGGATACTACCGGAAGTTCAACATCAACCCCGGAACACACACTGGGAGTAACAATTCTAACCTCGGAGATAACCCCGAGGCGTGCGGACACAATACCGGAGAAGACCGATTAATCTCGGAGATAACCCCAAGGTATCCAGTCTTAGTCCCAACCATGGGAATAGCCACCAACCTTGGTGATAACACGAAGGAAAGCAGTTTCGGCGATAACCCTGGAAATGCTTGTTTCAAATGCAACCAGCTTCAATCTCGGCGCTCACAACGAGATACTCCGTACCAACCCGAAGATAACACTAGGAGGACAAGCACACCTCAAAGATGACACTGAGGACCTTCAACAATTACAGCAGTCCAATCTCAGCGAAGCTCTGAGCAACGTCGGCTTTATAAGCCCAAATCGGCGATAACACAGGTGAGGGGCAACATCGTCATCTCGCCAACACGATGCCACGCCACGTCGTCTCAACATTTCATACACATCTCTACACAACGATGTCCTACAAGACTAACCAATCTCAAGTGACTATTGTGCGGGGTAACGGATGGAAGTTGAAGCTTGAAGACCAGAAGGCATCGTCCCATCTTCAATGACTTCGTACAAACTCTAATCTCATGCCATTGTACAACTCTCGACAAAGGCGGTCCGAAATAGGTCATGTATACCTCAATCGGATGCCGGATTGCACTTCTGAAAGTTTGAGCGGACATTACGATTGCGAGTGCACGTCTTCTGAGAGATGACAGAAACCCAGGCCCACGGGTTGCCTCTCTGGTACACTACGGCTCGGCCACCAGCGGTACACCTGCGGCTCCATCCTCTATAAATAGAGGGCTTGGGGTGGCCATTTTGCAAGAAAAAAAGGCGAGGAAGCCACCTTGATTTGCTCTGCTGACTCACCCCATCGATGTACTTTCTCATTTTAAACACTGTGAGCTCATATATAGCTACTTTTGTACCTCTGAAAGCCGGTGTTTACCACTTTAAAGATATAGAAGTCTTCTTTGGCGGTCACCGTAAGCCTTCTCACACACTTTAAAGTCTTTCTCTTCATCTTTGCACACACCCTTCTTCACGTTGAGAGTCGTGTTGCGTGCGTTTGCGGACTTGATCCAGTGGTTTTATTTGAGGTTTTATTATATATATATATATATATATATATATATATATATATATATATATATTGACTAACATTATCGAGTTATGCCTCGATTGAGCCTGAACTTGATGCAGGCGTTTATTTGCTTATATATATATATATATATATATATATATATTAATATATGAGACTTGTTGATGAGCCTGAACTTTATTGCTTTAATATATATATATATATATATATATATATATATATATATATATATATATATATATATTATGTGTGTAGAACTTTGTTCGATGAGCACTAGATTTTATCCAGGGCGTTTACTTTATATATATATATATATATATATATATATATATATATATATATATATATATATATATATATTTATATTATATATTTCGATGATTTTTTTTATATATATTAGATATGCGTTTATATATATATATATATATATATATATATATATATATATATATATATATATATATATATATATATATATATATCCTTTGAGAGTTTACTTAAAGTGGTGGTTGATACGCTTTGATAACACTTTATTTACATTTAAGTCACTTTGAGTTTTCCCTAAAGTGGCGGTTGATTGCTTTTCTGACTTTATTTACGTTTACGTCCCTTTGGAGTTTCCTCCGTGGCGGTTGATAACTTTTGACTTTATTTACATTTCGATCCCCCGTGGAGGTGCTTTGTGGTTGGTGATCATGTTTGTATATATATATTTATAGCTTTTATATATATATACCTTCTTTGCTTTCATACAAATTGCGGTATCATATGCTTTAGGAATCATGTGATCACAGATTGACCTATTGGATCTAGATTCGGTTCCGTGATGGACATTTTCAGGTATGGCGACTTATAAATTATTCTGCGGTATGCGAATTTCCTCGGATGGTTTCCATACCCACGAGGAAGTCGGCATTATTTTATATATTATTTTCTTATGCGGATGCCTCGCATCATAAAATAAAATCAATCAAGTCGAACACTTAATAAAATGGAAGTATAAAAAGGTCTCAATTACTATTGAGCATCGGGGTTTGAAAAACCTCTTTTATAAAACATCATTTGCCATATCTTGCTAAAAAGCTAAATTTTACATAAATTCAAACCACATGTATATAGGTGCGAACGAGGCCTCGCACTACTTCAAATAACAATGACACATTGACCCACACACACACATTAGGATAATAGTTTCTTGAAAAGAGGCGGTCACCGTAGTAGTGTAACACGGATGTCGGGGTGCCTAACACCTTCCTCACGCATAACCAAGTCCCGGACCCTAATGAATCTCGGTTTCACCGGCAGTTTAGCGATGTGTCACATCACTTTGGGTCAATGTGCAAATATTTTCTCGGTTGTGTTGGTACAACCATTTAAAAAACCAATGGCGACTCTTAATAGTCCATCGTCGACATTATACATATCGGACCTTTTTCACTTTTTTTTCAAACAAATCTCACCTAAAATGAGAACACAAAAAACAAGTAACGGAAAGGGACAACTAAAAATCCCGCGTCGACGGTGGCGACTCTGCTTTGGGACTCCGATGAAGAGGACTTAAGCCACTATTACAATCTTTTCAAAACTATTATCTGCTTGTGTGTGGATGTTGCATTTACATTTATGATGAATGTGTGCGAATGCATTTACTTATTGCACTTAGTGCTTCGCACCATATCTGCTTGATATTAGTGCTTGCACCATATATATTAGTGCTTTGCACATGTCATCATTTCATCATTCATACGGTGAGATGCGATGTATGTGAATGTATGTTGTGTGTCCCTCCACCAAGAGGCTATCCGTCGGTGTTTGATTCTTTGGACTCGTGAGAAGACTAATTCTCAGAGGCTCGGAAAGGCACCACCAAATTCGCTCCAGGTTGAAAGGCGGATTAACTTCCCGTTGAGTAAATTGCGATGATTTGGGAACCTTCATGCCAAAAAAAAAGCCGCGAGAGTAACCTAAGATAGGTCGACCTCGATAAACCCAAAACGGAGGAAAGTCTCTTCATGCTCTCTCATTTCAATTACTTGTAAACACAATTACTTGTAATTTCATTCCATATATATCTCCATGTATAATGAGAAATATGAAGAAATGTGTACACATACATATTTTAATTAACATCTTACAAACAGTGACATCCGTTTTTGCGGGATAAAATTCTAAAATGGACACATCACATAACATGTTATTATACATATTCCCTAAAGACTAAACTATGCAAGTCTTTTGCAGGGAACCAATTGGACCTACTACCCGGTCGAAATCCAAAAGGCTACACCTGCCTACGATCGATCATGTAAATCATCATCGACCGGTGAACTTAATCCGGTTTCTCATGAAGAATTCGACGGATTAAGCAAAAAAATTACAGATTTGGATGTTCTACTAAAAGAACTACACCAGTCTACTCAGGGTTCAAAAATACCCATACATGCTGAATCCTCCACACAAGAGGAACCCAGTCATTCTGATACACGAGCTGCGGTTGGATCGACCAACAAAACTCATGATCTTGCCCATCCCACTAGAGATCCAGACACGGGTGACATCAAAAAGAAAGTCCTCCAAATGGAAGAGACCCTTCGTGCTATCAAATGAATTGGAACACACGGGAGTGTTTCATATGCTGATCTTTGAATTTTCTCTGGTGTTCATTATCCAAAAAAGTTTAAAACTCCTGACTTCGAAAAATATGACTGGTTAGGAGATCCTTACACACATTTAAAGGTGTTTATTGGAGAACTTGGATCTTATACAGAGGATGAAAAGCTCAGAATGCAATTGTTCCAGAAAAGTCTAACTAGAAAAGCCCATTCGTGGTACACAAGATTAGACAACTCAAAGATCCATAGTTGGTAAGAGCTAGCACATGCTTTCCTCACTCAATTCAACTTTTAATCTTAGATGGCTCCTGATCGGTATCAAATTACCAAGATCAAGAAACAGTCTAACGAGTCTTTCAAAGAGTATGCTCAAAAGGTGGAGCGTTTGGTACGCCCAAGTTACTCCTTCTATGACAGAATCAGAAATGGTCATGACTTTCATAGACATACAAGAAGCTTCTTTCTATGAAAGAGTTTTAGCCGGCATCGGCAAACCATTTTCTGAAATGGTCAAACATGGGGAGATGGCTGAGATGGGTTTGAAGTCTGGAAAGATTCAAGACCTAGCTGCCCTTAAAGCTGTTGCTGATCACATCCAATCCGAAAATTATGGAAACAACCCGAGGAATCCATAAAAAGAAAGGAAGATGTTTCCACGATACTACGAGGTCAAAAAGTAATCGAAACATGCTGTTTCAAAGGAGAAACTACACTCCCTTTCAAGCACGATCTGCGAACCCTCCAATACCAAAAGGTGGAAAAGTCAAAGCGCCTCGGTGTTCACACCCTTAGGGGATACCCTCGAGAACATTCTCATCTTACGACAACCACGAAAAAAAATTACGCATCTTCTTCCACCACCCGACCCTAATGGGCGGGGTTTTGATCTTTGCTCGAAAATGTGTTTATCATGTCGGGCACACGACATGATACTCGAGGATTGTTGGGCCTTGAAACACAAGATCCAAGACACGATAGACAACGGTGAGATCGTGGTCACCAAACTAGATCGACCTCACGTTCAAGACAACCCTCTTCCTCAACCTGAAAGAAGAAGAGGTTAACATGATCAATTGGAGCAATGGACGAATTCCAATTTCAACTGTGAATCCTCCCGGACCCTCGAAGACGGTGTTGACAAATGGGATTATGCCAAGTTCCGATTCACAATGGAGCGAAAGATGAAAGCTCTATGCAAACAAATTGAACAATTGGCGAAAATTGGTGACTTATCGACATCAAGTGACACATCGATTAATCGGCCGGGATAATGCCGGTCTCCTACCTCTTATCATGAATATTCCTCGTCACTTTTCGAGAAAATGAAATCTTTGGAAGACAAAGTGATGAAGAGAGCAAATGCCAAAGCAAAATGGGATTTTGCCAACAAAAGGGAATTCACCTATTTGGGCCCAACCTATGGAGGAAATCCTTGAGATGTTAATCAATGAAGGAAGGATCGGTTCCTTCTACCTCCAATCAACCCCATTCGGGGCGGTACAACTCGATGGGTATGTCGATATCACTCCCATCTCATGGTCACATGCGAAAGAATGTTGGGCACTCAGCCACCTTATCCAAAATCTAATTGGCGGTGGTGTCACGCTAGCGGCGACGATGATCTTGTGTTACGTGCAAAGTGAGAATACTGAGTCCTACTAAGTGGAAGAGTGTGGTAGCGATCATATCCCACTTGCAAGCGATGGGATTAATCATCACTCACAATGCCAACAATTGACTCGAGGAAGCAACAATCCTTTGAAAGTGGCGCTCTTGCCGTACGAGCCTGATATCCTATTGTTAGCTTGCACAAAGTTCGTGGAATTATGGAGAAGGTGAAGGATCCACCTCACATACAACTACTACGATGTCGAAGGAAAATCCACTTTATCTTCCCCAACGGGTGATGAAGCTACCATCAAATCAAAGGGAAAATACCCATGGAAAGATTGAAAAATTCCTCCGCTTTATTCCTCTTGAAGCGAGGTGGTTTTAAGCTAAAAGCTCCATGATTAAATATCGATTTTGGACTTGGTCCTAACTTTCGAGAATCACCGGAAGATCTTGTTGAAGGTTTTAGAAGAAGCTATCTACCAACATCGGTTGATCTGGAAAAATTTCAACATCTGGTTGATCACATTTTCAACAACAATGTGATATCCTTCATCGATGATGATGATATACTGCTTGAGGGGATGGACCGTTCATTCTGTAAGCGTTGCACATTGTGGTCTTATCCTCCGGATACATGCTAGCTGGAGTCTTGATAGATGGGGGTTAATCCCTAAATATCTATTCATATGCTACCTTGGTAAAGATGAATATCAATCTCAACCGAATCCGGACTAGGCATACTATCATCAAAGCTTTTGATGGAGCCCGCCAAAATTCGGTCGGAGTAATTGAGTTGCCAATCGAAATTGGTCCTCATACATTATGTGTATCTTTCCACGTACTCAAGATAGATTCGGGATACAACCTTCTCTTGGGATGACCTTGGATTCACATGGCAGGGGCAGTTCCCTCCACTCTTCATCAACAATTGAAATACATTATCAACAATAGCTTTAGTCACGGTCGGCCGAACGAGAGTGTCCTCAACACGGGACATGCCATTCATCAATGCCAATCACGGATGTTGATCGGTCGGTTTTCATGCCTTGGAAGTAAGCAATACCCAATACCATGCTATTGGAATGCCATTACCGAACAAAGATTTACTCGCACGAAGTAATGTCATTTACTCGAGAAATGATGTCATTGGGTCATAAAAAGCGGACAAGGGTTGGTAAAAGATTTCGGTGTCAAGTACCCAATTCGATTAACGAACAAATTGGAATAATTTGGACTAGGCTATTACATCGATTCTAGTCATAAGAATCCTCATAAGCATCGTGATTCCTTGACTTCAACCATGCGGCGTTTTATCTTCGCCTTCAAACTCTGAGTCGTCCTGACCTCCTATAAAGGTGCCGGCCCGATGTAATGGCTATGTTATTTCCCAAGCCGATGCAGGTGAAGGAGAAAAAGTCTTTGTTCCAAATCCGCGAGTGGAAGAGAGAACGAAGAATCAAGCAAGACGTCATCCGAATGATGTCGGGCATCACGCATCATCGTTCATGATGAACATACCAGAACAGATACACCCAGACGATGATTGCCCGGACATAATGGCCATCATTCGGGATAGGGAGGATGATGACAATCCCTCCATCATTGCAGGTCCACGGACTTTGCCCTTGCCAATTGGAACAACACTCCTTGCATTGGTGCGTCAAGGGTAAAAGTGGGCGAAACTCTTCACGCCTGTAGATATAATAACTGCTTACTTTTTACATGCAGTATTAGCGGTTTATTTTGCGATATATGCTAACACTTGTATATGATCAACACATTTCATATATACTAAGTGAAAGCATATTTTGTTTTGAGGACTCACGAATTTAGATGTGCACAGTACTTGCTTTCGTCTGGTGCCTCTTCTCCACAAAGATTGTACCTTTGATGTAGAGATGAATTGACCTTGATGGAAATCGGAGGATGACATTGAGGTGCCTCCGGAAATTCAAGAATGGGTCGAAGACAAACCTAAACCCACCTTGATCAAACCACTTCTTTCAATCTCGGAACCTTAGAAAGCCCTAAGTTAATCCAGTTGGTTCGGACCTTACCCCAAACCAAAGGAATGACATGGTTACGCTATTAACCCAATTCGAGGATGTGTTTGCATGGTCTCATGAAAGACATGGTGGGTTTGTCCATTGACATTGTCCTTCATCGCCTTCCCATTAAAGAGGATTTAAGCCGGTCAAGCAAAAAGCTCGGCGATTGAAACTGAGTGGAGTTTAAAGGTGAAAGAAGAAATTGTGAAACAATTTCAAGTTAGCATCATCATGGTGTCCACATATCACGAGTGGATATCCAACATTGTTCCCTTGCCTAAACCTTGGGAGGAAGGTGCGAGTTTACGTGGATTACCGGACTTGAACAAAGCTTGCTTAAAGATAGCTTTCCGTGCCATTTATCCACATTCTTATTGACAATCTTTGCCTTGATATGACATGTACTCCTTTGTTTGATTGCTTTGCGGGTATCATCGAGATCATGGTTCTTTGAGGAAGATCGTGAGAAAAGCTTTTTCATCACACCTTGGGGAACCTTTTGCTATAGGCGGTTGTCATTCGGCCTCATCAATGCTGGAGCCACCTATCAACGAGCTATGATGGCTCTTTTCCATGACTTAATGCACAAAGAGATCAAGATCTACGTGGATGACATCATTGTCAAGTCCGAAAGGAGGATGACCATCTAGACCATCTCGGAAAGTTGTTCAACAGGTTGCGTAAAATACAACTGAAGTTGAATCCGATCAAATCGCCTTTGGCATTAAATCGAAGCAAGTTACTAGGATTTCTAGTCGACCCGAAAGGGATTGAGTGGATCTGCCAAAATCCGAGCCATCACGGAAATGCCCATTCCTCATACGAAAAAAGAAATACGGGGATTTTTGGGAAGAATCAACTTCATTAGCGGTTTTATCTCTCGACTCACGACCAACAACATGAGCGATCTTCAAGCTATTAAGGAAGAACTCCTCCATGAAATGGAATGATGAGTGTCAAAATACCTTCCTCACAATCAAAGAAGCAATAGTCAAAGCTCTCGTGTTGGTACCACCCGAGGATGATGTTCCCTTGTTCATATGTACATCCGTAAGTGACAATGCCATGGGATGCGCATCTTTGGGACAAAAAAAGCGATAGAGGCGAATAACGAGCTATCTATTACCTCGGCAAAGGTTCAGTAGACGGTGAACACAAGTACACTCGATCGAAAAGATGTGTTGTGCTTTATCATGGGCTTCCATGAGGTTACAGCATTATCTCCATGGTCACACAACCCATCTTATATCCCGCGTGGATCCTCTCAAATACATGTTCGATAAACCCATGTTAAATTGTCGACTGTCCATATGGCAGTTGATCCTACAACAATTTGACATCGTATATGTGACTCAAAAGTCCATCAAAAAGGTCGAGGAATTGCGGATCAATGGCCGCATCGCACCTTCAGGGATTTCAAACCCTTGAAACATACTTCCCGATGAAGGAGTAATGACATTCAAAGAACACCATCGATCTGATCTGCGCCCGATCATGGAAGATGTATTTTGATGGAGCTATTAATATGGAAGGTTACGGAAATTTGGAGCGGTTCTAGTATACGATGCAGGGGAACGATATCCGTCGCCGTCAAATTGCAATTTATCGGCACCAACAACCACGGTGAGTATATGAGGCTGTCTCGTGGGGCTAAAACTTGCCCGTTCGATGGGCATCGGTGGTTAACTTGTCTTTGGAGATTCAAAGTTGGTATTCGACTATCCAACGAATCTATCAAACCAAGGAGCTATATTTTTTGCCCTTACCATCGACAAGTTTTACCAGATGGTTTTGGAGTTCGAAGAAATCTCCTTTCTACACATTCCTCGTAATAGGAATGACTTTGCGGACACATTAGCAACTTTGGCCTCCTTGATTCGCATATCAGATAAGGAACACTTGCCAAGCGTCACAATTTCCCTGCACAAGGCCCAAATTTATGGGAATTACGTTGGAGAAGTATCGGATGAGCTACCTCCCATCCAACATCCTTGGTATCGACATATCGAGGAATATCTACGAGATGGATCTACACCGCATGACGGCTGAGCCCGAGATTGAGAAAAGCGGATCCATCGACTTCTATGAAATTCTACTTGAGTGGAGATGCGCTCTACAAAAGAGATGCGAGGATTAGGTCTCCTCGATGTTTAGACAAAGATCAAGCTCAAAGGCATGGATGAAATCCATGGTGGAGTCTGTGGCCCCCATGAGTGGCCCCCTCCTTGTCGAAAAAGTCCTCGGGACGAGACATTATTGGCTATCTCTCAAAGGCGATTGCAATGACCACGTCGGAGATGCTTATCGATGTGATTCATGGAAATCTATACGCGCCCTCCGAGGAACTCCACAACGATATGAGTTCACCTTGGCCCTTCTCGATGTGGGGAATGGGCGTTATCGGGCCCATTGAGCCTAAAGCCGATAATGGACATCGATTTATCTTCACCATGATCGATTACTTCACCAAGTGGGTAAAGCGACCTCCTTCCCCGGGTTACTAAAGAAGTCGTCATTGCTTTCATCGAAACAATGTCGTTTGTCGATATGGACAACTAGAGGTGATTGTGTCGAACAATGCTAAGAACCTCAACAACAAAATGATGGAGGAATTATGCAGTAAATTCCACATCAAACATCTTAACTCTGTCATCTATCGTCCGAAGATGAATGGTGCTATTGAAGTGACTAACAAAAACATCAAGAAGATTATACAAAAGATGTCCGCCAACCACAAAGATTAGCCTGACCTATTGCCTCTTACTATGTTAGCCTATAGAACACCAATGTGCACTTCCACTAAGGCAACCCCCTACGCATTAACCTATGGGATGGACGTAGTGCTCCCCATAAAAGTTGAAATGGAATCCCTTAGAGTGTTGATAGACGCTCAGCCGGATGAGGACCAATGGGTATAAGACAGGTATCACCAATTGTCTCTAATAGACGAAAGGCGAACCACAGCTATCTTCCATTGTCAGTTATATCGACAAAGGATCGCCAGATCATACAACAAAAAAGTCCAGCTACGGCAGTTTAAACAATATGACTTGGTTTTGAAGAAGATCCTTGACAACCAAGATCAATCTAAGGGAAAATTCGCTCCTAACTGGGAAGGCCCATTTATTGTCAAGGAGGTATTGACAGGAGGCGCTCTCATATTGCAAGAAATGGACGGCGATGAATTTCCACAACTCATCAACTCAAACGCCGTGAAACTGTACTATGTCTGAAGTTGCCATCAAGCAAACATCCTGGTGTTGGACAATCAAATCATCATTCATTCTGATTCTTTAACCCTTTACCATATACAACTCTTCCACACTTTGCCCCTCAAGGAAACATACTTTTCAAGCCAGCAGCCTGGCTTCTCTGCATTCCTACGACTTAGGTCATTCCACTACGGATTGAACCTCTCGCCCTTGCAGTTTGGCTACCCATACATGGGATCAAACTTCTCTTACCTGCAGTTTATCCTCAACCTAGGATTAAACTTTCTCCTCCCCGCAATCTGACCTGCACATGGGATCACGCTTTTCATCTCGCCTTGAGGGGCGAACTACGTCGACCTGATCTCCTCTTCAATAGGAGTACGTAGGCAACCATTTCATATGGCCCGGTCAGAATAAAACAAAAAATAATAAAAACATTTCTACCCTCTATTTCTTACAAAAACAAAAACATTCCTACACCATTTCTGCCATATATAGCGTTGAACCTTTTACACCAGGTTCGAACTACGCAGACCTGATCTCCTCTTCATAGAGTGCGTGGCGACCATTCATGGTTCGGTCTCACCCCCTACCAAAACACAAACCCTTGTCAGTTGGTACTGGGAGCATCTTTCAACCCACTACATTTCATTGGCTTCAGACCAAAGTGATGGAATTACCTGAACTCCTCCCAAATAGGAGATTCGGCGACCATCTAAGCTGCGGTCATACCTTGAAGAGCAACACCAATCCATAAGAGATGGAATTAACTAGGCTTCTCCTAAATAGAAGTACTGGTGACCATCTGTGGTGCGGTCAATCTCAGAGAGGAAAGCCACGATCCTCTCCACATTTCCATACAAAAACTAGTCCCAAGACACCAAAGATGGTAGGGATACATACAGATCGATGATCCATTCTGAACTGTCCAGAGACAACTCAATGTCCATCCACCAAGAGGAATTCAGAATACATCAAGATCGCAAGCCCTGAAGCATTAGGCAAAGTATCAAGCAAGTAGCAAAGCATATCTAAAAGGGAAGTGATCCAAAAATATATTTCCCTGTCATATATATAATGCTATTTGATATATATAGTGTAAACTGTACATGACAAAATGGCTAAGCTAGTCTGTGCAGAAAAATACAAGCTAATCTACAAGTCATGGTATATGCGAGCTAACAAGCCCAACATGGCATCCCTCTCAGAAGAAGGAGGCGAAGTTGTGGTCTCTTGTACGAGAATATCCACACGGCCCAACAGATCTGCAGCCATCTGCATGGTGACCATATCCTCATCAATGTAAGCGCTCATCTCTTCGACTTGGGGATGCGATGGTGTACCATCCCAGACAGCATAGCGACTAATTAGCTGATGATCAATGACGAACATTGGCGGGAGGGTGACATCTTCCGCCTCCCACTAAACACCCGCCCTTTTGCATAGACTGGTAATAAGAGATGGGTGGGGAAGGCCAGACATGACATTACTCTTGATAGCCTTTTTGATGGATTCATTTATCAAAACCCCCACATCAATCTTTAACCCCAAAACAATGCCATAGAGAAGCGTCGCCCTCTCCCGAGTGACATCACTCACATAGCGCGTAGGCTAAATATTAGCACAGATAAAGGTGCATCATGCCTTACCATAACGACTAAGCGCCTGTGAAGGAAAAGACGTGTGTTTGCCAATGTACTCATTCATTTTCCACACCGTCCTGGGCTTATAGAGCTTGCTAATAATGTCATCAAATTTGTAACTCCGAATCCTATTCTCCCAGTAGTCATGCTTATCAAATTTTAGAGTCCCATACACTTCATTGATGGCTTTGACATCGAATGGGAGAAACTTCCCCCTCACAGGTGCTGTCGGCGGGCCATCCGGAATGGCATTAGCATAAAACTCCTTGACCACCGCTACCACAGCGGATTCTGGCAGTTTGGTGAAGTGCACCCACTTCATCGCACTTATCATGGCATTCATTTGGCCATCCAGTTTGTCATCGGGCCTAAGGCCACGCTCGGGCACCAGACTACGTGACTTGAAATTTTACGCGTAGCGCTTATAAGCCTCCTCGGATGGGAATTTTACAAGGTCCCAAGGAGTAATTTGGCTTCGGGAAGAGAATGGAGGAGGGGGGCCAATGCTAGTTATAGGGCGCTTTGAAGCCATAATTAAGTTACAAAAGATAAACGGAAGATATGCTCTTTAAGTAATTGCTCTCAAGTGTCATACCTTTGCTTGGGTTTTGCTCGGATTTTAAAGATGAAGAGAAAGCAATGGTGAACAGACGGTTGGGCGCCCGAACAGTTGTAAACTGATGCCGACGGTTGATGAACGATAAGAAATTGAACGGTTGGCAACTAAAAGGATGCAACCTTTGATTTGGTCTAACGACTGGAGAGCAATTGGCGTTGTTGGAAGAGGAAGAGGAAGAGGAACTGATATGAGGAGAGAACTCTGTAGTTTAAGACTAAATATCGCTGGTGGCACTGGGGCGCCGAACATGGCACTAGGGCGCCGACCATGGCGCTGGGGCGCCGAGACAGACCCACTCTGGCGCTGGGGCGCCACACTTAGGTCTAGCGAAGCGCCAAAGAATAGTGAGTTTACCTAGCATTGGCGCTGGGGCGCGTAGCTGAGGCGCTGGGGCGCCATATGCGTCGCTAGGGTACGAGCTCTAAGAGATTCCTGCATAAGCCAAGCTTACATATCAGCAATCCATATCCGCCATCTAGACGGCTAAAACAGAAGAAACACATTATTGACGAGTTCTAACTAAGGGTTGACAGATACTAACAACATGCACTATACAGAATGCATGCATAATAGAGAACACAGATAATGTACACAACACAGACAGTAACTAGACAACCAAAGTGAGACTTACGATAATAAAGATAAAATAATTTGTTTGATACTAAGATGGGGATGCCTCCCACCAAGCGCTTGATTTAGAGTCGTCCTCTTGACTATTTTCTCGTCTTACACTGAGTCTCCCAATGTAATGGAGGTATTCTACCGGTCGACCTCACCGCCCCAGTAGTGTTTTAATCTCTGCCCATTGACTTTGAAGGTTATGTCAGAATTTTGGTCCTCAACCTCTATTGCCCCATATGGATAAACCTTGGCAACTGTGAAGGGGCCCGAACATCGGGACTTTAGTTTTCCTGGAAATAACTTCAGTCGGGAATTTTAAAGAAGAACCTTCTGGCCCGGTTCGAAATGTCTCTCGAGGATGTCCTGCCACCTTTTGGTTTTCTCCTTGTACAACTTAGCGTTTTCGTACGCTTGCAGATGAAACTCGTCTGATTCATTTAATTGCAAGAGTTGCTTCTCATCGGCTGCCTCAAGATCAAAGTTGAGCTTCTGAATAGCCCAATAAGCGTTGTGCTCCAATTCAACGGGGAGATGACATGCCTTACCATAGACAAGCATATACGGAGAAATTCTGATAGGTGTTTTATAAGTTGTGCAGTAGGCCCACAATGCATCATCGAGCTTCTTAGACCAGTCTTTACGATTTGGGTTAACGATCTTCTCCAAGATTCATTTCACCTCTCGATTTGAATTTTAGCTTGGCCGCTGGTATGTGGGTGGTAGGCAGTAGCGATCTTATGGGTCACCCCATACTTGGCTAGGAGGGCTTCAAAATATTTGTTACAAAAATGCGACCCTTCATCGCTAATGATAGCCCGAGGCGTGCCAAAACGGGTGAAAATATTCTTCTTAAGGAACTGAAGCACTACCTTAGCATCATTCATCGGCAAGGCAACTGCTTCCACCCATTTTGACACATAATTCACTACCACAAGGATGTAGAGATTGTTGAAAGAGGACGGGAATGGACCCATAAAGTCGATGCCCCATACATCAAATAATTCCACCTCCAGGATATTCTGTAGTGGTAGTTCATGCCGTCTTTAATATGGTGCCCACTCGTTGGCATCTGTCGCAGTGCAACATATATGTGTGTATATCCTTGAATAGGGTGGGCCAATAAAATCCCGACTGAAGCACTGTAGCAGCAGTTTGTTGGCCTCCAAAATGACCTCCATAGTTTGAAGAGTGGCAGTGATGCAGCACACCTTCAATTTCTTCTTCCGGTAAGTATCTTCGCAGAATCTGATCAGAGCACTTCTTAAAAAGGAAGGGCTCATCCCACAAATATTATTTAGCATCTTTTAGGAATTTCTTCCTTTGTTGATAGCTCAGGTTATGGGGAAGCACTTGGAAAGCGACGTAATTGGCGAAGTCCGCATACCACGACACTTTGCTTTGGACAACAAAGAGTTGTTCGTCTGGGAAGAAGTCATTTATGGCTTTGTCAGCATCTCCCGAGGGTGTGGTGTTTTCCAAACTTGACAAGTGATTGGCAACCTGATTTTTTGTCCCCTTCTTATCTCGGATTTCCAAGTCAAACTCCTGGAGAAATAGAACCCACCGTATCAATCTCGGCTTAGCATCCTTCTTTTCTATCAAATAATTGATTGCCAAGTGATCAGTGTATACAATCACCTTCGTTCCAATGAGGTAGGAATGGAACTTATCAAAAGCATAGACTACTGCCAGCAGCTCCTTCTCAGTGGTGGTATAATTTAACTGAGCATCAGTTAATGTCTTGCTGGCATAGTAAATGGTGTGGAAGACCTTCTCCCTTCTCTGGCCCAACACTGCCCCGATTGCAAAGTCGTTGGCATCACACATTAGTTTAAAAGGGTAGGTCCAGCCTGGAGCTATCATAATAGGTGTCGTGACAAGTCTTTTCTTTAATAACTCAAAGGCGCTCAAGCAGGCCTCATCAAATTTGAAAGGCATGTCCTTTTCCAATAGAGTACACAATGGTTTGGTAATCCGTGAGAAGTCCTGGATAAACCTTCTGTAGAACCCGGTATGCCCGAGAAAACTCCTTACCCCTTTCACTGAGGTGGGCGGTGGAAGGTTATTGATCACATCTATCTTTGCCTTATCAACCTCAATTCCGCCTACAGAAACCCGATGGCCCAAAATAATGCCCTCTTCAACCATGAAATGACACTTCTCCCAATTCAGCACCAGGTTGGTTTCGACACATCGATGGAGAACGGCAGTCAAATTTGTCAAGCAATTGTCAAACGATCTCCCAAATACTGAGAAGTCATCCATGAAGACATCATACACCGCTAAAATGTTGCGGGAGCATTACATAGTCTGAAAAACATTTTCTGGAAGGCAAAGGTTTAAGCTCAAGGACAGGAGGCTCGAAGATCGACGGTTGAGCCTTGGAAGTGGATGCCTCATTATCATTCAAAGACTCAAACTGTCGGTGAAATTGCTTGGATCTTTGGGTCTCATTGAGCCACCTGGCACATTCCACATGTGTGGGCTCTTCCGTAGTGATGGCCCCTATTAATGTGGCTTTCAAAGGGTCTTTAATGCAAGTTTCTGAGAATACTTCCTTAACTGAATTATCTATTGTATTAATCTGGAAGCAATCCTCAGGGGTATTAGGATACTTCATTGATCTGAAGACATTAAACGTCACTTCTTGATCCTACACCATCATTGTTAACTCCTATTTTTGAACATAAATCAGGGTCCTTCCAGTCGCCAAGAATGGCCTGCCCAATATTATCGGGACCTCCCTGTCCTCTTCAAAATCTAGGACTATGAAATCCGCTTGGAATATGAACTTGTCAACCTTAACAAGCACATCCTCTACAATCCCTAGCAGTGCGTGAGAGACACATCGGTCGATTGTAAAGTGATTGGTAGTAGCTTAGCTTCATTGAGGCTCAGCTTCTTATAAATAGAGAGGGGCATCAAGTTGATGCTAGCCCCTAAATCACAAAGAGCCTTGCCAATAAACTGGTCCCCAATAGTGCACGGAATTGTAAAGCTTCCCGGATCTTTTAGCTTCAGTGGAAGCTTGTTTTGAAGGATACTACACTCCTCTGTCAGTGCCACAGTTTCATAATCTCCCATTTTTCGCTTCTTGGACAGAATGTCCTTCATGAACTTGACATAACTAGGCATTCCCTTCAATGCCTCCGTAAATGGGATATTTATGTGCAGTCTTTTGGAAAACTGCTTATCCAGCTTCTATTTCTGCAACCACTGGGGGAAAGGCAACTAAGGGAGAGGCTGATTTACCATGCTCATTGGAGGAGATGATGTTGAAGGGCTATATTGTCTACTTCCTTCACCCTCTAATGTCTTAGTATTCTCCTCCACTGGAGGTTCCTTTTCAGTCACCACTTCTTCCACAGGAGCACTCTCTCCACTTTGTTCCTTAGTGGTTCTCCCACTTCTAAGGGTCACTGCTTTACACTGTTCCTTGCCTTCCCATTTTGGGTTGACATCAGTGTCACTAGGCAATGTGCCTTGTAGACAACTGTTTAAAGTAGTAGCCAATTGTCCCATCTGTACTTCAAGATTCTAATGGAGGCTTATTGATTGTTTCTTCGAGTTTCATTCTGGGCTATGTACCTTGACAGGAGATCTTCTAAACTTGGCTTCTTCTCCTATTGAGGTGGTGGTTGGTGGAATTGATTGTGAGTGTTATACGGCTGTGGGGTGAACTGATTCTGAGATTGGAACCCATTAGGGTTAGCATAATTCAGCCTGGTAGATGAAGGTTATAGTTGATTGGGGTTGTTACTATTGTTGTTGTTGTTGCCCCATGAGAAGTTTGGATGATTTCTTAACCCCGGATGGTAATGAGTGGGAATATTGGTGTTTTGTTGCAGCCCGTAGTTGGAAACAAATTGAACTGACTCAGGGCTTATCGCACACTGATCAGTAGGGTGGTTCACATTGAACTACGACACTCTGCACGTTCTGAACCGCTAAAGGTCCCATGGTGTCTAGCCTTTTCGTTAGTGATGTTACCTAAGCCGCTAACGATGTGAAAGAGTCAACTTCATAAACCCCCGCTGCTCTTCTAGGGGCTTGCCTATCATTTGGTCATTGGTAATTATTGGCCGCCATTGTCTCCACCAGCTCGTATCCCGCTGTGTGATGTTTGACCATGAAGGCCCCTCTAGACGCGGCATCAATACTCGAACGAGTTGATCCTAACAACCCATTGTAAAAGGTCTGGATGGGAAACCATTCTGGCAATCCATAGTGCGGGCTTTCCTTAGAAGATCCTTAAACCTCTCCCACGAGTCGTATAAGGATTCAGATTCGAACTGAACAAAGGATTTGATATCATGCCTGAGCCTAGCTATTTTGGCGAGCGGAAAAAACTTCGCCACAAATTTTTGTGCCAAGTCAGCCCATGTGGTGATGGAGCCTGACGGTAATGAATGAAGCCAGCTCTTGGCCTTGTCCCTTAATGTAAATGGAAACAACCAGAGTCTGATGGCATTGTCAGACACTTCGTTGCATTTAAATGTGTCACAGATCTTCTCAAAATTAATCAAGTGATCATTGGGATCATCATTCGGTAGTCCCCCAAACTGAATGTTGGTGCACATTTGAATGGTGCTCGGCTTGATCTTGAAATTATTAGCTTAGATGGCGGGCTTTAGAATGCTTGCCTGGAGATCGTCAATGTGAGGCATAGCGTACTCCCTCAGAGATTTCTAAAGTTCCTCAGCCATTATGATAGGAGCAGGTATGTCCTCGAGTGTGTCCTCAAATTTTTCTCTCTGCAGTCGTTTGAATGTTCTATCAACTTCGATATCGATAGGTATTATATTTCGTCCCTTCCGAGGTGGCATAAACAATGAAGACTACCTGAAAAGAGAGTTAAACAGAAGAATCGGTTTAAAGTAAGATCGTAATGACTTAGTTTTAATATTGAAAAATAATTAATTCAAACTCCCCGGCAACGGCACCAAAAACTTGTTGGTCGATTTAGCTATTGCCAAATCGCACGCAAGCATACGCGGTCCACAAGTAATATATTTAAGTAGAGTGTCGAACTCACGAGGAAAAAGTCTTAAAAGAAAACAAATACGAAGGCAAAGTCGTTACAAATCTTTTCTAAAAAAGTAGAAACAAGTGGTTGGTTAAGCTATATGATTAAAACTGAAAGAAAGAGATAAGTGGTTGAGCTAGGAAGTCAAGATAGGATTACAACTCCCCTAATGCGTCGCCTAATCTCCTAACTCTCCACTATATAAATGAAGCAAGGAATGGTCAACCGAGAATAGTAAATACGCATAAGCTTCTGTCGAAGATGAAATGTACATCCCTAACCAGCTAAATCACAATATGTCTATTGGTGAAAATAGCTAAGCCAAGGTCATTAAGCTAAGTCTCAAGGTCGCACAAGGCCAATAAAGAATAGTCTATCCTATTAGCAGTTTATGCACACATTCCATTGGCATGCTCATAACAGATGTTGTTGTATTTAAAAGCTAGATAATACCATCCATTTGTCAATTTTCATTACTATCAATACCAAATTCATTATCACGCAATCAGTCATTAAATACGAAATACAACAACTCATTCCAAAATGATTCATTATATAATATAGGAGAGAAAGTCAATTAAGCTAAACAAAAGGTTACATTGCAATCCAAAAAATGGAGTTAGTTCATAACTATGGTACTAACACGCATTTTTAATACATTACACATTATCAGACAAATACAAATAAATGGGAGATTTGGATTAAGAAAACCCATGTTTTGAAGTGTTCTTCCTCCAAATCTTCCCTTCACGTGTAAAGCTCTAAGTATGTGTCGCATGTAATAACTCTCCTCCCGTTACCCAGCTTCTTTCTCTTCTAGAAATTAAATGACAGAAATAAAATCCTAGTCTAAGCTGCAATAAGTTCTCCATCGATATCTCTGATATTTGATAATAAATGCAGACGGCTTCTTTTTCTATATATACTTCCCCTCTCTTTCTTCTAGGTCATTAAAGACTCTTTACTGTTTGGGCACTGGAGCTCGCGTTGCGGCGCGAGAATAAGCTTAACAAGTGACACTGGGGGGCGAGTGGTAGCTTTGGGCGTCGTCATGGCATTGGGCACCTATCAAGGCCTTGAGGCATAGCTATTTGAAGCGCCACACTTAGGTCTAGTGGCCCAAAAAACGATGACTTTGCTTAGCATTGGCATCAAGTTGAAGGCGCCATATCTTGTTGGGTGTGAGCTCTAAGAGCGACTTTGAGTCAAGGGCTACCAACATAGTGAAAATGACCTAAAATGCCAAAAACCACCTCCAAAGCATTGCATAATAACTTTAGACATAAAAATAATTAAAATATAAATAAAAGCTAACTAAGAGACTGAAAACAGGTAATAACGTAAGCCACAAAAGTTCTAATTTGCAGGTATAAATCCTACTCATCAGGTATCCGACTGGATAACAATTTATATTGAGCAGTCACTAAGGACTATTGAACATCTACTAGAATTACCAATATTAAACTGATAACCCAAAAGAATCAAGTACTATAGATGATCAGTCTACAATACTCTAAGTTATGCATAACACCACAGTAATAATATACTCATGTGTCGGGGTTTCCAACAACATACATTCTACTTACCTTAAGGGTTGTCCAACTCAGTTTTCAAGATTTCCGCACCAGTCAATTGGTTGGGACTGTTTTATAAACATGCATATAATCTAGCCGAATCAAATGGCATAGATACTTTAACAATATTCAAGAACAATACCAAGTTCACATGAATAATAGTTTTTTCCTCAAGAGTTTAACATAATAGCTCATTTAATTAGATAAACTTACGATATTCGTCGAATAAATTAAGTAATGCAAGAGTTAGAATACTTGCGCAATGTAAAGGATAATTCAGATACTTGCCTAAAGCATAGTTTATCCTCGTTAAGAAATCAATACTTTCAAATCCTATTTATGGTGTATTATAAGTATAGGACGCCCATTAGTTAAACATATTCGATAAACAATCTTGATATATAGTCCAATTGTATACACACGACTCAATCATGAAATCTTAGACTTATGTTATTACGTAGCTCGGAACTACCGTTAGACTTCATTATTTTAAAACACTTTGTCAATTCAAGCTAAGATAGGTGTTAACATGCAAGGCTACTTCTGCCAGTGTGTCATGCACATAAATAAGCATAATGAAGTTATACTAGCATGCTACATACTTCAAAAATCACAAAAGTCACTTTACCAATCTGCAGAATGGCGCGGTTATGCCTGATTTGTACTAAGGAGATGCGCGGCCGCGCGACTTCCAGTTCAAACCAGGGCTGAACAATCATTTGTTTGGCCTAGCTTGCCCATCCTTACATACATAACATATATTAACATGTTAAGGGTCCTTTCGCATCTTTCAAGTTTAATCTAGGTCCCGTCTTGCATAATATGGTTCCAAGTTGGACATCTTAACAAACTAAAGTCATTCAAGGTTATGAAACCACAAAGTCTAATATGCTTGATTCTTAAACATATAAGGTAGTCATATAACTCATTTTAGACAATGTTTACGAGTATTCATATCACATATGTGTAATTAACATCGTTTTGTTTTGAAATATGCTTTGTTTATGCTTTACTTAAATTACAATACTTAAGCATGATGATATATATTTATTATACATGAGTAAGTCTAAAAGTATTATCCAACATGTTCACAATTATTAGATTTCAACCCTCAAGGTAGTATATTAACATTCACGTTTAAAGTTCATAATTTCATTTAGTAAAGCTTACTAATAAGTCTAACATGATCATGCTTCATTATGAAATCCATATACTTAAGTTAGTATATCCGACATGCATTTCAAAACCATACTAACATGCTTGCAAGATCAGAATATGCATTACCCCAAGTTCAAAATTTCTTGTTTTCCAAATCTTGACGTTTTCTCGAAAACTCAACTCAAATCAAGCTAACACAATGTACTATGTTTAAAATAATATCTAACCACATACTAGGGTTATTTATATGCATAACCTAACTATCATAGCATGATCATAACAATACAGAAACATTAAAGCAATATCTGGGAAAAACACCACGCGCGGCCGCACGGTATTAAGCTATAGAAGTGGTGCGGCCATGCCACTTCGAGCATAATCAAAAATTATGGCTCTTCTTTTGTAGAGCCTTATCACATTCACTGCTAAAACTTGCAACCAGACAACAATAAGACTCCTAAACATGTATACAAGCTTAGATAACAAAATGGCATGTTATCTTCCACCAATTTACAGAGAATTCATCAGAATTTCTAGATTTTGACAAAACTCAAACTAAGAACAATATAGAAATTGTGAGGGCCCCGAATCCGGGTCCCGAATCACCGCGGATCCGGTTCGATCATTCTATCACTAGTATTATTATTTGCGGAAGATATAAACATAAATTATTTATACAATAAACTTACACACTTTAAAATAATTTTTCGTAATTTATTTTGTATTTTTAATAATTAAAAACCATTTATTTTTTATTTATTTAATTAAAATAATCATTTTTAGAAAATAATAATTACAAAAAGGCCCTATAGCGACAGACCCGTCGCTATAGGTGTTCTTGAGCCTGTTATTGAGCTTCATGCCAGACTTCGAGAGGCTTGGTTTGACCAGTGATAACTCTTTGATCAATAGGTTTCTGGACGGGGTTAAGTGTTATAATCATAGTATAAGTGTAATACTACAACTATCAATCAAGATCATGGCCAATAGACAACATATCAAAGAGATCTAAGCTCATCAATTCACTGTCAGACATGTTCTTCAATTTCTGGGTTTTCCAGAATTGAAGAATAGTCGAGGTACCCACTTTCCAATCCTTATAACTTGCAAATTGGGCTTGATTTGTACAATATAAAGGTTGAATCATGAAGTAGGGATGTCAAGGTACATATATAAAAATTTAAACCAGTTTAGCATCAACACATTAAAGAGATCTAAGATGGTCAAACTCTGACAGAAATTGTGTTCTTGAACTTTCTGGGTTTTCCAGAAATTTGACAAAACAGACGGTTAATGCTACTTTGATCAGCAATAGATTTAATCATGTTATGTATCAAAGTGTTATAAAGACTTGTATGTGTAGTAAACATACCAGTCTACAAGATAAACATAAAAACATAAACTAAACACTAACACACAGCAAGATTTGAAGATCACAAAATCTTGTCAGACGAAATCTGGAAATCTGGGATGCCCAGATTTCAGTTTTCGTGGTGGGTAAACAACTTTTGACCGCTTGTAACTTTCGATCTACACATGATCTGGACTTTATTCAAGTACCATATCAAAGACCATACAACATACTATAAGTATAAAATCTTAAAACACAAAACAAATTAACAGAGAAGAATCTAGAGGCTCTGACTTTAGGTTTTCAGGCTATTTTTTTCCTGTTTTCCAAATTTAATAAATCTTTAATTTTGAGCATCTAAACGATATGGATCTAAGTTTTGGAAACCCAGATCATCAAGTGACACCCTCTAACACATATCTAAACAACAAACAACAACATTAACTTAAGATCACAAATTTTGAAATTTTAGGATGTTATACCTTTTAGGCTATGATTTTTGATTTCTGACTTCATGATCTGATCTAGGCTAGCAATGAACTGATAATGGCTTATCTTATCTCAGTCTCTCACTCTAAATTTCGAAGTTTGAAGAGAGAGAAGGTATAGCTTGTTTTTCTAAGTAAAGTGAGAAATGTTTCTTTCATTTCTAAATTATAAGCTTTGATACAGTGTATGTGGCTGAGTAGCTGTCAAATATTGGCTGATTGGTGTTGCAATAAGTCACATGGAGTGGTTGTAGTTGGTGAACCACCCACATTTGGCAAGATTTGCACTCTAGCTAATAAAAATGTGACAAAGGGCATAAATGTCATTTTCCATGCAACTTTTATTCTAAAAATGTCATTTCATGAAACCCTTAGGGTTTAGGGTTTGGAACCCTTAGGGTTTAGGGTTTAACCCTTAACTTTGAAATTTAATTTCCAAGATTTCTGAATTTCGGTTTTAAAAATAGAAAATTAATATTTCTAAATTATAATTAAAATTTTCTAAATGTATTAAAATTTCTTAATCATAATTTAAATCTTTCTAATTATGATTAGTATTTTCCTAACTAAAATTGCTAATTAAGCAATTAGGGTTAAAATAGTCATTAGGGTTTATAACCCAGAATTAGGGTTTCTAAATAAAAATTAATTTTCTAATTTATAAATTAGATTTAAGTAATTAGATTAGGATTTTCTAATTACTTATAACTTGAAAATTATGATTAATATTTTCTAATTAACATTAAAATTATTAAATCAACAATTAGGTTTTCCCTAATTATAAATTAGGGTTTCTAATCCATAAATTAGGGTTTAAAATTTGAAATTAGGGTTTACTAAATAATTAAGCTTTTCTGAATTAGGGTTTCGGATTCCCGGAACTAAAATTAGGGTTTCAGAACCGGTTTCTAGGGTTTTTTGTTAATCGTAAGAATTTTCTAACCGAACATTGACGTTCTTAATATATACCTAGGGTTTATTACAGATATCATTTATCTGGTCAACCCTTGACCCTTAACCACACTACAAAAAAATGGGGCTTCAGCAACAACCGATTTTCGGTGCTAAAGGTGCCAAATTTTGTTGCAAAAGGGTTTTGGCAATGACTTTACTGTCGTTGCGTCTTTCATTGCGCAATTAGCGTTGCTAATTGTTCCGCAACGAACGTATTTTTTCCGTTGCCAAAAGTAATACATTTTGCAATGAAATTTGTCTTTCGTACAGAGACATCGATCCTTTAGCAACAAAATGTATCGTTGCAAAATAATTAAAATTTCATTGCTGAAAACCCCATTTCGTTGCAAAAGCCTGCTAATTAGCAACGAAATGAACTTTTTTTTTTTGCAACGACCATGCATTTTCGTTGCAATTGACACCATTTTGTAACGACATTTTTCGTTGCAGTAAATTATGAAAATTGTTGCTTAAGCTTGCTTTCGTTGCGGAATTTAAACTTTTTAGCAACGATTTTCGTTGCTGATTATATTATTTGGCAACGACATTATGCTGAATCAACAACGAAAATGTTTGTTGCTGGTTATTTTTCAATAGCAACGAAAGTCGTCGATTAGCAATGACATTATATGTTGTCGTTTCTTTATATGTGCAACGAAAGTTGATATGATTTGCAACGATAAAAAATGTTGCATTTTATTTTAGTGTTAGCAAAAATATCCTCTCCGTTGTTATTAGGTTAATTTTTCGTTGCCAAATATTATATTTTTAATGCCATTAGCAACGAAAATTTGTTGCTAAATGTATAAAAAATTGTTGCTATATTAAAACTTGTTCAATACTTTGGTAACGAATTATATTGTTGCCAAATCAAAAATTTGACATTCTTTTTGTGTGCCTGGCTGGCTCAATGTCCCAATAGAAAATAATGGCAAAAATACAAAAAACTAAAATATTATTAACTTAATAAAATCAGCCATTACATAATCATTCATTATCTTTACAATTAACCATCTAAAGCTACCACAGTTCTTCAATCAAAGTATATATCTACATATATAGAGATAGTACACTTCATAATTTTGTCTCTTGTCTTCCGTAAACGTGGCATAGAAATTTGATACCCAGTATTGTAAGGTAGGTCATAGATGCAGTCTTCCTGCACATATTTAAAAATAATAGCAAGTCAGGAAAATGAAGCAAATAGGTCACTAGAGGCACTTAATGCCAAAATCAATACACAAAGACAATAGAGTTGTTGCGTGGTACTAATATACACCGTATTGCTCATAAGCAGAAAAAGACAAATAGGCAATCACAATATCATTTGCTATAAATCCAAATACAAAAAGAACCTTCAGTGCAACTATATGATTGCTCTGTTACAAGAAAAAATTGGAATCTTAATCGGCCATTTCATGAATTAATTTAAGTAAGCATAGTGATAAACATATTTTCTGTTACAAAACTTGTAGATTATTATTATATGTTAACCTCAAGTCAAAATTCAATCACATTCAACAACCACAAGCATCACACAATCTTAAATACCATCACACAATCTTAAATAACAATGTTTAGATTTCTATATAGAAAGAACAACAATTATGGAAAAGTTGAGGCTATTAGTTAATGTGGAAAAACTTTTCTTGAGATGACAAATTTTCATACACAATATTATGTACCGGATGAGATTAAAGAAAATCAACTATAATTTGTGCTGTAATAGTCTGATAAATGGTGAGTTAACAACACTATTAATGTGTTAATACTACATATGATACCACACCATAAAATTAGTTGGATATTGCCATTTCATCACCTTTCCAAACATTACACAATGTGAGCCGTATTTCAAAGATTAATATGCATGATTCTAAATTAGACCTCTCCAGACAAACAAAACAAAAACAAAAATACAATTCATGTAATCCACGGCTTATTAAAGAAGTGAAATTTTTAATGGCATCACCTTTTCAAGTAAACTTTCATTTTCTTCTTGTAGCATGTCGACCTGCATCACAGATTCACTACTCAATAATGATAACATCTAAGAAGCAGATGCGTCATCATCTTGACATTTTTCATACCTCATCTTGTAAAACAGAAGCTTAACGCAGGTTGCCAGATTCTCTAAAGTTCATACTACCCATATTTAGTGATAATCTGTTTAACAAGATGGACAAAAAGGATTAAATATAAAATAAAAGTCAAATAATTATCGCAAAAAATATTATGAAAAACACAAGTTAATTCAAAATAACTGTTCAGCTGTTCTGGTTTATAAATCTAGATGATTTTCAAAATTTTGAAATTTTAGATAATTTACTCAGCTGGCAGTCATGCATATGAACAAACAGGTTGAGGAAAAGGAATATGGTTTTATTTAAACATCATGCTTCCAAAAAATTGGAGGACCAGAATTTGTAATAACATAAACCGATAACATATTTAAGTCAATAAATCAAAGTTAATAAGTATAATAATACCAAGTTCTATTCAGGTGCATTTGGACTAACAAATCTTACTAAAATTGTATTTCATTCCTGACGAAAAAAAGATAATCTAAAATAGATAACAAGTTTACAATCAAATAGTGTAACCAATTTTAAGATCAAAGCATATCTTCAATAAACACGAAAGATAAATGATAAAGGTTATAACATCTCAAATTCAAGTATTGATTTACCAGAATGGCCCCCGCGTCAAGAGTAAGAAATTTGGCATTATGCAGTCCTTGAAGCATGCTAGGAAGCTGTCGAAGAGATTTTTCGGACTCCTCCTGCAGCATCTTATTATTGAGCGTAATGGGGTACTGTCCTTTAATAATTGCCTTCTCCAAGGAATCAGTGACAAAAGTAACATGAACAATACCACCACATTCGAAATTGCAGAGCTTCGGAGCCGAAACCACAAACTTACAAGAGCTTATTATGAAGCAATTGATTTTCAGGTTCACCAATTCAAGGCACGATATATTGCAAACGTCTATAGACATCATCCGCAAATCTATTGACAGATTCTTTAGATTGACAAGTTCAGAGAAAAAATCACTTCTATTTGTGGGAAATACTCCGAAATCGAGCTCTAGACTTGTTAAAGCTGGCAAATCCCAAGTTAGTTGTGGCAAATCGCAATTATACAGACTTAGAGTTGTTAAAGCAGGCAATTTAAAACATGATTCAGGTAAATTGCAGTACTCAAGATGCAGAGTTGTTAAAGCAGGTAAATTCCAACATGATTTATGTAATTTTCCATCAAACTTAATAGCCAACATGAGTTTCTTCAAGGAAGTAGAATTGAACATAGATAATGGGAAAAGCCAGAGATTTACCAACCGGGTAACCTCTAGATTTTGGACATTGTGAACTAGTGTGTACTGATAAACCATACAAATAAATCTTTAAACATATCTGTTCCATAAATCAACTTCATTTTCACTAGATCTGATTGCTGATCTGGATAAACGAGAACTCGATGAATAAACTTGGAGAATATATCCCTAGTAGAGAAGAAATTGCGGTCGAATCTGAGATTTGGAAGAGATTTCCATATAAATTTCCATCTTTTTGAAAGTGTGCTCGATTGAACTGCAGATCGGATGTTATTGAAAGCGAGAATGTGGTGAATTAGCTCATCCGGCAAATTATTGATTCTGTCTTCTTCTCCTTCATCTGCCCTAATTTTCACCCACTTTTCAATAAGAACCATTGAATTCCTCCTCTTTCTCGTTAACAGCACAGTTATTTTAAAAATTATTTTATATTAATTTAATATCTATCTTTAAAATTAGAAATATTTTTGTAAAAATATATCATTGATTCTCTAAGATTTATTTCAAGCAAAGTAATGAAGAATTTTTTTCCTAACAAAATAATTGTCACTAATTACATATTGTGAATAAAATTTATTTCATAAATAAAAATTTTGTTCATTAGTCCCTCACAAAAATGTCTTATTTGAGAAAGAAACAATTCACTCATAAAATTTCCTTCGTAAGAGCCCCAATTTCTTGTAGTGAGCACATATATGCATATACTTCAATAAATAATAAAACAAACAAGTAGAATTCAATTATGACTTAAACAAACATACAAACTTTTGAACAATTTTTAATGAAGTATGTTATTAGTAATATAATTTTAGGAAAAAAATTAAAAAATATTAATAACATTTTTTCGGTCCATAAAATTAAAACAAAAGATTATAACAACTTTCATTAAATTAGTTACTAATTTATTACAGAAAAATCAAACGCAATTTGTACATAACAAAATTTGGCTGAGAAAATACAAGTAAAAACATCATTTAGAACTACTTCTTACTAATTTAGCCACGATTTTTGTCTGAATCATTTAGACACATTAATAGTTTAAAAAAAATATAAAACAAATTGTCTGAAATGACTTATTATTTTGGCAGTGTACATGCAAAAATAAAAATAAAAATTACTGTCTATCATAATGTAACGCCCCCAAAATATGTCCATTCCATCCAACCCATTCTGAGTCGCCAAATATATGGTACAGAAAATAACTACAACTTTATTAATACAATTATCGTGCAAGTTACAACAACACTTAAACTGTGAGTTTAAATACAAATATATACCAACTGTGACTCATGTACCAACCGTGTACAGTACCTCATAATGACACCTTACATAAAGGTATAGTCGAAAACTGTTTTAGAAATTAGAATCTTTGGGAAGTGCTTAAGGAAACCTTCGTAAATGGGAGGCCATGCGTCTGGGTTATGATTGATATCATATGGCCACAGAATTATCCTTGGTTGACCCAATAGACCCCAAAGAAAAACGAGAAGATTATTATCATATTCTTCCCAATGGTGTGTCTTCTCTTGACATATCACTATCTCCACTGTCTCTAATTGGGAATTAAACGACAAACAAACACCAAGATTATATAGGTAGTGCTTGTAAATATACTCAGCAAGTGGGTGAACACAACCCTGTCTTATGATGACACGAGGTTGTATGTCATTAGACATCTTGTATGATAATGGCAAAACACCCTTCCAAGTTAAATTCACCTCACCCTCAACATCTATAGACCACCGTTCTATTCCCTTGTTATCCCCCGCTCGACCCAGCTACACTTTTATTACCTGAAAGGAATTGTGAAGCAAAAGGGTGAGCACAACTAGCTCAGTAAAGAATATTATGACTAAAGATAATTAAATTCTCAATAGCCTTCATCAATAATAAATCAGAGATTTAGAACATATGGTAGATGATAAAACTTTTCAACCATAGTTGCAGCGGAACGAGCAATTCATTAGAAGAGTCAAATAGACCATAAAATCTATTATCTTCTCCATGTTAAAAGTCCATCAACAATGTTTTATCCCTGTAACATTAATCAACAATTCCTGTCCACAATCACGTGTATAACTCATAATCGTAATTATAGTTCTAAATTCCTTTTCTCATCCAGGACAAAGTTAATTTTCATCACCTGAAACATCAAAGATCATGGTTATACCAAATCACAGTTCATGTTCGTAATCCTACTAATAAATTCATCTTTGCATCATGCACCAAAGCTATTCATCAACAAGTCATCTTTTGCACTACATGCCAAAGATATTCATCAATAATTCATCTTTGCACTACGGACCAAAGATATTCATCAATAAGTCATCTTTGTACTATGGGCCAAAGATATTCATATCTCAAAGAAATATATAATCATTTCAGAATTTATATAAACAATAATTATAACAATGTTGATCAATTCACCTTTGCACTTAAGCTAAAGATATTCAATTATAATTTCAATGGTCATGATCATACCAGTCACAATTCAACTTTTCACTACTGGCCAAAGAGAACCCTAGTCATGATCATACCAATAATCTATCCATCTTTACACTCCAGTGAAAGAGAATTTCAACATCAGGGTTATAAAAATGTTATATATGATAATAAAATCAATATAATCAATACATAGTTTTAATCTCCAGAGTAATATTCATAAATCAACTATAATTTGGTTAGAAAAAGAAACCAATTTTGTAGTGAATAGTACCCGTGAATAGTAAATCATAAATAGTAACTCGTGAATAGTAACTCATGAATAGTAACCCGTCGTGAATAGTAACTCATGAATAGTAAATCATGAATAGTAATTCATGAATAGTAACTCGTGAATGGTAACTCTTGAATAGTAACCCCGACATGAAAAGTTCCAAATTTGATAAAAAAAATTCCTACCAATATTTCGGCATAATAATACTGAAGAAATAATATCATTTTTAAAAAAAATAATATCCCTTACAATCCTTTACTATCCTTACCTCAAAAGAGCAAATGATTACATTGGAATAACGATTGAAACGAACTTGCACCGTATAGCAACACTCAAGATATCAATATACTCACAAGAATACACTCGATAATATAGAGAGAGAAATAGAGACTAAACTTCAGTTTCTGGTGTGGTTTTCAATTCTAACCTAAGCACCTATTTATAGGAAATTTCTTAGAACACCAAAGCAGGAAATTTAATAAAATATTATTATAATTAAATTATAATCCTACACACACCACACCAGACCAAACTCATCATCCATTCACCCAAAACAATAACAAAAACGTTTTTCATAATTAAAATATTTTAAACTTCCAAAAATCAATTATTTCGAAACTTCGGAACTTCAATAATTCATAATAAATAGCCCTTTTATCAGAAAATTCGAATCTCGCGAATTTTCATAGGAAATTCAATTCTCTACAACTTTACAGAAGAAAGTTTTTCCAAATTCCAAATAGAAATTGACCGAAATCCACATACGGAAGATTATACAGGCTATAATCAAATTTCAGTCAAGAAATGGGGTCCACCGACACACAATGTATGTGTTAATCATTTAATGCAACAAAAATACTTTTCCTCCTCATATACTCATATATCCCACATTTATTGTAAAAATATCACCATTATTATATTATAATAATATAATAAAATATTATTTTATCAGAAAAGATAAAATATCGATTTTCAACAATTGTCACTTTAAAAATTTTCTCCATCTATATCAACATAAAATCAATATTTTCCTCATCATATAAATCAATAATTAATTATTCACAAATAATATTACGTAATCACAATAATGACAACCAGTAGTTCCGGAAAGAGTGGGCTTTCCAATAAGGATTTCTCCTTATTAGGCGCCATGATTAGGTGACCAAACCTCTCCTCGATGTAACTTTCTAGACATTGCCAATAATGTTATCTAGTAATATTATTAAAATAATATGAATTATTGATCCGATAATGGAAATATCTTGTGTCGTGACAATTATTGAAACAACAATAATATAAAATATCAACGCAAAGAATTATAAAATATTGAGCGATAATTCTTACCGTAATAATTATTGAGTAGTGCCTTCTTACGTAAGAATCAATAATTCAAAATCATCGCAATGTTATGTCTTGCTATTGTGCAACAACAACGTATTCATCAGATTTTAACCACCGGGTATTCCAACAGTGCTAACGGTAACAACTACGCCGTTATTTATAAAAACTCACTTTTGTCGTTTTCTTCATCCGACAGTTATTCGTTATGGGGCCCACAAAAGGTTGCGCCGTCGTACGAATATTTTCCGACAGAAAGAATATTCCACGACCAAACGAATATTCCCCGACAACAATGAATATTTTATAACCACTTGCTTATTTTAAAAAATTTACATATATCACCCTTAACTTTAACTTTTATCAATTTAACCATTTACTGAATAATAATTATAAGAAAAATTGAATACTTTTATTCCATAAAATTCGGGGTCTTACAATCTCCCCTCCTTATGAAATTTCGTCCCCGAAATTTACGTACCTGGTATTTAGAAAAGTTGAGAATACCTTGCTTCCATTTCAGATTCCATCTTCCTTGTCATCATGATTTCTCCATTGCTCATCTCCTGTATTTCAAATATCATTCTAGAATACAGTTTCAAAACAAGGGTTAATTGAACAAATTAACATATCACATAATATCCCGATATTATGACTGACCAACAAATAAGCTTAGGTAGGACACACTAGCGAAGGATTTACTCATCTCTCCCCTCCTAGTTCTATTCCCCGATCTCCGCCAGAGACCATATCCCTAAGCTCTAATACCAAATGTAACGCCCCCAAAATAGGTCCATTCCATCCAACCCATTCTGAGTCGCCAAATATATGGTACAGAAAATAACTACAACTTTATTAATACAATTGTCGTGCAAGTTACGACAACACTTAAACTGTGAGTTTAAATACAAATATATACCAACTGTGACTCATGTACCAACCGTGTACAGCACCTCATAATGACACCTTACATAAAGGTATAGTCGAAAATTGTTTTAGAAATTAGAATCTTTGGGAAGTGCTCAAGGAAACCTTCGTACATGGGAGGCCATGCGTCTGGGTTATGATAGATATCATATGGCCACAGAATTATCCTTGGTTGACCCAATAGACCCCAAAGAAAAACGAGGAGATTACTATCATATTCTTTCCAATGGTGAGTATTCTCTTGACATATCACTATCTCCACTATCTCTAATTGGGAATTAAACGGCAAACAAACACCAAGATTATATAGGTAGTGCTTGTAAATATACTCAGCAAGTGGGTGAACACAACCCTGTCTTATGATGACACGAGGTTGTATGTCATTAGACATCTTGTATGATAGTGGCCAAACACCCTTCCAAGTTAAATTCACCTCACCTCAACATCTATAGAATCACCGCTTCTATTCCCTTGTTATCCCCTCGCTTCGACCCAAATACACTTTTATTACCTGAAAGGAATTGTGAAGCAAAAGGGTGAGCACAACTAGCTCAGTAAAGAATATTATGACTAAAGATAATTAAATTCTCAATAGCCTTCATCAATAATAAATCAGAGATTTAGAACATATGGTAAATGATAAAACTTTTCAACCATAGTTGCAGCGGAACGAGCAATTCATTAGAAGAGTCAAATAGACCATAAAATCTATTATCTTCTCCATGTTAAAATTCCATCAACAATGTTTTATCCCTGTAACATTAATCAACAATTCCTGTCCACAATCACGTGTATAACTCATAATCGTAATTGTAGTTCTAAATTCCTTTTCTCATCCAGGACAAAGTTAATTTTCATCACCTGAAACATCAAAGATCATGGTTATACCAAATCACAGTTCATGTTCATAATCCTACTAATAAATTCATCTTTGCACTACGGGCCAAAGCTATTCATCAACAAGTCATCTTTGCACTACATGCCAAAGATATTCATCAATAATTCATCTTTGCACTACGGACCAAAGATATTCATCAATAAGTCATCTTTGTACTATGGGCCAAAGATATTCATATCTCAAAGAAATATATAATCATTTCAGAATTTATATAAACAAGAATTATAACAATGTTGATCAATTCACCTTTGCACTTAAGCTAAAGATATTCAATTATAATTTCAATGGTCATGATCATACCAGTCACAATTCAACTTTTCACTACTGGTCAAAGAGAACCCTAGTCATGATCATACCAATAATCTACCCATCTTTACACTCCAGTGAAAGAGAATTTCAACATCAGGGTTATAAAAATATTATATATGATAATAAAATCAATATAATCAATACATAGTTTTAATCTCCAGAGTAATATTCATAAATCAACTATAATTTGGTTAGAAAAAGAAACCAATTTTGTAGTGAATAGTACCCGTGAATAGTAAATCATAAATAGTAACTCGTGAATAGTAACTCATGAATAGTAACCCGTCGTGAATAGTAACTCATGAATAGTAAATCATGAATAGTAATTCATGAATAGTAACTCGTGAATAGTAACTCTTGAATAGTAACCCCGACATGAAAAGTTCCAAATTTGATAAAAAAAATTCCTACCAATATTTCAGCATAATAATACTGAAGAAATAATATCATTTTTAAAAAAAATAATATCCCTTACAATCCCTTACTATCCCTTACCTCAAAAGAGCAGTACTTCTGACTGGAATAACGTTGAACGATCTTGCACCATATAGCAACACTCAAGATATCAAAATACTCACAAGAATTCACTCGATAATACAGAGAGAGAAATAGAGAGAAAACTTCAGTTTCTGGTGTGATTTTCAATTCTAACTAAGCACCTATTTATAGGAAATTGCTTAGAACACCAAAGCAGAAAATTTAATAAAATATTATTATAATTAAATTATAATCCTACGCACACCACACCAGACCAAACTCATCAGCCATTCACCCAAAACAATAACAAAAACGTTTTTCATAATTAAAATATTTTAAACTTCCAAAAATTAATTATTTCGGAACTTCAATAATTCATAATAAATAGCCCTTTTATCATAAAATTCAAATCTCACGACTTTTCATAGGAAATTCAATTCTCTCCAACTTTACAGAAGAAAGTTTTTCCAAATTCCAAACAGAAATTGACCGAAATCCACATACGGAAGATTATACAGGCTATAATCAAATTTCAGTCAAGAAATGGGGTCCACCGACACACAAAACATGTGTTAATCATTTAATGCAACAAAAATACTCTTCCTCCTCACATACTCATATATCTCACATTCATTGTAAAAATATCACCATTATTATATTATAATAATATAATAAAATATTATTTTATCAGAAAAGATAAAATATCGATTTTCAACAATTGTCACTTTAAAAATTTTCTCCATATATATCAACATAAAATCAATATTTTCCTCATCATATAAATCAATAATTAATTATTCACAAATAATATTATAGAATCACAATAATGACAACCAGGCCGTTCACAAGAAAGAGGGGGCTTTCCAATAAGGATTTCTCTTTACTGGCGCGCAATTAGGTGACCAAACCTCTCATTGACAGAACTTTCTAGACATTGCCAATAATGTTATCTAGTAATATTATTAAAATAATATGAATTATTGATCTGATAATGGAAATACTGTGCAGTGACAATTATTGAAACAACAATAATATAAAATATCAACGCAGCAATTATAAAATATTGAACAGTAATTACTGTAATAATTATTGAGTAGTGCCTTCTTACATAAGAATCAATAATTTAAAAATATTGTGCAATACCATGTGCTACTGTGCAACAACGCGTATTACTGTATTTTAACCACCGGGTATTCCAACAGTGTTAACGGTAACAACTACGCCGTTATTTATAAAAACTCCCTTTTGTCATTTTCTTCATCCGACAGTTATTCGTTATGGGGCCCACAAAAGGTTGCGTCGTCGTACGAATATTTCCCGACAGAAAGAATATTCCACGACCAAACGAATATTCTCCGACAACAATGAATATTTTATAACCACTTGCTTATTTTGAAAAATTTACATATATCACCCTTAACTTTAACTTTTATCAATTTAACCATTTACTGAATAATAATTATAAGAAAAAATGAATACTTTTATTTCATAAAATTCGGGGTCTTACACATAATTTGTTTCTTCATTATTTATTGTTGGGATAATACACTTTTTGGTCACTGTACTAGGGTCCAATTTTTATTGTGGTTACCAAAAAAAATTTTTTACAATCGAATAACTGTACTCTCAAAAATTATAAAATGGTCATTATTTTTAATTTTCGTCCGAAAAAATGGACGGAATGCTGACTGTGCATATTTTTGCTGACGTGGAGCTGGGCTTGCCATGCTTAAAAATTATTTAAAGAAAATGTTGATCATGAGTGTTGAACTCCAAACCTCTCCATACTAGAAACCTTATATTTCAAAAAGCCACTAGACCAACTACCTATCATGCTAAAATTTATGTAACACTAATATTTAAACCACCTAGCATCGTTTCTATGCATGTGAAGATAAGATAATACACTTTTTGTCCATTGTACTAGGAATTGTAATAATAATAATTGTAATAATTATTATTGTATTAATAATAATAAATTTTAAATACTTAAAATAATAATAATAATAATAATTAAAATACCCTAAAATAATATAAAGCGATTACAAATTAAATACCTAAATATAAAATTACATTCAAAGTTTTTTTAACCAAAGAATCAAAATTTATTTTGTTTTTTTGTACTATTCACGTGGGTATCAATGTTTTTCGAATAAAAATTAATATTTCGACAGATTTTTCTTTTTATTATATAGGATTCGATCAAATTAAATTTAAATTTAAAAAAAAACATGGGTAAGTATAAGAATCGATCTAATAAATTACAAAGATGAGTACATTAGCAAATAACAAATATTTATAATAGAAAGATTTGCCAGAGTTCAGTGATTAAAAATAGTCACTACAATTACAATTAGTTTTTTGATTACAATTACAGAAAATTTGTCGGATCACTCTTATTTTAATTTTAATTATTATTATTATTTTAATTATAATTATAATAATAATAATTATTATTATTATTATTATTACAATTATTACAATTATTATTATAATAATAATACTAATAATTATAATAATTATTATAATTATAATAATTGTAATAATTTAAATAATAATAATTATTATTGTTATAATAATTAAATTAATAATAATAATAATTAAAAAAATAATAATAATTATTATTATTATTATTTAAAATTTTAATTATCGTATTGGTAAACGCTTTTGTCTTGTGAACACTTTTTAGTTTCTAACATTAGTAAATGCAGGCATGACTTATTTCATGGCTGACAAATCTATGTTGAAATTTATATCTCAATATATCATCTTTTGTATTTTGTTCCAATCTTAATACTGCGGGCTTTGCAGGATTAGTACGATAATAATAATAATTATTATTATTATTTAAAATTTTAATTATTTAAAATTTATTATTTATATTAAAATAATAATAATAATAATTATTATTATTATTATTATTATTATTATTATTATTATAATTCCTAGTACAGTGACCAAAAAGTGTATTATCTCATCTTCACATGCATAGAAACGATGTTAAGTGGTTTAAATATTAGTGTTACATAATTTTAGCATTATAGGTAGTTGGTCTAGTGGCTTTTGTTGGAATATAAGGTTTCTAGTTTGGAGAGGTCTAGAGTTCAATGCTTGTGAGCAACATTTTCTTTAAAAAAAAATTTAAGCCATGCATTTATGTTCTCCACGTCAGCAATAACAGGCCACGTCAAAAAAAATAACAGGCCAATATGCACAGTTAGCATTCCGTCCATTTTTTCGGACAAAAATTAAAAATAATGTTGAGATTTGTTTAGTATTTTATTTAGTTTGACAAGAAATTTTTAAAAGAATATGTATGTATATATATATATATATATTATATACATATTAGTAGAATAAATTTAAAAATATTGGAGACTACAAAAATATTTTTTTTTATAAAGGGAAACATTTATATATTTATAGATGGTAGTAAAATTTATTTAATACATAAAAAATATAGCACATGAAGCATGAAAATTTTTGATTATGACTTATAAGTCAAAAAAAGTTAAAATTTAAGTTAATGTCAAACAATAAATAATAACAAATGACTAATAACTTAGTTTGACCAACTTATAAGTCATTGTCAAACAACCACTAATTCAAGATATAAAGAAAAATTAATATTTGATTATAAAAATGTTTACAAGTCAAGAAAAAGTAAAATTTGAAAAAGGGGAGTTAAAAAAGAACTTACACACCATTGGTGCAACTTAATTGGTCTATGCCAGAACTATTGGCGCGATATAATCAGTGCAATTTGGTCGATTTTTGGTGCAATTTCGGGAGCGATTTCGATTCTTTGCTCATCCCTTGTCAAAAAGTATATATGTAAAGTAACGAGTTGCAAGAAAAATTCATATAAATTATTTTAGAAATTAATTATATTTTTTTTCAAAATTTTAAGTGTGCGAATATGATCATTATAAACTACATCCAATTAACTACAAACTTTAATTTTTGTAAATTAGAAAATATATCTATATGTGCTCAATTTTAATTTCAAAAATTATAACTTTAAAAAAAATAAAAGCTGGGCATTTATTTTGAGATGGATTTGAGTGAAACATTTCAACAGATAAATTTGTGTCCAAATAAATAAAAAAAATTAAATGAAATATGATGCGTTTTGGGGAAATATAATCATTGTTTGTGATAAATTAATTTTGTAGAAAGTAAATATAAATTTTTATATTTTATGATTTATATGCAAATAAATTTGTACAATATGATGAGTTACGCTTATATTTTGTATATAATGAGTTTTATACTATTTACATATAGTCAAGTGTTACGTGTTGGTATATTCAAAAAATGTACATATATAATTTTCCTTGTCTTTCTCTCTCTCTCTCTCTCTCTCTCTCTCTATATATATATATAATATAATATAATATAATATAATATAATGTAATATAAATTAAAATATATATGTATATATAGTTTATTAGTACCAACTTCACCCTTTATATAGTGATTTTAAAGTAAAAATACTTGTAGCTCAGTTGGTTTGAGCATTTGTTTAAAGAGTGGGGGAGGTTAAGAGTTTGATTCTAAAAAAAAGCATTATTATTATTATTATTATTATTATTATTATTATTATTATTATTATTATTATTATTATTATTATTATTATTATTATTATTATTATTAGAACTCCTATTATTATTATTATTATTATTATTATTACTACTTTATTATTATTATTATTATTATTATTATTATTATTATTATTATTATTATTATTACTGTTATTATTATTATTATTATTATTTGTACTATTATTATTATTATTATTATTATTATTACTTTTATTGTTATTATTATTATTAGTACTATTATTGTAACAACGTCAAAATAGGTTCATTCCATCCAACCCATTCTGAGTCGCCAAATACATGGTACAGAAAATAACTACAACTTTATTACAAAAATTATCGTGCAAAATACAACAACACATATGTTGTGAGTTTGGATACAAATATATATCAACTGTGACTCATGTCCCAACCGTGGATAGCACCTCATAATGACACCTTACATAAAGGTATAGTCGAAAACTGTTTTAGAAATTATAATCTTTGGGAAGTGCTCAAGGAAACCTTCGTACATGGGAGGCCATGCGTCTAGGTTATTATAGATATCATATGGCCACAGAATTATCCTTGGTTGACTCAATAGACCCCCAACAAAAATGAGAAGATTACTATCATATTATTCTGAATGGCGAGTCTTCTCTTGACATATCATTATCTCCACTGTCTCTAATTGAGAGTTATATTTCAAATAGACTCCAAGATCATATAGATAGTGCTAGTAGATATACTCAGCAAGTGGATGAGCACAACCCTGACTTATGATGACACGAGGTTGTATGTCATTAGACATCTTGTATGATAGTGGCAAAACACCCTTTCAAGTTAAATTCACCTCACCCTCAACATCTATAGACTACCGTTCTATTCCCTTGTTATTCCCCGCCGACCCAAATACACTTTTTATTACTTGAAAGGAATTGTGAAGCAAAAGGGTGAGCACAACTAGCTCAGTAAAGAATATCATGACTAAAGATAAATAAATTATCAATAGCCTTCAACAGTAATAAACCAGAGATTTAGAACATATGGTTGATGATAAAACTTTTCAACCATAGTTGCAGCGGAACGAGCAATCCATTAGAAGAGTCAAATAGACCTTAAAATCTATTATCTTCTCCATGTTAAAAGTCCACCAACAATGTTTTATCCTCAGTAACATCAATCAAAAATTCTCGTCCCACAATCACATGTATAACTCATAATCGTAATTGTTGTTCTAAATTCCTTTCCTCATCCAGGACAAAGATAATTTTCATCACCTGAAACATCAAAGATTATGGTTATACCAAATCATAGTTTATGTTCATAATCCTACTATTAAATTCATCTTTGCACTACGGCCAAAGATATTCATCAACAAGTCATCTTTGCACTACAGGCCAAAGATATTCATCAACAAGTCATCTTTTCACTACAGGCCAAAGATATTTATCAGTTGATCATGTTCATCTAAACACCTGTTCATCTTTGCACTACAGGCCAAATATATTCATCAGAAATCATTCATCTTTGCACTAAAGGCAAAGATATTCCGTTATATCATCATTTAGGACTGAGGATGATGAAAAATATTTTAAAGAAAACGAATCCATTGAAGTAAAAGAACAAATATTAAGGATTCGTACTTTAAACAATTCCCATTCAAAAATACTTCATAAATAACCAGAGTGGGGTAAAATTCAAGAATGATCAAAACATGGATACAATCAAAGCTAGTATCCAGAATAGATATTTTGGAAAAAAAGAAGAAATTTCATTTTTCGGTGAATAGTGGTCAGATCAGATATACGAATAGTGCCGATATACGTGAATAAGAATCTCGACACCAAAAGATAGAAATTTCACAAAAAACATCATCACGCTTTGTGAATAGTACTCGTGAATAGTAACTCGTGAATAGTAACTCATGAATAGTAACTCGTGAATAGTAACTCGTGAATAGTAACCCCGACATGAAAAAGTTCTAAATTTGATAAAAAAGTTCAAACCAATATTTCAGCATAATGATATTGAAGAAATAATATCATTTATGAAGAAAATAATCTCCCTTACAATCCCTTACCTCATAAAGAATAGTACTTCTGACTGGAATACTTGATATAATGTCGAAAGAACTTGCAATCAGATAGCAATACTCAAAGTACTAAAATACTCACAAAATACGCCGATATAATAGAGAGAGAAATTTTTAGTTTCGTGTGATTTTCAATTCTAACCTAAGCACCCTATTTATAGAAAATGCTTAGAATACCAAAAGCGTAAAATTTAATAAAATATTATTATTATTATAAAATTTTCACGCCAACCTCTTGACAAAATGATTTCAAAGACATTCCAACAACCAAAACCATCAAAAAATGTTTTTCTCAATTAATTTATTTAAAACTCCAAATAATAATAATTAATTAATCCTAACTTCAATAATTCATAATAAATAGCCCTTTTATCAGAAAAAATTCAAATCTCGCGACTTTTTATAGGAAATTAAATTCTCTACAACTTTGCGTAAGAAAGTTTTTCCAAATTCCAAATGAAATTGACCAAAATCCATAAACGGGAGATTTTACAAAGCTATAATCAAATTTCAACCAAGAAATGGGCCCACGCAGACATGTTTAACATGTTTTAAAAACAACTTTTGCAACAAAAATACTCTTCCTCCTCATATACTCATATATCCCACATTCATTGTAAAATATCATCATTATTATATTATAATAATATAATAAAATATTATTTTATCATAAAAGATAAAATATCGATTTTCAACAATTGTCACTTTAAAAATTTTCTCCATCTATATCCACATAAAATGAATATTTTCCTTATCATATAAATTAATAATTAATTATTCACAAATAATATTACGTAATCACAATAATGACAACCAGTGCGGCTCCTGTGAAAGAGGGGCTTTCCAATAAGGATTTCTCTTATCTTTGGCAATTAGTGACCAAACCTCTCCTTAGATGTAACTTTCTAGACATCGCCAATAATGTTATCTAATAATATTATTCAGATAATATGAATTATTGTCTCGATAATGGAAAATAATATGTTGTGACAATTATTGAAAACAACAATAATATAAAATATCAACGCAAAGAATTATCAATCAATAAAATATAATACTTGAATAATTAATTATCGTAATAATTATTCAAGAGTGGTCTTCTTACGTAAGAATCAATAATTTAAAAATATTGTGCAATACCGCAAAGTATAACGCAAGCAACAACGCCAGATTACTTTTTTTTACTACCGGGTATTCCAACAAGATTAATCTGTGAATAACTACGCCGCTATTTATAAAAACTTTAATTTGTCTTTTTCTTCATCCGATAATTATTCTCATTATAGGGCCCACAAATGGTCAAGCATCGTCAGCATTTAATATTCCCCCCTACGTAAAGAATATTCCACGACCAAACGAATATTCCCCGACAACAATGAATATTTTATAACCACTTGCGTATTTTTGAAAAAATTCATATATCACCCTTAACTTTTTTTTTTTTATCAATTTAACCATTTACTGAATAGTAATTATAAGAAAAATTGAATACTTTTATTTCATAAAATTCGGTCTTACAATCTCCCTCCTTATGAAATTTCATCCTCAAATTTACGCACTGGTATTTCGAAAAGTTGAGAATACCTTGCTTTCACTTCAGATTCTATCTCCCGGGTCATCATGATTTCTCCATTGCTCATCTCCCGTGATAACTTAATTTGGGTTCCTCACTTGTTGGAAAGTCATGACAACCGCTATCCCTCGAACTACTCGACTTTGACTTGTTTGGGGCAGCATTTGGCGTCATCACTACCGTTGGAATATACTTTTCTATAGGGCATATTCCTCCTCAATCGCCTCATCAGATTCTCGATTCATGATCTGAATCATCAATCTTCGATCCATATCGAATTCAGGTTGACCGCTTTATACAGGGTAATTCAAAACTCGATGTTGGGTTCTACCAATTGCTTTCCAAAAAGAGAAATTTATATCATCTATTTTAGCCTTCTTAGATTGGACATCTTTTTTCACAATATCCAACGTGTCGTTCGGCTTTTGCCCATGCATCACTTATTCTCACTCGTTCAGTTTTTTCTTCTTTCAGCTCAGATTCCATCTTTATCATCTTATACTCTACCAAAGAATGCTTCTGTTCAAGCATCACATATCGGGTAACACAAGCTTGAATTGTTACATCCTTTTTGCTCCACGACATCACCGCCGCTCTTCTTCACCGCTCGCTTCTTCTAACTCATGAATACAATTTTGAAATTCTATATTTTGATCATATAATACCTCTAATAAACTCTCCTCAGGTACCTCTTCTTCCTCTTCTTCCTCACTCTCAACTGTTACCTCTGAGACTATCTCGAGTGCAACTATCAATTCTTCACTCACCACATGGATATCTCTAATTCCTTCTTCGTCTAACATCACATTATCATGGTTAGTGATTAGAGGTATCCCCACAGTATCATTCACTCCATTGTTAGCATTCTCAGCTGCCATTCCCAAATACTACCATATAACAAGGGTTAATTAAGCAAATTAACATATCACATAATATCCGTATATTATGACCGATCAACAATTAAGCTTAGGTAGGACACACTAGCGAAGGATTTAATCATCTCTCCCCTCCTAGTTTTATTCCCCGATCTCCGCCAGAGACCATATCCCAAAGCTCAGATACCAAATATAACAACCCCAAAATAGGTCCATTCCATCCAACCTATTCAAAGTCGCCAAATACATGGTACTGAAAACAACTACAATTTTATTACAACAATTGTCGTGCAAAATACAACAACACATATGCTATAAGTTTGGATACAAATATATATCAACTGTGACTCATGTCCCAACCGTGGACAGCACCTCATAATGACACCTTACATAAAGGTATAGTCAAAAACTGTTTTAGAAATTAGAATCTTTGGGAAGTGCTCAAGGAAACCTTCGTACATGGGAGGCCATGCGTCTAGGTTATTATAGTTATCATATGGCCACGTAATTATCCTCGGTCAATCTAATAGACCCCAAAAGAAAACGAGAAGATTACTATCATATTCTTCCCAATGGCGAGTCTTCTCGACATGTCATTATCTCCACTATCTCTAATTGAGAGTTATATTTCAAATAGACTCCAAGATCATATAGATAGTGTTGGTAGATATACTCAGCAAGTGGATGAGCACAACCCTGTCTTACGATGACACGAGGTTGTATGTCATTAGACATCTTGTATGATAGTGGCAAAACACCCTTCCAAGTTAAATTCACCTCACCCTCAACATCTATGTACCACCACCGCTCTATTCCCTTGTTATTCCCCGCCGACCCAAATACACTTTTTTTATTACCTGAAAGGAATTGTGAAGCAAAATGGTGAGAACCACTAGCTCAGTAAAGAATATCATGACTAAAGATAAATAAATTATCAATAGCCTTCAACAGTAATAAACCAGAGATTTAGAACATATGGTTGATGATAAAACTTTTCAACCATAGTTGCAGCGGAACGAGCAATCCATTAGAAGAGTCAAATAGACCATAAAATCTATTTCTTCTCCATGTTAAAAGTCCACCAACAATGTTTTATCCTCAGAACATCAATCAAAAATTCCCATCCACAATCACATGTATAACTCATAATCGTAATTGTTGTTCTAAATTCCTTTCCTCATCCAGGACAAAGATAATTTTCATCACCTGAAACATCAACGATTATGGTTATACCAAATCATAGTTTATGTTCATAATCCTACTAATAAATTCATCTTTGCACTACTGACCAAAGATATTCATCAACAAGTCATCTTTGCACTACAGCCAAAGATATTCATCAACAAGTCATCTTTGCACTACAGCCAAAGATATTCATCAACAATCATGTTCATCTAAACACTGCTCATCCTTGCACTACGCCCAAAGATATTCATCAAAATCATTCATCTTTGCACTACAAGTCAAAGATATTCCGTTATATCATCATTTAGACCGAGGATGATGAAAAATATTTTAAAAAAGAAAACGAATCCAAAGAAAGCAAAAGAACAAATATTAAGGATTCGTACTTTTAAAACAATTCCCATTCAAAAATACTTCATAAATAACCGTAGTGGGGTAAAATTCAAGAATGATCAAAACATGGATACAATCAAAGCTAGTATCCGTAATAGATATTTTGGAAAAAAAGAAGAAATTTCATTTTTCTAAATAGTGTCGAATGAATAGTGTCAGATATCGTGAATAAAGGTCGATATACGTGAATAAGAACTCCGACACCAAAAGATAGAAATTTCACAAAAAACATCATCACGCTTCGTGAATAGTACTCATGAATAGTAACTCATGAATAGTAACTCATGAATAGTAACTCGTGAATAGTAACTCATGAATAGTAACTCGTGAATAGTAACCCCGACATGAAAAAGTTTCAAATTTGATAAAAAGTTCAAACCAATATTTCAGCATAATGATATTGAAGAAATAATATCATTTATGAAGAAAATAATCTCCCTTACAATCCCTTACCTCATAAAGATAAGTACTTCTGATTGGAATACTGGATATAGTGCTGAAAGAACTTGCACCGTATAGCAATACTCAAAGTAGTAAAATACTCACAAAATACGCTCGATATAATAGAGAGAAAGAGAGAGAAGTTTAGTTTCGGTGTGATTTTCAATTCTAACCTAAGCACCCTATTTATAGGAAAATGCTTAGAACACCAAAGCAGAAAATTTAATAAAATATTATTATTATTATAAAATTTTCACGCCAACCTATTGACAACTGATTTCAGCACATTCCAATAACCAAAACCATCAAAGAAAACGTTTTTCTCAATTAATTTATTTAAAACTCCAAATAATAATGATTAATTAATCCGAAACTTCAATAATTCATAATAAATAGCCCTTTTATCAGAAAATTCGAATCTCGCGTTTTTTTATAGGAAATTCAATTCTCTACAACTTTGCAGAAGAGAGTTTTTCCAAATTCCAAACAAAAATTGACTGAAATCCATAAACGGGCAATTTTACAGGCTATAATCAAATTTCAGTCAAGAAATGGGCCCACAGACATGTTTAACATGTTTTAAACAACTTTTGCAACAAAAATACTCTTCCTCCTCATATACTCATATATCCCACATTCATTGTAAAAATATCATCATTATTATATTATAATAATATAATCAAATATTATTTTATCATAAAAGATAAAATATCGATTTTCAACAATTGTCACTTTAAAAATTTTCCATCTATATCCACATAAAATGAATATTTTTCTTATCATATAAATCAATAATTAATTATTCACAAATAATATTACGTAATCACAATAATGACAACCAGCAGCTCCTGTGAAAGAGGGGGCTTTCCAATAAGGATTTCTCCTTCATCAAGCAATTAGGTGACCAAACCTCTCCTTAGATGTAACTTTCTAGACATTGCCAATAATGTTATCTAATAATATTATTCAGATAATATGAATTATTGCTCTCGAAAATGAAAATACTTGTAGTAGTGACAATTATTGAAACAACAAAGAATATAAAATATCAAAGCAAAGAATTATTGAATCAATAAAATATAATAATCGAATAAAGAATTATCGTAATAATTATTCAATAGTGCCTTCTTACGTAAGAATCAATAATTCAAAAATATTGTGCAATACCGCAGCTATCGCAAGCAATAATGTGTATTACTTTACCTTAACCACCGGGTATTCCAACAAAGATTAATTCAGTAACATAACTACAACTGCTATTTATAAAAACTTTAATTTGTCTTTTTCTTCATCCGAAAGTTATTCTCACATGGGGCCCATAAATGGTCACTACCAATCGCATTTAATATTTCCTACGTAAAGAATATTCCACGACCAAAACGAATATTCCCCGACAACAATGAATATTTTATAACCACTTGCGTATTTTAAAAAAATTCATATATCACCCTTTTAATTTTTTTTTTTTTATCAATTTAACCATTATTGAATAGTAATTATAAGAAAATTTGAATACTTTTATTTCATAAAATTCGGGGTCTTACAATTATTATTATTATTATTATTATTATTATTATTATTATTATTATTATTATTATTATTATTATTATTATTATTACTACTACTACTACTACTACCACTACAACCACTACCACCACCACCACCACCACCACCACCACCACCACCACCACCACTACTACTACCACTACTACTACCACTACTACCACCACTACTACCACCACCACCACCACCACCACCACCACCACTACCACTACCACTACTACTACTACTACCACTACTACTACCACTACTACCACCACTACTACCACCACCACCACCACCACCACCACCACCACCACCACTACTACTACTACTACTATTGTTATTATTATTATTATTATTATTATTATTATTATTATTATTAGTAGTAGTAGTATTATTATTATTATTATTATTATTATTATTATTATTATTATTATTATTATTATTATTATTATTATTATTATTATTATTATTGTTACTGTTATTATTATTAGTACTATTATTATTATTATTATTACTTTTATTGTTATTAATATAATAATAATAATAATAATTTATTATTATTATTATTATTATTATTATTATTATTATTATTATTATTATTATTATCTTAATTTAAGGCAACATGTTAATAGTCGTTGCAAATAGTTGTACAAAATATGCAATAAAAATAAAAATTGTTGCCAATGAATGTTGTCCATATTTGGCAATGAAATATAGCAACAAAAAAACTTTCGTTGCCCACGATGAGGAGAAATCAAGTGGTTAGAAATTTTGCAACGAATTTCTAACGAATTTTGTTTCCAAATTTTGCAACTACTTATGAATTTCGTTACAAAAAGTGAAAGCCTGACACAATCTGCAATGAAAGACAAGTTTCGTTGTTAAACATACACTTTTAGCAACGACTTATAAAGTCGTTACCTGAAAAATCGTTGCTAAAGACCCATTTTTAGCAACAAAAAAACTTTCGTTGCCCACGACAACGGGAAATCAAGTGGCCAAGAATTTTGCAACGGATTTCTATCAAAATAATATCCCGCCAATGAATTAGCAACGAAATTTTGCAACGACTTATGAATTTCGTTGCAAAAAAGTGAAAGCCTGACACAATCTGCAACGAAGGACAAATTTCATTGCTAAACATATACTTTTAGCAACGACTTATAAAGCTGTTCCCGAAAAATCGTTGCTAATGGCCCATTTGTTTGTAGTGCCACATACTGTACACATATACAACTATATACACAGAACATATTCACGTATTTCCTTAATCCTGAATAATTCACCTAAATCCTTCACAGAATTTTGAAATCCTCAAAATTCCTTCTTAAAAATATCAAACACATACACTTATTTTCTGTCTAGGTGTGACGCCCCCAAAATAGGTATACAACACACATTCTGAGTCGCCAAATACATGGTACAGAAACAACTACAACTTTATTAATACAATTGTAGTGTAAAATACAACAACACTTAAACTGTGAGTTTAAATACAAATATTGTCATCTAGACAATATCCACACTCAAATAAGTCCTCATTATAATTATTGATACATTATTTGACAACAATGGTGAGGACTACTAAAACCACTTCTAGAACCATCATTCCACACCCCGACTAGTACTCGCTACATTCTCGCCCCCTGAGAAGAAAAATGGAACAACAAGGAAAATGGTGAGCTCAACTAGCCCAGTAAAGAACATTATGACTAAGATAATATAAAATAAATTATCGTTAGTCTTCAACAGGGAAAAATCTAATAGAATACAATAGACAATAAATTTTAAATCAATATTCGCAGCGGAAAATAATAATTCATTAAAAGAGTTAAGTAGAGAATGAAATCTACTATCTTCTATATATGAATTTAAAAGTTCATCGACTATCTTTTATCCCTGTAACATCAATCAATATATATCCGAATCAAATATTCATCTTTGCACTTCACAGCCAAAGATATTCATCACTAATTAAATGTTCATCTAAACACTGCTCATCTTTACACTACGGCCAAAGATATTCATCAGAAATCATTCATCTTTGCACTACAAGCCAAAGATATTCAGTTATATCATCATTTAGGACTGAAGATGATGAAAAATATTTTAAAGAAAACGAATCCAGTGAAACAAAAGAACAAATATTAAGGATTCGTACTTTAAACAATCCAAGTTCAAAAATACTTCATAAATAATCAGAGTGGAGTAAAATTCAAGAGTGAAGACCAAAACATAGATCCAATCAAAGATAGGCATCATAACAGACAATCTTGGACACAGAAAAGAAAATTTAATTTTTTCTGTGAATAATGTCGTATTCATGAATAGTGCCGTATACGTGAATAGTGTCGTATACATGAATAGTAACTCCGACACTAAAAGATAGAAATTTCACAAAAAATCATCATGCTTCGTGAATAGTACTCGTGAATAGTAACTCGTGAATAGTAACTCATGAATAGTAACTCGTGAATAGTAACTCATGAATAGTAACTCATAAATAATAACCCCGACATGAAAAAGTTCCAAATTTGATAAAAAGTTCCAACCAATATTTTGGTATAATGATATTGAAGAAATAATACCACTTACGAAGAAAATAACATCTCTTACCTCAAAAAGATAGTACTTCTGACTGGAATACTGGATATAATGCTGAAAGAACTTGCACCATATAGAAATACTCAAAGTACTAAAATACTCACAAAAATACGCTCGATATTATAGAGAGAGAAAGAGAGAGAAATCTTTAGTTTCTGGTGTGATTTTCAATTCTAACCTAAGCACCCTATTTATAGGAAAATGCTTAGAACACCAAAGCAGAAAATTTAATAAAATATTAATATATATATATATATATATATATAAATTCTTACGCACACAAATCTGGTCCAACATCAGCCACACACACCTCACCTAAAGAAAAAAAATGTTTTTCTTATTAAAAATATTTTAAACTCCAAAAATCAATTATTTCGGAACTTTAATAATTCATAATAAATAGTCCTTTTATCAGAAAAATTTGAATCACATGTCCCTTCACGGGAAATTCAATTCTCTACAACTTTGCAGAAGAAAGTTTTTCCAAATTCCAAACAGAAATTGACCGAAATCCACATACAGACTATTTTACAGGCTATAATCAAATTTCAGTCAAGAAATGGGTCCACCAACATGTTTAACATGTTTGCAGTATTTTTAGTAACAAAAATACTCTTCCTCCTCATTTACTCATATATACCACATTCATTATAAAAATATCACCATTATTATATTATTAAAATATAATAATAAATTATTTTATCAGAAAAGATAAAATATCAATTTTCAACAATTGTCGCTTTAAAAATTTTCTCCATTTATATCCACATAAAATGAATATTTTCCTCATCATATAAATCAATAATTAATTATTCACAAATAATATTACGAGAATCACAATATTGACAACCGCATAGCCCGAGAAGAGGGGCTTTCCAATAAGGATTTCTCCTTACTGGCGCGCAATTAGGTGACCAAACCTCTCTTTAGACAGAACTTTCTAGACATTGCCAATGATGTTATCTAATAATATTATTCAGATAATATGAATTATTGCTTCGATAATGGAAAATATTGTGTAGTGACAATTATTGAAACAATAGTAATATAAAATATCAACGTAGCAATTATTGAACCAATAAAATAAAATACTGAACAGTAATTACTGTAACAATTATTGAGTAGTGCCTTCTTACGTAATAATCAATAATTGGTGCAATATCGTGCTATCTCTTATGCGTAACGCGCAGACATCGTGTTTTAACCAATTCTGTATTCCAACAAGATAATGGTAACAACTACGTCAAGTATTTATAAACAACTTATACTTGTCGTTTTCTTCATCCAATCGCTTTTCATTATGGGGCCCACATAAGGCTGCGCCATCGTACGAATATTTCCCGACAGTAAGAATATTCCACGACCAAACGAATATTCCCCGACAACAATGAATATTTTATAACCACTTGCTTATTTGAGATATTTGCGCATTTTACCCATAACTAACCACATTAATCAAATCAACCCTTACTATTTTCAAAATAATAAATAGAGGAAATTTAATTTCATTAATAATAAGTTGGGATCTTACACTAAGTTCTAATATTGAACCTTAAATCAATTAATTAAAATTTTAAAATTTTTCTAAATTCTCGGGTTGTCACATTCACCCCTTCTTCTAAAAATTTCGTCCCCAAAATTTACCTTACACCATACATTATACATCATTCCTTCTCATCATCACATGCTACCCAATACATTATTCACAAGAATAAAAATTTTAAAATTGTGCTGAGGGGTTTTACAGACTATTGTCTGTCATTTTCGCAAAGGTTATATGGAAATTCATCCGAAAATCGTCTTAACTTACAGACATAGTGGGTAATTAGCCCGGTATGCCCTGTACTTATAAAGTACTTCTTGTCTGATATGTTTCTCGTATCCGCCTTGGGCGCATAAACTTTTACCTCAGTCTTATCGGATTCCTCACCAAAACAATTTGGTTCGGGAAATTTCTTTCAATGAACACTTAGAGTTTTTCATAACATTAGTTTAGCTAAATCGAATAGCGTAGACTCATAACAATAATTCAATTCAATTGAATTATTTAGGTGTAGCCAAACCCCGTTGGCAAATTAAAATTTTGAAAATATTTTTGAGAATGACGTCATGATGCCGCATCAGATTAACAAATTGCTTGAGGATCTTTGTCATTATATGACTTTGTCATAACACATCATACAATAGTGGAACAATGATTTTTAGATCGGATTCACACTAAGTATTCCTGCATTTATAACTCTATCAACTTTTATCATCTCTGCACCAGGTTACATGGTACATGAGTGATAAATAAAATATATTTTGATATTTCAATTCATTTGCGTCTAGCCGAAATAAGTAGCATAGACTATGTAAGACCCCGACTTATTATAAATAAAATCAAATTTCTTCTAATTATTATTGTGAATAATAAGGTGTTAATTTGATATAATGTTTTGGTTATGGGTGAAATGTGTAAATTTTGCAAAATAAGCAAGTGGTTATAAAATATTCATTGTTGTCGGAGAATATTCGTTTGGTCGTGGAATATTCTTTCTGTCGGGGAAAATATTCATACGACGGCGCAGTCATTTGTGGGCCCCATAACGGATAACGGTCGGATGAAGAAAATGACAAATTTGAGTTTTAACAAATAACGGCGTAGTTGTTACTGTTAACACTATTGGATTACCTGGTGGTTAAAATACGGTAATACGCGTGGTTGCACAGTAGCACGCAGTATTGCACAATATTGTTGAATTATTGATTCTTACGTAAGAAGGCACTACTCAATAATTGTTACAGTAATTACTGATCAATATTTTATTTTATTGGTTCAATAATTGCTGCGTTGATATTTTATATTATTGTTGTTTCAATAATTGTCATTGCACAGTATTTCCCATTATCAGATCAATAATTCATATTATTTGAATAATATTTGTGACGCCCCCAAAATAGGTATAAATCACCCATTCTGAGTTGCCAAATACATGGTACAGAAACAAATACAACTTCAGTAATACAATTGTCGTGCAAAATACGACAACACATATACTGTGAGTTTGAATACAACTATTGTCTAATAGAGTATACAAACTCAAAAGGAGTCCTCATAACAATTATTGATACACTAGTTTACAAAATAGTGAAGACTACTAATACAACTATCCTGAACCATCACTCCATACCCCGGCTAATTCCTGCTATGTTCTCACCTTCTAAGAAGAAAAATGGAACAAAAAGGAAAAGGGTGAGCTCAACTAGCCCAGTAATGAACATTATGACTAAGATAATATACAACAATATATCATTAGTCTTCAACGGGGAAAAAATCTGATAAAATATAATAGACAACAAGTTTTAGATCAACAACTGCAGCGGAAACAACAATCCATTAGAAAAGTCAAGTAGAGAAAGAATTCTACTATCTTCTAAGATTTAAAAGTCCATCATCAATATTTTATCCCTGTAACATCAATCAATATACATCTTGAATCAAATATTCATCTTTGCCTTACAGCCCAAAGATATTCATTCAGATCACCAAATTGGTTATGTTCATCTCAACACTGCTCATCTTTTGCACTACGGGCCAAAGATATTCATTAGGTAATCATTCATCTTTGCACTACAGGCCAAAGATATTCAGTAATATCATCATTTAGGACTGAGGATGATGAAAATATCTTAAAGAAAAACGAATCAAAGTGAAACAAAAGGACAAATATTAGGGATTCAGATTACGCTTTATCCAAGTTCAATAATACTCCATAATAACCAATTTTGAAGCGTAATTCAAAAATAAAGATCAAAACATGGATACAATCAAAGAAAGTAACCATAATAAACAACTTGGACAAAAGAAGAAAATTTTATTTTTCTAATGAATAGTCTTTAATATTCGTGAATAGTGTCAGATATCGTGAATAGTAACCCCGACACCAAAAAATTCCAAATTTGATAAAAAGTTCAGATCAATATTTCGGCATAATGATATTGAAAGAATAACATCATTAGGAAGAAAATAACATCCCTTACCTCATGAAAGAATTGTGACTTTTCGACCGAATATCGGATATAGTGCTAAAGGAACTTGCACCGTATAGCAACACTCAAAGTACTAAAATACTCACAAAAATATGCTCGATAATCTAGAGAGAGAAAGAGAGAAAACTTATGAATTCTGGTGTGATTTTCAATTCTAACCAAGCACCCTATTTATAGGAAAATGCTTAGAACGCCATAGCAGACTAACATGCTACCTGATGGCTTTACCTGCTACTATTCAAGCCTACCACATTTGAATAAAAATCTCAGCACATTTTCACCAACCAAAAGTGGGGCCCACCCATGTTTTAATAAAAATCATTTTATTTTTCGAAACTTCAATAATTCATAATAAATAGCCCTTTTATCAGAAAAATTCAAATCTCATGTGCTTTCCATAGGAAATTTAATTCTCTACAACTTTGTAGAAGAGAGTTTTTCCAAATTCAAATCAAAAAATACCTAAAATCCACATACTGATGATTTTTAATATCTCCATTCCGACAAAATACTGATAAAACAACTCAGCATTAATTCTTTCATTTATAACCACAATAAATATATCCATCATTTATAACTGCATAAAATAATTATTTCCTTATCATATAAATCAATAATTAATTTTTCACAAATAATATTACAGAATCACAATTATGACAACCAGGCTGTTCCCAAGAAAGAGGGGGCTTTCCGATAAGAATTTCTCCTTACTAGCGCGCAATTAGGTGACCAAACCTCTCATTGACAGAACTTTCTAGACATTGCCAATAATGTTATCTAATAATATTATTCAAATAATATGAATTATTGATCTGATAATGGGAAATATTGTGCAGTGACAATTATTGAAACAACAATAATATAAAATATCAACTCATCAATTATTGAACCAATTAAATAAAATATTGAACAGTAATAACTGTAACAATTATTGAGTAGTGCCTTCTTACGTAAGGATCAATAACTCCACAATACTGTGCAATACCGTGTGCTACTGTGCAACCACGCGTATTACTTTCTTTTAACCACCGGGTATTCCAACAGTGTTAACGGTAACAACTACGTCGTTATTTATAAAAACTCAATTTTGTCGTTATCTTCATCCGACCGTTTTCCGTTATGGGGCCAACAAATAGTTGCGTCGTCATATGAATATTCCCCAACAGAAAGAATATTCCACGACTAAACGAATATTCCCCGACAACAATGAATATTTTATAACCACTTATTTATTTTGCAAAATTTGCACATTTCACCCATAACCAAAATATTATATCAAATTAACACCTTATTATTCACAATAATAATTATAGGAAATTTGATTTTATTCATTAATAAGTTGGGGTCTTACAACCTCCCCTCCTTATGAAATTTCGTCCTCGAAATTGACGTACGTACCTGGTGTTTCAAAAAGGTGAGGATACCTCGCTTTCATTTCTGATTTCAACTCCCAGGTCATTTCTTCAATAGCATGGTTTCTCCATAAAACCTTAACTTGTGGTATAACCTTCGTGCATAGGATATGCTCTTTCCTATCCAAGATCTTAACAGGTACCTCCTCGTAAGTTAAATCTTCGGCTATCTCATCTGGTTCTAACTCAATAATGTGGTTCGGGTCTTTAACATATTTACGAAGCATAGATATGTGAAAAACATTATGAACACGAGACATACTTGGAGGTAATACGAGTCTATAGGCCACATTTCCTATTCAGTCAAGAATCTCAAATGGACCAACAAATCATGGATTGAGTTTTCCTCTCTTCCCAAATCTTGTAACTCGCTTTCATGGTGCAACACGTAACAATACATGATCCCCAATATTAAATTCCATGTCCTTTCGATGAAGATCCACATAACTCTTTTGTCGATCATGTGCCGTTTGTATACGTTGTCGAATCGTTTGGATCTTTTCTGTAGTTATGCATACCAATTCTGGTCCCAACAATGTTGCTTCACCCACCTCGTCCCAGCATACTGGAGAACGACATTTTCTTCCATACAACGCGTCGAATGGAGCCATGCCTATACTTGCTTGATAACTATTGTTGTAGGAGAATTCCACCAATGGCAGGTACTTATCCCAACTCCCTTTGAAATCTAGGACACATAGTCTTAATAGATCTTTAAGAGTTTGAATAGTCCTCTCTGATTGTCCGTCCGTTTGAGGATGATATGCCGAACTGAATCGTAAATCCGTGCCCATAGCTTTCTGCAAGCTAACCCAAAATCGTGAAGTGAATCTTGGGTCACGATCCAAAACTATGGATACTGGCATGCCATGCAATCTCACAATCTTATTTACGTACATACTAGCAAGACGTTCAAGGGAATAAGTCTCACGTATAGGCAAGAAATGGGCAGACTTAGATAATCTATCAACAATAACCCAAATCGCATCTATTATTTAAGAAACCTTGGGAAGACCCGTAACGAAATCCATAGTAATGTGTTCCCACTTCCATTTCAGAATCTCAAGTGGTTGTAATGAGCCCTTTGGCATTTGATGCTCCCCCTTTACACGTTGACAAGTTAAACACCTCGAGATAAACTCCGCAATCTCTCTCTTCATATTGTTCCACCAAAATATATATCGAACATCATGATACATTTTGGTACTCCCAGGATGGATTGCAAACGGTGTGTTGTGTGCCTCCATCATGATTCTATGCTTCAAGTCAGAATCGTTAGGAACACAAAGTCTGGAGTTGACTCGAAGTATTCCTTCTTCATCGATTCTTGCTTCTGGAATAGCACCTTATTGCACCTTCTTCTTCATACCCATCAGCTCCATGTCCGTAGCTTGAGCAGCTTTAACTTTATCGATTAAAGTCGGTTCTACTCGTAAGCTTGATATCATCACGTGGGTACTTGGAGCCTTTACCTCTATCTCCATCCTTTGCAAGTCATACAAAATAGACTTTTGTGTTAACAACATTGCACTCGTACCCGCATATGATCTTCTACTTAATGCGTTAGCTACCACGTTTGCTTTTCCGGGATGATATTGGATGGTATGATCATAATCTTTCAAAAATACTCGAGCCAACGTCGTTCTTTGCGTGTTGAGTTCTTTTGGGTGAAGAAATATTTGAGGCTTTTATGATCTCAGATAGATCTCCACTTTTTCCCCATACGTAGTGTCTCCAGATCTTCAACGCGAAAACGACTGCTGCCAACTCCAAATCATGAGTAGGATAATTCCTCTCATATTCTTTGAGTTGTCGCGAGGCATAGGCTATGAATTTCCCATGTTGCATGAGAACACATCCTAACCATTTGCCCGAAACATCGCTGTAGATAACAAATCCATCCGAACCAGATGGTATTGTCAGAACAGGTGCCGAAATGAGTCTCCTCTTGAGTTCTTGAAAACTCTTCTCACAATCCTCGCTCCAATTGAATTTTATATCTTTACGAGTTAGCTGAGTTAACGGAGTAGCGATTCGAGAAAATCCTTCCACAAATCCCGATAGTAACCAGCTAAACCCAGAAAGCTACGTACTTCGGTCACCGACTTTGGTTGCTCCCAACTTTGTATAGCTTCAATCTTCACCGGGTCGACAGATACTCCATGTTTTGACACCACATGCCCAAGGAATGCTACTTCCTCAAGCCAGAACTCGCATTTCTTCAGCTTGGAATATAGCTTGTTATCACGAAGCCTTTGCAGCACCAGCTTCAAATGGCGCTCATGATCTTCACGACTTTTGGAATAGATGAGGATGTCATCAATAAAGACAACAACGAATTGATCCAAATATTCTTTGAACACACGGTTCATCATATCCATGAAAGAAGCAGGAGCATTAGTCAATCCAAAAGACATGACTAAGAATTCATAATGCCCGTACCATGTTCTGAAGGCAGTCTTTGGAATATCCTCAGTTTTAATCTTCAGCTGATGATATCCAGAATGAAGATCGATCTTTGAAAAGAATTGTGCTCCTTGCAACTGGTCAAACAGGTCATCAATGCGAGGTAGCAGATACCTATTCTTGATAGTGATATGATTCAATTCTCGGTAGTCGATACAAAGTTGCATACTCCCGTCTTTCTTCTTTACGAATAACACAGGAGCACCCCAAGGAGATGTACTAGGACGAATAAAACCGATGTCCAACAACTTCTGTAGTTGGACCTTTAACTCCTGAAGTTCAATAGGAGCCATTCGATATGGGGTTTTAGAAATGGGCATTGTACCAGGTTCAAGGTCAATAAAGAATTCAACTTCACGTTCTGGGTGTAGACCGGGAAGTTCTTCAGGAAATACGTCAGGAAATTCCCTAGCAACGAAAATAGTATTCAAATCTGACGTGTTTTTGTTCAAGTCTGTGACATGGGCTAAGAAAACTTGACATCCATTTTTCAATAAAGGAATAGCTTTATGGCTTGATATGACAGTGATTGACTTTAATGGTTTGGTTGTTTGAATTCGCATAATAGGTTGGTTATGAATATGAAAACTAACAACCTTACGAAAACAATCAATTTTAGCATGATACGTGGTTAACCAATCAATCCCTAAAATCATATCAAATGCAAGAATTTTCAACGAAATAAGGTCGGCAGGTAATGTGATGGTACCGACTTAAATCAAGCAAGATTTATAAACAGTAGATGTAATGAAAGTTTCTCCTAACGGAGTCTCAACAGATAAGTCAAGGTCTAATTTCTCCGGAGTCAAGTTTAAACGTTGAGCACAAGCAGGAGAGATAAAAGAATAGTTAGAACCGGTATCTAATAAGGTATAAACTTCGCAAGAGATTATGATTAGCTTACCCGTGATCACCTAATTTGGGTTCTCGCATTTTGTCCAGTCACGATAAATGCCCTTCCAGGAACCACCGACTTTGACTTGTCCGGGACAGCCTTTGGAGTCACCATCCTCGTTGAACTTGGTTTTGCAACTAGACAATCTCTAGCTATATGACCTTCCTTTTCCATAGTTATAACACACCTTGGATTGTTGTGTGCAGTTTGGGATGATGTGTCCCTCTTTCCTGCATTTGTAACAAACGATCGGTGCTCGATCTCCTCCCCTAAAACGAGTTGATGTTTGTGATGACGTCTTCACGTTATCATTGTTGTACCTTCTCCTCTTGAAATCTCCTCCCGACTCGCTCCTTCTATTATAACGGCAACGATTACCACCAGAGTGGTTACCGCTTTTGTCCGAATGCTTTCCTTCCCTCTGGTTTTCATTGCTCCGATGGCTGCCGCCACCGGTATGACCCTGGTTGTGGTCCCTCGGTTGCACATACTCATTATCTCGCTCTAATAATTGAGCCCTATTTACAACATTTGAATATAAAGAAAATTTATGAGATATAAGATATTGCCGAATCTCGAGCTTTAGACCTCTCAGAAACATCCTCGTCATTTGTTCCTCATTTTCGACCAAATGAGGTGCAAACCTGGATAACTCTTCAAACTTCGCCTCGTACTGGGACACCGTCATGTTGTTTTGTTCCAGTCTGATAAACTCCACCTCCTTCATATGACGAATACTTTCAGGAAAGTACTTGTTATTAAATAGTTTCTGAAATGTTTCCCAAGACATGTTGAGTGCGGCCGGTTGGGTACGCTTCACAGACTCTCACCAGTAGTCTGCCTCACCGCGGAACATAAAGGTGGCGAATGGAACCTTCTGTTCCTCCGTGCATCCCAAGACATCGAATATCTTGGTAATTTGCTTGATCCACGTTTCCGCCTTGATCGGATCCAGCTTTCCAATAAATTCTGGTGGTCCTAACTCCTTGAACTGCTTGGCTGTGACAAGCCGCGCATTGCTATCATTTCCACCCGTATTCTGTGCACGAGTCTCCCTCGTCTGATTTTGCATGAACTGCAAAAAACTTCTAAACATCCCATCAATCATCATTTGTTCGGTAATGTTGTTTACAGGAGGAATATTGCTTTCTTGTTGAACGTTCCCCTGGGTGGTGATCAAATGTGTCTCCATGGTCTGATTTACTCCATTATTAACGTTCTCAACTGCCATTCTTAAACACTGCCATAAAACAAGGGTTAATAGTCATGTCATATATTATCTCTATACTCTGACCGACCAAATAAATACCAAATAAACTTAGTCAGGTCATACTAGCGAAGGAATTTCCCGTCTATCCCCTCTTAGTTCTTGTCTCACATCTTAGCCAGGGATCATATCCCTAAGCTTTGATACCAACTGTGATGCCCCCAAAATAGGTATACGTCACCCATTCTGAGTTGCCAAATACATGGTACAGAAACAAATACAACTTCAGTAATACAATTGTCGTGCAAAATACGACAACACATATATTGTGAGTTTGAATACAACTATTGTCTAATAGAGAGTATACAAACTCAAAAGGAGTCCTCATTACAATTATTGATACACTAGTTTACAAAATAGTGAGGACTACTAATACAACTATCCTGAACCATCACTCCATACCCCGGCTAGTTCTTGCTATGTTCTAACCTCCTGAGAAGAAAAATGGAACAAAAAGGAAAAGGGTGAGCTCAACTAGCCCAATAAAGAACATTATGACTAAGATAATATACAACAATATATCATTAGTCTTCAACAGGGAAAAAATCTGATAAAATATAATAGACAACAAGTTTTAGATCAACAATCGCAATGGAAAATAACAATCCATTAGAAGAGTCAAGTAGAGAAAAAATTCTACTATCTTCTAAGATTTAAAAGTCCATCATCAATATTTTATCCCTGTAACATCAATCAATATACATCTTGAATCAAATATTCATCTTTACACTACAGGCCAAAGATATTCATTTGTATCACCAGTTGGTCATGTTCATCTCAACACATGTTCATCTTTGCACTATGGGCCAAAGATATTCATTAGGTAATCATTCATCTTTGCACTACAGGCCAAAGATATTTAGTAATATCATCATTTAGGACTGAGGATGATGAAAAATATCTTAAAGAAAACGAATCCAGTGAAACAAAAGGACAAATATTAGGGATTCGTATTACAGTTTATCCAAGTTCAATAATACTCCATAATAACCAATTTTGAAGCAGAATTCAAAAATAAAGATCAAAACATGGATACAATCAAAGAGTAACCATAATAGACAACTTGGACAAAAAGAAGAAAATTTTATTTTTCGGTGAATAGTGTCGTATTCGTGAATAGTGTCGTATACGTGAATAGTGCCGTATACGTGAATAGTAACCCCAACACCAAAAAGTTCCAAATTTGATAAAAAGTTCAGATCAATATTTCGACATAATGATATTGAAAGAATAACATCATTAGGAAGAAAATAACATCCCTTACCTCGCAAACACATTACTTCTGACTGGAATATTGGATATAGTGCTGAAGGAACTTGCACCGTATAGCAACACTCAAAGTACTAAAATACTCACAAAAATACGCTCGATAATCTAAAGAGAGAAAGAGAGAAAACTTATGAATTCTGGTGTGATTTTTAATTCTAACCAAGCACCCTATTTATAGGAAAATGCTTAGAACGCCATAGCAGACTAACCTGCTACCTGATGGCTTTACCTGCTACTATTCAAGCCTACCACATTTGAATAAAAATCTCAGCACATTTTCACCAACCAAAAGTGGGGCCCACCCATGTTTTAATAAAAATCATTTTATTTTCCAAAACTTCAACAATTCATAATAAATAGCCATTTTATCAGAAAAATTCAAATCTCATGTGCTTTCCATAGGAAATTTAATTCTCTGCCACTTTGTAGAAGAAAGTTTTTCCAAATTCCAATCAAAAAATACCCGTAATCCACATACTGATGATTTTTAATACCTCAATTCTGATAAAATACTAATAAAACAACTCAGCATTAATTCCTTCATTTATAACCACAATAAATATATCCATCATTTATAACCGCATAAAATAATTATTTCCTTATCATATAAATCAATAATTAATTATTCACAAATAATATTACAGAATCACAATTATGACAACCAGGCTGTTCCCAGGAAAGAGTGGGCTTTCCGATAAGGATTTCTCCTTACCGGCGCACAATTAGGTGACCAAACCTCTCCTTGACAGAACTTTCTAAACATTGCCAATAATGCAATCTAATAATATTATTCAAATAATATGAATTATTGATCTAATAATGGGAAATACTGTGTAGTGACAATTATTGAAACAACAACAATATAAAATATCAACGCAACAATTATTGAACCAATAAAATAAAATATTTAACTGTAATTACTGTAACAATTATTGAGTAGTGCCTTTTTACGTAAGGATCAATAATTCCACAATACTGTGCAATACCATGTGTACTTTCTTGTGCAACCACGCCAGACATCGTATTTTAACCACTGGGTATTCCAACAATGTTAACGGTAACAACTACGCCGTTATTTATAAAAACTCAATTTTGTCGTTATCTTCATCCAACCGTTTTCTGTTATGGGCCCACAAATAGCTGCGTCGTCGTACGAATATTCCCCGACAGAAAGAATATTCCATGACCAGACGAATATTTCCCGACAACAATGAATATTTTATAACCACTTGTTTATTTTGCAAAATTTGCATATTTCACCCATAACCAAAATATTATATCAAATTAACACCTTATTATTCACAATAATAATTAGAGGAAATTTGATTTTATTCATTAATAAGTTGGGGTCTTACAATATTATTAGATAGCATTATTGGCAATGTCTAGAAAGTTTTGTCAATATGAGGTTTGGTCACCGAATTGCGTGCCACTAAGGAGAAATCCTTATCGGAAAGCCCCCTCTTTCCTGGGAACGGCCTGGTTGTCATAATTGTGATTCTGTAATATTATTTATGAATAATTAATTATTGATTTATATGATAAGGAAATATTTATTTGATGCGGATATAAATGATGGATATATTTATGTGGTTATAAATGAAGGAATTTATGCTGAGGTGTTTTATCAGTATTTTGTCAGAATGGATGTATTAAAAATCATCCGTTTGTGGATTTTTTCGATATTTTCTCGCTTGGAATTTGGAAAACTCAAAACTACAAAGTTGCGAGAGAATTTGATTTACGTGTGGAATGGACATAAAATTCGTATTTTTTTGATAAACAGACTATTTTCTATGAATTACTGAAGTTTTGAAAAATAAAATGATTTTTATTAAATTATGGGTCGGACCCACTTTTGTTTTAACATGTGGGCTGCTGGGATTTTTTCAAGAATGGCATGCTAGATGGTCTGATATTGCATGCGTAGAAGAAAAGTATATAAATAATATTATTTTATTATTTTAGTCTCCTATGGCGTTCTAGCATTTTTCTATAAATAGATGCTTAGGTTAGAATTGAAAATCACACCAGAAACAAGTTTTCTTTCTCTTAGATTATCGTTTATTTTGTGAGTATTTTATACTTTGAGAGTTGTTATTCAATCTAAGTTTCACAAGACTATATCCAAATTCAACAAGAAGATGCAGTTATTTTGAAGTAAGGGATGTTATTTTCTTCGTAAATGATATTATTTCTTTCAATATCATTATGCCAAAATATTAATCCGAACTTTTTATTAAATTTGGAACTTTTTGTGTCGGGGTTACAATTCACGATATCTGTGACTATTCAATTAAAAATGAAAATTTTTCTTTTTGTCCAAGATGTCTATTATGGTTACTATCTTTGATTGTATCCATGTTTTGATCTTTATTTTGAATTCTTCTTCACAATTGGTTATTATGGAGTATTATTGAACTTGGATAAACCGTAATATTAATCCCTAATATTTGTTCTTTTATCTCACCGGATTCGCTTTTCTTTAAGATATTTTTCATCATTCTCACCCTAAATGATGATATTATCTGAATATCTTTGGCCCAGAAAGATGAATGATTAATCGATGAATATCTTTGGCCCGTAGGCAAAGATGAACAGTGTTGAGATGAACACGACTAATCGGGTGATACAAATGAATATCTTTGGTCTCAGAGTGCAAAGATGAATATTTGATTCAAGATGTATATTGATTGATGTTACAGGATAAAATATTGATGATGGACTTTTAAATCTTAGAAGATAGTAGAATTCTTTCTACTGACTTTTCTAATGGATTGTTGTTTCCGCCGCATTGTTGATCTAAAACTTATTGTCTATTATATTTTATCGATTTTTCCTCTCGTTAAAGACTAATGATAATTTGTTGTATATTATCTTAGTCATAATATTCTTTACTGGCTAGTTGAGCTCACCCTTTTCCTTTTGTTCCATTGTTCTTCTCGTGAGGAGAGAATTTAGCAGAACTAAATGGGGAATAGAGTGATGATTCAAGATAGTTGTTTTAGTAGTTCTCACTATTTTGTAAAATAGTGTATCAATAATTGTAATGAGGACTCCTTTTGAGTTTGTATATTGTCTATTAGACAATATTTGTATTCAAACTCACAAAGATATGTGTTATCGTGATTTTGCACGACAATCAGACATCAAAGTTGTATTTGTTTCGTATCTATGTATTTGGTGACTCATAATGGGTGATGTATACCTATTATTATGGGGGCGCATAGCTTGGTATCGTAGCTTAGGATAAGTTCCCTGATCGAGATGTGAGACAAGAACTAGGAGGGGAGAGACGGGAATTCCTTCGCTAGTATTTGACCACTAAGTTTATTTGGTATTTATTTGGCCTGGCAGTAGTATAGGATAATATGTGACATGTCAATTAAACCTTGTTTTGTGGCGATGATTTGAGAATGGTAAATGGAAATTTTAATAAAGAAGTGAATGATACCGTGGAGACACCTTTAATCACCACCTGTGGAACGTGCAACAAGAAGGCAATATTTCTCCGTAAACAACACTACCGAACAAATGATGAATGATGGGATGTTTAGAAGCTTTTTGCAGCTTCATGCAAAATCGCATTTAGGAGACTCGTACGTATCACGGTGGAAATGATAGGAACGCTGGCAGCTGCCAAGCGCTTCAAAGAGTCAGGGACCACCGCAATTTATTGGAAAGCCGGATCCGATCAAGGCTAAACATGGGTCAAGCAAATTACCAAGATATTCGATGTCTTGGGATGCATGAGGAACATAAGGTTCCATTCGCCACCTTTTATGCTCCGTGGTCGTGCAGACACTAGAGGGAATATGTGAAGCGCACTCTGGGCCGCAGACTCAAAATGTCTTGGGAAACGCTTTAGAAATCAAGTTTAATGACAAGTACTTTCCTCGAAAGTATTAGTCATATGAAGGAGGTGGAGTTTATCGATCGAACAAAACAACACGACAAAGGTCCCAAAGACGAGGCAAAGTTTGTAGAGTTATCCAGGTTTACAACTCATTTAGTCGAGAATGAGGAACAAATGACGAGGATGTTTCTGAGAGGTCTAAAGTTCTAGATTCTAAGAATATCTTATATCTCATAAATTTTCTTTATATTCAGATGTTGTAAACAGGGATCAATTATTAGAGCGAGATAATGAGTATGTGCAACTGTGGGACCACAACTGGTGGTCATAACCGGCAAAATATCGGAGCAACGAAACCAAAGGGGAGGAAAACATTCGGACAAAAGCGGTAACCACTCTAGTGGTAATCGTGGCCGTGATAATAGAAGGAGCGAGTCGGGAGGAGATTTCAAGAAGAGAAGGTACAACAATGATAACTTGAAGACATCAACACAAACATCAACTATTTTTAGGGGAGGAGAACGAGCACCGGTCGTTTGTTACAAATCCGAGAAAGAGGGACACATCGCACAAACTGCCCCCAACAATCCAAGATGTGTTATAACTATGGAAAGGAAGGTCATATAGCTAGAGATTGTCTAGTTGCGAAACTAAGTTCAACGTGGATGGTGACTCCAAAGGTCGCCCCGACAAGTCAAAGCTCTGGTGGTTCTTGAAGGGCGTTTCACGCGATCGCACAAAACGCGAGGAACTCCAAACGAGGTAATCACGGTAAGCTAATCATAAACTCTCGTAAGTTTATACCTTATTAGATACCTGTTCTACTCCATTCTTTTATTTCTCCCGCTTGTGCTCAATGTTTAAACTCGACTGGAGAAATTAGACCTTAACTTATCTGGCTGAGACTGCTAGAGAAAACTTTCATTACATCTACTATTTATAAATCTTGTTTGATTCAAGTTGGTACCATCACATTACCTCACGATCTTATTTCGCTCAAAATTCTTGCATTTGATGTGATTTTAGGATTGATTGTTAACCACGCATTATGCTAAAATTGATTATTTTCGTAAGGTTGTTAGTTTTCATATTCCTAACCAACCTATTATGCTAATTCAAACAACCAAACCATTAAAGTCAATCAACGACATATCAAGCCATAAAAGTTATTCGCTTATCGAAAAACGGATGTCAAGCTTTCTTAGCCCATGTCACTTGACTTGAACAAAAACACGCCAAATTTGAATAAAATTTCGTTTGTTAGTGAATTTCCGATTTATTTCTTGAAGCTTCACCTACCCCCGTAACGTGAAGTTGAATTCTTTATTGAACTTGAACCTAGTACAATGCCCATTTCTAAAACCCCATATCGAATGGCTCCTATTGAACTTCAGGAGTTAAAGGTCTAACTTCAAGAGTTGTTGGACATCGCTTTTATTCGTCCCCAGTACATCTCCTCGGGGTGCTCCCCGTGTTATTCGTAAGAAGAAGACGACGGAGTATGCGACTTTGTATTGACTACCGAGAATCGAACCATGTCACCATCAAGAATAGGTATCTCATACCTCAGTATTGATGACTTGTTTGACCAATTGCAAGGAGCACAATTCTTTTCAAAGATCAATCTGCTCGGATATCATCACCAAGATTAAAACGAGGATATTCCAAAGACCGCCGTAACTCCTGGATGGGCATTATGAATTCTTAGTCATGTCTTTTGATCGACTAATGCTCCCGCCGCTTTCATGGATATGATGAACCGTGTGTTTAAAGAATATTTGGATCAGTTCGTTGTTGTCTTTATTGATGACATCCTCATCTATTCCAAAAGCCGTGAAGATCATAAGCACCATTTGAAGCTGGTACTTCAAAGGCTTTGGATTAACAAGCTATATGCCAAGCTGAAGAAATGCGAGTTCTGGCTTGAGGAAGTAGCATTCCTTGGGCATGTGGTGTCAAAACATGGAGTATATGTCGACCCGGCAAAGATTGAAGCTATACAAAGTTGGGAGCAATCGAAGTCAGTAACCGAAGTACGTAGCTTTTTAGGCTTAGCTGGTTACTAACGGAGATTCATGGAAGGATTTTCTCGAATCGCTACTCCGGTAACTCAGCTGACTCGTAAAGATATAAAATTCGGTTGGAGCGAGGATTGTGAGAAGAGTTTCCAAGAGCTCAAGAGGAGACTCATTTCGGCGCTTGTTCTGACAATATCATCTGGTTCGGATGGATTTGTTGTCTACATCGATGCTTCAGGCAAAGGGTTAGGATGTGTTCTCATGCAACATAGGAAAGTCATAGCCTATGCCTCGCGATAACTCAAAGAATATGATAAGAATTATCCTACTCATGATTTTGAGTTATATGCTTTTTAAGGCCAAGATCCGGAGACACTACCTCAGATGGGGAAAAGTGGAGATCTATACGATCATAAAAGCCTCAAATATTTCTTCACCCAAAAGGAACTCAATATGCGCCAACGACTTTGGCTCGAAATGTTTATCCAACGATTACGATTACATCATACCATCCAATATCATCACCCAAAAGTAACGGTAGTCGTCGATCGTTGAAGATTACGTAAGATCATATGGAAAAGTAAACGTAGTACGATTGAGTGAAATATCATGTTAACAAAATATTGTCCATCCATTTGTATGACTTGCAAAGGATGGAGATAGAGGTAAAGGCTCCAAGTACCCACGTGATGATATCAAACATACGAGTAGAATCGACTTTAATCGATAAAGTTAAAGTTGCTCAAGCTACGGACATGGAGCTGATGCGTATGTGTTGATCGATTTCGCAATCAATGAATACATGCAAGTATACACGATCAACAAGTAATAAAATGAAAGTAGAGTATCGTTCCCACGAGGAATTATTTAATAAAAATCACCGAGCACTAATTCTTAACCAAACTAATTTTATTTAAACAATCTCAAATCGTGATTTTTCTAATTAAGAAAGCTAAATTAACTAATTAAACTGAATTACTTTATAAATGAATTCAAATAAATAAAGGTTAAGACTACAATATCCCCAATTATGAACTATAAACCAATTATCCAATTATACCAATTATTATGCCTACTGAATTATTAACAGGAATTCTCAAATGCCAAAAGTCCTTTTCCAAGTGATCAATTGACTTCTATTTAATCCAGATTAATCTTGCTATATTCCTATGCAAAACAATTGAATTAAACTCTTTCAATTCCAATTCCTTATGTTTTACATGCGGTGAACAGATATTTCCATTCAATTCACAAACCTAATTATTCACCATGCAAATAACTAAGTCACATGTTATCATGCCCAGTTCTAACCCTGGAATTCCTTTTTCAATTCTTATAGAGTAACAAGGTAATTATTGATCAAATAATTAAGCAATAAGCACAAGACAAGATAAACAATTCACTTAGACATAATATAATTGAAATAAATCGAATTACTAATTTATAGACATAAAAGGTTCAATTGAAATCTTAATAAAAGAGTTAGTTCATAATTAATGAATTAAAACCAAGAATCCACAACTGAATAAACATTAAAAGATAAAAGTATGATAAGAGAAGAGAATAGAATCTGTTGTCAGCAAATCTGATGCTCCGCTCTTGCTCCTGCTCTTGATCTTTAATGATCTCCAAGTTGCTTCAATCTTCAAAACTAATAAGAACTAGGGTTTATGTTCTAATCTAATAGATTGTATCTCTAATCTAATTTATGTAAGATCTCTTTTTTTTTTATTCCTTACATCATGTATTTATAGGTTACAAGTCTAATTTTTAGCTTAGGAACAAACCCAATCCAATTTGAAGTCAAAAAGGTGTCAAAATTCGCCCCAAAACGCGTCCAAGCCTGACCAAACTCTTCCCCAAAGTGCTCTGCTACCGGGTACGACATGGATTCTCGCCACCTAATACCTTGGCCGGAATATTTTTTAGAAATTTTTTGCTCCGACGTCCTTTGGGAAAATAGCCATAACTTCTTCATCTGAACGCTGATATTGATGATTAAAGATGTTCCGGAAAGAGGAGACGTAGATCTACAACTTTCATTCTTTAAGTGTTTCGAAATAAGGTCCCGAGAAATACTCAAATTGGATCTGAAGTGACTGCTATGTAAATGATAAGCCGAAAACGCGCATCTAGCCACCCCAAACGTCGATCTAAATAACTTTTGTCCCAATTCCTACAAAACAACATAAAACATGCATGAATAGACATAAACAATTAAAAACATCCAAAAGATTAAGTTCAAACGCACTCAATTATGAGTATAAAACTCACTCATCAAATACCCCCAAACTTAAACATTTGCTTGTCCTCAAGCAAAAACACAAAAGAACTAAAAATAAACAACGTAAATTAACTACATGAATGCATATGCATGATCTACTTCCTAATAAACCTACGAACCCAGTAATAAATCAATATGATATATAGAAACAGGCCTCAAAGATACCATTAATACTCAAACAATTTATTCGATCAAATCAAAGTCCATAACTCTAACCAATTAGTCAATCCAAACCAGTCATCACCCATGTTGTGTGTGTGTGTGTGCTTGTTAACCATTCTAACCAACCACAGTTCAAGATAATCACATAACAAACTTCTTATAAGGAAAATTTCAGTTCCAATTCAATTACTTTTGTGAACATGATAACTCCAGTTAAAACTAAGCAATTACCAAGTCTAAGGGTAAATACATGATTTATTTATACATTTATTCAACCACGAGGGCATTTTTGCTCTTTCTCGTATTTTTTTTTCATTTTTTTTATTTTTCTCATGGCAGTGCAATGTCTTATTCCCTTAGACTTTTCAGTGCTACCTTAACGAGCTTTCGACCAACGACTCCCAAGCCATTAAGGCCTTAGGGCGCTAGGTGTAAAGGCAATCCCCTCGGGCTTACTTACTCAAGTAACAAAGGCCACAAAACTAGACAAGCATGCCACGGTGTTTATTATCTTCTTTTTTTTTTCTCTCTTCTTTTTTTTTCTTTTTTTTTCTGGATTTTCTAAATTTTTTTTTCATCATTTCTTTTTTTTCATTTTTTTTTCTCATTTTCATTTTGTATATATATACCCCATAGATTCCCCCAAACTAAAGCTTTTACGTCATTCCAACCTTTACCGCCAGTTCACTAATTTCCTTAAATTTTAACCAAGATTTTCCTTCAAAAACAAATTATGAAACCCTTGAACCAAGTAGATTAAAATAGTTAAACTTTAAGTGCTAATCGGTTACATAAGTTTCAGACAAGCTCAGATTTTCTTCATGTTTAAAATTAGAACTCATCATCAATTATCAACACTGTTCAAGTTAACATGCAAAACCAATCTTATAATAGGCCGAGCTAAGACCACACCAACCGATCACACAGATTCATGCAAAAAAATAAAAATAAAAATGCAATTATACTACATGAACACATACTAATGCAACACATATATGAATATACAAATAACTACCATGTATTATATACAACCTAAAAAAACACAATGCTAACACATAAAAAAAATGAACTACTATGCAGATAACTAACTATATGCAATACGACACTAAAATGCCCCTAAACTTAAACTAGACATTGTCCTCAATGACTAAAATAGAAAAAATTAAAGCAGAGGACTTCCCTGAAAATATAGCAATCTTCCTCCTTGTCCACTAAGTTTGGAGAATCGGCTAAGCACATGGAACAAATTGGGCACCACACTTGAATTTGACTTGAATAACCTATAAACCATGATAGACACAATTTTATTTAATCCTAAACTACTAATATAAAACCTAATAAAAACTAAAAATAAAAATAAAACTTGGGTTGCCTCCCAATAAGCGCTTGTTTTATAGTCTCAGCTTGACTTCTTCAATTCTTTATCCAATTCCCTTACGAAAATTGAGGAATCCTCCATCCATCAGTAGCAATGTCTCTTATGGGAGGTTCCCATTAGCAAAAGCCCTTGAATTAAAGTCACCTAGCATGCTCTTTGTAGATAGGTTCCCTATTAAGAACGTCCAACAACTAGGTGTTTTCTCCATTATGTCGATGATCAAATTAGGGCATTGAAGCTTAATAAACATAATGGAATATTCCCCTATCTTCTCCTTTTCATCCCACCATGACTCCATGACTGTACTAGCTCTTATGTCACAAAGAGCTTTGCCGACGACATGACTTCCAATTGGGCATATTTTGCAAAAATGCCTAGATTATAGAACTTTGGTGGAGAATGTACATGGGACACTATCAAAATTGGCTCATCTTCATTGGTACTCAAAGTTAGATCTTCGCCGATCTCCTTTTCTTGGTCCCCAAGTCTTTCTTCTCTTTCAACATCTATATCATTTGGCACATCCGGTTGCAGATTTGGTTCGGACTCAACATCAGTCTCGGCATCCATGTCATAGAGCCAAGTGCATTGAGGATAAATATTTGAGGCATTGGTTAGTTGTTCCATTTGGTTCTTTAAATTTTGACTCAATATCTCTTGATTACTCCTCCTCTCCTCACATGAAGCTAGGTACTTGGACAAAACTTCCTCCAAATTTGAATGTTCTTCCTGTTGTAGTGGAGGTGGACACGAGAAATCCGGTGGGTATGTTGGACTTGGAGCATAAAATTAATCTTGATGAGTATGGCTCCATGAAAAATCTTGGGTGATACCCTCAATCCTGATAATAGTTGTTGGGATAGACATAATTATTGGGGTAATCACCACCATACTGTACCGGCTCGAAACTGATGGCGCATTGAGGACTCATATGATTTCCAGCACAATAATCACAAGTAAACGCCACACTTTGACGACGTTGAGCTTCAAAAGTGTTGACCCTCTTCGAAAGTATCTCAATTTGTGCTGATAATTCAGAAAATGTTGTCGCGAGTCCATCATTCTCCGCTCCCCTTGGCTGCGTCATTTTTGCCATCATTCGACTCCGTTGGGCTGCGATAACCTCCAACGTCTTCGAAGTTACCTCAATTTGTATTGGCTCTGGATTATATGCTTTTTGATTCGGACACGGTTGGGTAGATCGATTATAGCTCCCTATGAATTGAGCTGATTCTAAATTGATGGCACATAGATCTGTAGCATGACTCCCAGCACATAACTCACAAACCATTGCTACTTGCTGTGTGGATGGTGGACTCCGTGTTTCAATTGGTCGAGTCATGTTTGTGTATGGCCATTGATACGCAAAGTCATCCATGGTACCTGAAAAGAGAGAAAGAAAAAAAATTGAAAGAGAATTAAAGTAAAAAAAATGTTTAAATTAAAACTAATTTGATAAAAATTAATATTGGCAAAATTATTAAACTAATTCCCCAGCAGCGGCGCCAAAAACTTGTTGATCGATTTCGCAATCAATGAATACGTGCAAGTATATATGGTCAACAAGTAATAAAGTGAAAGTAAAGTATCGTTCACACGAGGAATTCTTTAATAAAAATCACCAAGCACTAATTCTTAACCAAACTAATTTTATTTAAACAATCTCAAATCGTGATTTTTCTAATTAAGAAAACTAAATTAACTAATTAAACTGAATTACTTTACAAATGAATTCAAATAAATAAAGGTTAAGACTACAATATCCCCAATTATTGAAATAAATCGAATTACTAATTTATAGACATAAAAGGTTCAATTGAAATCTTAATAAAAGAGTTAGTTCATAATTAATGAATTAAAACCAAGAATCCACAACTGAATAAACATTAAAAGATAAAAGTATGATAAGAGAAGAGAATAGAATCTGTTATCAGCAAATCTGATGCTCCCCTCTTGCTCCTGCTCTTGTTCTTTAATGATCTCTAAGTTGCTTCAATCTCCAAAACTAATAAGAACTAGGGTTTATGTTCTAATCTAATAGAGTGTATCTCTAATCTAATCTATGTAAATTCTCTTTTTATTTTATGCCTTACATCATGTATTTTTAGGTTACAAGTCCAATTTTTAGCTTAGGAACAAACCCAATCCAATTTGGAGTCAAAAATGTGTCAAAATTTGCCCCAAAATGCGTCCAAGCTTGACCAAACTCTTCCCCAGCGCCCTGGCACTAGGAACGGGGCTTGGATTCTGCCCCCTAGCACCCCGGCGCTGGAACATTTTCAGGAAATTTTCTACTCTGACGTCCTTTGGGAAAATGGTCATAACTTCTTCGTCCAAACTCCGATTTTGATGATTCAAGATGTTCCGGAAAGAGGAGACGTAGATCTACAACTTTCATTCTTTAAGTGTTTCTAAATAAGGTTTCGAGAAATACTCAAATTGGCTCTGAAGTGACTCTTGTGTAAATGGCAAGCCGAAAACACGCATCTAGCCACCCCAAACGTCGATCTAAGTAACTTTTGTCACAATTCCTATAAAAAAATATAAAAAATGCATGAATAGATATAAACAATTAAAAACATCCAAAAGATTAAGTTCAAACGCACTCAATTATGAGTATAAAACTCATATGAAGAAGAAAGTGCAAGACGGTACTATTCCAGAAGCAAGAATCGATGAAGAAGGAATACTTCGAGTCAACTCCAGACTTTGTGTTCCTAACGATTCTGACTTAAAGCATAGAATCATGATAGAGGCACACAACACACCATTTGCAATCCATCCTGGGAGTACAAAAATGTATCATGATCTTCGACATACATTTTGGTGGAGTAATATGAAGAGAGAGATCGCGGAGTTTATCTCAAGGTGTTTAACCTGTCAACGTGTAAAGGCGAAGCATCAAGTGCCAAAGGGTCCATTGCAACCACTTGAGATTCCGAAATGGAAGTGGGAACACATTACTATGGATTTTGTTACGGGTCTTCCCAAGGTTTCTCAAGGCATAGATGTGATTTGGGTAATTGTTGATAGATTAAGCAAGTCTGCCCATTTCTTGCCTATACGAGAGACTTATTCCCTTGAACGTCTTGCTAGTATGTACGTAAATGAGATTGTGAGATTGCATGACATGCCAGTATCCATAGTTTCGGATCGTGACCCAAGATTCACTTCACGATTTTGGGTTAGCTTGCAGAAAGCTATGGGCACAATTCTGATTGATTCAGCATACCATCCTCAAACGGACGGGCAATCAGAGAGGACTATTCAAAAACTTGAAGATCTATTAAGACTTTGTGTCCTAGATTTCAAAGGGAGTTGGGATAAGTACCTACCATTGGTGGAATTCTCCTACAATAACAGTTATCAAGCAAGTATAGACATGACTCCATTTGAAGCATTGTATGGACGAAAGTCTCGCTCTCCAGTATATTGGAATGAGGTGGGAGAAGCAACATTGTTGGGACCAGAATTGGTACGCATGACTACAAAAAAGATCCAAACGATTCGACAACGTATACAAACGGCACATGATCGACAAAAGAGTTATGCGGATCTTCATCGAAAAGACGTGGAATTTAATATTGAGGATCATGTATTATTACGTGTTACACCATGGAAGGGAGTTTTAAGATTTGGGAAGAGAGGAAAGCTAAATCCATGATTTGTTGGTCCATTTGAGATTCTTGAGCGAATAGAAAATGTGGCCTATAGACTCGTATTACCTCCAAGCATGTCTCGTGTTCATAATGTTTTTCACATATCTATGCTTCGTAAATATGTGAAAGACCCGAACCAAATTATTGAGTTAGAACCAGACGAGATAGCTGAAGATTTAACGTACGAGGAGATACCTGTTAAGATCTTGGATAGGAAAGAGCATGTCCTATGCACGAAGGTTATACCACAAGTTAAGGTTTTGTGGAGAAATCATGCTATTGAAGAAATGACTTGGGAGTTTGAATCAGAAATGAAAGCGAGATATCCTCAACTTTTCGAAACACCAGGTACGTACGTCAATTTCGAGGACGAAATTTCATAAGGAGGGGAGGTTGTAAGACCCCAACTTATTATAAATAAAATCGAATTTCTTCTAATTATTATTGTGAATAATAAGGTGTTAATTTGATATAATGTTTTGGTTATGGGTGAAATGTGCAAATTTTGCAAAATAAGCAAGTGGTTATAAAATATTCATTGTTGTCGGAGAATATTCGTTTGGTCGTGAAATATTCGCTACGTAGGAAATATTCGTATGCGATTTGCCTTGCGAGCCATTTATGGGCCCCATAACGGATAACGGTCGGATGAAGAAAATGACAAATTTGAGTTTTTACAAACAATGACGTAGTTGTTACCATTAACACTGTTGGATTACCTGGTGGTTAAAATACGATGTCTGCGTGGTTGCATAAGTAGCATACTGGTATTGCACAATATTGTTGATTTATTGATTCTTACGTAAATAAGGCACTACTCAATAATTGTTACGATAATTACTTTATTCATATTTTATTTTATTGGTTCAATAATTGCTTTGCATTGATATTTTATATTATTGTTGTTTCAATAATTATCATTTACACAATATTTCCCATTATCGATCAATAATTCATATTATTTGAATAATATTATTAGATAAAGATTATTGGAAATATCTAGAAAGTTACACAAGGAGAGGTTTGGTCACCTAATTATTGCTACCAAGAGAAAAAATCCTTATCTGAAAGCCCCTCTTTCTTAGGAAACTACTGGTTGTCATAATTGAGATTCGTAATATTATTTGTGAATAATTAATTATTGATTTATATGATAAGAAAATATTTTTTTGATGTGGATATAAATGATGGATATATTTATATGGTTATAAATGAAGGAATTTATGCTGAGGTATTTTATCAGTATTTTGTCAGAATGGAGGTATTAAAAATCATCCGTTTGTGGATTTCGGATATTTTCTGTTTGGAATTTGGAAAAACTCAAAACTACAAAGTTGCAGAGAATTTGATTTCGTGTGGAATGGACATAAAATTCGTATATTTTGATAAACAGGCTATTTTCTATGAATTACTGAAGTTTTGAAAAATAAAATGATTTTTATTAAATTATGTGTGGGACCCACTTTTGTTTTAACATGTGGGTTGCTGGGATTTTTTCAAGAATGGCATGCTAGATGGTCTGATATTGCATGCGTAGAAGAAAAGTATATAAATAATATTATTTTATTATTTTAGTCTCCTATGGCGTTCTAGCATTTTTTTTATAAATAGACGCTTAGATTTGAATTGAAAATCACACCAGAAACAAGTTTTCTTTCTCTCTAGATTATCGAGCGTATTTTTGTGAGTATTTTGATACTTTGAGAGTTGCTATTCAACACAAGTTTCTGTCAGCACTATATCCAAAATTCAGTCAGAAGTACGATTATTTTGAAGTAAGGGATGTTATTTTTTTCGTAAATGATATTATTTCTTAAAATATCATTATGCCAAAATATTGGTCTAAACTTTTTATTAAATTTGGAACTTTTTGTGTCGGGGTTACAATTCACGTATACGACACTATTCACGAATACGACACTATTCACCGAAAAATGAAAATTTTCCTTTTTGTCCAAGATGTCTATTATGGTTACTATCTTTGATTGTATCCATGTTTTGATCTTTATTTTTGAATTCTGCTTCACAATTGGTTATTATGGAGTATTATTAAACTTGGATAAACTGTAATACGAATCCCTAATATTTGTTCTTTTATATCACTGGATTCGTTTTCTTTAAGATATTTTTCATCATCCTCAGTCCTAAATGATGATATTACTGAATATCTTTGGCCTGTAGTGCAAAGATGAATGATTAACTGATGAATATCTATGGCCCGTAGTGCAAAGATGAACAGGTGTTGAGATGAACATGACCAACTTGTGATACAAATGAATATCATGAATATTTGATTCAATATATATATTGATTGATGTTACAGGGATAAAATATTGATGACGGACTTTTAAATCTTAGAATATATTAGAATTCTTTCTCTACTTGACTCTTCTAATGGATTGATGTTTCCGCTGCAGTTGTTGATCTAAAACTTGTTGTCTATTATATTTTATCAGATTTTCCCTATTGAAGACTAATGATAATTTATTTTACATTATCTTAGTCATAATATTCTTTACTGGGCTAGTTGAGCTCACCCTTTTCCTTTTTGTTCCATTGTTCTTCTCAAGAGGAGAGAATTTAGCAGGAACTAGCCGGGGTATGGAGTGATGATTCAAGATAGTTGTTTTAGTAGTCCTCACTATTTTGTAAAATAGTGTATCAATAATTTTAATGAGGACTCCTTTGAGTTTGTATACTGTCTATTAGATAATATTTGTATTCAAACTCGCAGTATATGTGTTGTCGCATTTTGCACTGGTGAATCAGATATTAAAGTTGTATTTGTTTACGTACCATGTATTTATTCATGCGACTCGTAATGGGTAATGTATGTCTATTCTGGGGGCCTACCGGTTAATATCGAGCTTAAGGATATGATACACCGTGAGATGTGAGACAAGAATTAGGGAGGGAGAGCGGAGAATTCCTTCGCTAGTATGACCTGACTAAGTTTATTTGGTATTTATTTGGTCGGTCAGAGTATAGGGATAATATGTGATGTAAGACCCCGAATTTTATGAAATAAAAGTATTCAATTTTTCTTATAAATACAATTCAGTAAATGGCTAAATTGATAAAAAGTTGAAGTTAAGGGTGATATATGAATTTTTTTCAAAATACGCAAGTGGTTATAAAATAGTCATTGTTGTCGGGGAATATTCGTACGACGGTGCAGCCATTACGGATAACTATCGGATGAAGAAAATGATAAATTTGAGTTTTTACAAATAATCTATGTAGTTGTTACAGATTAACATCGTTAGAATACCTCTTGGTTAAAATATAGTAATGCGTGGTTGCATTGCGATGTACACTGCAGTATTGCATAATATTTTTAATTATTGATTCTTACGTAAGAAGACACTACTCAATAATTGTTATAGTGATTATTGTTCAATATTTTATTTTATTGATTCAATAATTGTCACGTTGATATTTTATATTATTGTTGTTCAATAATTGTCAACATAAGTATCTCCATTATCGGATCAATAATTCATATTATTTGAATAATATTATGAGATAGCATTATTGGCAATGTCTAGAAAGTTACATCAATGAGAGGTTTGGTCACCTAATTGCGCGCCAGTAAAGAGAAATCCTTATCGGAAAGCCACCTCTTTCTTAGGAACGACCTGGTTGTCATTATTGTGATTCTGTAATATTATTTGTGAATAATTAATTATTGATTTATATGATAAGGAAATATTTATTTGATGTGGATATAAATGATGGATTTATTTATGTGGTTATAAATGAAGGAATTAATGCTGAGGTGTTTTATCAGTATTTTTCTTAGAATTGAGGTATTAAAAATCGTCCGTATGTGGATTTCGGGCATTTTCTGTTTGGAATTTGGAAAAAAAAAAATTCTACAAAGTTGTAGAGAATTAAATTTCCTATGGAAATGATATGAGATTCAAAATTTTTTGATAAAAGAGTTATTTAATATGAATTATTGAAGTTTCTGATTATTATTTAATTTTTAAACCATTTTAGAAAATACTAGAATGGGTGGGCCCCACCCTTGTCATTGTTGATGGACTGAGATTTTTTTTCAAAAATAAGGTGCTGAAGATTTGTCAAAGAGGTATGCGTAGAATTGGAAAATAAATAATGTTATTTTAATTATTTAGTCTCCTTTGGCGTTCTAGCATTTTCCTATAAATAGGCGCTTAAGTTAGAATTGAAAATCACATAAGAAACAAGTTTTCTTTCTCTCTATATTATCAAGCGTATTTTGTGAGTATTTAGATACTTTGAAAGTTTCTATTCTGTACAAAGTTCCTTCGGCTTTACATTCCGGTTAGAAATACTGCTCTTTTGAGGTAAGGGATTTTAAGGGTTATTATATTTTTTAGTTTCGTAATTTTTCGGACCCTCAAAAATTCTGGAAAAATTTGAAATGATAATTTGATGAGTTTTCTAGATTGTGTCCAAAAATAACGATTTTTGGATGTATGGATTAGGAATTATGAATTTTATAGGAAAAGACTATTTTAAAAGTAAACCCTTATAACTCCTTATGGTTAACTCCAAAATTGGTGAAATTTTTATTGGGAGTACATGTATATAGCAGAAGTATACTCTATAAATTTCGGAATTTTTGGATAAAAGTATAGTTTATGATAAATGTCTAAATATTCGGCAGTTTTGGCCATATGAAAAATAGTAAATGAATTTTAAAAATTCCGAGAAAAATATATGTTCAATATAGAACTATATTCTGCTAAATCCCAGAAAAGAAAATTTATTTGTACTGATTTGGTATTTTTCATGAAAATGGACTAGCTATGAGTAAATGAATTAAATATGTTATGTGAAGTAAGAAAATTGGAAAATAAGATTTTATGGCTTGAGAATCCTATATGAGGTATATGCAGATTTTTTATGAGGGTTTTTGTTATTGGTGATGAAATCTTCTGAGTTTGGCATTTTAGGATAATTAAATGCATTATTTAGTAAAGTGTAAACAATTAAAATAAATTGTTTATAAATTTAAGAAATGTTATTCTTTCAATATCATTATACCGAAATATTGGTATGGATTTTATTGTGGAATTTCTACCTTTTTCATGTCGATGTTACTATCCATGAGTTACTATTCACGAGTTACTATTCACGAGTTACTATTCATGAGTTACTATTCACGAGTTACTATTCACGATAAAATTGGTTTCATTTTCTAACCAAATTATAGTTGATTTATGAATATTACTCTTGAGATTAAATCTATATGTTGATTTTATTATCATATATAACATTTTTATAACCCTAATGATGATATTTCTCTTTGACTTCGTGACTACGGGTTCTCTTTGGCCAGTAGTGCAAAGATGAATTGTTGACTGGTATGATCATGACCATTGAATTTATAATTGAATATCTTTAGCTTAAGTGCAAAGGTGAATTGATCAACATGGTTATAATTATTATTTATATAAATTCTGAAATGATTATATATTTCTTTGAGATATTAATATCTTTGGCATGTAGTGCAAAGATGATATGTTGTTGAATATCTTTGGCCCGTAGTGCAAAGATGATCTGTTATTGAATATCTTTGGCCCGTAATGCAAAGATGAACTGTTATTGAATATCTTTGGCCTGTAGTACAAAGATGAACTGTTGTTGAATATCTTTGGCCTGTAGTGCAAAGATGAACTGTTAATGAATATCTTTGGCCCATAGTGCAAAAATGAATTTATTAGTATGATTATGAACAAGAACTGTGATTTGGTATAACCAGGATCTTTGATATTTCAGGTAAAGACAGGTGATGAAAATTATCTTCGTCCTGGATGAGAAGAGGAATTTAGAACCACAATTATGATTATGAGTTATTCATATGATTGTGGACCAGAACTGTTGATTGATGTTACAGGGATAAAACATTGTTGGTGGACTTTTAACATGGAGAAAATAATAGACTTTATGGTCTATTTGACTCATCTAATGGATTACTCGTTCCGCTGCAACTATGGTTGAAAATTTTTATCATCTACCATATGTTCTAAATCTCTGATTTATTACTGATGAAGGCTATTGATAAATTAATTATCTTTAGTCATGATATTCTTTCTTCGGGCTAGTTGTGCTCACCCTTCCATTTTCACAATTCCTTCGTGTAATAAGAGTGTAGTTAGGTCGAGCTGGGGTAATGGGGAATAGAACGGTGGTCATCATTTAGTAGTTATATTTGGTGAATCAAATAGGGTGAGGCGAACCCAACGTTGGAAGGTTGTTTTGCCACTGTCATACAAGATGTCTAATGACATACAACCTCGTGTTATCATAAGACAGGGTTGTACACATCTATTTGCTGAGTATATCTACGACCACTATCTATATAATCTTGGTGTTTGGTTGAAGTATAACTCTCAATTAGAGACAGTGGAAATAATGATATGTCAAGAGAACACTCACCATTGGAAAGAATATGATAGTAATCTTCTTGTTTTTCTTTGGGGTCTATTGGGTAAACCAAGGATAATTCTGTGGATATATGATATCTATCATAACCTAGACGCATGGCCTCCCGTGTACAAAGGTTTCCTTGAGCACTTCCCAAAGATTCTAATTTCTAAAACAGTTTTTGACTATACCTTTATGTAAGGTACCATTGTGACGTACTATCCAAGTTTGGGGTGAGAGTCACAGTTGGTATATATTTGTATCAAAACTCACAGCACATGTATTGTTGTATTTTGCACGACAATTGTAGTAATAAAGTTGTAGTTGTTTTTTGTACCATGTATTTGGCAACTCAGAATGGGTTGGATGGATTGAACCTGTTTTGGGGTTGTCACAGTTGGTATCAGAGCTTAGGGATATGGTCTCTGAAGGAGATCAGGGAATATAACTAGGAGGGGAGAGATGAGTAAATCCTTTCGCTAGTGTGTCCTACCTAAGCTTAATTGTTGGTCGATCATAATATACAGATATTATGTGATACGTTAATTTGTTTAATTAACCCTTGTTTTATGGCAGTATTTGAGAATGACAACTGAGAATGTTAACAATAGAGTGAATGAGACCGTGGGGATACCTCTAATCACCAACCATGATAATGTGATGTCAGGCGAAGAAGGAATTAGAGATATTCTTGTGGTGAGGGAAGAATTAATAGTTGCACCTGAGCTAGTCGCAGAGGTAGCAGCTAAGAGTGAGGAAGAAGAAGAACCTGAGGAGAATTTATTAGAAGAATTTTATGATCGAAATGTAGAATTGCAGAATCGTGTTCATGAGTTAGAAGAGCAGGCTGAAGAACGGCAGGCGGTCGTGGAACAAAAGGATGCAAAAATTCAAGCTTGCGTTACCCGATATGTGATGCTTGAACATAAGCATTCTTTGGCAGAGTATAAGATGATAAAGCTGAAATCTGAGCTGAAAGAAGAAACAACTGAACGAGTGAGAATGAGTGATGCATGGGTAAAAGCCGCACGACACGTTGATATTGTGGAAAGAGATGTCCGATCTAAGAAGGCTAAAATAGATGATATGAATTTCTCTTTTTGGACAGCAATTGGGAGAACCCAACATCGAGTTTTGAATTACCACATGCAGAAGCGATCAACCTCAATTCGATATGGATCAAAGATTGATGATTTAGATCATGAATCAGGAGTACGACGAAGCAGTTGAGGGTGGAATATGCCCTATAGAAAAGTATATTCCAACGGTAGTGATGACGCCAAAAGCTGCCCCAGACAAGTCAAAGTCAAGTAGTTCAAGGGAGAACGGTCGTTATGACTTCCCAACAAATGAGGAACCCAAATGAAGTTATCACGGGAGGTGAGCAATGGAGAAATCATGATGACCCGGGAGATAGAATCTGAAATGAAAGCAAGGTATTCTCAACTTTTTGAAATACTAGGTACGTAAGGCTCCAAGAAGGCAATATTCATCCTGTAAACAATACTACCGAACAAATGATGAATGATGGGATGTTTGGAAGCTTTTTGCAGTTCATACAAAATCAGACGAGGGAGACTCGTGCACAGAATACGGGTGGAAATGATAGGAACGCGCGGCTTGTCACAGCCAAGCAGTTCAAAGAGTTGGGACCACCAGAATTTATTGGAAAGCCAGATCCGATCAAGGCGGAAACATGGGTCAAACAAATTACCAAGATATTCGATGTCTTGGGATGCACGGAGGAACAGAAGGTTCCATTCGCCACCTTTATGTTCCATGGTGAGGCAAATTACTGGAGGGAATATGTGAAGCGTACCCAGCCTGCCGCACTCAAAATGTCTTGGGAAACGTTTCAGAAACTGTTTAATGACAAGTACTTTCCTGAAAGTATTCGTCATATGAAGGAGGTGGAGTTTATCAGACTGGAACAAAACAACATGACAGTGTCCCAGTACGAGGCAAAGTTTGTAGAGTTATCCAGGTTTGCACCTCATTTAGTCGAGAATGAGGAACGAATGGCGAGGATGTTTCTGAGAGGTCTAAAGCCCGAGATTCGGCAATATCTTATATCTCATAAATTTTCTTTATATTCAGATGTTGTAAACAGGGCTCAATTATTAGAGCGAGATAATGAGTATGTACAACCGAGGGACCACAACTGTGGTCATACCTGGGGCGCAGCCCATCAGAGCAATGAAAACCAACAGGAGGAAAATATTCTATACACAAGCGGTAACCACTCGGTGGTAATCGTGGGTAGTGATAATAGAAGGACCGAGTCGGGAGGAGATTTCAAGAAGAGAAGGTACAACAATGATAACGTGAAGACATCAGCACAAACATCAATTATTTTTAGGGGAGGAGAACGAGCACCGGTCGTTTGTTACGAATGCGGGAAAGAGGGACACAACAATCCAAGGTGTGTTATAACCGTGGAAAGGAAGGTCATATAGCTAGAGATTGTCTAGTTGTGAAACCAAGTTCAACGGGGATCGTGACTCCAAAGGCTGTCCCGGACAAGTCAAAGTCGGTGGTTCCTGGAAGGGCGTTTGTCGTGACTGCACAAAACGCGAGGAACCCAAACGAGGTGATCACGGGTAAGCTAATCATAAACTCTTGTGAATTTTATACCTTATTAGATACCGGTTCTTCCCATTCTTTTATCTCTCCTGCTTGTGCTCAACGTTTAAACTTGACTCCGAAGAAATTAGACCTTGATTTATCTGTTGAGACTCCGTTAGGAGAAACTTTCATTACATCTACTATTTATAAATCTTGTTTGATTCAAGTTGGTACCATCACATTACCTGCCGATCTTATTTCGTTGAAAATTCTTGCATTTGATGTGATTTTAGGGGTTAATTGGTTAACCACGCATCATGCTAAAATTGATTGTTTTCGTAAGTTTGTTAGTTTTCATATTCCTAACCAACCTATTATGCGAATTCAAACAACCAAACCATTAAAGTTAATCACTGTCATATCAAGCCATAAAGCTATTCGTTTATTGAAAAATGGATGTCAAGCTTTCTTTAACCCATGTCACGGACTTGAACAAAAACACGTCAGATTTGAATAAAATTTATGTTGTTATTGAATTTCCTGACGTATTTCCTAAAGAACTTCCCAGTCTACCCCCAGAACGTGAAGTTGAATTCTTTATTGAACTTGAACCTGGTACAAAGCCTATTTCTAAAACCCCATATCTAATGGCTCCTATTGAACTTCAGGAGTTAAAGGTCCAACTTTAGGAGTTGTTGGACATCGGTTTTATTCGTCCTAGTACATCTCTTTGGGGTGATCTTGTGTTATTTGTAAAGAAGAAAGACGGGAGTATGCGACTTTGTATTGACTACCGAGAGTTAAACCATGTCACCATCAAGAATAGGTATCCATTACCTCGCATTGATGACTTGTTTGACCAGTTGCAAGGAGCACAATTCTTTTCAAAGATCGATCTTCGTTTTGGATATCATCAACTGAAGATTAAAACTGAGGATATTCCAAAGACTGCCTTCAAAACTCGGTACGTGCATTATGAATTCTTAGTCATGTCTTTTGGATTAACTAATGCTCATGCTGCTTTCATGGATATGATGAACCGTGTGTTTAAAGAATATTTGGATCAGTTCGTTGTTTTCTTTATTGATGACATCCTCATCTATTCCAAAAGCCATGAAGATAATGAGCACCATTTGAAGCTGGTACTTTAAAGGCTTCGCGATAACAAGTTATATGTCAAGCTGAAGAAATGTGAGTTCTGGCTTGAGGAAGTAGCATTCCTTGGGCATGTGGTGTCAAAACATGGAGTATCTGTCGACCCGGCGAAGATTGAATCCATAAAAAGTTGGGAGCAACCAAGTCGTCGATGGCCAAATCGAAGCTTTACGGGCTTAGTAGTTACTATTGGAGATTCGTGGAAGGATTTTCTCGAATCGCTACTCCGTTAACTCAGCTGACTCGTAAAGATATAAAATCCGGTTAGAGCGAGGATTGTGAGAAGAGTTTCCAAGAGCTCAAGGGGATACTCATTTCGGCACCTGTTCTGACAATACCATCTGGTTCGGATGGATTTTTTATCTACAGCGATGCTCCAGGAAAAGGGTTAGGATGTGTTCTCATGCAACATGGGAAAGTCATAGCCTATGCTGCGCGACAACTCAAAGAATATGAGAGGAATTATCCTACTCATGATTTGGAGATAGCAGCAGTCGTTTTCGCGTTGAAGATCTAGAGACACTACCTGTATGGGGAGAAAGTGGAGATCTATACAGATCATAAAAGCCTCAAATATTTCTTCACCTAAAAGGAACTCAATATGCGGCAATGACGTTGGCTCGAGCTGTTGAAAGATTACGATCATACCATCCAATATCATCCTGGAAAAGCAAATGTGGTAGCTGACGCATTGAGTAGAAGATCATATGCGGGTACGAGTGCAATGTTGTTAACACAAAGGTCCATTTTGAATGAATTGCAAAGGATTGAGATAGAGGTAAAGGCTCCAAGTACCCACGTGATGATATCAAACATAGGAGTAGAATCGGCTTTAATCAATAAAGTTAAAGCTGCTCAAGCTACGGACATGGAGCTGATGCGTATGAAGAAGAAAGTGCAAAAGGTGCTATTCTAGAAGCAAGAATCGATGAAGAAGGAATACTTCGAGTTAACTCTAGACTTTGTGTTCCTAAAGAATCTGACTTAAAGCATAGAATCATGATGGAGGCACACAACACACCATTTGCAATCCATCCTGGGAGTACAAAAATGTATCATGATCTATGACATACATTTTGGTGTAGTAATATGAAGAGAGAGATCGCGGAGTTTATCTCGAGGTGTTTAACCTGTCAACGTGTAAAGGCGGAGCATCAAGTGCTAAAGGGTCCATTGTAACCACTTGAGATTCCGAAATAGAAGTGGGAACACATTACTATGGATTTCGTTACGGGTCTTCCCAAGGTTTCTCAAGGCATAGATGTGATTTGGGTAATTGTTGATATATTAACCAAGTCTGCCCATTTCATACCTATACGAGAGACTTATTCCCTTGAACATCTTGCTAGTATGTACGTAAATGAGATTATGAGATTGCATGGCATTCCAGTATCCATAGTTTCGGATCGTGACCCAAGATTCACTTCACGATTTTGGGTTAGCTTGCAGAAAGCTATGGGCACGGATTTACGATTCAGTTAGGCATACCATCCTCAAACGGACGGGCAATTAGAGAGGACTAATCAAACTCTTAAAGATCTATTAAGACTCTGTGTCCAAGATTTCAAAGGGAGTTGGGATAAGTACCTACCATTGGTGGAATTCTCCTACAATAACAGTTATCAAGCAAGTATAGGCATGGCTCCATTTGAAGCATTGTATGGACGAAAGTGTCGCTCTCCAGTATGTTGGGATGAGGTGGGAGAAGCAACGTTGTTGGGACCAGAATTGGTACGCATAACTACAGAAAAGATCCAAATGATTCGACAACGTATACAAACGGCACAGGATCGACAAAAGAGTTATGCGGATCTTCATCGAAAAGACGTGGAATTTAATATTGGGGATCATGTATTGTTATGTGTTGCACCATGGAAGGGAGTTACAAGATTTGGGAAGAGAGGAAAGCTCAATCCACAATTTGTTTGTCCATTTGAGATTCTTGACCGAATAGGAAATGTGGCCTATAGACTCGCATTACCTCCAAGCATGTCTCGTGTTCATAATGTTAGAGTTTATGCCCTAGAGGCCAATTATTTGATATAATTGCTTAACGTTTTGATATTATATTTGATTGAATAAATATATGATTTTATTATGGTTTTATTTACTGCGTAATATAATTGTTAACATAATAAAATTCCTTAGAATTGTGATACAAATTATATTATTTCAAGTATGTGACTTGAACATGAGATTATATAATTACAATTAGTATCATTGTTCTTAAATGTCCCTAGTCGAGTATCATTGTTAATGGGACAACAATGATGCATTGAGACTAGTATGTGGATTGACTGATGACCAAATCTCATTGGTCATAAATATATGAGATATTAAGTCAATGCATAGGTACATGTTAGAGAACGATGTACTGGACAGACCCACTATGAGAATTCTATATGGAGCATTATGCGAAGTGTCATTTGCAATTCTCATAGTGACAATGATGTAATGGTCCTCCGACCTGAAATCACTATATTACTACACGAGAATTTATGTACTTTGATATCATCAAATGTCACCTTTAATAGGGTGGACTATAAAGGTGATTATTGGGTTCATCATGAATCGTGTGAGAAATATGAGTGATCTAGATGGAATTTAACCATCCTATATATTATGGGTGATATCCATAGGCCTCTTGATTGAGTATGACTATGAAATGCATGGTCATGCTCAAATAGTGATTTGTTTCATATAGTCTACTCATTGATCAAGAAAAACTCATATTAAATTATGAAGAGTATGACACATTCCATGACTCGAGTTTAATCTAGGATATTAAGGTTAAAAGGATTAAATTACATTGAAACATTGGTCACGAAAAGGTTGCATCGAATCATCGATCTTATTATTACTTAGGTAGCAGTGATGCATTACTAGATGCCGCTCACTGTTTATAATTTTATAATATGATTATAAATTATTGCCAACGTAATAATAACCTATAGGGTCACACACAAAGAACGTTATTAAAAGGGAATTAATTTAAATTGTAAGGATTTAAATATATCAATATGATTGATAGTATTTAAATCACGAATTTAAATTAAAAGGATGCTTTGTATATGTGTATATATTAATTAAGTAAGACTTAATTAAGATATAATATATATATATATATATATATATATATATTCGGATTTTATTTTAGTTATATTAGGGTTTTTGATTAATTCCGATTTATTGTTATATATATGATATATCAGCGATTTTTGAAAGTTAATAAAAAGAAAAAACCTAGCCGCTCTTAGAGAGAGACTAGAGAAAATAGTTTCGTAAATCCTCATCCTTGGTGGCTAGTACCGCGATTCCTTCTTCTGCAGATCATAGGACGATTCGTGGAGCGTTCGTGTAGATACCGTAGAGACGCAGTTCGTTCGATTTGCGTTGGAGATTCGACCGCATTGTTAAATCGCTTTCTTAATCGGTATAATTTCTAACCACTGAATTAACTGTTTTTCGTATGGATCATGTTTAGGGTTTCGAATTTGGTTTAAATTGTTCTATTTCTCAACAATGCGTTTACGCGCGAAACCCTACGATCAAATCAAAGCTACTTGCGAAAAGATTAATTCAGATTACGTGTTTTAATTGTATTCGATATATATGATATATAATGATGCATGTTTACCGATATGAAATTGAATATATGATATTACGTTGTATGTGTATTACGGTAATATATATGATAATCTTTTATTAATCGTTATATTTAATCGGTGGAATAACAATATAACTGTTCTAATCGGATTAGAAGCATGAAGAATCATTTTAATATGATTAATCGAAACTTAACATATATGATAAATTCTGGGTGTACTGTTATTCATTTTAATATGATTAAATCGAAACTGGACATATATGATTTGTTATTATGGGTGTTTTGGTGAATTAAAATGTATGATTAAATCTATTTTGATTTGTATGGAAAATTATGCTGTCTGATTGTAGTTCGAAAATTTTTTTCGGTATTTGCCCAAACCACTTCATTGACCGCTGAGGGAGACCCCTTGGACTCCCCATCGTAGCGCACGATGGTCGTGTCCCCTATATGTTATATATAGTTTTCTTTAATTATATATAAATTGTTATGTGCTTATTGTGATATGCATGGTGCACAGTTATAGCCTTTTGACCCATAGGTTAGTGGTTTTGGTTTTGAAATACGGCTTGCATGTCGTGCCTTTCTATAAATTCTAATGTAATATTCTTTTCTCATCTAAATCCCCTCGAATGTAACTCGAGGTTTCTTTATGTCATGTAATAATCTGTAATTGATGAAGATGTCAAGATGGAGAACACAATGGAAAGATGATGATGGAGAGGAGGCACATGCTTGAGGAAGATCCAAGGAAGCTATTTATCTTAAGATCTTTTACCACCTTAGATTGACCTTCAATCTTTCATTAGCTTGAAAAGATTGACAGTGGATTGGGCCATAACTGTGACACATTTAATTTCGCACTTTATTTATGCTTGTATGTGATATGATATGATTAATAATGTGCATGCTTAATAAGATTAAATTGGTGAGATCTAAATTAATTAATAAAATCCCTCGTTAAATTATTAAGTCTAAATCAGATGCCTTCCAATGAATAACACTCATCAAGACCTTGATCAATAGATGTAGGTTTGCCAAAGCAAAGTACCCTATTTATCTAGGTAAGATGCGATAGGATAATTGTGATATCCAAACTGTTAAAATCATTGGGCCCGACTTAACTAAGTTATCTCAATAGGATTGTGGACTTAGAGGCATAGAGTTTGGTAGGTACCATTAGATGGATTAGAAATAATTGTTGTTTACCAAACTATCCAGGAGTTATATATGATATAATTGATAAAGGGTTGTCTACCTAAATAATTGTGTTTTAAGAGATTAGCCAAAGCTAACTTAAGGCATAATGAAATATGGATCTTGGCTCACTAGAAAGATTTAATAGAAAATGCTTTCCAAATTAATGGTGAGGGCTATTAATTTGAATAAAATAGTGGGAGGTATATTTTGAATGTACTATTATCAATTACATAATATCAACTCTGCAATTTGACTTATTATTTTTTTGCACTTATAAATTGTAGATATCAATGGTAAACAACAACAACACAAATAGTCTTTCATTACGATCAGTCCTTGAAAAGGACAAGCTGAGTGGAATTAATTTCCTTGACTGGCATAGGAACTTGAGGATTGTCCTCAAACAAGAGCGCAAGCTTTATGTCCTTGATGGGCCCATTCCTGCACCACCAGCTCTCACTGCACCACGTGCGGAGCATAATGCTTACAAGAAGCATCAAGATGATGCTCTGGACGTGAGTTGTGTCATGCTAGCAACCATGAACGCTGAGCTTCAGAAGCAACATGAGTTGATGGATGCTTATGAGATGATCGAGCATCTCAAGAAATTGTTCGAAGGGCATGCTCGACAGGAGAGGTATGATACAAGCAAGGCGTTGTATCACTACAAGATGGGTGAACGTGATCCAGTTGGTCCACATGTGCTGAAAATGATTGGTTATATTGAGTACCTTGATAGGTTGGGTTTTCCAATCACTCCGGAAGCCCAAACTGATCTTGTTTTGCAATCTTTGAACAGCAGCTACTCTCAATTTGTTATGAACTATCTTATGAATGAAATTGAGAAACCCCTTACTGAATTGTTGAGCATGTTAAGAACTACCGAGAACAACATGAAAAAGACAGGACCCGCTCCCATAATGATGGTGCAAAAGGGGAATGCTAAGGGAAATTGGAAAGGTAAGAAGAAGATAGGATCTAAATCTTTTGCCAAACCCAATTCCAAAACCAAACAGAGCTTTAAAACCTAAAGGTGGGGTGGCTAAAAAGGTGAATGTCATACATGGAAAACACGGACACCGGAAAAGGAACTGCATGCTTATTTGGAAGAAGTGAAGAAAAGGAAAGGAAGTAGGACTTGATTCGGGTATATATGTTATAGAAGTCAACTTGTCTACTTCTACATCATGGGTATTGGATACTAGATGTGGTTCTCACATTTGTGTTAATGTCACGGGGGACCTGAGGAGTAGGGACTTTTATTGAAAGGAGAGGTTGGCCTCTGAGTTGGGAATGGAGCAAAAGTTCTTTGCCTTGGCCGTAGGAACTTATCATTTATCTTTGCCCACCGGGCTAGTTTAGAATTAGAAAATTGTTATTTTGTGCCTACTATAAGCAAAAAACATTATTTCATTTCTTGTTTGGACAAGAAAGGTTTTCCATTTATAATAAAGAACAATCGTTGTTTGTTTTACTTAAATGATATTTGTTATGGTGTTACACAATTGTTTAACGGTCTCTATATTCTTGATTTAGAAATGCCTATCTATAACATAAATACAAAACGATTTAAATCAAATGATTCAAATCAACATATCTCTAAAATTGTCGTTTACGCCATATAAATGAGAAACGTATATCCAAACTCCATAAAGATGGGTTCTTGGATTCATTTGATTTTGAATCATATGAGAAATGCGAGTCTTGTTTATTAGGCAAGATGACTAAAGCCCTTTCATTTGGACACAATGAATGACTAGCGATGTATTGGGACTTATACATAGTGATGTATGTGGACCCATGAGTTCGTTAGCAAGAGGTAGGTTTTATTACTTCATTACATTTACTGACGACTTTAGTAGATATGGATATGTGTATCTTATGAGACACAAATCCGAATCCTTTGAAAAGTTCAAGGAATTCAAGAATGAAGTTCAAAACCAATTTGGAAAAGCATAAAAGCCCTTTGATCCGATCGAGGAGGTGAATACTTAAGCTAAGACTTTGATGACCTTCTAAAGGAGTGTGGTATTATATCACAGCTCACTCCACCTGGAACACCGCAATGGAATGGTGTATCTGAGAGGAGGAATCGAACCTTGTTGGACATGGTAAGATCAATGATGAGTCATGCAGATCTTCCAATAAGCTTCTGGGGTCATGCCCTAGAGACAGCTGCATTCACACTTAACTGTGTTCCTACAAAGACGGTTCAGAAGACACCATTTGAGATGTGGACTGGGAAACGTCCTAGTATGTCATTCATGAAGATTTGGGGTTGCGAGGCGTTCGTAAAACGTCTGGATTCTGACAAGCTCGGACCCAAATCTGACAAATGTAATTTTGTGGGATACCCAAAGGAAACAAAAGGGTATTATTTCTACAAACCTTCTGAGAACAAAGTGGTTGTTGCTCGAACTGGTATTTTTCTAGAAAGAGAATTTGTCTCTAAAGGAAACAGTGGGAGGAAAGTAGAACTCGAAGAAATTCGAGAACCACAAAATATCATTGAACCTGAGTTGGAACGTGAGCAGGAACCATAAGAAATTGTGAAAAGTGAACCTGCTCAAATTACACAAGTCATTCGTAGATCTGGTAGGACACGCCAAGAGCCTAAGAGATATTATGGATATCTTGTGACTCAAAACGGCGATGTGATGCTCATAGATCAAGATGAGCCTGCTTCCTACCAAGAAGCTATGAATGGACCAGATTCTGAGAAATGTCTTAAAGCCATGAAATCTGAGATGGAATCCATGTATACTAACCAAGTATGGACTCTGGTTGATCTACAGAAGAATGTAAAACCAATCGGTGCAAGTGGGTTTTCAAGAAGCCGACATGGATGGTAATGTACAAACCTATAAAGGCCGACTGGTAGCTAAAGGTTTCAAACAAATTCAAGGTGTTGACTATGATGAAACCTTCTCTCCAATGGCAATGGTTAAATCCATCAGGATCTTACTTGCTATTATGCAGCTTTTTTATGATTACAAAATCGGCGAGATGGATGTCAAAACCGCTTTCCTTAACGAAATCTCCTTGAGGATGTGTATATGACACAACCTGAGGGTTTTGTCACTCCAAAGGATGCTGGAAAGGTATGTAAGCTGCAGTGATCCATTTATGGATTGAAGCAAGCCTCTCGGAGTTGGAATCTTTGATTTGATGAAGCAGTCAAAGAATTTGGCTTTATTAAAAATGAAGATGAACCTTATGTATATAAAAAGGTTAGTGGGAGTCACATTGTATTCCTAGTATTATATGTTGATGACATATTAATTATTGGGGTTAAGTTCGGATGACCACAGGGGTTTCTAGGTTTCCCACTTAACCACCGTAGTAGACGTAAACTACACATTTAAACACCGACTTTTTGAGTTAAAGTGAAATCGTTACCTTTTTCCGTCTAAATTAACCGCAAGGTGCATGTCGACGCCAAAAAAAGCAGCGTGAGAAGGGTTATAACGATCCAAAAAAGGTAGTAAATGTCTAAAATACCCTTTTCTTCCTCGTTATCTTCCTCGTTCTCTTGATCTCTCTCTTTCTTCATCATTGAAACCCAAATTGCTTCATCCCATCATCATCCCTTCTTTTCTTCTCAATCTATCTCCAAATCGTAGTAGGATTCCCAATTTTCTAGGGTTCTTCCCATTTCAAATCCACCAAAGAAGGCGTACTTGCGAATTTTCTAGGGTTAGTAATGGATGAAGATTGAACAAAACCCATTTGGAGATCAGTTTGGGTCCGTCGAGTCCGAGTTTCGTATCGGCCGGATTTCTACACTTAAGCTTAAGCTTGTCGTGGGTCGGCTCGCTGGGATCGAGATAGGAGAGAATGGGGTAAATGATTTCTACACTAATGGGGTAAATGATTTCTACACTAATGTTGATACTTTTCTTGAAAACCCTTTTCCCCAAAATTATTATTTTGATGAGTTTCCCAAATTCCCATTTAAGATGATGGTTCAGTAGATGATGTATCTCCCAAGGCTTTTTTTTTTCTTCTGGACTAATCACCTCTACTGCTACTTCAACTTTGTGCTCAGCCAAAAGAACATCAATATTCTCAAAAAATATTGACCTTTGATCTTCTACTTCACTTTGAAAGGGTATTTCATCCGTTGCTTCACTTTGAAAGGGTATTTCATATTCTCCAAAATTATTGACCTTTGATCTTCTGCTTCACTTCTCCAAAAGTCCCTTGAAATACCCATTTTCAATATGGGTATTTCATTTTTTTCCTCTTATGGTTGTATTTTTTGTTCAAAAATTAAGTGATGTTGGTCATGAAGATTAATGTCTCTTTTAATCAATTGATGCCTCCTTTAATTGAAGCTTGACAACCTCACAGTTATTCATTGTGTCTTGATATAGATTTTTAACTGCAACTTCAAGAGGAATTGAAGGAAAGAATTGAGCGAGTGAAGGAAAAGGGCCGCAAGGATGGAGTCTTTACAACAGAGAGTGAATTAAGTAATGAGATGATGGACATTCGTAAGGATTTTGTTAGCATTCATGGAGTAATGCTTCGTTCCAGTAATGTTTTATGCTTCAAAATCCTTTCTCATATAGGGTGGAAATTGAATGATAAGCTTCTGAAGGGCAGAGGAATCAGAGTAAATGAATGAATGGCAGGTGGTGGTTTGGGTAATGGAAGAGGGGTTGAGACGTTGAGTAGCTATTGTTCGTAGGTGAATGCAATGTAGGTGAATGCAATGTCTCATTGATGAACAGATGCAATGATGAAGTGGGTCCAAAATGGTCTAATTGATGTGCGTTCAAGAGTTTCTATATATACATGCTCTGTTTTTTTGGTAGGATCATTCGTCGTTGCATTTCCTCATGCTCTACATAAGCTTCGTGAATCTGATGCAAAAGTTGTAAATCGAAGATATGGTAAATACATTGCAGTTTTGCTAAGGTTGCAGATGGAGTCGGTGGTAATGTGATCAAGTGAAGTTAAATTTTTTTTTATGAGATTCAATATTGAAATACTATCTGTGTGATTCTATGGAGATGCTCTTATTTTTTAAGTGTCAATTTCTTGAGTTCTGTGGATGGTGCGTTGAATAGGAATACTGAGCATGGATTCGTTTCTGATTTTATCCTCCCCCTCATCTTGCAAATTTATTCTCTTTGAATTATCAAATAAAACTTTCTTTACCAATTATTTCTCCTTTATGTTCTTCCCCGACATCTTCTCATCATCCATCGTTTATATATAAGAAGGGTAATTAAGTCTTTATCCAATTTAAGTAATGAGTTATAATGACATTTTTTCACTTTAACTCAAAAAGTCGGGTGTTTAAATGTAGGTTTACGTACTACAGGTGGTTAAGTGGGAAACCGGTCAAACCCCAGGTGGTCATCTGAACTTAACCCTAATTATTGGGAATGACATTCCTTCCTTACGGGCTGTAAAAACATGGTTAGGAAAATGTTTCTCCATGAAAGATTTGGGCGATGCTACCTACATTTTAGGTATCAGGATCTATAGAGATAGATCGAGAAAAATGCTCGACCTAAGTCAAAGTACATATATTGATAAAGTGTTGAAACAGTTTAGCATGCAAGAGGCGAAAAGAGGAAACTTACCCGTGACTCATGGTGTAAAGATCTCTAAGACCCAATGTCCTAAATCACAAGATGATGAGGAGCGTATGAGAAAGATCCCTTATGCTTCGGCAATTGGATCTATCATGTATGCAATGATATGTACTCGTCCGGATGTCTCGTATGCTTTGAGCATGACGAGATACCAATCGAATCCAATGAAGGTCATCGACGTTAGATCAAGAATATCCTCAAGTGCACGAAAAGGACTAAGGATTCATTCTTGGTATATGGAGGTGAAGACGAATCGGGCGAGAAAGGTTACACTGCGATGTTAGTTTCGGAATCGACAATGATGACTATAAGTCTCGGTCGGGTTTTGTGTTTTGCCTTAATGGTGGTGTCATTAGAATGGAAAAGTTCAAAGCAAGAGCGATGGTGATTCTACAATAGAAATCGAGAGTATATTGTCGCTTCTAGTGCAACCAAGGAGGTCAGTATGGATTAAAAATTTCATCATTTGAACTTGGTGTTGTTCCAACCATTGTTGATCCGGTTGCTTTCATAATGTGATAATAATGGAGCCATTGCACAAAGCTAAGGAACCCGGAGATCTCACCAACGATCCAAGCATATACTTAAGCGGTATCCATCTCATCCGTGAAATCATTGATAGAGGAGATGTACATATAGGAAGAGTGCCAACGAGATGATAATGTTGCGAGATCCATCGACCAAGGCTTTGTCGCGCAGAAGCTAACGACGGTCACACTAGTTCCATGGGTATTAGATACATGAGTGATTGGCTCTAGTGCAAGTGGGAGACTGTTAGAGTTTATGCCCTGAGGCCAATTATTTGATATAATTGCTTAACGTTTTGATATTATATTTGATTGAATAAATATATGGTTTTATTATGGTTTTATTTACTGAGTAATATAGTTGTTAACATAATAAAATTCCTTAGAATAGTGATACAAATTATATTGTTTCAAGTATGTGACTTGAACATGAGATTATATTATTACAATTAGTATCATTGTTCTTAAATGTCCCTAGTCGAGTATCATTATTGATGGGACAACAATAATGCATTGAGACTAGTATGTGGATTGACTGATGACCAAATCTCATTGATCATAAATAAATGAGATATTAAGTCAATGCATAGGTACATGTTAGAGAACGATGTCTTTGGCACTCCACCATGAGAATTCTATATGGAGCATTATGCAAAGTGTCATTAGCAATTCTCATAGTGACAATGATGTAATGGTCCTCCGACCTGAAATTGCTATATTACTACACGAGAATTTATGTACTTTGATGTCATCAAATGTCACCTTTAATAGGGTGGACTATAAAGGTGATTATTGGGTTCATCATGAATCGTGTGAGAAATATGAGTGATCTAGATGGAATTTAATCATCCTATATATTATGGGTGATATCCATAGGCCTCTTGATTGAGTATGACTATGAAATACATGGCCATGCTCAAATAGTGATTTATTTCATATAGTCTACTCATTGATCAAGAAAAACTCATATTAAATTATGAAGAGTATGACACATTCCATGACTCGAGTTTAATCTAGGATATTAAGGTTAAAAGGATTAAATTACATTGAAACATTGGTCACGAAAAGGTTGCATCGAATCATCGATCTTATTATTACTTGGGTAGCAGTGATGCATTACTAGATGTCGCTCACTGTTTATAATTTTATAATATGATTATAAAATTATTGCCAACGTAATAATAACCTATAGGGTCACACACAAAGAACGTTATTAAAAGGGAATTAATTTAAATTGTATGGATTTAAATATATCAATATGATTAATAGTATTTAAATCACGAATTTAAATTAAAAGGATGCTTTGTATATGTATATATATTAATTAAGTAAGACTTAATTAAGATATAATATATATATATATATATATATATTCGGATTTTATTTTAATTAGATTAGGGTTTTTGATTAATTCCGATTTATTGCTATATATATGATATATCAGCGCTTTTTGAAAGTTAATAAAAAGAAAAAACCTAGCCGCTCTTAGAGAGAGACTAGAGAAAATAGTTTCGTAAATCCTCATCCTTGGTGGCTAGTACCACGATTCCTTCTTCTGCAGATCGTAGGACGATTCGTGGAGCGTTCGTGTGGATACCGTAGAGACGCAGTTCGTTCGATTTGCGTTGGAGATTCGACCGCATCGTTTAATCGCTTTCTTAATCGGTATAATTTCTAACCACTGAATTAACTATTTTTCGCATGGATCCTGTTTAGGGTTTCGAATTTGGTTTAAATTGTTCTATTTTCGCTATGCGTTTCTGCATCAAAACCCTAAACATAATGTTTTTCATATATCTATGCTTCGTAAATATGTGAAAGACCCGAACCACATTATTGAGTTAGAACCAAACGAGATTGCTGAAGATTTAACGTACGAGGTACCTGTTAAGATCTTGGATAGGAAAGAGCATGTCCTACGCACGAAGGTTATACCACAAGTTAAGGTTTTGTGGAGAAACCATGCTATTGAATAAATGACTTTGGAGTTGGAATTAAAAATGAAAGCGAGGTATCCTCACCTTTTCGAAACACCAGGTACGTACGTCAATTTCGAGGACAAAATTTCATAAGGATGGGAGGTTGTAAGACCCCGACTTATTATAAATAAAATTGAATTTCCTCTAATTATTATTGTGAATAATAAGGTGTTAATTTGATATAATGCTTTGGTTATGGGTGAAATGTGCAAATTTTGCAAAATAAGTAAGTGGTTATAAAATATTCATTGTTGTCAGAGAATATTAGTTTGGTCGTGGAATATTCTTTCTGTCGGGGAATATTCGTACGAGGGCACAGCCATTTGTGGGCCCCATAACGGATAACGATCGGATGAAGAAAATGACAAATTTGAGTTTTTACAAACAACGACGTAGTTATTCCGAGATAACAACGCTGATTACACGGTGGTTAAAATACGATGTCTGGCGTGGTTGCCGCGATGTACGTGGTATTGCACATGCATTGTTGATTTATTGATTCTTACGTGAAGGCACTTTCGATAATTGTTACGATAATTCTTTGCTCAATATTTTTATTTTATTGGTTCAATAATTCTGCGTTGAAATTTTATTTTATTGTTGTTTCAATAACTGTCATTGCACAGTATTTCCCATTATCAGATCAATAATTCATATTATTTGAATAATATTATTAGATAGCATTATTGGCAATGTATAGAAAGTTACATCGAGGAGAGGTTTGGTCACCTAATTAACGCCAAGAAGGAGAATTCCTTATCGGAAAGCCCCTATTTCTGAGGAGCTACTTTGGTTGTCATAATTGTGATTTTGTAATATTATTTGTGAATAATTAATTATTGATTTATATGATAAGGAAATATTTATTTGATGTGGATATAAATGATGGATATATTTATGTGGTTATAAATGAAGGAATTTATGCTAAGGTGTTTTATCAGTATTTTGTCAGAATGGAGGTATTAAAAATCATCCGTTTGTGGATTTCGGATATTTTCTGTTTGGAATTTAGAAAAACTCAAAACTACAAAGTTGTAGAGAATTCGATTTCGTGTGGAATGGACATAAAATTCGTATTTTTCTGATAAACGGGCTATTTTCTATGAATTACTGAATTTTAGAAAATAAAATGATTTTTATTAAATTATGGGTGGGACCTACTTTTATTTTAACATGTGGGCTGCTGGGATTTTTTCAAGAATGGCATGCTAGATGGTCTGATATTGCATGCATAGAAGAAAAGTATATAAATAATATTATTTTATTATTTTAGTCTCCTATGGCGTTCTAGCATTTTTCTATAAATAGACGCTTAGGTTAGAATTAAAAATCACACCAGAAACAAGTTTTCTTTCTCTCTAGATTATCGAGCATATTTTTGTGAGTATTTGGATGAGAGTTGCTATTCAAAGGTAAGTTTACACAACCTATATCCCAAAATTCACCAAAAGTACAGTTATTTTGAAGTAAGGGATGTTATTTTCTTCGTAAATGATATTATTTCTTTCAATATCATTATGCCAAAATATTGGTCTGAACTTTTTATTAAATTTGGAACTTTTTGTGTCGGGGTTACTATTCACGTATACGACACTATTCACGAATACGACACTACTCACCGAAAAATTAAAATTTTCCTTTTTGTCCAAGATGTCTATTATGGTTACTATCTTTGATTGTATCCATGTTTTGATCTTTATTTTTTAATTATGCTTCACAATTGGTTATTATGGAGTATTATTGAACTTGGATAAACTATAATACGAATCCCTAATATTTATTCTTTTATCTCACTAGATTCATTTTTTTAAAGATATTTTTCATCATCCTCAGTCCTAAATGATGATATTCTTGAATATCTTTGGCTTGTAGTGCAAGATGAATGATTAATCGATGAATATCTTTGGCAGTAGTACAAAGATGAACAGTGTTGAGATGAACATGACCAATGGTGATACAAATGAATATCTTTGGCATGTAGTGCAAAGATGAATATTTGATTCAAGAAGTATATTGATTGATGTTACAGGGATAAAATATTGATGATGGACTTTTGAATCTTAGAAGATAGTAGAATTCTTTCTCTACTTGACTCTTCTAATGGATTGTTGTTTCCGCTGCAGTTGTTGATCTAAAACTTGTTGTCTATTATATTTTATCAGATAATTCCCTGTTGAAGACTAATGATAATTTGTTGTATATTATCTTATTCATAATATTCTTTACTGGGCTAGTTGAGCTCACCCTTTTCCTTTTTTGTTCCATTGTTCTTCTCAGGAGGAGAGAATTTAGCAGGAACTAGCCGGGGTATGGAGTGATGATTCAACATAGTTATTTTAGTAGTCCTCACTATTTTGTAAAATAGTGTATCAATAATTGTAATGAGGACTCCTTTTGAGTTTATATACTGTCTATTAGACAATATTTGTATTCAAACTCACAGTATATGTGTTGTCGTATTTTGCACGACAATTGTACTACTGAAGTTGTATTTATTTCTGTACCATGTATTTGGCGACTCAGAATGGGTGATGTATACCTATTTTGGGGGCATCACAGACTATACTTTAAACCGTTTCAAAAATGATCACAAGTCTACATTATTTTATTTTTTTATTTTTTTTCAAAAGCACATAGTGCGTATTTAGCTTGATGTCAAAATTCTGAAGTCTAGCATAGCTAGGAGTTTTGGAACACTTATGTCTCCACTAATAATCATTTGCTTAACAATCCATTTGTTCCTATAATCTTTAATACTCCATTTACACACAACTATACCCAGTTCGTCAAACCACACTTATGAGTTCATTTATTTGCCACAATCATATGAGTTTAAGAACTTGTCCTAGTCAGACCTTTGGCGTCCATTCGCTGAGGGATTCATAAACATTTCATATAACTATGAATCAAGAATGTCACATAAGTATGAGTTTTAAGAACTCGTACTTGAAAGTAGTATGCACACAAGCCAATCATGTTTGATGATAAAGCATATACTTTGTAACAATCTTATTCATTTATTAATAAAAAGTATTAATTTATTAAAGGCTTTTAATTATCTACATGATGCTGTTTTATAATATGTGATAAACCCATAGTTTTAAGCAATGCTTTTAGAATAATGATGATGATCATTCTAATGAGATCTAAATTCTTAGAAAGCTTTAAACTAAAATAGTTCCCAATCATTGGATTACTAAATTGGGGATTAGTGAATCCGGATAGATTGGTACATACGTTGCTTGCTCATTGGATGAGGATGATTGATCTCATGATCATTTGTGTGGAGACACTAAAGCAAGTATGTAGGTGCTTATTAGAGAATAAGTTCACTGAACGTGACTCGCTAAGGAATACCTAATGGAGTTTTACTTACCTGTCAATAGGAATTCATGTAATGATAGTAGTACAAATGATCCTTAGACTTGAGATCATCATAGTATCTTATATATAATGAATTACACTTTGACTTATTCCTTAAGACTCTTAGAGTATATCAAAGGGTATGCTTGGGTGTAATAAGTTGTATATGAAGGTAATGAATGATCAATAAAGAATCTACCACTTCTAGTAAAAAAGGAGAAATGTCCTATGTGATTCGATAAATGACAACCCAGGAATCCTTGGCCAAGGTGGAATGAAATTAGAAAGTAGTTTCTAATTTGCATTCATTAGGAGTTGTGCATTTAAGAGTCGAAATACATATAATTAAATAAAATAAGACTTGACAGTAATTCCATGTCTTATATTTAATTGGGACATTGTATGGTGGAAGGATTGAATTGTACGGTAACTATTTACTCAAAGGTTCTTTTATGATTAATGTTGAAATCTATATTATCTGGAAAGTCGTTGATTGATTGCTAGGGGAGGCTTATCCCTATTGTAGAATAAATATTATTTATTTAAATAAATTAATTATTTAATTTATTTATTTAAATAAGATTAGAATTGTTCTAATTGATTTATTCACAATAGGTTTAATATGGAGAACCTAAAGGGTCACACCATAAAAAGGAAGAATAATTATTTAAGAAGTTAATGGCATAATCGTAATAATATGTTATGTATATTTAATTTAATCTATGGTGATAGAATAAATTAAATAGCTTATTATTTATTATTTAATATTTTAGAAATATTAAATATAAATTAATAAGAGGAGTCTTATTAATATTATTACAATTATTATTATTTTAATTTCTAAAAGAGTTTAGGAATTAATTTAATATAAGTACTCTCATTTATTCCTAGTAGGATTAGGAGGGAAAATTAATTAAAGGAGTTTAATTAATTATCCCTAATAAGATTAGGGAGCCCATTTAATTAAAAGAGTTTAATTAAATAATACCTTATTTTTAATAGGGTTACTTGATATCTTTATAAGAGGAGTCTTATATTAGATATTAAGAATACGTAATAATTCCAATGGTTGGAGAGTACGCTCCTTTTCTATAGAGATAGAAAAACTAGGGTTTAGCCAACCACCCATATTCTTGAATCTTTTTCTTTCTTGGTGGATCACCTCTAGAGGCCAAACACTTGGGTGGCTAACGTTGATCAAAGGAAGGAACAAACCCGGTGGATTCAAGTTGAGCGAAAAAAGGATTGGAGGTGAACTTGTACGAGGAAGCTCGATCTTCAGGGTATGATTCTTATTCATTATCTTTTTCGTTTAATTAATAATTGTGCATAAAGGGTGATCCGGGTATATGGTTTGTAAAAATTTTAAACTCTGATTTTTACACGTTTCCACACTTTTTATGCAATTTGATTGCGTTCTTGAATATTACAAACCTAACAGTGGCATCAGAGCCAAACCTTTATGCGAATTATTAATTATTTTAATTTGATATGTATATCGATATGTGTTTAGAACAATTTAATTGGGCATAATTTTATTGTATAAAATTTATTTAATAAAAAAAAACGCAAAATTTTTTTTAAAGGGGCTTTGCGAATTACGGAATCTGATTCACGTGGCCTGTTTTTTTTTCGGTTTATATATATATGATATGCACGAATCACGAAAAACAATAAATAAAAAACGGCAGCGTGGACAAGGGAATGTTGCTTTGATTCTACAAAGATATTCATGTATTAGTATATATATATATATATATATATATATATATATATATATATATATATATATATATATGATATATTATATATATTAGTTACAAATCAAACAATGTAAATAGTGAGCGGAAATCAAGTAATTTGGATTCAAATAATTATATATATATATATATATATATATATATATATATATATATTAACTAAGTTAATATATATGTATTATATATATATATGTTATTTTTAATTATTTTATAATTAAAATAAAATGTTTATTTTAATTTTAAAATTAAATTTCATGCTAACTAATTAGAGTTGGAATTGGATTTCAAGATAACTAATTAGAGTTGAAATTGGATTCTATTTTTCCTTAAATAAAGGAGTTTATTTTGATATGAAATTAGATTTCATATTATTCAAAAATAAAAGGTTTATTTGTGAATAGGAAAAAGAATCATCTTTCCTTAAATAAAGGAGTTTATTTAGATATGAAATAAGATTTCATATTATTCAAAATAAAGGAGTTTATTTGTGAATAGGAAAAGATAATCAAGTGTTTCCTTTAATAATTTTTTTATATGGAATTGGATTCCATAATTAATTAAAATAAAGGAGTTTATTTTGATTAAAATTTTGATTAAAATAAAATAGTTTATTTTATTCAAAATTAGATAAATTAAAATAAAATAGTTTTATTTTGATTTAAATTTGGATTAAAATAAAGGAGTTTATTTTGATTCAAAATTAGATTTTATACTAACTAATTTTGCCCATTAAATGATATCAATATATATATTGAATGTTTGTTATTCATAAGATGAATGTTATTTATTGATGCATATGGTGATGTGTATGATAATAAATGGGATTGATTATGGACTATTAACCAATGTGATTGGATTTTATTTTAGTTGGATGCATGAATGTATGGGTTTTATTAAATGGGAATTACAGATACCTGCCTCTTCTCTAATTTTTCTTAATGTAAATTCTATCTCCTCCTATGTACTTCCCCTTGACTACTGATCAAGGTTTCTATTTATTTTAAATAATTTTGTAATAGGAATAGTTAGAATTAATTTTGAAAAATTGGAGATCAAGGGGCAAGGAGCGCTTGAAGACCCGTTTGTAATGGAGCCAGAATTAAATGTAATAGTTATATTTAAATATTATTTCTTGCACCCCTAGGGTTTGACCTTTTGGTTCATTTGGTGGCTCTAGTGAACCAAACTAGAATAAAAGTCCATAATCAATTCGGGTAGAATATAGTATTCTATATGTGCATGCTAGTATTATATATATTATATATTATGCAAACATGCTTCGCATGTTTAATAATATATACGCGTATTTATATATATATTTGCATGCGCTAAACAAGATGAGACAAATAATAACAAATCCTCAAAGTTTTTTTTATATTAAGTCTTAAGCGTTCAAAGATATTTAGAATATCGAACGTCGCTTCTAGCATGATAAAATTAATAGAGTATTAAATATTTAATATGAGTTTGTTGTGTCACCACAAGGTAAGTATTAAGTATTTAAGATGTTAATTTATCACATTTGATGCTTATAAAGAAAATTGAACAATATTGTTTTGTTGTGTCACCACAAGGCGATATTTTTTCTTTTTGAATATATGGAAGTGCTAGGTTGGACTTAACTTAGATAATTTTGATTCGGATGTGCCACCACTTGATCAAAATAATCTAAGAGGCAAAACATAAGGAGTTACATGTTGATGTAATTGACAAGGAGTTATCTACCTATTTATTTATATATAGTTTGTTGTGTCACCACAAGGCTATATATATTTGAAATGGGATCCTTATTCTCACTAGCAAATCTTTAATTAGATTTTGCTGAACTATATAAGTGAGGGTAATATAGTTTGAAGAAAATAGTGGGAGATACCAATTTAAAACAAGACCTAAATTATTTTGGTAATTAATAAAAGAATGTATGTTAAAAAAATTTTAATTACAAATTCATTTACAGAATTTTACAATGTCTAAAATTACTATCATCTGCGAAGCATATTAGATGCTAAATTAACGGGCAATCAATTAAACTGATTGGTTAAGGAATTTGAGAATAGTTCTCATAGTGAAAAGTTATCTTATGTCCTTAATACGTCTATCCTGCGAATGGTTGCGAGATAATGCCTCTGAGAAAGACATTGCTACTTTTAGAAAGTGGCAAGATGATGCACAAATTGGCTCAATGCATCATGCTCGCATCTATGAGTAACGAGCTTGACGTCGATGAAACTATGGATGCTTCTACTATTCCCGCACATCAAGTAGTTGATGGTGAGGAAAGTGGGGCCGATAGATATCGAGATATCTAAGGAGCTCTTCCGATCTAGAATGGCCAATGGCACTATAAATGCACGATAAAAGTTCTTAACATAATCAATTTGATTGATCGAATTAGACAACTGGTTTTGTCATGGATGGAGAGTTGAGCCAAGATTTGATCTTGCACTCACTCCGGACTCCTTTCACAATTGTTGTGAATTTTCATATGAACAAGCTAGATATCGACCTCGTTGATTTGCTTAACATGTTGAAAAATGTTGAGAGCCACTTTCAACCAAGAAAGACCAAGTCTTACTGTTAGGGGCCAAAGGATCTTCTGAAAAGAAGAAAGATTCAAAGAAGGTAAATAGAAAGGCAAAATAGAGGATAATAAGAACAAAACTGATTTGGATAGCAAAGGAGTTTGCTTCCACTGCAATAAGCCTGGACACTGGAAGGAAACTGCGAGAAGCATCTTGCAGAGGCTAACCAAAGAAGCTTAGTGAAGTTTCGGTTACAAATATTATTTTGTTCATGGTTGAAATAAATTTTTCTTTAAGTCAAAGTTCTACTTGGGTATTGGATACCGACTTTGGTTATCATAAATATAGATTTATGAAGGGACCAAGCGAAGTAGTAAAAGCTAAACAAATATAAGTAATCCTATGTGTGGAAAATGAAGAAAAGGTTCTTTGCATTAGCCATAGAAACTTATAGTTTAGCAATGCCTACGAGCAAATCTATTAAGTCGATAAGTTGTTATTGTATTCCATTCTTGTTAAAATATTATTTCCATTTTATTGTTGGACAATGAAAACTTTGGTATTATAATTAAGAACAATTGTTGTTCTATTTATAATAATAATGTTTTGTATAGAATCGGAATATTACTTAATGGATTTTGTATACTTGACTTACGTGAAAAATTATTTTGTAAATTGAACAAACTAGTATAAGAAAAGGAGATGATCATTCAAAGAGTTGAATGTATGTATTTGTTGAAATACAAGTGTGAATTATTTGAAAGGTTCAAGAATTGAGGAAGTGAAACAAATTGGCAAAGTATTAAGATTCTTTGATTAGATCAAGGAATAAATACTTGTGCAATAAGTTTCTAGATCATCTCAAATGGTTTTCTCATAATGGGCGCCTCTCGATACACAATAATTGATTGATGTATCCGAAAGGAAAAATCATACCTATTTGGACATGAGTGCGGTCTATAATGATTTTACCGACATTCCAAAGATCCTTCTCAGGATCATGTCCTAGAAATGGTACGCATATCTACTGAAAAGGTAACCTCAAAATCCAACCCCAAGACTCCATAAAAGTTATGGACAGGGAGGATTCCTAATCTTAAGTATGTTAAGATAAGGGGTTGTCCAACTTATGTGAAACAGGTTTGAAGGATAAGCTTGGGACAAGATTTGACATGTACAGATTTGTGGGACATCCTAAAGTAAGTTTAGGGTATATATTCTATAATTCTACTTAGCAAAAGGTGTTTGTTACGAAACACGCTGCCTTCTAAGATAAAGGTGTTTATCATTAAAAGGGGCTAGTGGGAGGATAATAGATCTTGAAGAGTTCAAGAACCACAAAATACTATAAGTCAAATAAGAGGAACACAGAGATAGACCTATTATACCATATTGAATCGTAAATCTTGGAATAGTCACCAAAGATACCTAGGAGGTATGGATTCATCATGGATGATGATGATGAGGTACGATCATAGAAGATGATGTTCCGAGTTACATCTGATGAGTAAGAGTTCTAGTGTGTACAAAAGGGTCGATGGAGCGTCATTGAAACTTCTAGTATTATATGTTGATATACTACGGATGAGGAATTACATACCAATGCTACAATCGGTAAAGATAAAGTTGTCTAAACATTCCTCCATGAATGATTTGGAAGAGTATCTTAATTGGGATATAAATCTATATAGATAGATTTAAGAGGATGCTCGAATTAACCCAAGAACGTATATTCATTTGATGCTAAAGTCGTTTAGCATGGCAAACTCAAGAGATGTCTCATGTCGATGAGCTATGGAGTGTATCTCTCTTAATAGTCCCCACGGACTCACGAAAAGAGAGGTGCGTGAGTGACAATCATCATGCTTTAAATGAAATATACGAGACCTGATGTTGATCGGTCATATTATGGAGAAGTTTACTATGAGTCGGTGAAAACATCTTAAAGTGCTTAACCTAGGCACTAAGGATGTGATCATATTCATGGTGGGTCTTAATTAAAACTAGAGGGCTTAATGCTCAAGTTTTTCAGAGCAGACCAAGACGACATAAAAATCCACTTTAAGGTAAAGGGTTACCTTGAATAAAGGTGCGATGAATTAGAAAGGTTCCAAACAATGAAAGAGTTCTTTGGTTTAGTGATAAAGACAAAGTATATAGCTATAAATGATGCCGCAAGTTGATTGTTTGGATTAAAAGTTCATTCTGAGTAACTAGGAATAGTTCCTAAGTCTCATCTTGGATCTAAACATATGTTGTGGCACTTTCATTTGATTATTAGAATCATTGAAAGATGGGAAATCACTATAGAGATAGTGGAATCTCATGAACAACATTACATATCCATTAACTAAAGCTTATCCAACAAACAGGATAATCGTCACTTAGAGAAGAAGAGTATGAGATACCATGACGATTGGCTTTAGTGCAAGTGGGAGATTGAAAGTAGTATGCACACAAGCCCAATCATGTTTGATGATAAAGCATATACTTTGTAACAATCTTATTCATTTATTAATAAAAGTATTAATTTATTAAAGGCTTTTAATTATCTACATGATCTTTGTTTTATAATATGTGATAAACCCATAGTTTTAAGCAATGCTTTTAGAATAATGATGATGATCATTCTAATGAGATCTAAATTCTTAGAAAGCTTAAAACTAAAATAGTTCCAAATCATTGGATTACTAAATTGGGGATTAGTGAATCCGATAGATTGGTACATCGTTGCTTTGCTCATTGGATGAGGATGATTGATCTCATGATCATTTGTGTGGAGACACTAAAGCAAGTATGTAGGTGCTTATTAGAGAATAAGTTCAATTTGAACATTGACTCGCTAAGGAATACCTAATGGAGTTTTACTTACTTGTCGATAGGAATTCTGTAGTGATAGTAGTCTGAAATGATCCTTAGACTTGAGATCATCATTGTATCTTATATATAATGAATTACACTTTGACTTATTCCTTAAGACTCTTAGAGTATATCAAAGGGTATGCTTGGGTGTAATAAGTTATATATAAAAGTAATGAATGATCAATAAAGAATCTACCACTTCTAGTAAAAAAAAAGGAGAAATGTCATATGTGATTCGATAAATGACAACCCAGGAATCTTTGGCCAAGGTGGAATGAAATTAGAAAGTAGTTTCTAATTTGCATTCATTAGAGTTAATGCATTTAAGAGTCGAAATACATATAATTAAATAAAATAAGACTTGATAAAGAATTCCATGTCTTATATTTAATTGGGACATTGTATGGTGGAAGGATTGAATTGTACGGTAACTATTTACTCAAAGGTTCTTTTATGATTAATGTTGAAATCTATATTATCCGGAAAGTCGTTGATCGCTAGGAGGCTTATCCTATTGTAGAATAAATATTATTTATTTAAATAAATTAATTATTTAATTTATTTATTTAAATAAGATTAGAATTGTTCTAATTGATTTATTCACAACCTAGGTTTAATATGGAGAACCTAAAGGGTCACACCATAAAAGGAAGAATAATTATTTAAGAAGTTAATGGCATAATCGTAATAATATATTATGTATATTTAATTTAATCTATGGTGATAGAATAAATTAAATAGCTTATTATTTTATTATTTAATATTTTAGAAATATTAAATATAAATTAATAAGAGGATTCTTATTAATATTATTACAATTATTATTATTTTAATTTCTAAAAGAGTTTAGGAATTAATTTAATATAAGTACTCTCATTTATTCCTAATAGGATTAGGAGGAAAATTAATTAAAGGAGTTTAATTAATTATCCCTAATAAGATTAGGGAGCCCATTTAATTAAAAGAGTTTAATTAAATAATACCTTATTTTTAATAGGGTTACTTGATATCTTTATAAGAGGAGTCTTATATTAGATATTAAGAATACGTAATAATTCCAATGGTTGGAGAGTACGCTCCTTTTCTATAGAGATAGAAAAACTAGGGTTTAGCCAACCACCCATCTTCTTGAATCTTTTTCTTTCTTGGTGGATCACCTCTAGAGGCCAAACACTTGGGTGGCTAACGTTGATCAAAGGAAGGAACAAACCCGGTGGATTCAAGTTGAACGCGAAAAAGGATTGGAGGTGAACTTGTACCTGAGAAAGCTCGATCTTCAAGGGTATGATTCTTATTCGTTATCTTTTTTGTTTAATTAATAATTGTGCATAAATGGTGATCCGGGTATATGGTTTGTAAAAATTTTAAACTCTGATTTTTACACGTTTCCGCACTTTTTATGCAATTTGATTGCGTTCTTGAATATTACAAACCTAACAGTACTTAACCTTATAGTCTCTACCTATAACCTATCTATATGTTCTACACATGAGAAAGGAATCACTCTCTTAACATGCATATAGAAAATAGCGCGACACAAACATTTCAAGGATTATCATTGCCAGAAATAAGTAGTTTTTACACCAAGTACAATTCCCCGCCCACACAAGGAATCATACAACTTAGCCGCTAACAGGAGTCCTTAATTGAAATCCCCACTTAATTCTAACTCCCTTCTCAATACGAATTTCATTCAACTCGTATTCATAATTCTTTCCTGAATCTAGACCAATTCATAGTACAACTGACACTCGGCAATCTTGTTGTAAACTTGTCAATCATTCGCTTGATCCTTCTCCATACTATAACCTTATCTGATCATGGGGTGATCTCATCATATATATTACGATTTATTTCTATATCTATGATCATTTTATTTTACGATCTTCTATCTCTGAACTTTTAGTCTTTTAGACTCTATCTGCTCATAACTGCTATTCAACTTTATTATCAGAGTTAGGGAACTCTGTATCTTATAACTCGCCGAGATTCGTCTTTGAATCTTACCAACCAACTAACTCTATGTGAGTTAGATCTTATCCTAATCACTGTGGTTATTAGTCTCATGTATTCCTACCTAAGGTTCATAACCAACAGCTTTGATACCAACTGTGAGGGCCCCGAATCCGGGTCCCGAATCACCGCGGATCCAGTTTAATCATTCTATCACTATTACTATTATTTGCGAAAGATATAAACATAAATTGTTTATCAAATAAACTTACACACTTTTCCCCAAGGTCGAGTATTCTTAACTTATACACAATTCATAACCTAACTAACATACAATGTTATTATCATACAATACTATTATATTTTAATTTGCATTACGTAAACTAAAAATTTGGGCTGTCGTCTTTGACCTTTCCTTGTATCCGAGCGCATTAAATGCTTAATCGCAAGGTTTTATATCATGATATAGCAAGGGTGAGCATAAGATTGCCCAGCAAGTTTAAGTTCAATAATTTAACGATATATCATGATTGAAAGAATCTGAATAATAAAATCGGCTATAATTCAACAATATAATTGTGAACTAGCGAGAACAAACTTTTATTGAACAAGTATATATATGAACAAATATATCTCGAACCAGAAGGGTAATGAAGGTGATCGACCTTTTATACGACTTATACATGCAATATGTACAGAGTACAATTCTACATGGCAATCAAAGAATGATTATCCATAAGCATATCTGAATGAAACAACTCTAAGTAGAGTTAAGTAAAACAAACTTGCTCGAATTTGATTATCAAGCATGAATTTATAACGCTTTATCCGAAGACCTAATATTAGTAATATAGATCTCCAATATTAGTATATTATCATCACAATATAATACTATTATATATATAGATATACATAGAATAACCTAAACACATAACGCATAACACATAACCCTATCAATCTATAACACACATAAGACTCGGTATCAAGTTAAACTATTGCAGTCTGAGTTGAACCCGACACAAATCTGAAATCCCGACGGTCTAGTCGGACAAATCTAGAGTTTAAGTTCAATTAAACTCTGCCTAACACTTAACAATTATCTCAGATAATTTTATTATCATTCAAAATAATTTTTATAAGCTCATAATAATTTTTAAATAATTATTATCATTTATCTTCATTTTTAAATCATTAAAACGTATTTATACGAATTAAATATCACATAATTCTTTTATCATTAATATTTATTTATTATCAAATATTAATGAAATACATGTCGTAATATTATAATATATTTTATAATATCACAAAGTATTTTAATACTTTAAAATCATATTTATATAATTTTAAACACTTAAATCCATTATCCGATAATTTCTTTGAATATTAAAATATTAATATTTTCATGACAAAATATCAAAAGTTATATTTTATAACTTAAAATATTTTTCTAACACTTAAATCTATTTTATATGATTTATAAAACATTAATTCTATTTTTCTATAATTTATTTAATATATTTAGTAAATAAATTAATTAACATTAATATTGATTAATTAATAAAATTCATCACAAAATATTAAAAGTCATTAAAATTACTTAAAATATTTTTTTATACCATAATATTATTTTTCATGATTTTTTATATATAAAATCATTTTAAAATAATTTATTTAATATTATAATTAAATAAATTAAATACCATTTATATTCCAAAAATATTAAATATTTATGAAATATACTCAAAATAATTAAAAACTATTTTTCAGACTTTAAAATAATTTTTTGTAATTTATTTTGTATTTTTAATAATTAAAAACTATTTATTTCGATTTAATTAATTAAAATAATCATTTTTGGAAAATAATAATTACAAAAAGGCCCTATAGCGACAGACCCGTCGTTATAGGTGTTCTTGAGCCTATTCTTGAGCTTCATGTCAGACTTCGAGAGGCTTGGTTTGACCAGTAATAACTCTTTGATAAATAGGTTTCTGGACGGGGTTAAGTGTTATAATCATAGTATAAGTGTAATACTACAACTATCAATCAAGATCCTGGCCAATAGACAACATATCAGATAGATCTAAGCTCATCAATTCACTGTCAGACATGTTCTTCAATTTCTGGGTTTTCCAGAATTGAAGAACAGTCGAGGTACCCACTTTCCAATCCTTATAACTTGCAAATTGGGCTTGATTTGTACGATATAAAGGTTGAATCATGAAGTAGGGATGTCAAGGTACATGTATACCAATACATAACTCTGATAATAAAGTTGAACAGTAGTTATGAACAGATAGAGTCTAAAAGACTAAAAGTTCAGAGATAAAAGATCGTAAAACAAAACGATCATAGATATAGAAATAAATCGTAATATATATGATGAGATCGCCCCATGATCAGATAAGGTTATAGTATGGAGAAGGATCAAGCGAATGATTGACAAGTTTACAACAAGATTGCCGAGTGTCAGTTGTACTATGAATTGGTCTAGATTCAGGAAAGAATTATGAATACGAGTTGAATGAAATTCGTATTGAGAAGGGAGTTAGAATTAAGTGGGGATTTCAATTGAGGACTCATGTCAGCGGTTAAGTTGTATGATTCCTTGTGTGGACGGGGAATTGTACTTGATGTAAAAACTACTTAGTTTTGGCAATGATAATCATTGAAATATTTGTCTCGCGCTATTTGTTATATGCATGTTAAGAGGGTGATTCCTTTTTCATGTGTAGAACATATAGATAGGTTATAGGTTAATATCTCACATCTGTACTGTCAATACTAGCTTATTTTAATATTAATGTTATTTAATTTATTTAATTAGTGTATTAAATAAATTAGAGAAAATTGATTTTAATTATATAAAAATTATTTTAAATAAGAATAAAGTATTTAAAAATATTTTGAGTTATAAAATGTAATTTTAATATTTTTTTAGAGAATTTTCATTAATAATCTAATGTTGATGATATTAGATTTATTTAATTATTAAATTAAATAAATAAGTTAAAAATGATTTTATTGATTTAAAAATAATTTTAAATGAGAATAAAGTATTAGAAAATATTTTGAATATAAAATATAATTTTCAATATTTTTGGAGAATTCTCATTAATAAATTAATATTAATGATATTAGATTTATTTAATAATTATATTAAATAAATGAATTAAAAATAATTTTATTGATTTAAAAATCATTTAAAATGAGAAATTGATTTTAAAATATTTTAAGATATAATAAATAACTTTTAATATTTGGATAATAATTTCATTAATATTTAAATATTAATGGTGATGGTTTAAAAATGATTTTATTTATTTTAAATATCATTTAAGTAGAATATTGATGATTTAAAAATATTTTAAGTTATTAACAATAACTTTAATATTTTGACAAGTATGTTATTAATATTTTTATATTATTAAATATTAATGATAATAAGATTATTTGATAATTAAATAATTCAAAAATGATTTAAGTGTTTGAAAAAATATTATAAATTATAATAATTATTTATAAATTATTAAAAGCTTCCGAAAAATATTATAAACGATATTTGACTTATCTAAAATAATATTGAAGCTTAGAGACCAAGTTTATTTGACAATCAATGTGTAAATAATCGGATAAGGTGACCAGAACACCGAGAATGGACCGAAGTCAAACCAGACTAAACTAGTTAGACTTGATAAGTGTTTATATAGGTTATAAACATTGATGTGACTATGTGATAATGTGTCTAGGAGAAGTATTGACGGTAAATTACAGTATTGTGTGTGGTGAATTATTGTGCTAATTGTGAGACCAATATTGTGATTATAGGTCTTTCAAACGCAGATAAGTATATTGTGTAGCTGTAATCAACGCGGAAGGCAAGTTTCCTAACTCAACCTTGAGTTATATTTATTCAATTATTATAGTGGTTAATTATTATTGATTAGACCACGTCCAAGAATTTATTGTTGATTATTCGCAGTTAGTGCATGTTTAATAATTCAAATTGAATTACTGATTCGAAAAATATACATTCATAGAATAACTGTTGTTGGATATTCATATTCGTAGAAGCTAGTATTGACAGTACAGATGTGAGACCCCAGATTTTATGAATAAAGATTTAATTTTCTCAAATTTTTTTTTTGAATATTATGGTGTGGATTTGAGAGTGTTATAGTTGTGGGTAGTATTTATAAAATTTGAAAAGTATGTAAGTTGTTGTATAATATTCGATTGGTCGGGGAATATTCTTTTTATCGGGGAATATTCGTACGACAATACAATCATTAGTGGACCCCACAACAGAATTATTGTCGGATTGAAAAAATGACAAAAATATTTTTATGAAAATGACGGCGAAAGTTTATCCGTTAACTGTTTAAACACTCGGTGTTAAAAGAAATGCGATGTCTGGCGTGGTTACATAGTAGCACACAAGTATTGATTATTGATGTTTACGTGAGAAGTCACTCGGTTTTTGTTTTATTAGTATTATTAATGTAATAAAATGTAAAAGCTTTTTATATAAAATGTAATACTTTTATAAAGTTATTTGTTTTATTAGACAATAATTAGAATATATTATATTTTATTATGCATAGTGCCCGCGCATAGTGTTTTGCATAGTAAAATCTTTTTATATAAAATGTAATACTTTTATAAAGTTATTCTATAAATAGAATATATTATATTTTATTATGATAGTGTTGCATAGTGCTTGTATAGTGTTTTGCATAGTAAAATCTTTTTATATAAGACAGAATATTTTTATAAAGTTATTCGTTTTATTAGATTATAAATAGAATATATTATATTTTATTTAAAAGATTTTGCTTTAAATATGGACCGTCCAATTAAAAGTAAATCAATCTGGACCATTCATGAATTAGTTATTATACAGTCCATTCTTCTATAAATAGAAGCTCATTCTTTCATTATTTCTTACGAATTCACTGAAACTCTAGAGAGAGAAACTATAGAGAGAGTTCTTCTTCTATAATCTTGAGCGTATTTCTTTAGAGTTTAAGAAAGCTTTGAGTATAGTGCAAGTTTTCTTCGAGTATATCCTCGCCCTACCAGTCGGAATACTCTTCTTTTACGATAAGGGATATTACTTGTTGTACCCGCAAAGAGTATTATTTCTTTTGTATTCATGAAGAGAACTTCTGTTATTCCATTCTTTATTATTCTGTTGGAATAACCTATATACGCGGGCTACCCTATATTTGGTGAAATTCTTCTGTTATTCAATTCTTTATTATTATGTTGAAATAACATGTATATGCGAAGTACTACATACATGGTGAAATTCTTCTATTATTCCATTCTTTATCATTCCGTTGGAACATCCTGTCTGTGCTTTACGCATGACCTGGTTCCGTTATTTATTATTCCGTTGGAACATCCCGCATGCGTAACTTTTACGCATGACCGGTTCTATTATTTATTATTACATTGGAACATCCATACAATGCGTTTACGCATGACTGATTCCGTTATTTATTATTACGCTTGAAATAACACTCGTCTGTCTTGCTTCTATCGCATGTCTGGTGATTTCTTTTGTTATTCCATTCTTTATTATACTCAGTTGATTAAAGTTTTGACTTCTATACTCCATGAAATTAGTGGAATATCCTAGATGTTTGCGCTTCATCCAGTATCTTTTCATGGAAATATTCTTCTGAGCATTCTTGAATTTTACTCTACAAAGAAGTATCATGTTGACAATTTAGACGTTATTGGTTCCTGGATAAATTAATTCTTGAACTTGTTTTTTTGAATTATTATGTCATTGTCATCATCCTCGTGTTTATATTATGTTGAAAGTCATATGTGGCCTGTAGTGCATAGATGGACTTGGTATGATTATGACCAGGGATTATTCGATATAATCATGGCCGTAATGTTACAAATGATGTGGTAAAAAGTCCTCATTGGCCCGTAGTGCATTGAGGGACAGTTTTTGGTATGATTATGGCTATGGATTCTCTTCGGCCAAGGGTGCAAAGATGAATTATTTTATGACATGATCAGGACCGTTGATGAAAACACGATTATCTTTGGCCCGTAGTGCATGGATAATTCGTGGTCGTGATATTAACGAATATCCTTAGCCGTAGTGCATGGATAATTCAGTGATATAGATTGATTATCGAGCTGAGTCTCAGCGATGAAATATAAATTCATGAATGTGATATTAACGAATATCCTTGGTCGTACTGCAGGGGTGATTCGATGATGTGGATTATTTATTAAGCTGAGTCTCAGCGATAAAATATTTTATACACTTTTAATTAAGTAGAAGATAGTAGATATCATGCTCTACTTGACTCTTCTAAAATGCAGTTGTATGTCTTTGGCCTGTAGTGCAAAGATGAATTGTTAATGAATATCTTTGGCCGTAGTGTAAAGATGAATTTATTAGTATGATTATGAGCAGGAATTTTGATTTGGTATAACCATGATTTTTGATGTTTCAGGTGAAGATAGGTGATGAAAATTATCTTCGTCCTGGTTGTGAAGAGGAATTTAGAACCACAATTATGATTATGAGTTATTCATATGATTGTAGACAGAAATTGTTGATTTGTTTTACAAGGATAAAACATTGTTGGTGGAATTTTAACATGGAGAAGATAATAGACCTTATGGTCTATTTGACTCTTCTAATGGATTGCTCGTTCCGCTGCAACTATGGTTGAAAACTTTTATCATCTACCATATGTTCTAAATCTCTGATTTATTAATGATGAAGGCTGTTGATGGTGTACATTAGCTTTAGTCATGATATTCTTTACTGGGCTAGTTGTGCTCACCTTTCTGCTTCACAATTACTTTCAGGTACTAAGAGTGTTGCCGGGTCGAGTAGGGATAACAAGGGAATAGAACGGTGGTCTCTAGCTGTGGAGGTTCTCCCTAAACAATATAGAAAAGTGTGTTGTATTCTATACATCATTTAGTAGTTATATTTGGTGAATCAAATAGGGTGAGGCGAACCCAACTTTGGAAGGGTGTTTTGCCACTATCATACAAGATGTCTAATGACATACAACCTCGTGTTCTCAAAAGACATGGTTGTGCACATCCACTTGCTGAATATATCTATGAGCACTACCTATATGATCATGGATTTTATTTGAAATATAATTTTCACTTGGAGACAACGGAGATATTTATATGTCAAGAGAAGACTCACCATTGGAAAGAAGATGATAGTAATCTTCTTGTTTTTCTTTGGGGACTTTTGGGTCAACCAAGGATAATTCTGTGGATATATGATATCTATCATAACCTAGACGCATGGCCTCCCATGTACGAACGTTTCATTGAGCACTTCCCAAAGATTTTAATTCCTAAAACAGTGTTTGACTATACTTTTATGTAAAGTATCATTATAAGGTTGTAGTCGAGGTACCATGAGAGTTACATACATTTGTATTAAAATTCATAGATAACTGTGGTCGTATTCTATACGACAGCTCAACAGTTGTATAAATGAAGTTGTATTTAAATTTTGTACCATGTATCTGGCGACTCAGAATGGGTAATGTATACCTAATTTTGGGGGCGTCACAACAGATAATTCCTGTTTATTGTCAAATTATGTTGAGAAATGTTTTAGCTAATTGTTTTGGCTAGACGAAAATTTGTTAGAACTTGATAGGTTTGAGAAGAGAAGTGATTAGATATTGAAATCATTGTGTTTCGTTGTTAAATCAAATTTTGATTCAAAGACTGGGAAGAAGAACCTTTTATATAAAGGGAACATTTTAGGTCGTATATTTGGCCATTGCGCACTGTTAAGTATTATGCATAATATAGGGTATAATAAAGTTGATCACTTGTTATACTTGCAGAGGGGTATGATTTAATCTTTATGATTATCTGATACTCCTGCGTATGTATCAAAGTAAATCTTTGATAGATACCCGAGAAGAGAAGTTCTAGATCCAATGGATCGCTTAGCATAAATATGGAAAATATTCCACTTTGTTATAGCGTAGAATTGATTCTTGTTTATTCAATAGAATATCGTAGAAACTCTGAAAGTGTTGTACTCTTTCATTATCAGATTATTGCATTGCCTAGAATACGAGAAGACTTGTTATTGATTAACGAATTGTTCAGCTAATTCAAAGTTCCCCGAACTTTGGTATCATTACATCAAATTAGAGAGTTTGATATTCTTGATTCGTATATATTCATTATATGTCTTACTTGCGGGAAAAATTTGTTGCTCACCCTTGCTAAATAAAACTTTTCAGCTAGGGACGAAGTTGCATAAGGTGTTGTGAAGAATAGAGCCAAAAATGCTGGAGTAGTTATAATAAACGTATTATTATGTTATGTTTGTAAACACTTTTTGTATATCTAAGGGGTATGTTTGTAATTTTAAGGTTAGCGGACCTGGGACTAATGTATTAACAAAATATGTTAATGTGATATGTAATACTTTCTATATAAATGGGTAGTTAGATGTTATTATATTGTGGATCGTGAGCACCAAATTCGGGGGTCAGGTAACCTGGATTTGGGGGTGTCACAGGTTGGTATCAAAGAGTTATAAAGACTTGTATGTGTAGTAAACATACCAGTCTACAAGATAAACACAAAAACATAAACTAAACACTAACACACAACAAGATTTGAAGCTCACACAATCTTGTCAGACGAAATCTGGAAATCTGGGCTGCCCAGATTTCAGTTTTCGTGGTGGGTCAACGTCTTTTGATCGCTTGTAACTTTCGATCTACACATGATCTGGACTTGATTCAAGTATCAGATCAAAGACCATACAACATACTACAAGTATAAAATCTTAAAACACAAAACAAATTAACAGAGAAGAATCTAGAGGCTCTGACTTTCGGTTGTCAGGCTATTTTTTCAAGTTTTCCAGATTTGATAAATCTTTAATTTCAAGCATCTAAATGATATGGATCTAAGTTTTGGCAACCCAGATCATCAAGTGACACCCTCTAACACATATCTAAACAACAAACAACAACATTAACTTAAGATCACAAATTTTGAAATTTTAGGGTTTTATACCTTATAGGCTATGATCTTTGATTTCTGACTTCATGATCTGATCTAGGCTAGCAATGAACTGATTATGGCTTATCTTATCTCACTCTCTCACTCTAAATTTCGAAGTTTGAAGAGAGAGAAGGTCTAGCTTGTTTTTCTAAGTAAAGTAAGAAATGTTTCTTTCATTTCTAAATTATAAGCTTTGATGCAATGTATGTGGCTAAGTAGCTGTCAAATATTAGCTGATTGGTGTTGCAATAAGTCACATGGAGTGGTTGTAGTTGGTGAACCACCCACATTTGGCAAGATTTGCACTCTAGCTAATTAAAATATGAAAAAGGGCATAAATGTCATTTTCCATGCAACTTTTATTCTAGAATTGTCATTTGATGAAACCCTTAGGTTTTAGGGTTTGAACCCTTAGGGTTTAGGGTTTAACCCTTAACTTTGTAATTTAATTTCTAAGATTTCCGAATTTCGGTTTTAAAAATAGAAAATTAATATTTCTAAATTATAATTAAAATATTCTAATTGTATTAAAATTTCTTAATTGTAATTTAAATCTTGCTAATTAGGATTAGTATTTTGCTAATTAAGCAATTAGGGTGAAAATGGTCATTAGGGTTTATAACCCAGAATTAGGATTCTAAATAAAAACATAATTTTCTAATTTATAAATTAGATTTAAGTAATTAGATTAGGATTTTCTAATTACTTATAAATTGAAAATTAGGATTAATATTTCCTAATTAACATTAAAATTATTAAATCAACAATTAGGTTTTCTCTAATTATAAATTAGGATTTCTAATCCATAAATTAGGGTTTAAAATTTGAAATTAGGGTTTGCTAAATAATTAAGTTTTACCCTAATTGATATTATAATTAATAGAATTTGAGCATTATAATTATCTTTTAAGTTCCCAAATTAGGGTTTTAAAATTCTGAATTAGGGTTTCGGATTCCCGAAACTGAAATTAGGGTTTTCGAACCGGTTTGTAGGGTTTCTTGTTAATCGTAAGAATTTTTTAACCGAACGTTGACGTTCTTAATATATACCTAGGGTTTGTTACAGACATCGTTTATATGGTCAACCCTTGACCCTTAACCACATACTGTACACATATACAACCATATACACAGACCATATTCACGTATTCCCTTAATCATGAATAATTCACCTAAATCCTTCACAGAATTTTGAAATCCTCAAAATTCCTTCTTAAAAATATCAAACGCATACACTTATTTTCTGTCTAGGTTCTAATATTGAACCTTAAATCAATTAATTAAAATTTTCTAATGTCACATAAATTATACCTCCTTGATGCTTAAATTGAATTCTCTCTATATCTGATTATGCTCCCTCAATGCTTTAGCAACCCTCACTCTCTCTAATATCCTTCTCAAAAATTTTAGCAGTGAATATAGAAGGGAAGGATTTCAATTTATAGGCAATCAAAAACCCAAATAAAATCATTGTCCTATAGTTCTAGACCATTGGGAAGAAGAAGAAGATGGTGGGCAACAAGGATTAGGTAAATGGTTGTTGAAATTCATCATAATCTCCACTCCCCCCATAATCATCATCTAGAAAACTTGGAAGATGGAATAGGCCTTAGCCTTTTTGGTTTACACATGACTGAGAAATGAGGCAAATGGGACACTCATTTTTAGGACACTTCCAACTAACTCATCACTCATGTACACTTATACAAATTCCCACTCTTAGGTTATAGTGTATATATTACCCATGCCTTAATTTTAATGTCACAATATGATTCACATAATTAATATTTCAAGGTAGTAGATGTTATGCAACATACATATAATCTATGTACACTTTACTTTAATGTCTACCCACCTGTACATACACATTTCATGATATATTTATACCATATTGTTTCAATAAATCTTAAAACATGGTTACTATATATGGTATAGTCACACAAGTGTCACACTACTCTATATAATGTAGTTGTATTTTATATTTTTAATTATTGTTCACATGCACATAATGTCCATCTAATATTATTATATTAATAACTTACTTATTTGTTTTAGGTCAAATAAATAAATTATCCACTTCCTTGATTAATTACCACCAATATTAATTAATTCGTTCTTCCTTGATTAATGTATTTATGGATCTCCATTACCATTAATTATCTATATAATTCTTATTATATTTATTAACATGTTACTAACAACAATAATCACATCTCATTAATTAATCACTATTAATAATTAATTAATATTCTACAATAAACATTGACAATTAATATTAATTAATTATTCACTTAATAATTCCTTCGTCGATTAATATTATTATTAATATCTCCAATCACCGTGCCACACAAGGCTTTCAACGAGTTTATCACAAATTCCATATATTCTCAATTATTCAATTATTTAATATTATCGAGTTAACTCATCTCGTAACACAAAATCATTTATATCCAAATAAATATTCATTTTCATTAATATATTCATTTAATAAGACGTGGAAATTCTCGGGTATTACAGATATTCGATCCAGGCTCGATTGATCATGTTCGAGGATATATATAAAAGAAGGAAAAAGTTACGGATCGACGATTCGGGCGTAACTACTCGATAAGATTCTCGATATCGACATATATATATTAAAGTAGTAGAAAGCTTAAAAATCAAAAAAATCATACAGTGGGCTGCCAAGAAGACTTCAGATAGCTTTTGGGGCCTGAAAACTCGGTTTCCACCAGTTAAATTTTAGTATGTCATAGAACACGAGCTTACAAGTGTTTAAAAAGAAGAATTACGCAATTTGGAGCACGTGCACTAGGAAGACGCGTTGTCTACTTGAACCTTCATAACTTTCAATCCGGCTGTCTACGGCTACCCGGGCTGCCCTGGGCTTTGCGAGTCCCATTGTCTCGAAGTACATGCACTAAGACGACGTGCTGTCTGCTCGAACCTTTATAACTTTCAATTCGGGAGTCTGATGGAAGCGTGTCATACCATTCCAGAAAGCTCTTTCCGTGAGCTACGCAGTGACATAGGGCTTGCCTTTTTCTGAATCAGGGAAGATGGGTCCATGACCGAAATAACATCTCTGGGTCTCCATAGGCAGTCCGTTTAGCTGTTTTGCGTAGTTTGCACTCAGAAGTTTAGCTATAGTTCTTGCTAGACTTCTTTTGAAGTAGTTTGAGTTGAAATGATGTTAAGTTGGCAAAATAACCATTTTTCCCCCTATGGGTTGAATCCAGCTTTGATGCAGTTGTAGCAGTCTTTTCTCTAGGTTATCTCCGAGATCAGCCTGCTGTTAACTCTGACAATGATTAGGGTTGTCTCTGAGGTTGGTTTGACCTCCCGGGGTTGACTCCGGACGTTGAACTGGATCCCCCGGGATTATCTTCGGGGTTATACTGGATATCCCAGGGTTATCTCTAGGGTTGGAAACTGGATCTCCTAGGGTTATCTCCGGGGTTGAAACTGGATCTCCCGAGGTTATCTCTGGGGTTGGAAACTGATCTCCCAGGGTTATCTCCGGGGTTGGAAATTAGATCTCCCGGGTTTATCTTCGGGGTTGAAACTGATCTCCTAGGGTTGGAAACTGATGTTGTGGTCCTCCACGGTTATCTCTGGAGTGTGAAAAAGACGTTTTTGTCCTCCTACATAGTTAGTAACAGGAAAACAAAATTTTGAGTGTCTACAATTATAGTTCATTATGGCTCTTTGACACTTAAATGGCATACCTCATGATTATTCTTTACCGTCTAGGTCATACAATTTTTTGTATGCCAAGAGCGAACATTCAATGCCAATACTATATGTTCATAGCTTTCAAGCATTTTACATTACCTCATTTCATATCTTATAATGTCCGGTTTAGTTTACTCAGAACATTCTTCAAGTTATTATCATTAACTCGACTTCTCAACGTTTACATGTTATTCATTATTCTTCATTATTTCACGTTCAAACCATACACGGTGTGTAGGTTAAGTATGTTTAACGTACATTACACTAAACGTCTTCATCAGTTAAGTGTTTTACGTTCACATCGCTCGTCTTTTAAACTTCCATTCAACCTTTACTTAAGGTTTTAATCACTTCTTAAAGTGTTATTTTAAATGAACTTTATGTTCATTATCATTTCGTACACATCCCCCATGAATTGTGCATTTAAAAGCTCATTTCTGGGCTTACTGCACCGGCTCTGCGGCTTCTCTTCCCTTCACAAAACTGGCGACGTGGCGCCAGTTAGCAATGTTGGGCTTCCGGGAAGGCGCTGTAGCGCTGCCTTTCAAAGCATAAGTGGCGTTGCGGCACCAACTCTTCTCCTTTGAAAAATTTTGCAGTTTTTCTGTAGTTTTTCTTCTATAGTCAAGACGTTACTTTGCAATCTCATAACTTATTCGTTAACGAGCATTTCAATTGGCTCCAATTTCATCGTTCGTTTACTTACATTCTTCGTTCGTTCATCCGTAACTTACTCATCTAAACCCGGAATGAGTTCGTTCTTGAGTCCACGACTCACATTTTCAATATTCTCTAACATTATTATGAAACCTCAATTGTTCGGAATCATTCACTTACTTTCTATATTCATCCGAAATCATATTGACCAATGATTTCAACGGTTACTTCTTTTACGAAAATTTCACAATAACTTCGTTATAGGCTACTTTTAATCCTTTCCAAAGGAACATTTCTTTCAATTCTACATCTCCTAACCAAACATATATCATATATATATATATATATATATATATGATGGTTTTAAACTTGTCCATCAACAACAAGCTCTAATTATATGGTTATAAATTTGTCCACCAACAACGCTCTTCGTGTTCTTCGTTTTACATCAATATTTTGATTACAATTCTTTTGTTATGCATTAATTAACGTTATAAGTTCGCTAATTCTTCTTTATTCCATTGAATCATTCATAAGATTCATTCGAATCGTCCATTAATAACAAGTAATTCATACTTCACATGAAAGCTTTTAAAAGAAATTAATGAAATAATTCTCAAGTTCTTATTACTTCATTTTCTTATGATTAAACCATAACAAAATCATTCCTTATTAGATTTTACTTCCATAATCATTAAGCTATGTATTTTGACATATGAAACTTAAAAAAAAAAAATTAAAGCTAGGTTTAATTACCTTTCTTCTTTGTTTTTCTTCTTTATTCTTCTTCCTCTTATCAAAGATTGCTAATTGCTAGCTTTTCTTCTTACTTTCTTTCCTTTCCCATCCGAATTTCTCTCTTGTTCTCCCAATATTGCTCTTGAATGTGTTAGTTGAATAAACTAACACATTCAAGAAATGACTTGCCTTATATAAACTTTTAAGAGTGACGACATTTTAGTCATTAAGTTAACTTTCAATAACTTACAATTTAGTCACTTAACTTTTAGTCTTGTATTGTCCAACCCCTTAGATTTTGCAAAACTTACAAAACACCCCCTACTTTTACTATTCACACCTCCTCTTTCACAAATATCAATCAAGCTTCTCAAGGAAGCTTGGTGACTCACTTGAGTGACCCATTGGGTTGCCCCATCCTCTTTTACCCACCCATGATTCGACCCACGAGTTTGGTTCTTGGTTTGGGCTTAGATTTAATTCAAATTGGGCCAAACTTTGTGCTTGAATTTAACATTCTTTTGGGCCTTGATTTAATTATCATTTGGCCTCCTAACATTACCTTATTGGGCTTACCAAAGTCAAAGCCCAATGGCTTAATAACCCATCTTAACATTTATTGACTTTGCCTTCTCATATTCTTACCGTATAATAATTCGTATTATACGCGTATTCTTCTCGTACTATATTCGTATAATAATTCGTATTATACTCGTATTCTAATTATTAATTCAATCTCTTTAATTATTACACAGTTGAAAAACTACGTTTATCGATTTCCAAATTTTATTGGACATTCCGTCTTTTCTCGTCATTCTTTCTTTTACGCTTTCTTCGAAAATTCAAAAAATTGAAAAACATATTTCAATGAATAGTATTTTCCTTAACGTTTTTCCAAAACATAGTTAAACTATCGAAAAATATATAATAATATTTTATCGCTTTTATTTTGTCTGATTTTTGCACGTTTTTTGAGAAAACCTTATATCGACTTGTGACGCCCCCAAAATTAGGTATACATCACCCATCTTGGGTAGTCAGATACATGGTACAGAATTTAAATACAACTTACTAATATAAGCGTAGGTATACAATCTGACATAAAGCTGTGAGTTTGAATACAAATATTGTCTACTAGATATAATACAAACTCAAAAGGAGTCCTCATTACAATTATTATCACACTATTTTCACGAATAGTGAGGGACTACTAATCTTATCCTCCGGACCATTACTCCGCTTCTCAGGCTCGTCCCGGCTATGTTCTCATTTCACGAAGAGAATAAAAAGAAGAAAAGGTGAGCTTCAACTAGCCCAATAAGAAATATTATGACTAAGATAATGCCAATAAATTATCAATAGCCTTGACATTGTTAAACCGATAAAATATAATAAACATCAAGTTTAAGCTGCGGTGAACAAGCAATCCATTAAAAAGTCAATTAGAAAATAAAATCTACTATCTTTTATGATTTAAAAGGTTTTTCATCATTTATTATAATGAGACTCGACTTTAATAAATAATCCACATCATCGAATCACCCCGCACTACTGGCCAGGATATTCTTTAGTATCATCGACCACAATTATTCCTACACTACGGGCGAGAATAGTTGTGTATTCATTAATGGTCATGATCATACCAACAACCTGTCCATCGATGCACAACCACCCTTTGAGGACTTTTACCACATCATTTGTAACATTACGGTCATGATTACCGAATAATCCCTCAGTCATAATCATACCAAGTCCATCCATGCTCTACGAATACGATGACTTTAAAAAAAAATAAAACATGAGGATGATGACAATGATATAAGAATTCAATAAAACAAGTTCAAGAATTAAGTTATTCAGGAACTAATAACATCAAAATCGGCATGATCTTTCTTTGTAGAGTAAAATTCAAGAATGATCGGAAGAATATTTCCATGAAAAGATCTTTGGATGAAACGCAAATATCGAGGATATTCTACTAATTTCATGGAGTATAGAAGTCAAAGTTTTAACCAACCTGGGTATAATAAAGAATGGAATAACAAAAGAAATCACCACGCATGCGATAGGCATTTGCAGGCGAGTTATTCCAACGAATAATAAATAACGGAACCAGGTCGGGTGAAATTCACAAGCAAGATGTTCCAACAGAATAATAAAGATGGAACCGGATCCCGGTGTAAAACACATGAGATAGATATTCCAACGTAATGATAAAAAGCGAAACCAGTCCGGGTGTAAAACACACATGACAGATGTTCCAACGAGAATAATAAAAAGCGGAACAGTCCGGTGTAAAACACATGATGAGATGTTCCAACGAGAATAATAAAGATTTTAACCCGGTCCTATGTAAAACACACGCACGAGGATATTCAAATGAGAATAATAGAAGAATGGAATAAAAGAAGAAGATCACCAAGTATAGGGGATTCAGCGTATCTGAGTTATTCCAATGAATAAATAAGAATGGAATAACAAAAGAAGTTCTCTTCATGAATACAAAAGAATAACACCCTTTACGGTACAACAAATAATATTCCCTACCTTAGAAGAAGCTGAATATTGGCGAAAAGTGAAGTAGCGAATACTTTTCTTCTTTCTCTATAGTTTCTTTCAGAGTTTCGGTGAATTAAGTAAGAAAATAATGAAGGAATGAGCTTCTATTTATAGGAAAATAGAATGCATAGTAATTAATCCATGAACGGTCAGATTGATTTACTTTAATCGACGATTCCCATATTTAAAAGCAAAATCTTTTAAATAAAATATAATATATTCTATTTATATAAAAACATTTTACTATGCAAACACTATGCAACACTATGCAAAAACACTATCGTAATAAAATATAATATATTTTATTTATAGAATAACTTTAATAAAGTATTACATTTTATATAAAAGATGTTCATGTTTTATTACGTTAATAATCTGAATAAAATAAAACGTCATTATCGCTATAATAATTCATATTATTAATCGTGATAATAATGGAATCAAACCGGTGACTTCTCACATAAGCATCGATAATCAATACTGGTAATAACTACTATGCATCCACACGTATTCTTTGTACTTTTTACTACCGAGTAGTTCAACAAGATCAACGGTAAAACTTCCGTAGTTATTTGAATAAAATATTTTTGTCGTTTTCTCAATCAAATGATAATAATTACATTATAAGTCCACCAATGATTGGTAGTTACGAATATTCCTCGCTAAACCGAATATTCCCAGACAATCGAATATAATATAACCACTTGCATACTTTGCAAAATTTATAAATATTACCCACAACTATAACATTATATCAATTTATTCCATAATATTCAAAAATAATATTTATAGAAAATTCATCTTTATTTATAAAAGCTGGGGTCTTACACGACTAATATGACTTTTCACGATATATTACCGTCAAATCTTAAAATGGAATGTCATTACGACATACCAATCTCTCTACACGACTTAGGTTATTCAAACCCTAAACCCCTAGGTTTCATCGAATGAATGGTGCATATTTCGTCTTTTCCTCAAAAAAATTTATTTCCTCAAAAAACTTTTATTTTCGTCTTCAAAATTCTTACGCATTTATTCTAGCACATAACCAGATACCTAACGTTTTATAATCATCTTAGGTTATAGAACGATTAATAAACATATAACACCGAATATTATTAATAAAAATTTATTTTATTAAATAATAATCCTTACATCATAATTAACACGAGTATTCGATTTTTCAGGTTGTCACAATTAATCTATTTTTTATAACTAACTAAATAACTTGATTGATTAATGGAGTTAACTATTTTATTTGAATTAATTAATTGAGTTAATTATTTTGTTTAACTTAATTAGTGAAGTTTGTTATTTTATTTAGTTAATTAGCGGGGTTAACTATCTTATTTTAGTAAAATTATAATATTTAATTATTTATTTAATTAAATTAATTATTTTATGTGTAGTGTAGTAATTTTAGTGATTTTTTTAGCTTAATTAAATATAAATTTTATTTATTTTAAGTAATATATACATGCTTATATTATATAATTGTATTGTTTATATAAGAAAATATAATTAAATGACTTTAAATACGTTAAAATATACTAAAAAGGTATTAAATATTTTTATATTAATGTTTATTTTTTAGTTATTTCCCCCCCTTAATTGATATTTTGTATTAATTGATAGGTTTAGTTATTTTATTTAGGTTAATAGTCGAGTTAATTATTTTATTTTACTTAATTAGTGTGATAAATTATTTTATTTGAATTAATTAGTGAGTTTAAATTATTTATTTTATTTTATTTAGTTAATGATTTTTAATTATTGTATTTCAATTAAGTTAATATATTTAGTTGTATTTGATAATTAATTATATAATCAACATTTATTATACAATTTTTATACGATACACTGTTCGTATTCCGATCAAAAATAAGATTGGAGAGTTATTTTTGTTTATTTAAATATACTAAAAGGTTACTATTATTACTTTTTATAATCACTTCTGTAAGTTAAGTAATATTTTTGAAGAATAAAAGTGTATTTAACCCTTAAAAAATATCTGACCAAATTAAACAACACAATCCTATCAATTTTGATCAATCTCTTCGAGCACATTTACATTTTTTAAAATAATTACAACAATAGTGTACTCATAAAATATTTACACAATTAATACACTTTTCATATTTATTTATAATATTAATGCAATTAAGATTCCTTAAACAAGCCGATCTCTGCCATCAAATATGGGTTGGGGTGTCCCACAAATGGTTGTAATGAAAACTAGAACGAATACACAAAATGCAATTGCGAAGAGGGGTAGATTATTTAATTATTCATAAATTAATTTAAATAATTAAATAAAAAAATAAATTTAAGAAAACAAAATAATAACATAATTAAATTTATAAGAATAAAAAAAAGAAGAAAGAAAAATAATTAAGCCAGACACCAAAATATTTATAATAATATACTACTCCCTATATAATATAGATATAGATAGCTATCATAAAGACACTCGTAAGGTAAAATATTCCCAAAAACAACAAACTACTCCATTTGATTATTGTCGAGTCATTACTGAGTTTTCATACTCAATTAGTTTCATGCCCATTTTTATCGCATTATCTCTAATTCCTTATTTATATACAGCAATTGTGAATTGGGTCTATAGGATCTGCTAGGTCAAATACTCTTTTTGGGACAGGCAAGCTATCATGGATATCATCGGTCAGTTACAGAGACAATTTGTTGATTACACAAGATCTCTGTATCATGAGGTTAGTAATTAATTTCTACTCAAAACAATTAAGATTTGAAAATTGTGGTTTTTTTTGCTTAGGATTTTTGTTTCTGGTAAATTTTTATTGTGGGTTTTTGTTCTTTGGGTGTGAAAAGGGGTTTCTGGATGATCAGTTTAATCAGCTCCAAAAACTTCAAGATGAGAGCAACCCAGATTTTGTAATTGAAGTAGTGTCTCTTTTCTTTGAAGATTCTGAGAAGCTACTCAACAATTTGGCAATTGCTCTGTGAGATTTCTTTATTCTTTATTCTTCCAGTCATTAGAAAAAAAATTAAAATTAAAATTTTAACTCCTCAACAAGTCTTGCTGATTGAAATTGGAGGTATAGATTTATTGGGTTCTGTTTTATCTTTTTGTAAACAGTCAACAACAGATTGTGGATTATAAACAGGTTGATGCCCATGTCCACCAGTTCAAGGGTAGTAGTTCTAGGTATTACTTCTTTTCCCCATCTCTCTTTTATTCCCTAGAAGTTCTTTACTTAACTGCTTTAATGGTTGATACTGAGTTTTATCTTTTTATCATTAATCTATGTTACATGGACTCGGCAAGGAAACACTACACGGACACACCTATTTTAGAACATTTTGGTTCATTTTCTACCATACTGCCGTGTCCCACAGCTGTACCGGTCGACACGGGTACTTGTGGATTTTAGATGAGTTGGTGTAACATAGCCTTTTAAGTGTACTTGTAAATCAGTAAATTATTACAAAAAAACTAGCAATTCTGTTGTGGGAAATCTGAACTCAAAATATGAGGATTTAAATAAAAAAAGTGAGGCTAAAATATCTAGATCTGTGCTTAGAAATCTATATTGGCTATATTTCATATTTACAATTTTACATTCACAAGTATTTAATAAAATGTTTTGTTTCTATGGTCACAGCATAGGTGCACAAAGAGTCAAGAATATGTGTGTTGACTTCAAAAATTATTGCGAGGAGAAAAACCTTGAAGGGTGAGTTTTGTACAAATTAATCACATATTTCTTTCTTTCTTTCTTTTTTCCCTACCCATAATTTTTATAGTAAGGGATATTTTGCAAAGTAGCCCTAAATCTTTCATTCAAAGTATGGTAGGGGTAGGTTTCTTTGGATCATTTAGTTCGTCTGAAATACGCTTATTTAAAACCATGCTAGTCTAACTTTCTTAAAAAATATAGTAGTTAAATCTAGTTAAGTTAGTGTTGCAACATGCGTATTTTCAAGAGGCTACATTATGTTAGCCCTTATTGGATGGCCTATAAGAACTATGAATTTCATGAATAAACAATTATTTTGATATAATAAGAAAATGAATATTTATTTGAATATAAATATTAATGTGTTGTGAGATGAGTAATTCAATTAATTCAAATTGAATTTAGAAGAAATGAGAAAATGTGGAGTTTATGATAAAATTTGTAAAATACCTTGTGTGACATGAGAATGGAAGTTAAGTGGTTTAATTTAAGAGATGAATAAATTAAGAAGTGAATAATTAATTAATATTATATTATTAATTAATTTTATTTGTAAATATTAGAATAATTCACATAATTAGAATTATGTTTACTCATTTAATTGATGTGTGCAAGATATGAGATAATGTATAGTACCTACATTAAAAAGGAAGTGTAGTGTGACTTTATATGTAAAATTATATAGTAAAAGGAAAGGAGTTATAATTAACATAAATAATTGCTTATATGACAATAAGTATGTGCGAGAGCATTAAAGATGTACTATATAAAAAAATTACAAAATATTTTAATAAGTGAGTCTAATTGGAATAATAAAGTTTTAAGGAGATATTGAATTATTAGTGACCAATTAAATTGAGTCCATACATGTTATAAATATTAATTTGACTAGACTAATGTACATGGATTATATGACGTGGATACATAAATAATCCCCAACTTATACATAAACATTAACACATTAAAATTATATTTTGGAAGTTCAAGGAACCAAACTAAGCATTATAATCACGTTGTTGAGATTTAAAACTCCTTAGTTACCCAAACAGTGCTGCACAATAGCTTCACTCTAAATATGCAAACATGAGTCGGCAGTTGTAGGCTACCTTAGCAGTGATGATGGCTAAGAAGGTTGGCAGTTGGCCAACTCCTTTATACCCATTGTTTCCTTCCATTTTCCATTAAATCAAACCATAGTGCAAGAACAATAACTGGGCAATGAATTCTCTATATAAAGCACCCTCTTCTTCTCAATTCTTAGTTGCTAAAACTTTGTCTGATAAGTATACATTGAGAGTGAGAGCTACTGAGCATTAAGGGAGTATAATTAGTGCATTGAGGAATCAATTTAAACTTCAAGGAGGTATAAATTCTGTTTTTGTCTTAGTTTGAGTTTTGTCAAATTCTTAGCATTTACATGAATTCTCTGTTAATTGGTATGAAATAGCATGTCACTGTGTTGTCTGAGTTGGTATATATGCTCTGAAGTGTTGCAGTTAGTCTGGTTACAGGATTGACAATGTTTGTGTTAGGGCTCTGCAGAAGCAGAGCCATTTTTTTTGCCTCTGGACGAAGTGGCGCGGCCGCGCCACTTCTATAACTTCAATCTGCAGCTATCACATGCGAGTGTCTACTCTCGAATCTTGTTTTAGTGATCCAGTGTTATGATGAGCATGCTACCTTGGTTTGAATATGTATATAGATGACCCTAAACTATGGAATGATGCTGTTTCATATATAGTAAGTCTTTGTATCTTGGTTTGGTATGAGTATTCAAAGAAAACTTAAATATTTAGAAACTAGTTTGATAAACATTGTGCAATACATGTTCTGACTTTATGTGCAAAGATATTAAGTTCTGATATGCCTCGACATGTGAATCAATATGTTAGTGTATGTTGTTGGGGATGACATAGACTATTCAAGCATGAGTTAAAGAAAAATTCCAAGTAAAAGACCATAATAGCTGTGTAAATGAACTATGTATATACTAAGTTTTGAACTCGAAAACATGCTATCTTAATCTGATTTCATATATTTTTAAGCATGAAAGCATGATTTAGACTATGTGGACTTATCTTGCATACTTATATAAGTTTTACTAAGGGACACTTAAAGTTTCAAATACAAACTTGATAAACTATATAGGAACTTGTGAGCATGCTTATATGGTCTAATATGTATATATGAGAGCATGATGCATAGTAAATGAAGTGGCTTTGCATGCTTGGTGACTTAACATGAGATTTTCAAAAGAAATCTTGAAAACTAGTTTTGTCGTTAACTATGTTAGAATTATTCTAGTATGTGACATCATGGTTAGGTGTGTTATGCATATAGACATGATTAACATGAATACCTAGCTAGTCATATGCATTGTAAATAGTTAAGCATGAGAAATGACAATTCTAAATGATGTAAAACTTCATGACTTGAATACATGACTAATCTAATGTAAGCATGTATAGTTGAGACCTATTGACCACACAGTATGTGTTTAACGGCCAAACATAAGAGAATTTGTGAATTGAACACTTAAAGTCTTGATAATATTAATGATAAGATGTAGGGTCAAACTTAGTTATCCACATACTAACATGTGTGTTTTGCATGATTCTTCATATATGTGCAAGTTGGGTTTACACTGGGATTCTGCAGGAGCAACCATGTCTTGGTTTGCACCAAGAGTAAGCATGCAGCGCCACTCCTTAATATGAAAACCAAGCGCTTGCCAGCACCACCTGCAATGAGATCTATTTTGTGTAAATGATCTGAGGGTTGATGCATGCCTATATTGCTCCTTTAATCTGTAATACATGTCCAGTGTAGTATTCATGCGTCAATAAACATGTTAAGGAAAGAATCCTATGTGAATTAGTGTTTACAACCTCAAGTCAAAATGTGATGGCAAACTATGCTCTTTAAATGCCACAGTGTATGAGAAACTGATTTTTCGTATTATGTGATGACATGCCTATGAGATCACATGACTAAGAGAAGACTAACAATATATATTTAGTATCGATGAATTACACCTGTTTATCATAGCAAATTAAGATAATAGGTGTATATGTTGAACTTGTATAATTAATGTGATTATACATGAATAGGATAATATAGTTCGTTGGGTGCTAGTAAACTATAAGTTGGTAATCAACGCGAAATGCAAGTATCCGAACTCTATTTTATATGGAGCAAGTTTTCTAATTTACACAACTTTGAATATTGTGCAAGTATCTAAACATTATCTCGTTGATGAAAGTTCCTAAACATATTTTTATGAAGTATCATTCAAACTTGTGCTATTATTGATTGTACAAGTAAATCTTTGGAAGTATGATTCATATCTCACAACTTACTATTTCGTAGTTTAGAAATGAAATTGCTTACAGTTTTTGAACCTTGATTTCGGATGATAATTGCTCATGTGTATATTTTAAAAGAAAGAGGTCTAAGCTATTGATTATGTAACGCCCCGAGAAAATCGGATTTTTGAGAATTAAATTTTTATTTTTATTAAATGAATTTAATTAATTATTTATGGAGCAAGCTAATCGAACGTTGTTCTCTGACCTATAAATGTCAAAATGTCGTAGGATTTTGGCTACATGGTAGAATTAAAGTGTTTGAATTTTCAAGACGAAAATAAAAGCTTTCCGAGAAATTTTTCGAAAAACACTATTCACGCATTTACGCTTTCAAGAATTATTTTTGAACTTCCGAAATACGTAATGATAGAATATCGAGGTGTGATGGAATATCTAATAATATTTCGAGTTATGGAAAACGTAATATTTTCTTTGTGGACTTAAAACCTAACGTTTTAGGAAAATGATTTATGAGAAGAAAAGGAAATGTGATTAATGAATTAAACGATGATTGTATATATATTATGTAGGTATTATGCGAGGTAAGGAATACGAATACTATATGAGGTATTATGCTTGATGCGTATGAATAATGGTATGTCAGATATGTGGAATTAGTATACGAGTTAGAATCTGAGAATTATCGTATAATATAGGTTATAAGGCTTTAAGCCAAAGGAAAGGAATTAGTAGGATTGTATAGGAAATGGTTAAGTCCAATAGAATTAATGTGCAAGCCTAAGTGTTTGTAATGTGAAGCCCAAGGTAAGTTAATGGTCAAGTCCAAGTGATTGTTTAATTACAAGCCCAAAGTAAAATTAATGTAAGCCCAAAATGATTAAGTTAAGTTAATTAAGCTAAAGTCCAAAGTAAATGTCTAATGGGTTAGGAGATGGTTTAAAACCATGGGGCAAACCATGGATAATCCAAAGTGATGAGCAAGTAAAGCTAACTTAAGGGCTAAGCAAAAAGTGTGGGGAGCAAGATAGCTTAATGGCAAAGTGCTTATGTGTGATTAACAAGTATACTTAGTGATTAAGTAAGTGTGATGGCCAAGTTTATGTGAGCAAGTTTACTTAGGGGCAAAGTAATGAATAGTAAGGAGGTGTATTAAGGAGGTGGAATGGCCTAAGGACTAAACTACCCTAACCTTAGAAGTCCTATAAATAGAGAGCTTAAGAGCTCATTTGTTGGTTGTTTCATTTTCCTCCAACACCTTATACACTAATAAGTTGAGAGCTTATTTGGTTGAGAGAATAAGCACTTATAAAGTTAGACTTCTATTATTAGATTTTCCACAACAACTTATAGCTTAATGGCTTGAGAGAAAAAGCTAGAGAAGGTAGAGTTCTTATTAAGCAAGAAGCAAGAAGAGGATTGAGGTTTAGCAAGTGATCATCAAATAGTAAGTAACCTTAATCCCTTATTCTCTTTCTCTTCCATTGTTAGAGAAGGGGTATTGGTAGAACTAGTGTGTTAAGGAATGATAAACCAAAGGGCTTAAGTCTTAATAAGCCGTATAAATCATGAATAAGCTATTCATAATCATTTAAGTTACGAACTTGTGAAGAACAATAATGAAAGTATAAGAACTTGTAAGAAGTGGTAACATGTTTACATTAAGAAGTTAGCATGATTAATAAGAGGTAAGAATAAGGATTAAAGGACTTAACTTATTAATAAGTCATAAACAATGAAATCAAGTATGTTATACTTTAATAAGTAGTTTATAAATTTATGAGTTTTGAACTTATTAAGAACAAGTATTAATTTATCATGTTCATAAGTTAATGAAGCATGTATAGTATAATGGATTGATTCCAAGTGAAATGGTTTAAAAATCTCAAGTAATGAAGTTTCGCCGGAATTTACACGATTAGACGACGATCGTCGAATTCGTGAAATTCTCGGAATAGAAGTCGAATTTTGATATTGAGTTTGGAAACGTTGGTTTTCAATGGAGACAAGTCTTATTTGGCATTATAGAGTTGCGGACTCGAAAATGGCTGGATTCCGACTTAGAACGAAGAAACGAGCGTTGGACGTTCACGAACGTTTATCATTTTCGTTAAAAATGGACTAATAGGTGAAATTTTAGCAAACGAAGTCGAATAGACAAAATTCTTGAATGAACACGTGAGAGTCGTGATTTGTGAACCGTAGGCTCTTGAATCGAGCGAATTCGGACTTATAACGAAGAAGTTACGAGGTAGGAATCTCACTAAAAGAAAAATCATTCAAAATTGTGCGTGGCTCGAGTCCGTCGCCATAGCGCGACTCAACTTAAATGATCGGCGTGCCATGGCTGAAGTGAGCTTCAGACCACCTGAAACTCACGCCATGCAAATAGCGATAGTTAACAAAGGGACTCATGACTGCAGTACGAGTCCAGATCTCCAAGCCCTAATGGGCGACAGCCATAACATACGCACAACAACAAAGGATCACCGGCGCCGCAACGCCAGTCTTAAAAGCTAGACAATAAAGAAATGTTTACAAGTAGAAGATGAAGGGAAATTGTTGAGTAACGAACTAATGAACTTAATTAAACATTATCAAGTCATAATTGAACCCCAAGTATGATCACTTAGGGTTAAAAGAAAGTCAATTGAAGATGAACGCAAATGATATTCAATGTTAATACTTCACCAATGATGATCGAGTTTTGATTAATAACGTACGGACGTTAGTAAGCCGTGAGGAAAGATAATTAACTCGAACCGAGTTGTATTAATGAAATAATTTCACTTAAGTATAAGAGAACGAAGTTAGTAAGAATGATGTAAAAGAACGACGGAAAGCCGGAACCAATAAATAACAAATCTAATACGGGATTAGATTGAGAAGAAGGGTAAGATTATTTAGGAACTAAGTATGTTCATTCATGACCTAATGTGGTATGTTATGTGCTTATGTGTTGTAGAAACTGTAAAGGCTCAAAGGAAACGTAATTGTCTTTGTGGCGAGCGCATCGGAAGGCAAGTTTTTCTTAAGCGCTTGTCTAACCTTCGTGTTAGCGAGTTTTCAAAATGATTCAAGTTATGAGATGCATGTATGGTTTTAAAGAAAGAGTCGATGCGGTTTTAGCTCGGCAAGACTAATCGTAATAGATTGATTGAACTGCTTACAAGTCTTTCAATATAGAATTGCTAACGCTTATCCTACGCCAACTAATTGGTACGCATTCAAGGTAAGCTTTGAACATGAATAAACAAATGTATTTTCATCGAGTATTCGATGGGCACGTGAGGTTGCCACAACTTAAACGTACACACGCTTAATGGATGTAGTGTTGATCAACATAGAGTACTATAAGTGATCACCTAAAAGTGCTCAGAAGATATGCTTGGACTTACGGACTTCGTCTTGGGTTGTCCTTTTCAAAGAGACTATAAGGCGTTCACGTCTTGAACGAAATTGATGAATTATAGATTATTGTTATTGCAAAATGTTTTGAAGGAAAAGAAACGTTATTTTAAGTTATTGATAGTACTTCGTAACTATCATCCAGTTATTGGAGATATACGATTTCTATGTTTCAAGCATGCTTTTAAAATGAAATTGTTGTACTTGCTGAGCTTGTTATGCTCACACTTGCTTGAACCATATGAATGCAGCTTAGATCGAATGGACCGAAGGATTCTACAAGGATAAAGAGAAGGCTAAAGTGAACGTGTAGATTACCTATGTAATAGTATAGGTTTGTAATGATAATATTTGATATTATGACAAGAACAAATGTAACGGTTATAAAGAACCTGGGGAATGGTAGTATTGTTTTGGAATATATATGACATATTCGTTCTTTTGAGGCATTTCAATTGAATGTTTGTGTGAACTGTAGCACCGTGGAGCACCATATGTCGGGTTGAAAGAGACTCGGATTTGGGGGCGTCACAGATTCGGCTATACTATCGGTATATGATCAAAAGCTATCCAAACCAAATTAACTTGGTGCGGACTCTTATAACTGAGATGAACAACCCTCTTGGTAGGGGAATTATATATTTGTCGGGGAACCGACGTGCGCACATGAGAATGATTAAATGTTATGCATGACATAGAGTACTTTAGGCTGATCACCTGGTGTACTCGTTTTGATGGATTATCAGTTTATTACTGTTAATTCTAGTAGAAGTTCATAGTCCATTGCTCATCCTTGCTTTCCTTAAAACTTTCAGTTAAAGGCAGAACGTGGTGAACCCTCTGGCAAAGACAAGGTTAAAGAGAATGTTTTGGAGTAGTTAGTTTCATAGTACTAGGAATGTACTATTACTTTTATGTTGTAGAAGAACTTAATTATTATGATATATTAAGCTATGTTTAATTTAAGTTGTGTTGTATTAGTAACGTTTGCGAGACTTTGGGACAAGAATAATTATGTTATAATAATGTAATTTATTCTATAATTTCCGTTGTGTGAGATTTTGATTTATTATTATAATTAGTATGTGACGAACTAAATTCGAGATATGGGTGTCTGAATTTGGGGGCGTCACACGGCCTCTAGGCACTCACTTGTTGACACTAGTTGACATTTTTTAGAGTTTTCTTATTAATATTTGATGGAGCATCCTAGATTAATTTATGTGATAACTTCTAAGCATGTAAATATCCTAGGTATTTTGGAGAAATGTTATTTTGGTCATAGTCATTGTTTATAAGGCCTAGTGATTATATAAAGATTCCTCTTATTTGCAAAATCATAGAACATAATTGTAATCATTCCGTGTAATAGAAGTTTTAGTCTCTTATTACTAAATAGGAAAAAAAGGGTTTTAGATCGCTAAATTTAGTGTTTGGGAACGGAAGTATTCCATGTTTTGAATGTTACTACCAGAACATGTTTTATAGTTTATAGTAATAATGCTATGTAGCTAGTGTTATGACGAGAGTACTTATGTTATGGACTAAAAGGATTCTTAAACATAGTTATAGTATCATGTTTTTCTGTTACCAACTAGGGACTAAGTTTTAATGCTGACATATACAAAGATTGAGATGTCTAGACCTAGATTGTTTAGCAATATCCGTAACGGTTATATGATGTTGTTATTTGGTGCAGATGTATGGGATGTCTACAACAAGTGAAATATGAGTACTTTCTTGTGAAGAGCAAGCTTGAAGCTTTGTTCAGGGTAAGTACTATACATGTTGTTCTCTTGTGATCTTTTTATTGAGAAATTAGTTTTTATGACTCCCTTCCATATTAATTGGGATGCTTTATATTTTGTGATTTACCAAATATTCTATCTAATTATTAAGTAATTGATTAAATTATCTTATTTGTTGTAATAGAAAGTAAAAGCATTCATTACACTTCACTAAAAATATTATGATTAAACAAGCTTGCTTAAATTGGGATGAACTATAATACTGCCCGTATTCTTGAAACTCCATCACTATTTTTATTTTTATTTTTATTTATTTGTGAAAGTAGGCATATCAACGTGTGACTTTTGCATGCCATTTACTTTGAGCATCTATTTAATAAACAAGAAGCAACTTATCCTAACATTAAATTTAAATCCTCTCACACACAAAGGAAATTCAAAAAACAAAAAAGGTTTTCCCTAATTTCCTTAACCTTTTTGTTCTATTCATCTTGAACTTTTCTCCGTTTATTTGTAGCTGGAGCAAAAGATAGTGGCAGAAGGCGGGTCAATTCCTATTATGGCATAACTGTTAAAAATTGTGTTTTATGAGATTTGCGGCTGGCCCATCAAGAGATACCTTGTCTTAGTAATGGATTCTATTATATTTAGGTGTAATGTTTTATTAAATGAGAGTGATCATGTGAATAAAACAGTTGTATGGTTTCTTTATGCTATTTGAAAATAGGGAAAGGATATGTACCTTGCTACTTTATATATTATTTTTTTTTATTTCTAGTTGTGTAACTAATTATTTGTGGCAATTTTTTTAATCATATGTATAATATTGTGGGTTAACTTTATAATCCTATCTAATTTTATGTATTGTTGTTGCACGTTGGATCACAATTCGACAGAAAACTTGAGCAATATATAGTTGCACGTCGGAATTGTAATTTGACAGAAAACTTTTACAATACATACCAGAAACTTTTAAAATATTTTGTAACATAGGTTGCAAATCTTTGCTGTTATATGGTTTGATTTCCATATCAAATGTTCTATTAATTTAAAGAGTGGTGTGTCCTTCTAAATTATACTGCATATATACGGTTTTATATTCTATTAATTATTGGGGAACATGATTCCTGCATGTTGGAGACACCATCACCGGCCATTTGAAGGATAACATTTCTTATTGTAAAGTTTTGCTATTATGTGTATACATTTTGGATTTGTCATGATAATGACACTAAAATGGAGGAAAATGTTTTCTTGAGGACGAAAGTCAATGAGCTTTCTACCTTTTTGCCATTGATCTTGTGAAAAATCTAAGCAGTGAATGCATCTAACGGCTGCGGCTGGTGATTTGTCCAAAGATTCATCCAAAGGTTTTGATGTATTGCTATTTTCAATTTTGTTAATATTATTTTTAAATAGTTTTTATTTATTGGAATTAGCTCTCAAATTTAACTTTGACAATCTAATATCAAATGTTAAGAAAGTTAAAATCATAAACATTTTCTAAGGCAAGAATTTTTTTTTTGGCTTGAAAACATTTTTCAAAATACTAATAATTATTACAAAAATATTTTTCTGTATAAAATACATTTTCCTACGGCCAACAAAAATTCTTTTATTCTGGTCAAAAATACTTCATACGTTGCAATACATACTCGGCCCAAATTAAAATAATCCTTGCTATACTCCAATTGAATTTAGGGTTCTTTACAGAAATATACAACAATTAGAAAGTAATTACATAATTAGTGCATCAACAAAATAATTATACTATTAGTGTATCTACAAAATAATTACAAAAAGAGTAACAAATTCAAACCATTCAATTTCATATTAAATAAGGAAACCTAAAATTAAGGAGAAATAACCGCCATAATTAATAATTCAAATCAAAATTTTGGGATATAACAACAAAAACAAATCCATAATTCAAATCAAAAGGAGGGAAAAACAAAAAAAAATATCTTCTTCATCCTAATCTTCATCTCCCTCACCGCTCATTATCTTCATCACCGCCTTCTCTCTCTTCCCCTTCATCATCCTCCTCCGCGAATCTCCAAAAGTCTTTGGTTGCGTCGCCGCTACATCGCCCTCTCTTCCCCTTCATCATCCTCCTCTGCCGCAAATCTCTGGAAGTACCTAAGTTACTATTCTGAATTTTTTTTGACGATTTGGTTACCCACAAAAACTAAAATGGTTACCTTTGTATGAAGGTTTGGCTACCAACTGCATCATATTCAAAATAAATTTGTAACCTAATAAAACTGAATTGATTACCATTGTCTGAAGGTTTGGCAACCAACTGCATGAAGGTTTTACTACCAACTGCATCACATTTAAAATAAAATTGGTAACCTAATAAAACTAAATAGGTTACCTTGGTATGAAAGTTTGGCTACCAACTGCATTACATTCAAAATAAATTGGCAACCTAATAAAACTGAATAGGTTACCTCGGTATGAAGGTTTGGCTACTAACTGCACTATGTGAATTTTTTTTTCAGGAGACAGTTAATGGAGACAGAGGTGGTGGAGGCGGAGGAGGAGGCGGTGAGGGATACTCCACTATCTTTCTTTTGAGATTCAAATAAACTTTGATAAAATGGCATACTGTACAACCCTTTGAAATTCAGACCTACTTCCCCAAATCTCAAATCCAAACCACCCATTTCATTTAACTCCATATCAGCTATAATCACCCATGCTCTGCATTGCCACCTACGAGTTCGTCGGTGACGAAAGGGGTTCTCGCCAGATACTCTCTCCTCGCCTTTGCCTTTGCCTTCGCCGGATAGTCTCTTCTCTGCTACCTCCGCATGAGGAGACTATGGTTGTATGAACAACCTAACATTCTAGGACACAATTCCAAAACTAAAGGTGGCAAAACACACACACACACACACACACACACACACACACATATATATATATATATATATATATATATATGTATCACGAGCTGTTGAAACTTCCATAGTGATCCTTTCAATAAACGGCAGTTCTTTCTCATTTGATATTTTCTGTCAGTCGAAAGTAAAGATAAAGTGTACAGTGCATATTGAATCAATACTAATCCCCTAAATTAAGGAATTCTAATTGCATACTAATTCCCTAAAATAAGGAATCCTAATTGCACTAATATTGTAAATAAATATGAAAAGTGTATTAATTATATAAATATTTTATGAGTGCACTATTGTTGTAATTATTTTAAAAAATATAATAGAATATGTAATTCCTCCTTGAATTTATGCTACGTTGTGGGTATTTTGCATATGCTAGATTCGGCACACATTCCAAATTTTACTATTCCCTCGATCCCCAAAATGGTCTTGGGACAAAATTTACACAAATTAAGATAGTCGAATAAGAGGAGAGAGTATAAATTTACTTTCTATTTTGTGCTTATATTGGTATGTGTGTGTTAATTATTTTAATTAGGTATTGAGTTTGTAAAAAGAGAGTAAATAATTTGTGATGTGATTGATTTACTATTTAGATAAGATATAATATGACAAATGGTAAATTAGTTGTTGGGTAAAATCTAATTATGCACAACATGCAAGTATACGTGGTCAACAAGTAATAAAATGATAAATCGAGTATCGTTCCCATAGATATTAGCAAGAAATTAATCCTCACAATTACCAGCTTTTTATTAATCCAAATTTTATTAAACTATCCAAATTAAGATTTATGACTAAAAATATTAAAAATACTAACTAACCCAAACAATCAACAACTCTAAAAAATGAATTTTCAAACAAATATTAAAAAATTAGGCTTACAACTTCACATTAAGTATCACTCTGATTATTACACCTTATTCCAATTTAATGCACTATCTCAGTTTATTAATCAAGAACACGTAAGTAGAACTAGCTACCTCTCGATGTACTAATACCGTATTAACTCAAATCCATAAATTAGATAAAATCAAGTTAAACACCTTAATCAACTAACTCACTATATCTCTATGTCAATTACAATTAAAGAAGGTTTAAGTTCAAGTTAATTCTTTATCTGATTACATGCGATGTCAAGCATATCTCTACCCTAACATTAATCAAGAATCTATTCATTAACAGAATTCAAGAACACATGCTATATTAACTAAGTCTAGACTCATACTTCCTCTCTCGAATCCATACAAGTCCACATAAAATTGGTGATCATGCAATTCATAAATTTAAGCATAAATCAATATAGATAAACTGAAGAATAGCTAATTAAATTGAAAACCAAAGTTACATATCCATCGTTCCACTCAAAGATCCGTTATAAGCCTAATAAAGAATTTAGCTCATCGTCAATGAATTAAAAACTGAATTACTTAAAGTAAACATCATCCCAATTATAGATAATAAACTAGGAAAGAAGAATAAATCCAGAACCACCCTTCTCTCTAGTCTCAATCTACAATTATCGTAAAATTTGCTTTCAATGTCCTTCTCCAATGCTTCGTTCAGAAAATCCGTCTTCTATGATGTTATTGCTAGTATGATGCCCCTTCAATCTTGTTGTTTGTTGTCAATTATATCGCTAAGACATGCATTTTGATTACAATTCCATGCCAATATGAGTCCCAAGCCATCCCAAACACTTGACTTATGTTTCTGCAGTAATTAAAACCAAATAGGAGACTCATGCCGGGACCCCACTTCCCCGTGGTGTTACCTACAAATAAACATGACCCCATGATCGGTAGCTTCGATTAATCGACTTCAAGACCCAGCCCGTGGAGGTGTTATCATAAAAAAGGCCACCGATCGGCTAGTAGTCTGTCAGTTGACCTCTTTAAGCTCCAAACTAGCTAAGTTTCTCCAAAACTCCACCCTTTTTGTCCAATAACCGCTCCACCAATCCTAAACACAAAACAAAGCTAAACAAGTAAAAACAAAGCATAAAATCAAGGAATTAACACCGATTAAGCTTGAATTAGAAACTGATTCATGGGTATAAAACTCACTTATCATTAGTTAATAGAAAAATTTATCAAGTTAACTTGTGTACTTTAGACATACTTTTGAGGACAAATTCACTTATCACTTAAATCATTCATTTAGGGACAGAGGGACTACTTTTATAATGACAGGTGCAATTTGAATGAGAGGTTGTTGACTTGAAATTTGGGTAAATAGTTTGTTACCCCGTGCGAGGCATGAACTCGTTTACAGTCCTACTTTATGCCATTCTTTCACAAATATTTGAAATTTGTTTATTGACATAATATATATATATATATATATATATATATATATATATATATATATATATATTATATATATATATAGTCTAGTTTAGGTCAGGACTCCCGCACGGTACTAAAATGCAGTTTATTTTGCTTATTTTTTAAAACAACTAAAAAAAAGTTTAATATTTTATGAAACTTGAATTTTTCCATAATACAGTGTTTTGGGTGTGATTGCACTGACCTGTATTGTTATATATATGTATCCAAATCACACCCAAAACACTGTATTATAAAAAAAATTCAAATTCCATAAAATATTAAACTTTTTTTGTTGTTTTAAAAAAAGGGAAAAAAAAGTCCGCATTTTAAGAAAATGCGGGAGTCATGACCTGATCCTGTGTGTGTGTGTAATTATATATATATATATATATATATAATGTTGAAGATAATTTGAATCAACATATAACTTTTAGCATTTCAAGAAGAAACTTTCCATATTTTTCTCTATAATTGAAGGAAAATTAATTATAATTATTAGTTACTGTGTTAAATGTAATATTGATCATTCAATTTTACCTTATGATCACTTGAGTTAACTAATTTTAATTGATGAGTTAACTCGGATAGTCATAAAATATGATTCTTGATCGTGCTTTTATATGTAAGCTATATATTTTCCTTACATATCAATTTAAGAGTGACATTTAGAAGCTAACTTTCATGGTTCATTTTTTTTAACAGAGGCGCTGCTAAGAGGCTTAACTACCATAGAGAGGAGAAAAGAATTTGAGACATTTGATAATAAGTGTGAATTTTTCCTATTATTGTGTACTTTCATCAGAAGAGTGATAATAATTACATAACTAAGCCCAAATGAAAAAAAGTGTTGGCAGTGGATATATGTATATATTCATACAGCAACCATAAGAAGTATCTTGAGACATTAATTGCTTATATATGTACACTCGAAATTTTCTTTTCCTGTTACTAGCTATGTAGGAGGGCAAAAATGTCTTTTTCACACTCCAGAGGTAACCCTGGGGGACCACAACGTCAATTCCAACCTCAGAGATAACCCTGAGGATATTCAGAGTCAACAGCATGACAACCTCAGAGATAACCCTGAGAAAAGATCTGCTCTAACTAGCACAACACCGAGATAACCACAGGAGGGGCAAAATGGTCATTTTGCCAACTCAACTTCACTTAAAATCAAATACACTCATTTCAACTCAAATTTCTTCAAAAGAAGTCCCATAAGAATCATATCTTAACTTCGGAGCGCAAACTATACAAAACAGCTCACTAGATTGCCTGACGGAAACCCGGAAATGCTATTTCGGTCATGGACCCATCTTCCCGAAATAAAAAAGGTCAAATCCTATATCATTGTGTAGCTCTCAGAAAGAGCTTTCCGGAATGGTATGGCACACTTCCATCGGACTCCCGGATTGAAAGTTATGAAGGTCCGAGCGAACAACGCGTTGTCTGAGTGTGCGTACTGCGACACGGTGGGACCCACATTACTGGACATCCCAGGCAGCCGCAGGTAGATCTGCGTCACCCCCCTCTATATATAGAGGGCTTGGGGTGGCCTTATTTGGAGGAGAAATAGCGAGGAAGCCCTGTCAAATTTGCTCTGTACTCACCCTACACTGAGTGCTTTCTCATTTTAAACACTTGTGAGCTCACATATAGCTACTTTTTGTACCGGCAGGAGCCGAGTGTTCATCCCTTTAAAGATTTAGAAGTCTTCTTTGGCAGCCCACTGTAAGCCTTCTCACCCACTTTAAAGCCTTTCTCTTCATCTTTGCACGCACTATTCTTCACGTTGAGAGTCGTGTTGCGTGTGTTTGCCCGGGCTTCGGTTCGTGGTTTTATTTCAGTTTGTATATATTTATATATATATATATATACTTATATATATATTTTTATATATGGAATAACGTTATCGAGTTGTGGCTCGACTGAGCCTAGACTTCGGTCTGGAGCGTTTATTTGCTTTCGTATATATATATATATATATATATATTAAACAGTTCATATATATATATATATATATATATATATATATATATCAATCGTATATGTCGAACTCGCTCGATGAGCCTCAGATTTTACATCCGTATGCGTTTATCGCTTTTATATATATATATATATATATATATATATATATATTCGATCCGTCCTGAGTTTACTTACGTGGCGGTTGGTATCTTTTACATCTTTATTTATTTTTTCGTCCCGTCTAGAGTTCACTTCGTGGCAGTTGATTGCTTTTACAGCTTTATTTACATTTCTGATCCCCCATGGAGGTGCTTCATGGTGACTGATCATGTCTGTATATTATATATATTTACAGTTTTTATATATATACCTGATTACTATTTTATTATCAATTACGGCATCATGTGAGCCTAGGAATCATGTGATCATAGATTCAGTCTACTGGATCTAGATTCGGTTCCCGTGATGGACATTTTTCAGCTGCGAGTAGCTTATAAATTTATTTATAGTGTTCAGATTTCCTCAGATGGTTTTCATACCCATGAGGAGTTCGGCACTATTTTGTACATTATTTTCTCGAAGATGCTTCGCATCTCAAAAAATTAAAAACAATCAAGCCGAACACTTAATAAAAAATGGGAGTGTACAAGGTCTCATTTACTATTGAGAATAAGGGTTTGAAAAACCTCTTTTATAAAACATCACTTCCATATCTTGTTAAAAACTGAATTTTTACACAAATTCAAACCATGTGTATATAGGTGCGAACGAGGCCTTGCACTACTTCCAAATAATTGCACATTGATCCACACACACACACACACACATTCATATAATAGTTTCTTAAAAAGTGGCGGTCACCGTGGTAACACGGATGTCGAGGGGTGCCTAACACCTTCCCTCCGCATAATCAAGTCCCCGGACCCTAATGAATCTCAGTTTCACCGACCCGTTTAGCAGTGTCACATCACTGGGTCAATGTGCAAACCTTTTCTCGGTTGTGTTGGTACAACCATATAAAAAACCAACTGGCGACTCTTAACAGTCCATTGTCAACATTATACATGTCGAACCTTTTTCACTTGTTTTTTCAAATAAATCTCACCTAACATGAGAACACCAAAGAAAAAGTAACGAAAAGGGACAAATAAAAATCGCGACGACGACATGTGGCGACTCTGCTGGGGATAACAGTAAGAGGACTTAAGCCGCTATTACAATCTTTTCAAAACTGTTATGTGCTTGTGTGTGGATGTTGCATTTATATTGGAATGAATGTGTACGAATTCATTTACTTATTGCATTTAGTGCTTCGCACCACATCTTCTTATGATATTAGTGCCTCACACATGTTATCATTTTCATACGGTGAGACACGTTGTATATGAATGTATGTTGTGTGGTTCCTCCACCAGGAGGCTATCCTTTCGGTGTTTGATTACTGGACTCGTAGGAAGACTAATTCCAACGAGGCTCAGGAAAGGCACCACCCAAATTCACTCCAGTTGAAAGATCGGATTAACTTCCCGTCGAGTTAATTGCGATGATTTGGGAACCTTCATGCCAAAAAGCCGCGAGAGTAGCCTAAGATAGGTCAGCCTCTGATAAACCAAACGTGAAGGAAAGTCTCTTCATACTTTCCCATTTCAATTACTTGTAATTAAAATTACTTGTAATTTCTTTTCCATGTCAATCTCAATGTAATGGAAAAATATGAATGAATGTGTAAATGCATTCCCTTTTATCTAGCATGCTATCTTGTCATACAAATAATTGACATCCGTTTTGCAGGATAATACTCCTAAAACGGACACATCACATAGCATATAACATTTCCACATTCCCTAAGACTAAAATACGTAAGTCTTTTTGTAGGGAAGCAATCGGTCCCGTTACCCGTTTAAAGTCCAAAAGGGCATTAAGCCCACAGTCAGACATGGATAAAAGTACCCAGCCTGATCCTACTCCTGTCTCTCGTGAGGAGTTCAAAAGATTAAGTTATCAAATTACAGAGTTGGCTGTTATGTTCAAGGAACTACACCAATCTACTCGGGGTCCACAAATACCCCTGCACATGGAGAAATCCGGGACCAATCAATGCCTAATCAACCAGGGTCATCCACACCAGGGGGAAGTCAGGGTATTGGCAAAAAGATGGAAACCCAGATACCTAAACCTTATTCCAATTACGAAATCACAAATCTCAGGGATGATCGAGAAACTGGAGATATAAGAAAGAAAGTCCAACAAATGGAGGAGACCATCCGGTCAATCAAAGGGACTAGAAATTATGGGAGTGTAACCTATTCATATCTCTGCATATTCCCAGGAGCTCGATATCCTACCAAATTCAAAGTCCCAGAGTTTGAAAAGTATAATGGGGCAGGTGATCCGTATACGCACCTAAAATTATACATGGACGAACTGGGGTCTTATGCTGAAGATGAAAGGCTCAGAATACAACTTTTTCAAAAGAGTCTCACTGGAGAGGCTAAAGCCTGTTATGCCCGACTGACAATGCCAAAATCCATAACTAGGAACAATTGGCCCACGCCTTTCTAAATCAGTACAGTTTTCAGTCACAAATGACACCTGATCAATACCAAGTGACTAAAGTCAAAAAACAAAGTACTGAATCTTTCCCAGAATATGCCCAAAGGTGGAGACATCTATCAGCGCAAGTCATTCCATCAATGATAGAAACTGAGATGGTAATGGCGTTTATTGATATCCAAGAGGCTCCATACTACGAGAGGATCCTAGTAGGCATAGGAAAGCCATTCTCGGAAATGATCAAACATAGCGAAATGGCAGAGATGGGCCTGAAGGCAGGCAAGATTAAAGACTTCACTGCCTTGGAAGCAGTCGCCAAGCATATACAGACTGGAAAGTATGCGGGAGATCCCAAGGGTGTACCCGATAAAGGCATTGAAGATGTATCCCTTGTTGTACAGGGGCAAGCTAGGAGACCAACCTACAGTCCCCCCATTTGGAAAATGCAAGACAATCTGCCATCTCAACAACATGCTGCATTTAACCAATGCCCAAACAAGAAAAGAACATTTGAAAGAACGGAAAATCGGGTATTCACTCCACTGGGCGATTCCCTGGAACATGTATTGGCAATATTAATGGATCACAAGAAAATTACAAAATTGGCCCCACCTCTGGAACCAGGGAGCAAAAGATACAATCCAAGCCAAAAATGTGCTTACCACTCAGGGTCTCCAGGACACGATACACAAGATTGTTGGTCCTTAAAGCATAAAATTCAAAATCTGATCGAAAGTGGCAGTATTGTGGTCCAACAATCTGACCAACAAAATGTCAACACCAACCTTCCGGTATAGCATGATACGGAGGAGGTAAATATGACCGGGTCAGGAAGCATTGAAATATATCCAATTTGTAAGTGCATACGAAGGATAGAAGAATACCCCCAAAGGCACAGAATAAATGTCCTAAAGTGGGAAAACTCGGAGGAGGGTATGATAGTAATGCAAAAATTAGAGACAATCCAGAATCATGTAAATCTTCTAGCTAAGCTGATAGTGCGCCAACATCAGGATATGAGACAGTTTTTCACTCAACTATCAGAAGGTCAAGAAAAGGGGGATGATAAAATTGCTAGAAGATCTTGCCAACGAAAAAATCACTCGGGGGAATGCGAATTCTCAAAGAAGAAAGATCAAACAACCTCCACAAGAGTCCGAAAATTCACCCCTTTGAACAAATCAAATGAAGAAATACTACGTGTTCTGATAAGCGAAGGAAAGATTACTGAGTTTCTGCCTCCTATAAATCCCAAGATAAAGAGTTATGATTCCACCAAGATATGTCTCTACCATTCTAACTCACTTAGACATACGACTGAGGAATGCTGGTCTTTGCGACATAAAATCCAGGATCTCATTGAAAATGGAGAGCTGGAGATAGAATTTCCCATGACCAAAAAAGGCGAAAAGGAAATAAAAAGATTAAGATGTCCACTCGAGACAGACAGTTCAAATGAGGTGAAGGCTATGAGCAATAATCCTGGCAGAACACAAGATAGAATAACCCTAATTCAGGAAATGATCGAGGAGACAAGGGAATCCCTAAAGGTGATTCCTCCGCTAACATCCAATATCATGTGGTCCAAAGGTAGCAACCACATTCCAGACCTTATAACCTTGGATGATGTGGATGAAATATTAATCCTATCCAAGGAAGAAAAAGATAAAAAGGAAAGTTCCTTGCAAGAAATGTGACAACAGTTCGAGGGAGATTTCATGGTTGAATCCTCTCAAGCCCAAGAAAAAGGTGGAGGAACAAATGAAGGAAAAGGTGGTGAGGTTATTGGGAAAACCAACTCATTAAAAAATCAAGAGTTCATACCTTTTTGCGATGCGTCCAGTTCAAGCGTCCCTGAGGAATGTATTGAATCAGGAGGCAATCAAGTTATGGCCATAAGTGAAGACATTCAGAACCAAGATGTAACCTCTATCGCGAGCCTTGAAGGCAACATAACCACTAACAACTGGACTATCAGGACTCAACTAGCCAAGAAGATGTAGATCTAGGGGATAAAGTTATGGGTTCCAAAAGATGTTGGGACGGTATCACTTTCTTTGTAGTATGCCTTTTCTTTTCCATGCATGTAAAAGAAAAAAAAATAGAAAAAAAAAGAAAGAAAAAAGAAAAATCAAAAATCAAAAGTCAAATCAGTCAGGTTTCAGCTCATCCGGCCTGAACTACGAAAGACCTGATCTCCTCTTCAATAGGAGTACGTAGACAACCATCAATGGTGCGGTCAAACCAAACAAAAAACCCAAAAAACCCAAAAAACCCAAATAAACACTTCTCAAACAAAAACCCAAACAAACACTTCTCAAACAATCACTTCTCAAACCGTCTATCTTATTAAGCAAGAACAACGCCGACCTGATCTCCCACATACACAGGAGTACGTAGGCAACCATCAGTGGTGCGGTCAAACCCTCAACATCAATCCCACGTTTACGCCCAAGAACAACCCTCCAAGTCAACGACCCATGTGGAGAAGATCCAACAGCACTTCAATGTCATTCCATCGACTCTGGCATAAATCCCATAAAGAAAGAAACAACGATACACTAAGACAACCAGCAACAAGGACCTTCAAAGAGTCGACACCCTTAATCACAAGTCTTCATCAAATCAGAAGAAAACCATTAACACCAATTGCGAGAACAAGTCAGGAATAATGATTGAGGGCATCAAAGCCCAAATCAACTACATGTTCAACATCTGGTACATAAATAAAAGCCTCTTGCGATCTTGGCATCTTATCAGCTCATCTATCAAAGCAACTATCCCAGACAACAAGCAAGGCTGGGGCAATTTCAAAATTGGTGACAACCCGATATTGGAACTCGCACAACAAGATTGGGGCAATCTCATAAATAGTGATAACTCAATACTGGGGCTTTTTTCAACCATCCTAAAGAGGAAAATGCGCCAGTCAGCACCATCAACATGATACATCATCATCAGAGCTTCCCTCACATCATCTCACTGGCGATTTGGATATTACTCAATTGACGACTTCATCAACAAAGAGAGTTTCTCGTATGAACCCTCGGAATTAAACGCTTAAGGAAATGGGGCACAAGTACCCAACATCGAAAGGAGACTCCAAGTCACCTCAAAAAGGGTGAATCACTACATCAACATACATCTCTATCAAGGTAGAGTCTGGTGAACCAAACCTTTGAATATTACTTCAGCAAAGGTATCAGAGGATCCGATATTCTAAACCATTGGCATCAATTCAGCGCAACATCAATACAGTTCAGCAATGAAAGCTTTGTATACCACTGCTCGAGTGGGAACCAAAACATTTTGGCGATGTCAGCGGATTCAACTACCAGCCAGGTAGGATCCGTTGTCAAAATACCATCAGGGTAGGCACCATTGTAAACTACCAGCGTATACATCGGGGTGATTTTAGAACGTCATCCCCAGTAAAGATGTAGAAAACATCTCGATTTCTCTTCAATAAACAAGCATCGATGACACCGACAAAAAGCTAAACCATTGGAGTCAACGCCAACATAGACATCAACAATGATCGGTAAAGGTAAAGCGATTTGCGAAAACATTTTATCATGCATCATAACATTGTGATTTGTGCTTTCCGATATGCAAAATGCGATGTGCGTTTGCGAAGTGCGATTGGCCAAATGCGAAAAGTGAAGGGAGAAGTGTGAAATGCGATGTGCGATTTGCGAACTGCGATTTGCGAAAACATTTTAACATTCATTACATTGTGATTTGCATCATTAAAAATACCTTGTCATATTTTAAGTGTCTAATAATCTTTATCATGTCCATTCCATTTCATTGCATGAACATGATAAAGAGGGGCATCTGTAGACACTCGAAATTTTCTTTTCCTATTACTTACTATGCAGGAGGGCAAAAGTGTCTTTTTCACACTCCAGAGGTAACCCTGGGGGACCACAATGTCAATTCCAATCTCATAGATAACCTTGAGGATATTCAGAGTCAACATCATGACAACCTCAGAGATAACCCTGAGAAAAGACTGCTACAATTGCGCGAACACCGAAGATAACCCCGGGAGGGGCAAAATGGTCATTTTACAAACTCAACTTCACTTAAAATCAAATACACTCATTTCAACTCAAATTTATTCAAAATAAGTCCCACAAGAATCATATCGTAACTTTGGAGCGCAAACTACGCAAAATAACTCACCGGATTGCTTGACGGAAACTCGGAAATGCTATTTTGGTCATGGACCCATCTTCCTTGAATCAAAAAGGGAATATCCTATGTCATTGTGTAGCTCTCGAAAAGAGCTTTCCGGAATGGTATGGCACACTTCCATTAGACTCCCGAATTGAAAGTTATGAAGGTCTGAGCGAACAACGCGTTGTCCGAGTGTACGTATTTCAACATGGCGGGACCCACATTGCTGGGCATCCTGGGCATCCCGAGAAGCCATAGGTAGATCTGCGGCACCCCCCCTCTATATATAGAGGGCTTGGGGTAGCCTTATTTGGAGGAGAAATAGCGAGGAAGCCCTGTCAAATTTGCTCTGTACTCACCCTACACTGAGTGCTTTCTCATTTTAAACACTTGCGAGCTCACATATAGCTACTTTTTGTACCGGCAGGAACCGAGTATTCATCCCTTTAAAGATATAGAAGTCTTCTTTGGCAGCTCACTGTAAGCCTTCTCACACACTTTAAAGCCTTTCTCTTCATCTTTGCACACACTATTCTTCACGTTGAGAGTCGTGTTGCGTGTATTTTCCCTGGCTTTGGTCCGTGGTTTTATTTAAGTTTGTATATATATATATATACTTATATATATATTTTTATATATGGACTAACATTATCGAGTTATGCCTCGATTGAGCCTAGACTTCGATTTGGAGCGTTTATTTGCTTTCATATATATATATATATATGAACAGTGTGTCGAACTCTGTTCGATGAGCCTGGATTTTACATCTGGAGCATATACTGCTTTAATATATATATATTTATATATATCAACTGTGTGTCAAACTCTGTTCGATGAGCCTGGATTTTACATCCGGTGCGTTTACCGCTTATATATATATATATATTTACATTCAGTCCCGCCTGGAGTTTACTTCGTGGCGGTTGACCGTATTTACAGCTTTATTTATTTTTTCGTCCCGCCTGGAGTTCACTTCGTGGCGGTTGATTGATTTTACAGCTTTATTTACATTTCTGATCCCCTATGGAGGTGCTTCGTGGTGGCCGATCATGTATGTATATTATATATATTTACAGCTTTTATATATATACCTGTTTACTGGTTTATTATCAATTGCGGCATCATGTGAACCTAGGAATCATGTGATCACAGATTCAGTCTACTGGATCTAGATTCAGTTCCCGTGATGGACATTTTTTAGCTATGAGCAACTTGTAAATTTATTCACGTTGTTCGGATTTCCTCAGATGGTTTTCATACCCATGAGGAGTTCGGCACTATTTTGTACATAATTTTCTCGAAGATGCTTCGCATCTCAAAAAATTAAAAACAATCAAGCCGAACACTCAATAAAAAATGGGAGTGTAAAAGGTCTCAATTACTATTGAGCATAAGGGTTTGAAATGTAAAGACCCGAAAATTTTCAAATAAGTATATCAGTATTTTTACGAATATTTTTTTTTAATTTACAAATAATATTTTGAATATATGTGATAATGATTTAGCAGGATAGTCAATTTAAATTTTTAAGTTGACGGATAATGAAAGTTAAGTCAAATATGGTCCAGAACTCTAATTCATGGAATGTGAACAAGGAATGACAATATTAAGATATAATAATATGATATGTATGTACTGTATGTGTGTATGGTTTAAGGTTAATCAAAAATAGTAGAGTATTAGCAAACCCTAAGTTTAAACCGAAAACCCTAATTCAAACCCTAAATAGGAAACTAAGACTGATTATTAATCAAGTATGTGTGGTCAAAGAGATATGTTAGTGATTATGAATATAAATAGGGAAAACCCTAACGATGTTGTAGAAACCCTAATTGTTAAGTGTGAAACCCTAATTTCATTACGAGAAACCCTTAGCCCTAATTTTAAAACCCTAATTGGTGATTAGCAAGACAAATGGTAATTAGCAAATCTTAAGATTAGAATTTAAGGGAAATATATGAAATTACCAAACTACCCTTAAAATTCAAGTGGAAAAGACCAAAATACCCTTTAGTGTGTAAAATGACCAAATTACCCTTTTACTTAACTTGTAAGCAAAAAGACTTTCTAGAAGGCATAACTCACCATGTTAGATCTTCCATGTGTGTAAAATCTCAGCCAATCCTTATCTTAATTGACACCTTGCAAGATTAGGTACATGAATCAAATTTATAAGAGAAAAAGAAAGAAAAAGTTTGCAAAAGTTGCTCATTCTTACCAAACACTCAACCTAGCCATCTTCTCTCTAAACCCATGAAATATCTTAGCAAAATCAGTCCCTAAACAAGTTCTTAGAACATCAAAAACAGAATAGGAGTTAAGAATCAAAGCTTGTTAAGAAAGAAGTATAACCCTAAACTCATCATAGATCTTGTATGCTCAATCAAAATTTGTGTTTATGTGTTTATTTAAGTGTTAGAAGATGTTATATGACGATCTATGATGTTACATCATAGATCTATAACATCAAAGTGCTCAAAAATCAACTTTTCAAAACTGTCCAAGAACCCTAGATTTATGGCCTGACAACCGAATGTCAGAGGCCGTAGATCTGAGTCTGTTAATGATTTTGCATGTTTGATGTTTTAGACTTGTATTTTGCTGTAAGGACTTTAATCTGGACTTGAAATCATGCTTAGATCATGTCCAGAATGAAAGATATTTATGGTCAAACTTAGTTGACCGAGCATGACCAAGAGTTTCTGGGCAACCAAGAAACTCAAAATCAGTGTCTGACAACATTTTCCAAGGCTTGTATATGTCAGGTGTTAAATGTTTTGGAGATGTTATTGTATCTAGTTTGTATCCTGTCAGATATACTCTAGATTCATGCTTTAATATCACTCAAACAATAAATAGATTGTAAGTAGTGGATGGTCAAAGTAGGTCACTCGACCTTGACTTTCAAAATTCTGGGTAACCCAGAATTGGTTTTTGAGTGTCTGACAAGACGTTCGTCGTCCCAGATCTTGTATGTGTTTGATGTTTTGATTGTGTTAATGTTTTAAGACTATACTCTTATATGTGTACTACACATTTCTGCTCCTAAATCACTTATATAACAAACAGAATGAAAGTAATCGATGGTCAAACTAGGCCACTCGGTCACGGTTAGAGTTTCTGGAAAACCCAGAAACCGTATGAACATGTTTTCTGACAACCTTTGACCGAATACTATCCTAGGATTATGATGTATTTTGAATGATCTGATGATTGATATATGTACTCTGACATGTGGACTACAACCCTGAACCATTAGAACACATTAAAAATAACCAGAACCTAAATAAAATCGAGCCTAAAAAGGGACCCTTGAAGCTGACTGGGTTTCTGGGTAACCCAGAAAACCCAGAAAGCTCTGACAACGATTTTGCAAGGCCAGATCTTCATGCTATGTGATTGTATGACTTATATGATGCTTGATTCATGTAGTACTACATAAATACTACATGATCAATACTTAATATTGTCCAGAACATGTTTAGACTGAGAATTAAAGACAATCAAAAGAGGTACCCTTGAGCACTGACTGCCAGTGTTCTTGAGCCTCAAGAACACCTATCGCTACAGAAACCGTCGCTATATATCCTTTAGCGACAGATTTAATTATTTTAGTTTTCTAATTTCCAAAAAATTCATCAAAAATAGAAATAAATTTCTAAAAATTACAAAATCAGTTTTAAAATTATTTTAAATTATAAAATTAACTTTTGATAAATTGACATATTTTTTTCATTAATATGACTATTTATTTGAATATTAATGGTATTAAATTTATTTAATAAATGTATTAAATAAATAGGTTAAAAATGATTTTTATATTATAAAATTATTTTAAATGATAATAAGATGTTCAAAAATATTTTAAGTAATAAATTATGACTTTTAATATTTTAAGGTAATTTTCATTAATAATTTAATATTAATGATAATAGGTTTATTTAATATTTATGTTAAATAAATAGTTTAAAAATGGTTTTAATGATTTAAAAATCATTTAAAAATGATATAAAGGATTTAAAAATATTTTAAGTTATAATAAATGACTTTTAATATTTTCATGAATAATACATTAATATTTAAATATTAATAGTGATCATTTAAAAATAATTTTAAATGTTTTAAAAATCATTTAAGGGTAAAATAAATGTTTTAAAAATATTTTTAGTTATTATTAATAACTTAGATATTTTGTCAAGTATTATTAAATGTTAATGATAATGGAATTATTCGTATTTAAATCATTTAAAAATGATTTCAGTGTTTGAAAAATCATGATAAATTATAATAATTATTTAAAAATTATTATAATGCCTTGAAGAATAATATGATTAATATTTAAATTATCTACTATAGTATTGAAGCTACTGAATAAAGTTTAAGTAATATAAACTCGATTATTATCCGATAAAGTCGTCGGTACACCGAAATGAATCCGAAGTTGACCCAGACTTATATAGATTGACCTAATAAGTAATTATTTATGTTAGAATAACTCCTATAACTATGTGACAATGTGTGTAAGCTATATGATGACTGCAAATAGCAGTGTTATGTGTTATAATATATTATTTTGATCAAAAGAATAATCTTATGAATGATAGGTTTCAGTATAAAAGATAAAACTAAGTTGTGTATGCAACAGATCAGACAAGTATCTTTACTCTTTGTATCTACTTATGCAATAATCTTGTGTAAGTAAGTTATCAAGTTATATAAGTTATTAAACTCTACTATTATCGATCATGTATTTCAACATTAGTATCCATGCCAGTTATTAAACTCTATTCGTTTACCAGTACTGTAATAATGTATGATCAATGTATACTTGTTTATAGATAGTTAAGTTATATTATACAAGTGCCCTCACTTGGATAATGATTGTATTTAGTCTCGTGTCGGTACATACCTACTAGTTTTCAGATATGTATATGTTATTTAAATCTGTCTAAGCTATTTAACTCAGCTAGACATGGAATGAAAAATATTGTAGATCATGATAGAATGTTATTATTATTTCATTGAATTATTTTAATTCAGATTTCAGATTAATTATAAACATCCCGAACAGGGAAAACTTTTATGCGCCAAAGTCGGACCAGCTGAATTTACGAACTTATCGTTCAAACACATAGTATTGATCAATACAGGGCATAACGGGCTGATCACCCTCCGTGTCCGTAAGACATGATGGTTTTTAGATGAAGTTTTGTTTAACCATTTTGAAAATTAAAACTAAAGTTCATAGTTTGTCAAACTATTTTCCATTTATAGTCAGTACGTAGTTTCAAAAAATGAAATAGAATTGATATGTAGTTCAATATTGTTTCAGCTTACTTCACAACTATTTCTTCGTTGTAGAAGTGTCGTCCAAAGAAAATATTTAAATCTTTCAGATAATCTTTATTCATTGCTATTACTTGATGGGCACTCAAATGCTCATTCTTGCTTTAAATTTAAATATTTTCAGCTAAGCTAGCATGACCTGAAGGTTCCGGCAAGGACAAAGGGAAGGGGAAACTGAAGGAATAGGTTACATTATGTTGTTATGACTGGTTGTAGTAAGATAATATAATATTTATCATGTAATGTAAGACTTAAAGGTTCTCGAGACTGGGAAGGCAGATAACTTTGATATAATAATTGTTTAATTAATACATTAAGTAGTTGAATGAATGTTATCGTGGAGCACCAAGTACGGGTTTTAAGTACTCGGATTTGAGGGCGTCACATGAAAAACCTCTTTTATAAAACATCACTAATATATCTTGTTAAAAACTGAATTTTTACACAAATTCAAACCCTGTGTATATAGGTGCGAACGAGGCCTCGCACTACTTCCAAATAATTGTACATTGATCCACACACACACACACACACACATTCATATAACAATTTCTTAAAAAGTGGTTTTTACCGTGGTAACATGGATGTCGGGGGGTGCCTAACACCTTCCCTTCACATAATCAAGTCCCCGGACCCTAATGAATCTCTTTGTTTCAATCAATTGCTTAGCAGTGTCACATCATTTGGGTCAATGTGCAAACCTTTTTCTCGATCGTGTTGGTACAACCATATAAAAACCAACCGACAACTCTTAACAGGTCCATCGTCGTCGACATTATACATATGGGACCTTTTCACTTATTTTTCAAACAAATCTCACCTAACATGAGAACACCAAAGAACAAGTAACGAAAAGGGAAAAATAAAAATCCCGACATCGACAATATATATATATATATATATATATATATATATATATATATATATATATACGGCCAATTTCTCCAACGAATCAAGAGAGTGAACTAAAAAACGAATAGACTTTAGCGACGAACAAAACCGTCGCTATAGCATAGAAATAACGACGATTTTGTCCGTCGCTATAGTCAGTTCATTTTTTAGTTCATTTCTTTGGTTTCCTGGAGAAGCCGACCCTATATATATATTGATTGCATTAGTTGGTTCATGCATATAGTGTGACTAAGTCAGTATGCTTTATAACCAAAGGTTGAGCCAGGAATTTTTTCCGTCCTGAACTACCAAGTTCCAACCATATACACAAGAAATCAGAAGCTGGAGTAGGGGACTGCCCAGGATTCCCAGATTTTGAATCTTTTCTTGGCTGCTTTGTGATTTTATATCTCCCAACCTACACATCCGTTTACTTCCAAATTTTGATATGTTCTACATGGTATATCATAATTGTTTATAAAAATATAGCATGAGAAAGTTGGGTTTGTTAAGATAGTATTACAGAGGCTTGAAAATTCCCCGTTGGCCATTTTTTTCATTAAATTCAAGTTTTTAAAAATTCTTTAAAACTTGTTATGGGCTTGATTTGATTCACTCAATCAACTTAATTAACATCATAACAAATATATAAAGGTAACTTATCCCCATGATTTGCTTAATTTTCGATTTTTAATCATAAATTCTAATTGAGGCAAAATTTCAAACATCTTGTGTACGTGGCTTAGATTTCTTAGTTGTTTATATATGGTTCTAGACATAATTTTCAATCTTATCACTCCAATGACCTGCATAATACTTTGTTCACACTAATTTACAACCCAAGCACAACAATTTCAATAATTACAATACATTATTAGTGTAACATTCCAGAATTTTTAAATGTAATTTTAAATATTTATTGAGTTATATAAATATTTAATGGATGTGATTATCGGCAAATGAATATTTGTTTAATTGATTTAATATTATTTAGAGAATTATTTGTTAAATAAATAATTCTTTGAATTAAGGAAGTGATTATTATATTGATATTTCAATTTAAATGATTAATTATTTGTATTGTGTTATGTGTTATGTGATTAAATGATTTATTTAATTAATTGTGATTTGCATTAATTAAAATAAATATGAAAGCTTGATTAAATATAGTGTGACAAATAACTATATTATAAGGAGTTATTAAAATAAATTAAAGTAGTTTAATTTAGTTTTATCCAAACAAGGCTTAATATATTAATTCTTTAAATTTAAATGATTTGCCAAACAAGCCTTATGGCTTTTGAGATTTCTAGATAAATAAAATAAATAAAATCAAATCAAATAATAAATATAATATATTTATTTTATATACGTTTATCCTAATAACTAATGTTACTTATTATGCGTATTAAGCCTATGGCAGTTTCTTTTGTTTACGCTTATTAGTCAGTTAGTTTTTGCACAGAACTTAGTTGCTAGCCTAGAGAGCTTTATAGAAAATTGAGAGAAGGGTTGAGAGAGAATTTGAGAGAAACTTAGGATTTTCACAACGATTTCTGTGTTTAACAACGATTGTGTATAAGCAATTTGAAGGTATATTAACTCTATATTATATATACATATATATGTTCTACGACAACTAATTGTAAATTCTGTGAATTTAAAATTTATTGAATTGTTGCTTTACAATGGATTACTTATGGTTAGATATGCTCATGATGCTAGAGTTTATGTCAATCAAGAAAATCGCATGCTAATTTCGGTTTGACAGTAGGAATTTTGACAGTATATGGAAATTTCATATATTCATGAAAAGCATCAATTCTAGTGGCTAAATTGTATGTTAAATTGTAAATTAAAGTTTGTATGTGGTAGTTCATTGAGATACGAACGTAACGTAACTTGAATGAAGTAAATTGGACAAGAATTGAAATCACAGTGTTCAATTTTGTGAAGGAACTCGAAAATGGAGTTTTTGTATGAAAACTTGAATTTTGAGAAATTAAAATAGTTTTAGTTAGTGTTAAATTGTGATAGTTGGTTGTAAATATGAGCAATCATATTTAGGATAGTTGTATATTTATTATACGTGTTAATATTATTGTCTATTGGGTGAAATTTGTGTTTGTTGGGCTAAAGCTTGCCATCGCTTCATAGCCTTCTCTCAAGTTTGTTCGAACACCAAATAGCAATTGCTACGCGGTGCCAAGGCAAAAAAATGGCTCACCGCTTGATCCCAAACCTTTGTATGGTAATGGCAATTTACATACCATACTCTGGTTTTAGATTTTAACTTCTGCTATTTCAGCAGACTTGGGAAAGTGTCACAACATGGTCTGAAATTGTGTTAGCATGTTAAATGTGTAATGTTAAGGTTAACATAACATAGTGAGTTGTGATTAGTACGATTAAAGTTGCAAAAGTGATTAGTAAATCGAAAATGCGTTATGTGGTAATTAGTATACATAATGAAAGTTAGACAAGTGTTGTGAAGTTAAACACTTAGAGTTTCTGAAATGTGAATGGTAATGAACATGTTATGATATGTTAGCATGTCTAATAAGTATTGTGTTTCTAAAATTATGTGTAGGTGATCGTGAGTTTAATTTTATAGCTTACGCTCAAGGCAAGTCTTCTAACTCCATACTTTCATTGAGTTAGTTTGTTATGTTTATGCAAGTCTTCTAACTCCATACTTTTATTGAGTTAGTTTGTTATGTTTATGCAAGTTTTCTAACTCTACACTTTCGTTGAGCTAGTTCTATTATTATAAATGCATGCTTTTGATTGAGCAAGTTTTTATATCAATTGTCATTGAATAAGTAAATTGTTCCTAAAATCCATTTGATCAAACCCAAACTCTAATGTTATTGGAAATTCTCCATTTATTGATTTATTCCAACTTGTTTACAGTTAAGCAAGTTTCTTAAAGTTCAGGAATTCATTTCTAAATATTATAAAACTTGAACCTAGCTTATTTTACTGTTCAAGCAAAGGTTAACCATTTTATTCATTCTATTGAATACTTAAGCTCTATAGTTATTTCAAGCATGAGTTAGATGTATAGAATTAGTTCATTTATGATTATCAAATGTTCTAAGTTATGTTGTTATTAAAAAACTGTTGTATTATCAAACATTGTGGATTCAACTAGTTCCCTAGTTGATGATCATTAAACTTCAATTACCCTTGAAAGCTTATCCAAACTAAACTTTTTTTTGGTGCGGACTTGTACTCTAAATACTGAGATGAACAACCCTATGTTTAGGGGTTTACGCTTAGCGTTGAAATGGTTGTGCACAATACATTGTACGAAGGATTGATCCCCCTAAGTACGTGGAGTCCTTATAGTCATATGACTGTTAAAGTTAAAGTTGAAAGATTACTTATAACTGTGGACATGAATCATGGTCATTTGACCCTCAGTAGTTTATTTAAGAATGTTAATAGAACAAATCATTCAGTTCTATTGAGCCTATGAGTTGGCAAATGTTGAAATATTAATAGAACATATCATTCAGTTCTATTGAGCCTATGAGTTGGCAAGTATTGAAATGTTAATAGAACATATTATTCAGTTCTATTGAGTTTATTATTTGGCAAATATTGTAAAGATATTTATTCTTATCTCAAGTGAGCTTTGTTTGCTCACTCTTGCATATTTATACATTTATTGCTGCTATGAATGAGAAGGTAGATAAACCTACAACTAGCAAAGGAAAGGGAAAAATGTACAAGTGATGAAGACTTGTAATTTTGGTTTTATCATTGATGATAGACTTTTATTAATGATGTGATGTAATAATTTTATTTCCGCACTTGAATGATTGTATTAAAGGTTAGAGAACCTGGGAGGTAATGTTTTTATTTAAGTAATCCTGTATGGGCAGGTTTTTATTATTCAATTTATTATAATTGGGTAGCTAGATATGAATGTTTTGATTACGTGAACACCAAATTTTGAGGTAATGAAGTACCGGGATTTGGGAGTGTCACAATTACTCTTATTTTTGTAAACTTAAATAAGTAGAAGTTATTACCTCTTGTTTGAAGAATTTGTGCTTCCAATTTGTTTAGAGATTAAGTTGAATATTCTCTTTGATAACAAGTACTAAATATTTATCAAAAACATCACCCGGGCTACAGCCCACCCCAGCCCAAGTGTGACTCCACCCTTGTTTATAACGATTATTAAATTAGCCAAATAGTGATTGAAGTTTTGTGAAACTTAATTACTTTTGAGAATTGGTGAGATTAGACACTGTGTTAAATTCACTCCACATATATGCACATAATCACATATAATATTAATATAGTTTTATAACTTGTTCTTTTATGTTAGGGATTAATGCTAATAGTAATTTATAACATTATAATATACAATTTTGAATTAATGAAAAAAATGTTTAATAATAATAATAATCATAATAATAATAGTAATAATATGAGTTTGTAAAAATGTTAAAGATGGAAACAATATTTTGTAGCTATACTTATTTATATTATTATTTTGTTAACTAACGGGGTTTTGGCTATACCTAAATATTTTGATTGAATTGATTTATTGATATGAGTCTAAGCTATTAGATTCGGCTAGACCAGCGTTTATGAAATTCTAAGCGTTCTTTTAAAAGTTTCCTGAACCAAATTTTTTTGGTACGGAATTCTATGATAAGACGGGGGTAAAATTTTTGTTCCTATGGCAGAGATGAGACATAGATCAAACCAGTATTACTGGGCCAGTACTGAGCATACTGGGCTAATCACCCTCTGTGTCTTCAGGATATGACGGTTTGCGGATGAATTTCCATAAAACCTTTGCGAAAATGACAGACAATAGTCTATATAACTCCTCAGCACAATTTCAAAATTTTAACACTTGTGAGGAATGTATTGGGTAGCATGTGATGCTGTGTATGAATGGTGTATGGACCATGGTTTAAGGTGTAAGGTAAATTTCGGGGACAAAATTTTTAGAAAAAGGGGTGAATGTGACAACCCGAGAATTTGGATATTTATAAAATCTTAAAATATTGAATTAAGGTTAAATATTAAACCTAGACATAAAATAAGTGAATGGATTTTAGATTTTCGAGAAGGAATTTTGTGAATTTAAAATTTCTGTGGTGAATTATTCAGGATTAAGTATATAAGTGAATATGTTATGTGTATATGGTATGATATGTGTATAGTATATGGTTAAGGTTCAAGGGTTGACCAGATAAGCTATATCAGTGGCAAACCCTAATATTATATTAAGAACGTCAACATTCAGTTAGAAAATTCTTACGAATTATAAGAAACCCTAAAACCGGTTCTGGAAACCATAATTTCAGTTACTGGAATTTAAAACCCAAATTCGGAAGTTGAAAACCCTAATTTGGGAATTCAAATGCTAGTATAAGGTTTAACGTTATTAATTATAACCTAATTATGGAAAATCCTAATGATTTACTTAAATCCCTAATTTTGAATTGGAAACCCTAATTGCTCCGTTAGAAACCCTAATTTACAATTAGGGACCTAATTTCTAATTTAGCAAATTGTAATTAGGAAATATTAATCCTAATTAGCAAGCTTGAATTATGATTGAGAAATTTTAATATAATTAGAAAATCCTAATTATAAGTTAGAAATATTAATTTTCTATTTTAAAAATCGAAATTTGGAAATCTTAGAAATGAAATTGTAAGCCTAAGGGTTAAACCCTAAACCCTAAGGGGTTGGACAATTGACAAGTATGCCATTAAAATTGGAAATTAAATGACATTAATGCCCTTTTTGTATTTTTATAAGTTGGAGTGTGAATCTTGCTAAGATCTTGAGTTGGTGACCAACTTAAAAGCTCTCATGTGCCTATATCTCACCAATATCAGATATCCTTGCCACCTAGCATCAATCTTGACCATGGATTAAAAAGATCTAAGATTAAAAAGTAAGAAATACTTACTTTATTTCTCATTTGCTTCAAGTCCCTTCTCTCTCTTCAATTTCGGGACTTAGAGTGAGAGGGAGTGACAAACTAAGCCAGGATCATGTATTAGCAAGCTAAGATCAAGAATTTAATAGTCAGATTTTAAGATTAAAGCTAGAAAAGGTATAAAACCCTAAATTTTTGAAAATCATGTGATCTTATATTAATGATGTAATTGGTTGTTTAAAGTTATGTATTAAGGTGTCATTTAGTGATCTGGGTTGTTAGATCCCATATCCATAACCTCAAAGTGCTCGAAATTGAAGATTTCTTAAATCTGGAAAATTTCTAAAACGTCGTCTGACAAGCAAATGTCAGACTTCATAGATTGGTGTCTGTTAACGGTTTTAGAATTTTAAATGTTTGAACTTGTAGTATGATATGTGGTCTTTATTCTAAAACTCAAATCGGGGTTAGTTCATGTTGGGATTGAGAGTTATTGTTGGTCAAAACTAGTTGACCGTTCACGAAATCTGGTTTCTGGGTAACCCAGAAACCCAGAAATTTCTGACAGCCACTTTTGATGCTTTACTGTTGTTTTACAGTTGGGTCAATTTATTATTTTGATCTTGTAGACTAGTATAAGGACTACACAATCAAGCCTTTAAACTACTAAAATCATAAACAGGAATGGAATTGATCAATGTCAAAGTAGCGTTAACCGACTGACTTATGAAGAAATCTAGAAAACCCAGATTACTCAAGACCATGATTCTTTCAGTGCTTTGACCAGCCTTGATCTTGCACTTGTGATGTCTTTAGGTTGATTTAGTGCTATGATGTTGTTATATGACATACGTACTACAATCTGACATCATTCAACCACTTAAATCATGATATGAGATTGGATTAAATAAGGCTCAAAAAGGGACCTTCGCACTGCTTGAGTTTCTGGGTAGCCCAGAAACTCAAGAACACGTCTGACAAATTATTTAGTGGCTTAGATCTTGCTGTGGTGTTATGTGTTGGCCATGACAGTTGATTAAGATTGTAGTGTGTCATGAATACTACAACATTAAGGGAAAAACAAGCCCAGAAACGTAACCAACATGAATCAATGAGTGGTCAAACCCCCTACCCTGCTCACTGACATGAAGATCTGGGTTTAGCCCAACACCATTAGCGGCGGATTTGTCGCTTAAAGCCCCTATAGCGACAATTAATTTCAGAAATTAATTATTTTAATAAATAATTAGAGAAAAACTAGTTTTTAATTATTAAATATACTAAATAAATTCCTAAAAATTATTTTAAAATTTGAAAATTAGTTTTTAATTATTTTGAATATATTTCATAAATATTTAATATTTTGGAATATTAATGGTATTTAATTTATTTAATTATAATATTAAATAAATTATTTAAAAATAATTTTAATACATGAAAATTATATTATGGTATAAGAAAATATTTTAAGTTATTTTTAATGACTTTTAATATTTTTGATAAATTTCATTAATTAATTAATATTAATGATAATTAATTTATTTATCTAATAACTACATTAAATAAATTATGGAAAAATAGAATTAGTGATTTAAAAATCATATAAAAATTATTTAAGTGTTATAAAAATATTTTAAGTTATAAAATATAACTTTTGATATTTTGTCATGAAAATATTAATATTTAATATTGATGGCAATTATCGGATAATGGATTTAACTATTTAAAAATCATATAAATATTATTTTAAGGTATTAAAAATACTTTGATATATTATAAATATATTATAATATTATGACATGTATCTCATTAATATTTAATATTAAATAAATATTAATGATAAAGGAATTATGTGGTATTTAATTCATATAAATACGATATTAATGATTGAAAATTAAGCGATAAATGATAATAATTATCTCAAAAATTATTACGAGCTTATGAAAAATATTTTGACTGATAATATAATTATCTAAGATAATTGTTAAGTGTTAGGCAGAGTTTAATTGAATTTAAACTCGATTTTTGTCCGATTAGGCAATCGGGATGTCAGAATTGTACCGAACTCGACTCAGACTGTAATAGTTTGACTTGATATTAAGTCTTATGTGTGTTACAGATGGATAGGGTTATGTGATAATATGTTTAGGTTATTTTAAATACTGTGATGATATTATTCTAATTTGTATATCGATATTATTTATATATTAGGTCTTCAGACAAAGCTAGATAATTTGCATAACGATAATCAACAGAACATGTAAGTTTTTCTTAACTCGACCTTGAGTTGTATTATTCAATTATACTTGCGGTTAATCATTGCTGATTGACATGTCTAAGAATTATTAAATCGCACTATGTGCATACTGCATGTTTTCATCAGGTATGAAAGGATGATCACCTTCATTACCATTCGGTCCAGATATATATATATATATATATATATATATTCATGTTTAATGTTCGTTCAGCTATGTAAAATTTTTTCTTGCTAGTTCGCAATTATATTGTAGAACTATAGCCAACTTTTGTTCAATTCTTTCAATCATTATATATCCTTAATTTATTGAACTTAAACTTGCTGTGCAAACTTATTGCTCACCCTTGTTATATCATGATTAACATTGCAGATTTAGACGAATACGTCAGATACAGAAAAGGACAAAGCCAAGTTCAGCTTAGGATTATGTGTACAGTTAAATTGTAATAGTATAGTATGAGAATAACGTTATACGTTAGATAGTTTATGAATTGTGTATAAGTTAAGGTTACTCGACCTTGGGAAATATTGTGTAAAGTTTATTGTATAAACAATTTATGTTTATATCTTCCGCAATAGTGATAAAATGATTGTACCGGATCCGCGGTGATTTGGGACCCGTATTTGGGGCTCTCACAGGGAGAAACAGTAGCACGAATCCATGTGAGAACAAGACTTGTAGCACTTTTCTATTTGGTGTATTCGGGGTTAATGGTTTTATCATCTAGTTTTTCCAAAGGACTATTCTTGTCATGGACAACATGTTCGAGAGAGTGGGTGTACAGAATGATAAGAAATTGAGAACTCCAATTTAGGTAATTCTGTTTGGTCAGGATGGTGTTGGATAACAAGGATTGAGGGTTAAAAAGAACTGGAAGAGAAGTGGAAGATGACGCAAATACCGAGGAAGAGGAGATAGCAGGTGACGAGGAGGTAGAAAAGAAGATTTCGGCCATGGTGAGAGATAGGTTTGGGTGCGGTTACGCTAATAGCTCTGATACCATGAAAGAATATAAAAGATTCAGAAATTGTAAGTTTATTCACTGCACTCCTTTATAATATACAGGTTCTATATACATACAACCATGAGAGAATCACCTAAGGCTAGAATTTAGTGATTACAATCACACTACAATCACCTAGGCTATCAATTACAATAAGTTAGGCTAACTTTAAGGAATATTTATGAGTAAGGAATTTACAATAATCAAATTAACTACAATCATGCCAAAACCAGCTGGAATAGTTATGATATGTTTTCACCCATAATATACCTCTGCAAATCTTCATTGGAAGGTCAGTGTCTTGTCCCCATGATTGAAGCACCCCATGGCCAACTTTTCCACTTTATTTATTTATTTATTTTCTTCAACTACTTTATAACTTCAAATTATGTCGCACGGTCCTTCCACCTTTACTCTTAATTAATTCCCTAATTTTTTCCAACAAATTGACTGCCATAATATCCTGCTTATGATATAAATTATTATTTTTATTCATTCCATACCACAAAATAAATTGAGGAACTAAAGAGTATATCTAATTCTCTTATATTGAGATTTCAAAATCATTTTTTTAATAATAAAAATCAAAAGTTAAATCTATCAGCAGAGTTAGCCATTAAAGAGTATATTTTTTTTCTTTCTTTTTAAGACAATTAGGAAAGAAATTATGTTTACTATATAGAGTTTATGTAAAATTTAAGAGAATAAATCAAGACATAAATGTGCACAATAAAAAGAGTCCTTTAACTAAACTTAACCAAATATTTGGTGTTGATATAAACAAAAGTAAATAAATAGAAAGACATGTAAATTTCAATTTTCTGTAAAATTGATTGAAAATTTTGTCACCATATTATTATTATTATTATTACAACATTATCTTATTTGAATAACCAGTCCCCCAACATATACAAAATGATTAAATCTGGAAAAGGAAAGTCGTACACGTGGCAAAACCGCACAAGTGCCACTATGACGCTGCCGACTGCCTGCCTAGGTTATTGTAATTATAAGTAGAAGGCGTATAAAATGTGGCTAGCCATGTGAACAGACCAGACCTTACCTGACCCAATCTTGGTTATGTGGTGTGGTTCCCAGCCACATGGTCTAGCCCACATACCATATATGTCTTCTTTTAGGTTTTTGATATTTTTTTTTTGACAAAGTATGGAGTACTATTATTGATTATCCAACATTAAAGCATTACAAACAAAAGGAGGTGGAGAATATTTCTAAACATGGCTACCAGACATAGAACCCTACGCATGAGCTAAAGAATGTGCGACACCGTTCGCTGACCGCCTAACAAAATAAATACGATAATCCTCAATATCAAGGAGGAGTTGCTTACAATCATCAATAACCAAACTTAAAGTACTCGAAAAGGAATCAGATCCCCGAATAGCCTGAACAAGATTGAAAGCATCTGATTCAAGGATCTCTTTCACTGCTTGACGAGTCTTTAACCAGCTAAGGGCCTCTTTGCAGCTGATTGCTTCCTCCATTTCAGGATCTAAATGGCCAGCAAAAGAGCCATACCCAGCAACAACCAAAGAACTAGCGCAGTCTCTAATCACCCAACCATAACCAAGCTTTGCCTCTTTATTAAAAACGGCACCGTCAACGTTACATTTGATGCTAAACTAAGATAAATCTATTCAAGATGATTTGGTTAATTGCTAAGCATTCTTGAGGGGTTTCGTGATTTGGAATTTTGTTAAATTCTTCATGCATGATCTCAAAGAATTTCTTCTTTTTTCCACCTAATGGTCATGGCAATGGACATGGATATGGATATGGTAACAATTATTCAGTAGATGTTAGCAGGGATGAATTGGCAGATGCAAGTGTATAATCCTTATATTGCAAATCCTTTTTGTCAGTCCCATAACATAGTTGCAGCTAATTACTATGGATCAAATTCAAGTAATTGAGCAAGACTACTAATAGGGATTTCATCAATTTTTGAAAATAAATGTTGGTTATATTTTCATCAGTTTCTCAAAAAGTGTATTAATTCTTGATTAATGAATAATACTTCTATCCTAATTGTTGAGTTCTTGATTGTTGCTACTCAGTTGCTGTTAAGCACTTGTTCGAAAGAACTGAGTAGGTGGGCAAGCTTTCTCTTTTTCTCAGATCGTAGAGTTGAGCATTGGGAGTTCTTGTGCATTTTTGTTCAATGCTTGCTTTCTTGCTCTCATCTGCACATGTTCTGCATATATGTGTTATTTGAAATCTTTCCGTTGGAGCCTTTTGTTGAAGCATTAAATGCGTTTGACATTTCTGAGCTTTGATGGAGACTTTTCTGCACACCTTCTGATTTTCATTCTGGCCCACTGACACAACAGTCTTCTTTCTCACCTAACACCTGAAAAGGTGTTTTCCTCTATCCTATGGTCCTTTCCTTAGCTTCTTCAATAAGTTTCTTTCGTTGTATACTAAGGATATCTTTTGTACTGTTGGGACTGATGAGGACTTCAACATTTAAAACCCATTCCACATTTGTTGGAATCTGTCTCCTAATAAAAGGTAGGGCTCGATGCTTCTGACATATGGCAGATGATACTCTACGATTCAGATCGTGGTGTCTTGTCACCTTGGTGCTTGGTTTGATGCTATCCAACAAGAGCACTACGATTTCTTTTAAGAGACTTGCACACTACGATCTTTACTTGCTGGTGTTTGAAAGCTCTACATTTCTGAGAGTACACTACGATCTCTGAGTTGGCTCAGCAAACGTTGGGACCACTCTACGATATCCGAAGAGGTCCTTCAAGGCAAGCACACTACGATCCTCGATACTCTACGTTTCTACCTTGGCTTCTGTAATCTTGATCAGCTTGATACACTACGATCTATCTATTTCACTTCAAGATGTAGATCAACCTAACAAATTTGATCTATCACTAAGTCCTTGTACACGTATTTCTCTAAGGACTTTACATATAATCATGAGCATTTATATTTAAACATCTAATCAAAATATGCACTCTCCTAATACTAATTAATAGAGACATCCTAATTATTATGCCCCAAGCAGCTCTGCCGAAATATTAAGAAGGTATTTTGTTTTATGTTAATAATATATAATATAATAATATAATTATACCACCTCTTTAAATATTTGGAACCTATAAAATTAGCTCTCCTACACCTATGCCCAAGTACACCCCTCTATTTCCCTTCCTAAATTTATCACAAAATCTAAACCTCATTACATTCTAACGTCCCTCCTCTGTCCAAGAAGGTTGCAACTCTTGTTAAACCTGTATTCTCAAACGTAAAATTAAGTTAAAAAAAATAAGAATAACAAGCAAAATATACCGATAAATAGTACCTTATGTTTGTAAAGACTTCTAAATTGAGGGAGCTTGTTAAGAATCAATACAACCTGCAAAATATTTTTAAAATCTCGTTCGAACTTAAATCTCATTAGTACAATATCATGCAAACATAGTAAACAACAATTTCTAATTTTAATAATACCTTTGTTACTGAAACTTCTTCAAGCTTGAAAATACCAATATTGATCCAATTTTGAGATTATATTGAAGCTTCTATTTTTACCCCTATCTTTAGATTATATGGTTGTATATTGTATGCTACAAATATTCACTCAACCTTTCCAAGACATTAACAAAAATTATGGCACAACCATATATAGACATACAAATAGATATATCAATACATTCAAATGGGTGCCCAAAGAGAAAAATTAAGTCTAACCAAAAGTATAAATTAAGTAGAATAATTAAATACTGTAAAATAAATACACTAAATAGATATACTTAACTCATTCAAAATGTAAGACCCCGAATTTTATGAAATAAAAGTATTCAATTTTTCTTATAATTACTATTCAGTAAATGGTTAAATTGATAAAGGTTAAAGTTAAGGGTGATATATGAATTTTTTTCAAAATACGTAAGTGGTTATAAAATATTCATTTTTGTCAGGGAATATTCGTTTGGTCGTGGAATATTCTTTCTGTCGGGGAATATTCGTAGAACGGCGCAACCATTTATGGGCCCCATAACAGAATAACTGTCGGATGAAGAAAACGACAAATTTGAGTTTTTACAAATAACTACGTAGTTATTACAATTAACAATCGCTGGAATACCCAAAGGTTAAAATACGAGAATACGCATTATTGCACAAGAGTACACTGCAGTATTGCACAATATTTTTGAATTATTGATTCTTACGTAAGAATGCACTACTCAAAAATTGTTACAATAATTACTGTTCAATATTTTTTTTTTTTAATTCAATAATTGCTGTGTTGATATTTTATATTATTGTTGTTTCAATAATTATCACTGCACAGTATTCCCATTACCAGATCAATAATTCATATTATTTAAATAATATTATTAGATAACATTATTGGCAATGTCTAGAAAGTTCATCGAGGAGAGGTTTGGTCACCTAATTACGCCGCCCGATGAAGTAGAAATCCTTATTGGAAAGCCCCCTCTTTCCTGGGAACGGCTTGGTTGTCATAATTGTGATTCTGTAATATTATTTGTGAATAATTAATTAATTATTTATATGATAAGGAAATATTTATTTTATGTGGATATAAATGATGGATATATTTATTTATGTGGTTATAAATGAAGGAATTAATGTTGAGGTATTTTATCGGATTGAAGGTATTAAAAGATCAAATCGGTGTTCTTAAAGCCATATTGCGTGAGTTATAATTTTAATCCGACCGTTGGATCGTTGTGATATTTGGATATGTTATATATATATATAAGTTGAGTATATGTCCACAAATTTTGAACCGTTAAAAATGAACGAATGATTTGTTATGAATTTTAAGAGGCGACTGATTCGAAAATTAGGTTTATAAATGATTTTGGTGGAAAATTCTAGAAATGGGTGGGCCCCACTTTTGATTGTTGGGGAAGATGGCTGATTTTTGGTGGGTGGAATAGTAGCAGGTAAAGCCATCAGGTAGCATAATATCGGGAAGATGGCTGATTTTTGGTCAGTCATAATATCGGGATATTATGTGATATGTTAATTTGTTTAATTAACCCTTATTTTATGGTAGTATTTGAGAATGGCTGCTGAGAATGTTAACAATGGAGTGAATGAGACCGTGGGGATACCTCTAATCACCAACCAGGGTAATGTGATGTCAGGCGAAGAAAGAATTAGAGAAATCCATGTGGTGAGTAAAGAATTGATAGTTGCACCTGAGATGGTCGCAGAGGTAACAGCTGAGAGTGAGGAAGAAGAGGAAGAAGAGGTACCTGAGGAGAATTTATTAGAGGTATTATATGATCAAAATGTAGAATTGCAAAGTCGTATTCATGAGTTAGAAGAGCAGGCTAAAGAACGACAGGCGGTCGTGGAGCAAAAGGATGCAACAATTTAAGCTCGTGTTACCCGATATGTGATGCTTGAACAGAGGCATTCTTTGGAAGAGTATAAGATGATAAAGATGGAATCTGAGCTGAAAGAAGAAAAAACTGAACGAGTGAGAATAAGTGATGCATGGGCAAAAGCCGCACGACACGTGGATATTGTGGAAAGAGATGTCCGATCTAAGAAGGCTAAAATAGATTATATGAATTTCTCTTTTTGGAAAGCAATTGGGAGAACCCAACATCGAGTTTTGAATTACCCTGTACATAGCGGTCAACCTGAATCCGATATGGATCGAAGATTGATGATTCAGATCATGAATCATGAGTACAACGAGGCAGTTGAGGGAGGAATATGTCCTATAAAAAAGTATATTCCAACGGTAGTGATGACGCCAAATGCTGCCCCAGACAAGCTAAAGCCGGGTAGTTCGAGAGATGGCGGTTGTCATAACTTCCCAACAAGTGAAGAACCCAAATGAAGTTATCACGAGAGATGAGCAATGGAGAAATCATGATGACCCGGGAGATAGAATCTGAAATGAAAGCAAGGTATTCTCAACTCTTTGAAATACCAGGTACGTAAATTTCGGTGACGAAATTTCATAAGGAGGGGAGATTGTAAGACCCCAAATTTTATGAAATAAAAGTATTCAATTTTTCTTATAATTACTATTCAGTAAATGGTTAAATTGATAAAAGGTTAAAGTTAAGGGTGATATATGAATTTTTTTCAAAATACGCAAGTGGTTATAAAATATTTATTTTTGTCAGGGAATATTCGTTTGGTCGTGAAATATTCTTTCTGTCGGGGAATATTCGTACGATGGCGCAACCATTTGTGCGACCCATAACAGAATAACTGTCGGATGAAGAAAATGACAAATTGAGTTTTTACAAATAACGGCGTAGTTGTTACCGTTAACACTGTTGGAATACCCGGTGATTAAAATACGATGTCGCATTATTGCACGATGCACCAGTATTGCACAATATTTTTGAATTATTGATTCTTACGTGAGAAGGCACTACTCAATAATTGTTACAATAATTACTTATTCAATATTTTATTTTATTGATTCAATAATTCTTTGCGTTGATATTTTATATTATTGTTGTTTCAATAATTGTCATCGCCATGATATTCCCATTATCAGATCAATAATTCATATTATTTGAATAATATTATTAGATAACATTATTGGCAATATCTAGAAAGTTTTGTCAAGGAGAGGTTTGGTCACCTAATTGTGCTCCAGTAAGGAGAAATCCTTATTGGAAAGCCCCCTCTTTCCTGGGAATGGCCTGGTTGTCATAATTGTGATTCTGTAATATTATTTGTGAATAATTAATTATTGATTTATATGATAAGGAAATATATATTTTATGTGGATATAAATGATGGATATATTTATTTTTATGTGGATAAAAATGAAGGAATTAATCTTTGAGGTGTTTTATCAAGATTTTTTGTCGGTGTAGAGGTATTAAAAATCATCCGTTTGTGGATTTTGGATATTTTTGGTCTGGAATTTGGAAAAACTTTCTGCTGGAAAGTTGTAGAGAATTCGATTTCAGGCAGAATGGATATAAAATTCGTATTTTTTTGATAACCGGACTATTTTCTATGAATTGTTGAAGTTTCAGAAAATAAAATAATTTTTATTAAATTATGGGTGGGACCAACTTATGTTATAAGCATGTGGGCTGCTGAATTTTCTTCCTTAATGGCTGCTGGTGGCTTGGTTGGTGAAGTGGCATAGAAGGAAGAAAAGAAATAATATTATTATATTATTTTAGTCTCCTTTGGCGTTCTAGCATTTTCCTATAAATAGAAGCTTAAGTTAAAATTGAAAATCACACCAGAAACAAGTTTTCTTTCTCTCTATATTATCAAGCATATTTTTGAGAGTATTTAGATACTTTGAGAGTTTCTATTTAGTAGAAGTTTCCTCCAGTTTTTCATCCGAAGTACTGCTCTCTTGAGGTAATAAAACTGTAGCTGGGTCGAGCGGGGGTAAAGGGAATAGAACGGTGGTCTCTAGCTGTGGAGTTCTCCCTAAACAGTATAGAAAAGTGTGTTGTATACATCTTTAAGTAGTTATCTTTGGTGAATCATATAGGGTGAGGCGAACCCAACATTGGAAGGGTGTTTTGCCACTATCATACAAGATGTCTAATGACATACAACCTCATGTCATCATAAGACAGGGTTGTGGCTCATCCACTTCTTTGAGTATATTTACTGAGCACTACCTATATAATCTTGGTGTTTGTTTGAAGTATAATTATTAATTAGAGGCGAGTGGAGATAATGATAAGTCAAGAGAAGACTCACCATTGGGAAAATATGATAGTAATCTTCTCGTTTTCTTTGGGGTCTATTAGTCAACCAAGGATAATTACGCAGCGGCCATATGATATCTATCATAACCTAGACGCATGGCCTCCCATGTACGAAGGTTTCCTTGAGCACTTCCCAAAGATTCTAATTTCTAAAACAGTTTTTGACTATACCTTTATGTAAGGTGTCATGGTGACGTGCTATCCAAGGTTGGGATGAGAGTTACAGTTGGTATATATTTGTATCCAAACTCACAGCATATGTGTTGTTGTATTTTGCACGATAATTGTTGTAATAAAGTTGTAGTTGTTTTTTGTACCATGTATTTGGCGACTCAGAATGGGTTGGATGGAATGGACCTATTTTGGGGTTGTCACACAAAATCCATATCACAATAAGTTTAAGACATAATTCTTGGTAGTTTATTCAATAACCACAAACGAACCATCACATTCAAGTAAGACCAATCAAAAAAATTACTATATTTCAAACAAAGTATAGAATTACACATGACTCATATATTGGTCGACCCATAAACCAATCAGTAAACCATAATGTAACATATTATATATATATATAATATTTATATCTTTATATAACATATTATTTATTTATATATTTACATACATACGTGTGTATATTATATATAATATAATATGATACATATATAGAGATATATTATCTATATTACATATATAATATAATAATATGATATGTTATGATATGATATGATATGATATACCATGTAAGACTCCAACTTTTATGAATAAAGATTTAATTTTTTCTAAAAATTATTTTGAATAATAAGGTGTGGGTTTGATAAAATGTTATAGTTGTGGGTAATGTTTACAAATTTTCCAAAGTAAGCAAGTTGTCATAAAATATTCGTTTGGTCGGGGAATATTCATTTTATTAGGAAATATCCGTACGACGGCAAAATCATTAGTGGACTCCATAACGAAATTACTGTCAGATATAGAAAGCGACAAAAATAACCTTTTTATAAAAATAACGACAAAACTTTTTTCGTTAACTGTTGAAATACCCGGTGATAAAAGTACAATAACACGCGTGGTTGCACAGTAGCACACGGTATTGTACAGTATCTTTGATTATTGATACTTACTTAAGAAGTCACTCAGTTTTTTTTAATTATTGCAACAGTAGTTGATGCATAGTATCTTATATTATTGATTCAATTATTTTCATAGTATCATCTGTACAATATTTTATATTATTAAATCAATAAATGAGACGACACAAATATGCATATTATTATTTGCATTATTGACAATGTCTAGAAAGTTCTGTCGAGGAAAGGAGTTTGGTCATCTAATTGCGCGCCAATAAGGAGAAGTCCTTATCGGAAAGCCCCATATTTCTTGGGAATGATCTAGTTGTTAATATTGTGAGTTATAATATTAATGATGAATAATTAAAAATGTGTTTATTGAAGACAAGTGATTGGTGATAAATAGAGGGCTTTTTGTATGAAGTATTTTGTGACAACCCCAAAATAGGTCCATTCCATCCAACCCATTCTGACTCGCCAAATACATGGTACAGAAAACAACTACAACTTTATTACAACAATTGTCGTGCAAAATACAACAACATAAATGCTGTGAGTTTTGATACAAATATATACCAACTGTGACTCATGTCCCAACCTTGGATAGCACGTCACAATGATACCTTACATAAAGGTATAGTCAAAAACTGTTTTAGAAATTAGAATCTTTGGAAAGTGCTCAAGGAAACCTTCGTACATGGGAGGCCATGTGTCTAGGTTATGATAGATATCATATGCCCACAAAATTATCCTTGGTTAACCCAATAGACCCCAAAGAAAAACGAGAAGATTACTATCATCTTCTTTCTAATGGTGAGTCTTCTCTTGACATATAATTATCTCCACTGTCTCTAATTGAGAATTATACTCCAAACAAACACCAAGATTATATAAGTAGTGCTCGTAGATATACTCCGCAAGTGAATGTGCACAACCCTGTCTTATAATAACACGAGTTTGTATGTCATTAGACATCTTGTATGATAGTGGCAAAACACCCTTCCAAAGTTGAGTTCACCTTACCCTATTCGGTTCACCAAAATTAAATATCAAATGACGTATATAATATGACACACTTATCTAAAGTCTCAATAAAATTGTTTTCATACTATTTAGGGAGAACCTCAAACTATAGACCACACCGCTATTCCTCATTATCCCCTCACCGACCCAAATTACACTTTTTATTACACGAAAGAAATTGTGAAGCAAAAGGGTGAGCACAACTAACTTCTCAAGAAAGAATATCATGACTAAAGATAATTAAATTATCAATAGCCTTCATCGTCAAGAATAAATCGTAGATTTAGAACATATGGTAGATGATAAAACTTTTCAACCATAGTTGCAGCGGAACGAGCAATCCATTAGAAGAGTCAAATAGACCATAAAATCTATTATCTTCTCCATGTTAAAAGTCCACCAACAATGTTTTATCCCTGTAATATTAATCAACAGTTCCTTTCCATAATTATATGAATAACTCATAATCATAATTGTAATTCTAAATTCCTCTTCGCATCCAGGACGAAGATAATTTTCATCACGTGTCTTTACCTGAAACATCAAAGATCATGGTTATACCAAATCACAGTTCATGTTTATAATCAAACTAACAATTTCATCTTTGCACTACGGCCAAAGATATTCATCAACAGACCATCTTTGCACTACGGGCCAAAGATATTCATCAACAATTCATCTTTGCACTACAGGCCAAAGATATTCCTCAACAGTTCATATTTGCACTACAGCCAAATATATTCATCAACAATTTTATATTTGCACTACTGAGCCAAATATATTTATCAATCAGCTCATATTTGCACTACGTGCCAAATATATTCATCAACAGATTCATATTTTACACTACAGCCAAATATATTAATATCTCAAAGAAATATATAATCATTTCAGAATTTATGTAAACAATAAGCTAAAGATATTCAATTATAAATTCAATGGTCATGATCATACCTGTCAACAATTCATCTTTGTACTACTGGCCAAAGAGAACCCATAGTCATGATCATACCAATAATCTACCCATCTTTACACTCAAGTCAAAAGAAATTCAATCACTAGGGTTATAAAAATGTTATATATGATAATAAAAACAATATTATCAATAACTGCATTTATTTTCAAGAGCAACAATCATAAATCAACTATAATTTGGTCAGAAAAAGAAACAAATTTTTGTCGTGAATAGTAACTCGTGGATAGTAACTCATGAATACTAACTCGTGAATAGTACTCTGTATTTGTACATAGTACCGTATACGTAAATAATGTCATATACGTAAATAGTGCCATATACATGAATAGTCTTGATATCGTGAATAGTAACTCCCACTCAAAAAAAGGTAGAAATTCCACAATAAGATCCATACCAATATATCAAGATAATGATATTGAAAGAATAACATCATAATGAAGAATATAACATCCCTTAATATCCCTTACTATCCCTTACCTCAAAAGAGCAAAGAATTACATTTGGATATCGGATATGACAATCAAGGAAACTTGCACCGATGAATAGCAACTCACTAAGTATCTAAATACTCACAAAATACACTCTTCGATAATCTAGAGAAAAAGAGAGAAAAACTTATGAATTACGGTGTGATTTTTAATTCTAACTTAGCCCTCTATTTATAGGAAAATGTTAAAGACGCCAAGGCAGACTTGACTGCTACCCGATGGCTTTACTCGCTAATATTCCACCCACCAAAAATCAAATAAATCTTCCCTAACAACCAAAAGTGGGGCCCACCCATTTTAGAATTTTCCACCAAAATCATTTATAAACCTAATTTCGAATCACCCTTCTTAAAATTCATAACAAATCATTCGTTCATTTTCAACGGTTCAAAATTTGTGGACATATACTCAACTTATATATGTATAACATATCCAAAAATCACAACGATCCAACGGTCGGATTAAAATTATAACTCACACAGTATGGCTTTAAGAACACCGATTTGATCTTTTAATACCTTCAATCCGATAAAATACTGATAAAATACCTCAACATTAATTCCTTCATTTATAACCACATAAATAAATCCATCATTTATATCCACATCAAATAAATATTTTATTATCATATAAATTAATAATTAATTATTCACAAATAATATTACGAATCACATAATGATAACAACCAGCGGTTCCTGTGAAAGAGGGGATTTCAATAAGAATTTATTCTTCTTCGACGCGCAATTAGGTGACCAAACCTCTCCTTGACAGAACTTTCTAGACATTGCCAATAATGCTATCAAATAATATTATTCAAAAAATATGAATTATTGATCTGATAATGGAAAATTCTGTGCAGTGACAATTATTGAAACAACAATAATATAAACTATTAACGCAACAATTATTGAATCAATAAAATAAAATATTGAACAGTAACTACTGTAAAAATTATTGAGTAGTGCCTTCTTACGTAAGGATCAATAATTCAACAATATTATGCAATACCGTGTGCTACTGTGCAACCAAGCGTATTACTGTATTTTAACCACCAGGTAATCCAACAGTGTTAACGATTACAATTACGCCGTTATGTATAACAACCTAAACTTGTTGTTTTCTTCATCCGACAGTTATTCTATTATGGGGCCCACAAATGATCAAGCGTTGTTTAATATTCCCTACGGAAAAGAATATTCCACGACCAAACGAATATTCCCCGACAATAATAAGTATTTTATAACCACTTGCGTATTTTTAAAAAAAATAAATAAATTCATATATCACCCTTAACTTTAACTTTTATCAATTTAACCATTTACTGAATAGTAATTATAATAAAAATTGAATACTTTTATTTCATAAAATTCGAGGTCTTACAATCTCCCCTCCTTATGAAATTTTGTCCCCGAAATTTACGTACCTGATATTTCAAAGAGTTGAGAATACCTTACTTTCATTTCAGATTCCATCTTCCCTGTCCTCATGATTTCTCCATTGCTCATCTCCTGTATTTCAGATATCATTCTAGAATACAGCTTCAAAACAAGGGTTAATTGAAAAAATTAACATATCACATAATATCCCGATATTATGGCTGACCAACAAATAAGCTTAGGAAGGACACACTAGCGAAGGATTTACTCATCTCTCCCCTCCTAGTTCCATTCACTGATCTCCGCCAGAGATCATATCCCTAAGCTCTGATACCAAATGTGACAACCCCAAAATAGGTCCATTCCATCAAACCCATTCCGAGTCGCCAAATACATGGTACAGAAAATAACTACAACTTTATTACAACAATTATCGTGGCAAAATACAACAACATAATCTGTTGTGAGTTTTTGATACAAATATATACCAATCGCGACTCATGTCCCAACCTTGGATAAAGACGTCACAATGACACCTTACATAAAGGTATAGTCAAAAACTGTTTTAGAAATTAGAATCTTTGGAAAGTGCTCAAGGAAACCTTCGTACATGGGAGGCCATGCGTCTAGGTTATGATAGATATAATATGCCCACATAATTATCCTTGGTTGGCCCAATAGACCCCAAAGAAAAACGAGAAGATTACTATCATCTTCTTTCCAATGGTGAGTCTTCTCTTTACATATAATTATCTCCACTGTCTCTAATTGGGAATTATACTCCAAACAAACACCAAGATTATATAGGTAGTGCTCGTAGATATACTCCGCAAATGGATGTGCACAACCCTGTCTTATGATAACACAAGTTTGTATGTCATTAGACATCTTGTATGATAGTGGCAAAACACCCTTCCAAAGTTGAGTTCACCTCACCCTATTCGGTTCACCAAAATTAAATATCAAATGACGTATATAATATGACACACTTATCTAAAGTCTCAATAAAATTATTTTATACTATTTAGGAGAGAACCTCAACAGACTATAGACCACCGCTTCTATTCCCTCATTATCCCCGCTCGACCCATGCCTACACTTTTATTACCGAAAGGAATTGTGAAGCAAAAGGGTGAGCACAAACTAGCTCAAGAAAGAATATCATGACTAAAGATAATTAAATTATCAATAGCCTTCATCAGTAATAAATCAGAGATTTAGAATATATGGTAAATGATAAAACTTTTCAACCATAGTTGCAGCGGAACGAGCAATCCATTAGAAGAGTTAAATAGACCATAAAATCTATTATCTTCTCCACGTTAAAAGTCCACCAACAATGTTTTATCCCTGTAATATTAATCAACAATTCCTTTCGACAATTATATGAATAACTCATAATCATAATTGTAATTCTAAATTCCTCTTCGCATCCAGGACGAAGATAATTTTCTACACATGTCTTTACCTAAAACATCAAAGATCATGGTTATACCAAATCACAGTTCCTGTTTATAATCATACTAACAATTTCATCTTTGCACTATGGCCAAAGATATTCATCAACAGACCATCGTTCCACTACGGGCCAAAGATATTCATCAACAATTCATCTTTGCACTACATGCCAAAGATATTCCTCAACAGTTCATATTTGCACTACAGGCCAAATATATTCATCAACAGCATCATATTTTACTACAGCCAAATATATTCATCAACAGTTCATATTTGCACTATAGGCCAAATATATTAATATCTCAAAGAAATATATAATCATTTCAGAATTTATATAAATAATAATTATAACCATGTTGATCATTTCACCTTTGCACTTAAGCTAAAGATATTCCATTATAAATTCAATGGTCATGATCATACCAGTCAACAATTCATCTTTGCACTACTGGCCAAAGAGAACCCATAGTTATGATCATACCAATAATCTACCCATCTTTACACTTAAGTCAAAAGAAATTCAATCACTAGGATTATAAAAATGTTATATATGATAATAAAAACAATATGATCAATAACTGCATTTATTTTCAAGAGCAACAATCATAAATCAACTATAATTTGGTCAGAAAAAGAAACCAATTTTTGTCGTGAACAGTAATCGTGAATAGTAACTCGTGAATAGTAACTCGTGAATAATAACTCGTGAATAATAACTCGTGAATAGTAACTCGTGAATAGTAACTCGTGAATAGTACTCTGTATTTGTACAAAGTACCGTATACGTAAATAATGTCATATACGTAAATAGTGCCATATACATGAATAGTGACGTATACGTGAATAGTGCCGTATACGTGAATAGTAACCCCGACTCAAAAAGGTAGAAATTCCACAATAAGATCCATACCAATATGTTAGTATAATGATATTGAAAGAATAACATCATAATGAAGAATATAACATTCCTTAATATCCCTTACTATCCCTTACCTCAAAAGAGCAAAGACTTCCGATATCGGATATCTGATATTACAACAAGGAAACTTGCAGACCGATGAATAGCAACTCACCAAGTATCTAAATACTCACAAAATACACTCGATAATCTAGAGAGAAAAAGAGAGAAAACTTATGAATTCTGATGTGATTTTTAATTCTAACTTAGCCCTCTATTTATAGGAAAATGTTAGCACGCCAAGCAGCAGACTTGACACGCTACTCACGATGGCTTTTCCTACTACTATTCCACCCACCAAAAATCAAATTTTCTTCCCCAACAACCAAAAGTGGGGCCCACCCATTTTAGAATTTTCCACCAAAATCATTTATAAACCTAATTTTCGAATCAGTCGCCTTTTAAAATATCAAATCATTCGTTCATTTTTAACGGTTCAAAATTTGTGGACATATAATCAACTTATATATGTATAACATATCCAAAAATCACAACGATCCAACGATCGGATTAAAATTATAACTCACGCAGTATAGCTTTAAGAACACCGATTTGATCTTTTAATACCTTCAATCCGACAAAATACTGATAAAATACCTAAACATTAATTCCTTCATTTATAACCACATAAATAAATCCATCATTTATATCCACATCAAATAAATATTTCATTATCATATAAATCAATAATTAATTATTCACAAATAATATTATAGAGTCACAATAATGACAACCAGCAGCGCCTCCCGAAAGAGGGGCTTTCGATAAGAATTTCTTCTTCTTGGCGCTTGAATTAGGTGACCAAACCTCTCCTCATGAACTTTCTAGACATTGCCAATAATGCTATCTAATAATATTATTCAAATAATATGAATTATTGATCTGATAATGGAAAATACTATGCAGTGACAATTATTAAAATAACAATAATATAAACTATTAACGCAGCAATTATTGAATCAATAAAATAAAATATTAAACAGTAACTACTGTAACAATTATTGAGTAGTGTCTTCTTACGTAAGGATTAATAATTCAATAATACTGTGCAATACCGGTATTACTTTCTATCGTGCAATCACGCCAGACATCGTATTTTTTAACCACCAGGTAATCCAACAGTGTTAATGGTAACAATTACGCCGTTATTTATAACAACCTAAACTTGTCGTTTTCTTTATCCGAGAGTTATTCTGTTATGGGGCCCATAAATGGCTGTGCCGTCGTACGAATATTCCCCGACAGAAAGAATATTCCACGACCAAACGAATATTCCCCGACAATAATAAGTATTTTATAACCACTTGCGTATTTTGAAAAAAAAAAAATTCATATATCACCCTTAACTTTAACTTTTATCAATTTAACCATTTACTGAATAGTAATTATAAGAAAATTTGAATACTTTTATTACATAAATTCGGGGTCTTACATATTTGTTGTAAGTTTAGCTTATTACATGGACCCCAACTTACTCATTTTTCAAAATCACCGGTAGAAAGTTATCTCAGTTTTTGTTTTATTATTATTATAATAGTAATAAAACAGAATTTTTTTTATATAAAACAGAATACTTTTTATAAATAGAATGTATTTTATTTTATTTTATTGCATAGTGTTGTATAGTGTTGCATAGTATTGTATAGTACTGCATAGTGTTTGTATAGTGCTACATAGTAAAATCAAAAATTTCGTCAAAAATCCGTGACTGCGCCTGTGAACTTCCCCTACTGTGCGTCCAAATAGAATACTGTCATTCTCCTATAAATAAGATACTTAGTTTAGAAATAAAAATCACACTAGAATCAGAGAATTCTTCTTCTATAATATTGAGCATATTTCTTTTGAGTATAGAAAACACTACTAGTTTTCTTCAATAATATCTCCGCTATATCAGTCAGAAATACTCTCCTTTTAAGGTAAATGGTATTATTTATTTCATATTCGTTTACGATATTATTTTTCGTATTCGTAAGGAATTTTATTTTCGGTCAATATTCGTAAGGAATATTATTTTCATTCAATATTTGTAAGGAATATTATTTTCGTTCAATATTCGTAAGGAATATTATCTTCGTTTAATATTCGTAGGGAATATTATTTGCGTTCGACAGTTGTAAGAGAGATTATTTTTTATTCACTATTCGTAAGAAATAATATTTTCTTCCATACTCTGTAGTATATAAGTAATATTATTTCATTTCATATTCCTAACTCTACACTTATGTTGATAAGTATTGCTTCTATACTCCTTGAAATTAGTAGAATATCCTTAAAATTTACGCTTTATTGAGTATCTTTTCATGGAAATACTATTCACGGGGTATTATTCATTCGGGTACTATTCACCCGGGGAACTATTCACGACAAAAATTAATTTCTTTTCTGTATAAATTATTTTTACATGAATATTATTCTTGAATTTTACTCCACAAAATAGTTATCATGTTGACAATTTGGACATTCTTGAACTCTGGATAAATTGAATTATAAATCTTTAAAATTTATCCTTGATCTCACTTAATTGAATTCTTATATCACTGTCATCATCCTCATGCTTATATTGGGATGAAAGTCATCTTTGGCCCGTATTGCATAGATGGACTGTTAATTGGTATGATTATGACCAGAAGTTATTTATCGGTAAAATCATGACTTGTAATATTACAAATGACGTGATAAAAGTCCTCATTGGCCCGTAGTGCATTGATGGACAATTGTTTGGCATGATCTTGACCACTTGTGATAATGACAAATAACCTTGGCCCGTAGTGCATGGAAAATTCGTGGAATTAATAATAACGAATATCATTGGCCCGTAGTGCATGGATAATTCGTGGATGTGATACTAACGAATATCCTTGGCCCGTAGTGCATGGATAATTCGGTGATGTGGATTATTTATTGAAATGTGTTACAAAGATAAAATATTGATGATGAACTTTTAAATCATAGAAGATAGTAGACATCATGCTCTACTTGACTCTTCTAATGGATTGTTTGTTCCGCTGCAGGTAAACTTGTTGTCTATTGTATTCTATCAGTTTTTATATTGTTGAAGGCTAAGGATAATTTATTCTACATTATCTTATTCATAATATTCTTTACTGGGCTAGTTGAGCCCACCCTTTTCTTTCATTATTCTCTTCAAGAAATGAGAATATAACTAGGACTATTCGGGGAATGGAGTGACGGTCCAAGATAGTTGCTATAGTAGTCCTCACTATTCTATAAAATAGTGTGAACATAATTATAATGAGAACTTTATTTGAGTTTGGATATTGTCTGCGAAACAATATTTGTATTGAAACTTAGTTATTGTATTGTCGTATTTTGCACGACAGTTGTATAAATTAAGTTTGTATTTGAATTATGTACCATGTATTTGGCGACTCAGAATGGGTTGTGTATACCTATTTTGGGTGCGTTACATACCACCTCCTTAATATAATATATAATAATATAATATAATTATACCACCTCCTTAAATATTTAGAACCTATAAAATTAGATCTCCTACTCTTATACCTAAGTACACCCCTCTATTTCCCTTCCTAATTTTATCACAAAATCTAAACATCACTACATTCTTACGTCCCTCTTTTGTCCAAGAAGGTTGCAACTCTTGTTAAACTTGTGTTCTCAAACAGAAAATTAAGTTAAAGAAATAAAAATAAAAAATACCGATAAATAGTACCTCATGTTCGTAAAGACTTCTAAATTGAGCAAGCTTGTTAAGAATTAATACAACTTGCAAAATATTTTTAAAATCTCGTTCAAACTTAAATCGCATTAGTACAATATCATTCAAACATAGCAAACAACAGTTTCTAATTTTAATAATACCTTTGTTACTGAAATTTCTTCAAGCTTGAAAATAGCTTGAAAATACCAATATTGATCCAATTTCGAGAAGCTGAAGCTTCTATATTTACTGCCATCTTCAGATTACATGGTTGTAAGTTTTACGTTACAAAAATTCACTCAACATTTCCAAGTCACACTCTATGCACTCATCCTTTCAAAAATATTAACAAAATTTTTACTTGGCACAAGCATATATAGATATACAAATAGATATATCAATACATTCAAATGGGTTCCCCAAGTGAAAAATTATGTCTAACCAAAAGTGTAAAATAAAGTAGAACAATTAAGAATTAAGTACTGTAAAACAAATACACTAAATAGATATACTTACCTCATTCAAAATCCATATCACAATAAGTTTAAGACATAATTCCTGGTAGTTTATTCAATAATCACCAACAAACCATCACATTCAAGCAAAAGACCAATCAAAAAAATAAATATATTCCAAACAAATTATAAAATTACACATGACTCATACATTGGTCGACCCATAAACCAATATGTTAACCATAATATAACATATTATATATATATATATATATATTACTTATTTATATAATATATAATATTTATATATTTACATACATACATATGTATATTATGTATAATATATAATAGATAATATAATAAAATACATATATAGAAATATATATTATCTATCTTACATATATAATATAATAATATAATAATATAATAATATAATAGTATAATAATATAATATGATATGTCATGATATGATATGATATGATATACCACCTCCTTAATATAATATATAATAATATAATATAATATAATTATACCACAGAACCTATAAAATTAGCTCTCCTACTCCTATACCTAAGTATACCCCTCTATTTTCCTTTCTAAATTTATCACAAAATATAAACCTCACTACATTCTTACGTCCCTGCTTTGTCCAACAAAGTTGCAACTCTTGTTAAACCTGTGTTCTTAAACAGAAAATTAAGTTAAAAAAATAAGAATAAAAAATAAAATATACCAATAAATAGTACCTCATGTTCGTAAAGACTTCTAAATTGAGCGAGCTTGTTAAGAATCAATACAACCTGCAAAATATTTTTTAAATCTCGTTCAAATTAAATCGCATTAGTACAATATCATTCAAACATATCAAACAACAATTTCTAATTTTAATAATACCTTTATTACTTAAATTTTTTCAAGCTTGAAAATACTAATATTGATCCAATTTCGAGAAGCTGAAGCTTCTATATTTTACCCACATCTTCAGATTCCATGGTTGTAAGTTGTGTGTTACAAATTAAAATTCACTAAACCTTTCTAAGTCACACTCTATGCACTCAACATTTCCAAGACATTAACAAAATTTTCACTTGGCATAACCATATATATATATCAATCCATATTCAAATGGGTGCCCCAAGTGAAAAATTATTTCTAATCAAAAGTATAAAATAAAGTAGAATAATTAAGAATTAAGTACCGTAAAATAAATACACTAAAAAGAGATACTTAACTCATTCAAAATCCATATCAATTCTTGGTAGTTTATTCAATAACCACCAACGAACCATCACATTCAATCAAGACCAATCAAAAAAACTTTTATATTCCAAAAAAATAATAGAATTACACATGACTCATATATTGGTCGACCCATAAACCAATCTGTAAACCATAATGTAACATATTATATATATATATATATATATATATATATATATATATATATATATATATATATATCGGATCCTCAGGACTCCGGATAAAATAAAAACGGACCCCATTTTTTTTGTTTTTTTTAAAACAACTAAAAAAAATATTTAATGTTTTATGGAACTAAATTTTTTTTATAATACAATGTTTTGGGCGTGATTTGAATACTTATACCAAAAAATGGTGGTACAGTCTGCACAGACTGTACATACATGTTTTGTTATACGTACCCAAATTACACAAAAAACACTGTATTATGAAAAAATTTCAATTCCATAAATTTTTTTTAGTTGTTTTAAAAAAAAGCAAAAAAAAAAAAAAAGGTCTGAATTTTGTTCCGGTCCGAGAGTCCGGACCTGATCCGGTCTATATATATATATATATATATATATATTACATATTTATATAATATATAATATTTATATATTTATATAACATATTATAAATTTATATATTTACACATATACGTATGTATATTATTTATAATATATAATAGATAATATAATATAATACATATATAGAGATATATATTATCTATCTTATATATATAATATAATATAATAATATAATAATATAATAATATGATATGATATAATATGATATGACATGATATGAGATGTTATGATATGATATAATACACCACCTCCTTAATATAATATATAATAATATAATATAATTATACCACAGAACCTATAAAATTAGCTCTCCTACTCCTATACCTAAGTACACCCCTCTATTTTTCTTCCTAAATTTATCACAAAATCTAAACCTCACCACATTCTTACGTCCCTGCTCTGTCCAAGAAAGTTGCAACTCTTGTTTAACCTGTGTTCTCAAATAGAAAGTTAAGTTAAAAAAATAAGAATAAAAAACAAAATATACCGATAAATACTACCTCATGTTCGTAAAGACTTCTAAATTGAGCAAGAATGTTAAGAATCAATACAACCTGCAAAAATATTTTAAAAATCTTGTTCAAACTTAAATCGCATTAGTACAATATCATTCAAACATAGCAAACAACAATTTCTAATTTTAATTATACCTTTGTTACTAAAATTTCTTCAAGCTCGAAAATACCAATATTGATCCAATTTTGAGAAGCTAAAGCTTCTATATTTTACCATCATCTTTAGATTCCATGGTTGTAAGTTTCACGTTACAAAAATTCACTCAAACTTTCCAAGCCACACTCTTTATGCACTCAACCTTTCCAAGACATTAACAAAAATTCACTTTGCATGACCATATATAGACACACAAATATATATCAATACATATTTACATGGGTGCCCTAAGTGAAAAATTATGTCTATCAAAAATTATAAAATAAAGTAGAATATTTAAGAATTAAGTACTGTAAAACAAATACACTAAATAGATATACTTAAGTCATTCAAAATCCATATCACAATAAGTTTAAGACATAATTCTTGGTAGTTTATTTAATAACCACCAACGAACCATCACATTCAAGCAAGACGAATAAAAAAAAATTACTATATTCCAAACAAAATAATAGAATTACACATGACTCATATATTGGTCGACCCATAAACCAATCTGTAAACCATGATGTAACATATTATATATATATATTACATAGTTATATAATATTTATATATAACATATTATATATTTATATATTTACATACATACGTATGTATATTATGTATAATATATAATAGATAATATAATATAACATGATATGATATGATATGATATGATACAATATGATATGACATGATATGATATATCACCTCTGTGACGCCCCCAAAATAGGTCCACATAACCCATTTTGAGTCGCCAAAATGGGGAACCCATTATGATATACCACCTCTTTAACACATATGTATGTATATTATGTACACACATACGTTGTAAGTTTTACGTTACAAAAATTCACTCAACATTTCCAAGTCACACTCTATGCACTCATCCTTTCAAAAATATTAACAAAATTTTTACTTGGCACAAGCATATATAGACATACAAATAGATATATCAATACATTCAAATGGGTTCCCCAAGTGAAAAATTATGTCTAACCAAAAGTGTAAAATAAAGTAGAACAATTAAGAATTAAGTACTGTAAAACAAATACACTAAATAGATATACTTACCTCATTCAAAATTCATATCACAATAAGTTTAAGACATAATTCCTGGTAGTTTATTCAATAATCACCAACAAACCATCACATTCAAGCAAAAGACCAATCAAAAAAATAAATATATTCCAAACAAATTATAAAATTACACATGACTCATACATTTAATCAACCCATAAACCAAAATGTTAACCATAATATAACATATTATATATATATATATATATATATATACTTATTTATATAATATATAATATTTATATATTTACATACATACATATATGTATATTATGCATAATATATAATAGATAATATAATAAAATACATATATAGAAATATATATTATCTATCTTACATATATAATATGATAATATAATAATATAATAATATAATAGTATAATAATATAATATGATATGACATGATATGATATACCACCTCCTTAATATAATATATAATAATATAATATAATTATACCACAGAACCTATAAAATTAGCTCTCCTACTCCTATACCTAAGTATACCCCTCTATTTTTCTTTCTAAATTTATCACAAAATATAAACCTCACTACATTCTTACGTCCCTGCTCTATCCAACAAAGTTGCAACTTTTGTTAAACCTGTGTTCTCAAACAGAAAAATAAGTTAAAAAAATAAGAATAAAAAATAAAATATACCAATAAATAGTACCTCATGTTCGTAAAGACTTCTAAATTGAGCGAGCTTGTTAAGAATCAATACAACCTGCAAAATATTTTTTAAATCTCGTTCAAATTAAATCGCATTAGTACAATATCATTCAAACATATCAAACAACAATTTCTAATTTTAATAATACCTTTATTACTAAAAATTTTTCAAGCTTGAAAATACTAATATTGATCCAATTTCGAGAAGCTGAAGCTTCTATATTTTACTCTCATCTTCAGATTCCATGGTTGTAAGTTGTGCGTTACAAATTAAAATTCACTAAACCTTTCTAAGTCACACTCTATGCACTCAACATTTTCAAGACATTAACAAAATTTTCACTTAGCATAACCATATATATATATATATATATATATCAATCCATATTCAAATGGGTGCCCCAAGTGAAAAATTATTTCTAATCAAAAGTATAAAATAAAGTAGAATAATTAAGAATTAAGTACCGTAAAATAAATACACTAAAAAGAGATACTTAACTCATTCAAAATCCATATCAATTCTTGGTAGTTTATTCAATAACCACCAACGAACCATCACATTCAATCAAGACCAATCAAAAAATTATTATATTCCAAAAATAATAGAATTACATGCTCGACTCATATATTGGTGACCCATAAACCAATCAGTAAACCATAATGTAACATATTATATATATATATATATATATATATATATATATATATATATATACGGATCGAGTCCTAACTCCGGACACGATAAAAAACTTAATTCCCATTTTTTTGTTTTTTTTAAACAACTAAAAAAATATTTAATATTTTATGGAACTAAATTTTTCATAATACAATGTTTTTGAGGCGTGATTTGAATACTTATACCAAAAATGGTGGTACGATGCGCAGCATCGTATATACATGTTTTGTTATACGTACCCAAATTACACAAAAAACACTGTATTATGAAAAAATTTCAATTCCATAAATTTTTTTTAGTTGTTTTAAAAAAAAGCAAAAAAAAAAAAAAGGTCCGAATTTTGTTTCGGTCCGGGAGTCCGGACCTGATCCGGCCTCTATATATATATATTACATATTTATATAATATATAATATTTATATATTTATATAACATATTATAAATTTATATATTTACACATATACGTATGTATATTATTTATAATATATAATAGATAATATAATATAATACATATATAGAGATATATATTATCTATCTTACATATATAATATAATATAATAATATAATATAATAATATGATAATATGATATGATATAATATGATATGACATGATATGAGATGTTATGATATGATATGATATGATATGATACACCACCTCCTTAATATAATATATAATAATATAATATAATTATACCACAGAACCTATAAAATTAGCTCTCCTACTCCTATACCTAAGTACACCCCTCTATTTTTCTTCCTAAATTTATCAACAAATCTAAACCTCACCACATTCTTACGTCCCTGCTTTGTCCAAGAAAGTTGCAACTCTTGTTTAACTTGTGTTCTCAAATAGAAAGTTAAGTTAAAAAAATAAGAATAAAAAACAAAATATACCGATAAATACTACCTCATGTTCGTAAAGACTTCTAAATTGAGCAAGCATGTTATGAATCAATACAACCTGCAAAAATATTTTTAAAATCTTGTTCAAACTTAAATCGCATTAGTACAATATCATTCAAACATAGCAAACAACAATTTCTAATTTTAATTATACCTTTGTTACTGAAATTTCTTCAAGCTCGAAAATACCAATATTGATCCAATTTTGAGAAGCTAAAGCTTCTATATTTTACCATCATCTTCAGATTCCATGGTTGTAAGTTTCACGTTACAAAAATTCACTCAAACTTTCCAAGCCACACTCTATGCACTCAACCTTTCCAAGACATTAACAAAAATTTCACTTTGCATGACCATATATAGACACACAAATATATATCAATACATATTTACATGGGTGCCCTAAGTGAAAAATTATGTCTATCCAAAATTATAAAATAAAGTAGAATATTTAAGAATTAAGTACTGTAAAACAAATACACTAAATAGATATACTTAAGTCATTCAAAATCCATATCACAATAAGTTTAAGACATAATTCTTGGTAGTTTATTTAATAACCTCCAACGAACCATCACATTCAAGCAAGACGAATAAAAAAAAATTACTATATTCCAAACAAAATAATAGAATTACACATGACTCATATATTGGTCGACCTATAAACCAATCTGTAAACCATAATGTAACATATTATATATATATATATATATATATATATATTACATAGTTATATAATATTTATATATAACATATTATATATTTATATATTTACATACATACGTATGTATATTATGTATAATATATAATAGATAATATAATATAACATGATATGATATGATATGATATGATACAATATGATATGACATGATATGATATACCACCTCTGTGACGCCCCCAAAATAGGTCCACATAACCCATTTTGAGTCGCCAAATACATGGTATAGAAAACAACTACAACTTCATTATTACAATTGTCGTGTAAAATACGACAACACATATGCTATGAATTTAAATACAAATATCATCTTCTAGATAGTATTCAAACTCAAATAAGTCCTCATTACAATTATTGATACACTATTTTACAAAATAGTGAGTATTGCTAAAACAACTGACTTAGAATATCACTCCACACCCCGACTAGTTCCTGCTATATTCTCGCCTCCTGAGAAGAAAATTAGAACAAAAAGGAAAAGGATGAGCTTAACTAGCCCAGTAAAGAATATTATGACTAAGATAATGTACAACAAATTATCGTTAGCCTTAAATAAATTAGATAAAATATAATGGATAACAAGTTTTAGATCAATATTCGTAGTGAAAATAACAATTCATTAGAAGAGTTAAGTAGAGAATGAAATCTACTATCTTCTATAATTTAAAAGTCCATTATCAATATTTTATCCCTGTAACATCAATCAATACACATCTTGAATCAAATATTCATCTTTGCACTACGGGCCAAAGATATTCATTCGTATCACCAGTTGGTAATGTTCATCTCAACACCTGTTCATCTTTGCACTACGGGCAAAAGATATTCATCAGATAATCATTCACCTTTGCACTACAGGCCAAAGATATTCAATTATATCATCATTTAGGACTGAGGATGATGAAAAATATTTAAAAAAAATGAATCCAGTGAGATAAAAGGACAATGATTAGGGATTCGTACTTTAGATAATCTAAGTTCAAAAATAATCCATAATAAACCATAGTGGAGTAAAATTCAGGAATGAAGATCAAAACATGGATACAATCAAAGATAGTAATCATAATAGACATCTTGGATAAAGAAGAGAAAATTTCATTTTTCTGTGAATAATGCTGTATTTATGAATAGTGTCGTATACGTGAATAATATCGTATACGTGAATAGTAACCCCGACACGAAAAGGTAGAAATTTCATAAGAAAAATCATACTTCGTGAATAGTACTGTATTCGTGAATAATGTCGTATACGTGAATAGTATCGTATACGTGAATAGTAACCTCGACATAAAAAGGTAAAAATTTCATAATAAAATTCATACCAATATTTTGGTATAATAATATTGAACGAAATAACATCATTTACGAAGAGAATAACATTCCTTACCTAAAAAGTATAGTACTTCAGACTGAAATATCAGATATAACGCTGAAGGAAACTTGCACTGAATAGAAACTCTCAAAGTATCTAAATACTCACAAAATACACTCGATATTATAGAGAGAGAAAACTTCTGATTCTAGTGTGATTTTCAATTCTAACTAAGCACCCTATTTATAGGAAAATGCTAGAACGCCAAAGCAGACTAAATTTAATAAAATAATATTTTCAAAAATTTCTACGCACACCTCTTTGACCAAATTATCAGTACACCATAAATGGGGCCCACCAAATTCAATATTTTCCCACAACAACAAAAAGTGGGGCCCACCCATGTTTTGAATAAAATAATTTATTTTTGAAACTTCAATAATTCATTATAAATAGCCCTTTTATCAAAAAAATACAAATTTTATGTCCTTTCCATAGGAAATTTAATTCTCTACAACTTTGTAGAAGAAAGTTTTTCCAAATTCTAAACAGAAAATGACCGAAATCCACATACAGATGATTTTTAATACCTCCATTCTGACAAAATACTGATAAAATTCCTCAGCATTAATTCCTTCATTTATATCCACAAAAAATAAATATTTCCTTATCATATAAATCAATAATTAATTATTCACAAATAATATTATATAATCACAATAATGACAACCAAGTCGTTCCCAGGAAAGAGAGGGCTTTCCAATAAGGATTTCTCCTTACTAGCGCGCAATTAGGTGACCAAACCCCTTTCCTAGATAGAACTTCCTTAGACATTGATTATAATGCAATGTAATAATATTATTCAAATAAAATGAATTATTGATATGATAATGTGAAATACTGTGCAGTGATAATTATTGAAACAACAATAATATAAAATATCAACGTAGCAATTATTAAATCAATAAAATAAAATATTGAACATTAATTACTGTAACAATTATTGAGTAGTGCCTTCTTACGTACGAATCAATAATCCAAAAAAATAATGTGCAATACCGTGTGCTACTGTGCAACCACGCGTATTACTATATTTTATCCACCGGGTATTGTAACAGTTTTAACGGTAACAATTACGCCGTTATTTTTAAAAAAACTCAAACTTGTCATTTTCTTCATCCGATCATTTTTCGTTATGGGGCCCACAAATGGCTGCGCCATAGTACGAATATTCCCCGACAACAAGAATATTTCACGACCAAACGAATATTCCCCGACAACAATGAATATTTTATAACCACTTGCTTATTTTGAAAAATTTGCACATTCACCCATAACCAAAGCATTATATCAAATTAACACCTTATTATTCACAATAATAATTAGAGGAAATTCAATTTTATTAATAACAAGTTGGGGTCTTACAACCTCCCTTCCTTATGAAATTTCGTCCTCGAAATTGACGTACGTACCCGGTGTTTTGAAAAGGTAAGGATACCTCGTTTTCATTTCCGATTCCAACTCCCAGGTCATTTCATCAATAGCATGGTTCCTCCACAAAACTTTAAATTATGGTATAACCTTTGTGTGTAGGACATGTTCCTTCCTATCCAAGATCTTGACAGGTACCTCCTCGTACGTTAAATCTTCGGTTATCTCGTCTAGTTCTAACTGAATAATGTGGTTCGGGTCTTTCATATATTTGCGAAACACAAATATGTGAAAAATATTATGAACACGAGACATGCTTGGAGGTAATACGAGTCTATATGCCACATTTCCTACTCGGTCAAGAATTTCAAATGGACCAACAAATCGTAGATTGGGCTTTCCTCTCTTCTAGAATCTTGTAACTCCCTTCCATGGAGCAACACGTAATAATACATGATCCCCAATATTAAATTACACGTCCTTTCGATGAGGATCCGCATAACTCTTTTGTCGATCATGTGCCGTTTGTATACATTGTCGGATCATTTGGATCTTCTCTGTAGCCATACGTACCAATTTTGGTCCCAACAACGTTGCTTCTCCTACCTCATCCCAACATACTGGAGAGCAACATTTTCGTCCATACAATGCTTCGAATGGGGCCACACCTATAGTTGCCTGATAACTGTTGTTGTAGGAGAATTCCACCAATGGTAGGTACTTATCCCAACTCCCTTTGAAATCTAGGACACATGGTCTTAATATATCTTCAAGAGTTTGAATAGTCCTTTCTGATTGCTTGTCCGTTTGAGGATGGTATGCCAAACTGAATCGTAAGTCTGTGCCCATAGCTTTCTGCAAGCTAACCCAAAATTGTGAAGTGAATCTTGGGTCACGATCTGAAACTATGGATACAAGCATGTCATGCAATCTTATAATCTCATTTACGTATATACAAGCAAGACGTTCAAGGGTATAAGTCTCCCGTATAGGCAAGAAATGGGCAGACTTGGCTAATCTATCAACAATAACCCAAATCGCATCTATGCCTTGAGAAACCTTGGGAAGACCCGTAATGAAATCCATGGTAATGTGTTCCCACTTATATTTTGGAATCTCAAATGGTTGTAATGGACCCTTTTGTACATGATGCTCTGCCTTTACACGTTGACAAGTTAAACACCTCGAGATAAACTCTGCAATCTCTCTCTTCATATTGCTCCACTAAAATATATGTCGAAGATCATTATACATTTTGGTACTCCTAGGATGGATTGCAAAAGGTGTGTTGTGTGCCTCCATCATGATTATATGCTTCAAGTCAGAATCGTTAGGAACACAAAGTCTGGAGTTAACTCGAAGTATTCCTTCTTCATCGATTCTTACTTCTGGAATAACACCTTCTTGTACTTTCTTCTTCATACGCATCAGCTCTGGGTTTGTGGCTTGAGAATCTTTAACTTTATCGATTAAAGTCGGTTCTACTCGTATATTTAATATCATCACATGGGTACTTGGAGCTTTTAACTCTATCTCCATCCTTTGTAAGTCATACAAAATGGGCCTTTGCGTTGAAAATATCACACTCGTACCCGCATATGATCTTCTACTCAATACGTCAGCTACTACATTCACTTTTCCAGGATGGTATTGGATGGTATGATCGTAATCTTTCAACAGCTCGAGCCAACATCGTTGCCGCATGTTGAGTTCCTTTTGGGTGAAGAAATATTTGAGGCTTTTATGATCTGTATAGATCTCCACTTTCTCCCCATATAGGTAGTGTCTCCCGATCTTTAACGCGAAAACGACTGTTGCAAACTCCAGATCATGAGTATGATAATTTCTCTCATATTCTTTTAGTTATCGTGAGGCATAGGCTATGACTTTCCCATGTTGCATCTGAACACATCCTAACCCTTTGCCGAAGCAAGCATCATGAGATAACAAATCCATCCGAACCAGGATGGTATTGTCGTAAAAAGTCTGCAAAATGAGTCTCCTCTTAAGTTCTTGGAAACTCTTCTCGCATTCCTCGCTCCATATGAATTTTGTATCTTTCCGAGTCAGCTGAGTTAATGGAGTAGCAATTCGAGAAAATCCTTCCACGAATCTCTGATAATAACAAGCTAAGCCCAGAAAGCTATGTACTTTGGTCACTGACTTTTGTTGCTCCCAACTATGTATTGCTTCAATCTTCACCGGGTCAACAAATACTCCATGTTTTGACACCACGTGCCCAAGGAATGCTACTTCCTCAAGCCAGAACTCACATTTCTTCAGCTTAGCATATAGCTTGTTATCACGAAGCCTTTGAAGGACCAACTTCAAATGGTGCTCATGATCTTCACGGCTTTTGGAATAGATGAGGATATCATCAATAAAGAAGACAACGAATTGATCCAAATATTCTTTGAACACACGGTTCATCATATCCATGAAAGCAGCAGGAGCATTAGTCAATTCAAAAGACATGACTAAGAATTCATAATGCACGTACCAAGTTCTGAAGGCAGTCTTTGGAATATCCTCAGTTTTAATCTTCAGCTGATGATATCCAGAATAAAGATCGATCTTTAAAAAGAATTGTGCTCCTTGCAACTGGTCGAACAAGTCATCAATGCGAGGTAGCAGATATCTATTCATGACGGTGACATGGTTCAATTCCCGGTAGTCAATACAAAGTCGAATATTCTCGTCTTTCTTCTTTACGAATAAAACAGGAGCACCCCAAGGAGATGTACTAGGACGAATGAAACCAATGTCTAACAACTCTTGTAGTTAGACCTTTAACTCCCGAAGTTCAATAGGAGCCATTCGATATGGGGTTTTAGAAATGGGTTTTGTACCAGGTTTAAGGTCAATAAAGAATTCAACCTTACGAATATGAAAACTAACAACCTTACGAAAATAATCAATTTTAGTATGATGAGTAGTTAACCAATCAATCCCTAAAATCACATCAAATGCAAGTATTTTCAAAGAAATAAGATCGACAGGTAATGTGATGGTCCCAACTTTAATCAAGTAAGATTTATAAACAGTGGATGTAATAAAAGTTTCTCCTAACGGAGTCTCAACAGATAAGTCAAAGTATAATTTCTCAAGATTCAAGTTCAAACGTTGAGCACAAACATGAGAGATAAAAGAATGGGTAGAACCGATATCTAGTAAGGTATAAACTTTGTAAGAGTTATGATTAGCTAACCCGTGATCACCTTGTTCGGGTTTCTCACGTTTTGGGCAGTCACGACAAACGCTCTTCCAGGAACCACTGACTTAGACTTGTCCAGGACAGCCTTTGGAGTAACCATTTCTGCTGGACTTGGTTTCACTACAGGACAATCTCTAGCTATATATGTGTGACCCTAAATTTTATGAAATGAAAGTATTCAATTTTCTTATCATTATTCTATTTAGTAAATGGTTAAATTGATAAAAGATTAAAGTTAAGTATGATATTTGAAAAAAATTTCACAGTAAACAAGTTGTCATAAAATAATTGGTGGTAAAAGTACATTAATACGCGTGATTGCATAGTAGCACACGGTATTAATTATTAATGTTTACGTGAGAAGTCACTCAGTTATACTCAATTATTGCTATAGTAATTGCTGCATAATATCTCTCATATTATTGATTCAATTATTATCACAGTATCATTTGTATAATATTTTATATTATTAAATCAATAATTGAGACGACAAAGTTATTTATATTATTATTTGCAATATTGACAATGTCTAGAAGTTCTGTCAAGGAGAGGTTTGGTCACCTAATTGCGCGCCAATAAGGAGAAATCCTTATCGGAAAGCCCACTCTTTTCTGGGAACGACCTAGTTGTTAAATATTGTGCGTTGTAATATTAATGATGAATAAGTTCGTGTTGATTAAAGATAAAATTGATAGTTCCATTGTGTTGGAATTATTAGTGTTAGTGGAAATCGACATTTATTTCGATATTAATTGATGTCTGGAAGTTATATGTACCAGTCGGATAATTAATCGAATAAATGAGCAATTAATTGTTATTAATTCATATGCTTATAACTATGTGTTTACATGTGTGTACTATTGATTCACATGATTTACTATTAGGGGAATTGGTGCAAGATTGATAATACTTGCATGAATAAATTAAAAATGGAGGTATAGATGAAGGTACTATACTGTAATTATTTTTTTCACATGTTTAGAACTATTGAGTCACATAATTTACTATTGATTCACATGATTTACTATTAGGGGAGGTGGTGCAAGTTTGATAATACTTGCAGGACTAAATTAAAAATGAAGAAAAAGAGGAGGGTATTATACTGTAATATTTTGAGCCCCAAAACGTGCAATTATCGAAACTATATTTTCCTATAAATAGAAGCTCATTCTTCCTTCATTTCTCACCAATTCACTAAAGCTATAGAACAATTATTATAGAGAGAAATTATAGAAAGAAAGAAGAAGAGAAGTCTGCTACCTCACTATTCCAATATCTAGTTTCTTTTGAGGTAAGGGGTATTATTCTTTCATATTCATGAAGAGAGTTATTTTATTTCAATACTCGTAAGGGTTGTTATTCGATTCTTTATTATTATGTTAGAATAACCTGTCTATGCGAAGTACCGCATACATGGTAAAATTTTTCTGTTATTCCATTCTTTATTATTACATTGGAATAACCTTTATGCATCGGATCTATCGCATGCCTGGTGAATTCTGTTGTTATTCCATTCTTTATTATTATGTTGGAATATCTTGTCTGTGCGGATTACACATGACCTGGTTCCGTTCTTTATTATTCTGTTGGAATATCCTATCTGTGCGGATTACGTATGACCTGGTTCCATTATTTATTATTCAGTTGGTAATAACCTGTCCATGCGGTCTATCGCATGCATGGTGAATTCTTCTGTTATTCCATTAATTATTATTCTATTTGGAATAACCTGTCTGCGCAGTCTATCGCATGCCTGATGAATTCTTTTGTTATTCCATTCTTTATTATTCTATTGGAATAACCTGTCTGTGTAGACTACCGCATGCATGGTGAATGATCCTTTGTATTCATTCCTTATTAAATTGTGGAAATGATCTTTCTACGTGGATTACCGCATGGCGGGTGAAAATCCATTTGCAGTTTCGTATATTCTATTATACTCTTATGAGATATCATTTCTTTTGTACTCGTCATGAAATATCATTTTATTTGGTAATTTATTTACGAGTTACTATTCACGAGTTACTATTCACTAGTATTATTCACTCGGGTATTCGGGGTACTTTTCGTGTCGGAGTACTATTCACGAGTTACTATTCACTCAAATTACTATTCACCCAAATATTATTCATTCGGGTATTTGGGGTACTTTTCATGCCGGGGTACTATTTACCCAAAAAATATATTTTGTGAGACCCCAAATTTTATGAAATAAAAGTATTCAATTTTTCTATTTTGGTAAATAGTTAAGTTGATAAAAGTTTAAAGTTAAGGGTGATATGTAAAAATTTTTCAAAGTAGACAAGTTGTTATAAAATACCCAGTTACTATTGACTCTAGTATTGTTCACTCGTGTATTTGGGGCATTTTTTGTGTCGGAGTACCATTCACAAGTTACTATTCACCTAAATTACTATTCACCCGAATATTATTCACTCGGATATTTGGGGTATTTTTCGTGTCTGAGTACTATTCACGAGTTACTATTCACGGGTTACTATTCACCCGATTACTATTCACTCTAGTATTGTTCACTCGGGTATTTGGAACACTTTTTGTGTCGGGGTACTATTCACAGGGTACTATTCCTGAAGTACTATTCACCCGAAAAATATATTTCTTTTCGGTCTAAATCATTTTTGGGTACAATATTATTCCATGAGGAGATGTGCTAATTTTTTAGACCGTTGGTTGAAATTATAAAAGTAAATTAATCTGGACCGTTCATGAATTAGTTACTATGCAGTCCATTCTTCTATAAATAGAAGCTCATTCCTTCATTATTTCTTATGAATTTACTGAAACTCTAAAGAGAGAAACTATAGAGAGAATTCTTCTTCTATAATCTTGAGCGTATTTCTTTAGAGTTTAAAAAAGCTTTGAGCGTAGTGCAAGTTTTCTTCGAGACCAGTCGGAATACTCATCTTTCAAAGGTAAGGGATATTATTTGTTGTACCCGTAAGGGGTATTATTTCTTTCATCTTTATGAAGAGAACTTCTGTTATTCCATTCTTTATTATTATGTTGGAATAACCTGTATATGCGAAGTACCGCATACATGGTGAAAATTTTCTTTTATTCCATTCTTTATTATTATGTTGGAATAACCTGTCTATGCGAAGTACCGCATACATGGTGAAATTCTTCAGTTATTCCATTCTTTATTATTACATTTGGAATAACTTTGCAAGCATGCGATCTATCGCGTGCATGGTGAATTCTATTGTTATTCCATTCTTATTATTACATTGGAATAACTTTGCTTATGCGATGTATAGCATATATGGCGAAATTCTTCTAATATTTCGTTCTTTATTATTCTGTCGGAATATCCTCGTTCGCGCATTTTTACGCCGAGACTGGTTCCATTATTTATTATTACGTCGAAATATCACATACGTGCGTTCTGTTAATACCTTGTTCCATTATTTATTATTACATTGGGAATAACACATGCATGCGATCTATCGTGCGCGGGTAAATCCTTCTGTTATTCTATTCTTTATTATTCTGTTAGAATAACCTGTCTATGTGGATTACCACATACATGGTTAATGATCCTTCATATTCTTTCCTTATTAGATTGTGGAAATGATCTCTCTACATGGATTGCCGCATGGCGGGCGAAAATCCATTTGCATTTTCATATATTTTATTATACTCAGTTGGTTAAAGCTTTGGCTTCTATACTCCATGAAATTAGTGGAATATCCTTGATATTTGTGCTTCATCCAGTATCTATTCATGGAAATATTCTTCTGAGCATTCTTGAATTTTACTCTACAAAGCAAAAGATGTCGTGTTGACAATTTGGGCGTTATTGGTTCTGGATAAATTAATTTATAAATCTTTAAAATTTATTCTTGAACTTGTTTTATTGAATTATTATGTCATTGTCATCATCCTCATGCTTATATTGTAATGAAAGTCATCTTTGGCTTACGTGCATAGATGGACTTAGTATGATTATGACCAGGGATTATGCGGTATAATCATGACCATAATGTGACGAATGATGTGGTAAAAGTCCTCAGTGGCCTGTAGTGCATTGATGGACAGTTGTTGGTATGATTTTGACCAGAGATTATTTGGTATAGTCGTGACCATTGATGATTACATGAATATCCTTGGCCGTAGTGCAGGGATGATTCAATTTTATTTATTAAGCTGAGTCTCAGCGATAAAGTTGATGAATTTTTTTTTAAAGTATAGAAGATAGTAGATTTTATACTTTACTTGACTCTTCTAATGGATTGCTTGTTCCGCTGCAGTTAAACTTGTTGTCTATTATATTCTATCAATTTAACATTGCTGAAAGCTAATGATAATTTATTCTGTATTATCTTAGTCATAATATTTCTTACTGGGCTAGTTGAGCTCACCCTTTTGCTTTTATTGTTCTCTTCGGGAAATAAAACGTAGCAGGGACTAGTCAGGGAAAAGAGTGATGGTCCTAGATGGTGCATTAGTAGTCCTCACTATTCTGTGAAATAGTGTGATAATAAATGTAATGAGGACCCCATTGAGTTTGTATATTGTCTAGATGACAATATTTAGTCGTATTTTACACGACTGTTGTATAATTAAGTTGTATTTGAATTTTGTACCATGTATTTGGCGACTCAAGATGGGTGATGTAAACCAAATTTTGGGGGCGTCACAGTTGGTATCAAAGCCTAGGGATATGATCCCTGGCTGAGATGTGAGACAAGAACTAGGAGGGGAGAGACGGGGAATTCCTTCGCTAGTATGACCTACCTAAGTTTATTTGTTATTTAATTGGTCGGTCAGAATATAGGGCTATTATGTGGTATGTCAATTAACCCTTATTTTGAAACTATATTCTAGAATGATATTTGAAATACAGGAGATGAGAAATGGAAAATCAAGATAGAGAGGAAATAACCGGGAAGGTACAATCTAAAAAGAAAGCAAGGTATTCTCATATCTTCGAATATCAAGTACGTACGTAAATTTCGAGGGCAAAATTTCATAAGGATGGGAGATATTGAGACCCTGAATTTTATGAAATAAAAGTATTCAATTTTTTGATTTTGGTAAATAGTTAAATCGATAAAAGTTTAAAGTTAAGGGTGATATGTGAAAATTTTTCAAAGTAGACAAGTTGTCATAAATTACCCGGTTACTATTTACTCTAGTATTGTTCACTCGAGTATTTGGGGTACTTTTTGTATCGGAGTACTATTCACAGGGTACTATTCTCGAAGTACTATTCACGGGGTACTATTCACCCGAAGAATATATTTCTTTTCGGTCTAAATCATTTTTGGGTACAATATTATTCCATGAGGAGATGTGCTAATTTTTCAGACCGTTGGTTGAAATTATAAAAGTAAATCAATCTGGACCATTCATGAATTAGTTACTATGCAGTCCATTCTTTTATAAATAGAAGCTTATTCCTTCATTATTTCTTACAAATTTACTGAAACTCTAGAGAGAGAAACTATAGAGAGAGTTCTTCTTCTATAATCTTGAGCGTATTTCTTTAGAGTTTAAGAAAGCTTTGAGAGTAGTGCAAGTTTTCTTCGAGTATATCCTCGCCCTACTAGTCGGAATACTCTTCTTTCAAAGGTAAGGGATATTATTTGTTGTACCCGTAAGGGGTATTATTTCTTTCGTCTTCATGAAGAGAACTTCTGTTATTCCATTCTTGATTATTATGTTGAATAACTCGTGTATATAAGCACCGCATACACGTGGTGAAATTTTTCATTATTCCATTCTTTATTATTATGTTAGAATAACTCGCCTATCTGAGTATCGCATACATGGTGAAATTCTTCTGTTATTCCATTATTTATTATTCTGTTGAAATATCCTGTCTGTGCGGTCTATCGCATGCATGGTGAATTCTGTTGTTATTCCATTCTTATTTTTCTGTTAGAATAACCTGTTTATGCGAAGTACCGCATACATGGTGAAATATTTCTAATATTCCGTTCTTTATTATTCTGTCGGAATATCCTGACTATACGTTTACGTCGGACCTGGTTCCATTATTTATTATTCATCGTAATATCCTCGCCATACGTGCGTTCTTACGTCGGACTGGTTCCATTATTTATTATTTTTTGTTGGGAATAACACATGCATGCGCCTATTGCACGCATGGTGAATCCTTCTGTTATTCCATTCTTTATTATTCTGTTGGAATAACCTATCTATGTGGATTACCACATGTATGGTGAATGATCCTTCGCATTCATTCCTTATTAAATTATGGAAATGATCTGTCTACGTGGATTACCGCATGACGGGCGAAAATCCATTTGCAGTTTCATATATTCTATTATTCTAAGTTGGTTAAAGCTTTGGCTTCTATACTCAATGAAATTAGTGGAATATCCTTGATATTTGCGCTTCATCCAGTATCTTTTCATGGAAATATTCTTCTGAGCATTCTTGAATTTTACTCTACAAAGCAGTATCATGTTGACAATTTGGACGTTATTGGTTCCTGGATAACTTAATTTATAAATCTTTAATATTTATTCTTGAACTTTTTTTATTGAAGTATTATGTCATTGTCATCATCCTCATGCTTATATTGTAATGAAAGTCATCTTTGGCTTACGTGCATAGATGGACTTAGTATGATTATGACCAGGGATTATGCGGTATAATCATGACCGTAATGTGACGAATGATGTGGTAAAAGTCCTCAGTGGCCTGTAGTGCATTGATGGATAATTGTTGGTATGATTATGACTAAGGATTATTCGGTATAGTCGTGACCATTGATGATTACATGAATATCCTTGGCCGTAGTGCAGGGATGATTTGATTTGATTTATTAAAATGAGTCTCAGTGATAAAGTTGATGAAAAACTTTTTAAAGCATAGAAGATAGTAGATTTTATACTTTACTTGACTCTTCTAATGGATTGTTTGTTCCGATGCAGTTAAACTTGTTGTCTATTATATTCTATCAATTTAACATTGTTGAAGGCTAATGATAATTTATTCTGCATTATCTTAGTCATAATATTTCTTCTTGGGCTAGTTGAGCTCACCTTTTTTTTCTTTGTTGTTCTCTTTAGGAAATGAGAACGTAGCGAGGACTAGTCGAGAACAGTGATGGTCCTAGATGGTGCATTAGTAGTCCTCACTATTCTCGTGAAATAGTTTGATAATAAATGTAATGAGGACCCCATTGAGTTTGTATATTGTCTAGATGACAATATTTGTATTAAAACTCACATCATATGTTTAGTCGTATTTTACACGACTGTTGTATAATTAAGTTGTATTTAAATTTTGTACCATATATTTGGCGACTCAAGATGGGTGATGTAAACCAAATTTTGGGGGCGTTACATATTTCTTTTCTGTCCAAATTATTTTTGGTACATGAATACTATTCTTGAATTTTACTCTACAAAGCAGTATCATGTTGACAATTTGGACGTTATTGATTTCTGGATAAATTAAATTATAAATCTTTAAAATTTATCATTGAACTTGTTTTATTGAATTATTATGTCATTGTCATCATCCTCATGTTTATATTATGATGAAAGTCATCTTTGGTTTACGTGCATAGATGGACTTGGTATGATTATGATAAGAGATTATTCGGTATAATCATGACCGTAATGTTACAAATGATGTGGTAAAAGTCCTCATTGGCCGTAGTGCATTGATGGACAGTTGTTGGTATGATTACGACCAGGGATTATTCGGTATAATCATGACCATTGATGATTACGTGAATATCCTTGGTCGTGGTGCATGGATGATTCGATGATGTAGTTTATTTATTAAGCTGAGTCAGCGATAAAGTTGATGAAAAACTTTTTAAATCATAGAAGATAGTAGATTTTATGCTCTACTTGACTCTTCTAATGGATTGCTTATTTTCGCTGTAGTTGTTGATCTAAAACTTGTTGTCTATTGTATTCTATCAGTTGTTATACTGTTGAAAGCTAAGGATAATTTATTCTGCATTATCTTAGTCATAATATTTCTTACTGGGCTAGTTGAGCTCACCCTTTCTGTCATTGTTCTCTTCAGGAAATGAGAATATAGCTGGGACGAGTCGGGGAATGGAGTGATGGTCCAGGATAAATGGCTTTAGTAGTCCTTACTATTCTACGTAATAATGTGATAATAATTGTAATGATGACACCATTGAGTGTGGATATTGTCTAGATGACAATATTCTTGTTTAAACTCTCAGCTATGTTTTGTTATATTTTACACGACTGTTGTATAATTAAGTTGTATTTGAATTTATGTACCATGTATCTGGCGACCTAAGAAGGGTGATGTATACCTGTTTTGGGGGCGTCACAGTTGGTATCAAAGCTTAGAGATATGATCCCTAGCTGAGGTGTGAGACTAGAACTAGGAGGGGAGAGACGGGTAATTCCTTCGCTAGTATGACCTACCTAAGTTTATGTGCTATTTAATTGGTCGGTCAGAGTATAGGGATAATATGTTGCATGTCAATTAACCCTTGTTTTGAAACTATATTCTAGAATGATAAACTGAAATACAGGAGATGAGCAATATGATACATAGGAAATATCCAAGAAGGTACAATCCGAAAAGAAAGCAAGGTATTCTCATCTCTTCGAACTACCAGGTACGTAAATTTCGAGGGCGAAATTTCATAAGGAGCGGAGATTGTGAGACCCCAAATTTTATGAAATGAAAGTATTCAATTTTCTTATAATTATTCTATTTAATAAATGGTTAAATTGATAAAAGGTTAAAGTTAAGGGTGATATTTGAAAAAAAATTCACAGTAAGCAAGTTGTCATAAAATAATCGGTGGTAAAAGTACATTAATACGCGTGGTTGCATAGTAGCACACGGTATTGATTATTAATGCTTACGTGAGAAGTCACTCAGTTATACTCAATTATTGCTATAGTAATTGCTGCATAATATCTCTCATATTATTGATTCAATTATTATCACAGTATCATCTGCATAATATTTTATATTATTAAATCAATAATTGAGACGACAAAGTTATTCATATTATTATTTGCAATAATGACAATGTCTAGAATTTCTGTCAAGGAGAGGTTTGGTCACCTAATTGCGCGCCAATAAGGAGAAATCCTTATCTCGAAAGCCCCTCTTTCCTAGGAACGACTTTGGTTGTTAAATATTATGCTATAATATTAATGATGAATAAGTTCGTGTTGATTACAGATGAAATTGATAGTTCCATTGTGTTGAAATTATTAGTGTTAGTGGAAATCGACATTTATTTCGATATTAATTGATGTCTGGAAGTTATACTGACTAGTCGGGTAATTAATCGAATAAATGAGCAATTAATTTTTATTAATTCACATTCTTATAACTGTGTTCACATGTGTGTACTATTGATTCACATGATTTACTATTAGGGGAATTGGTGCAAGATTGATAATACTTGCATGACTAAATTAAAAATGGAGGTATAGATGAAGGTACTATACTGTAATTGTTTTTTCACATGTTTAGAACTATTGAGTCACATGATTTACTATTGATTCACATGATTTACTATTAGGGGAGGTGGTGCAAGTTTGATAATACTTGCAGGACTAAATTAAAAATAAAGAAAAAGATGAAGGTATTATACTGTAATATTTCGAGCCCCAAAATGTGCAATTATCAAAACTATATTTTCCTATAAATAGAAGCTCATTCTTCCTTCATTTCTCACCAATTCACTAAAGCTATAGAGCAATTATTATATAGAGAAATTATAGAGAGAAATTATAGAGAGAAAGAAGAAGAGAAGTCTGCTACCTCACTATTCCAGTATCCAATTTCTTTTGAGGTAAGGGGTATTATTCTTTCGTATTCATGAAGAGTTATTTTCTTTCAATACTCGTAAGGGTTGTTATTCCATTCTTTATTATTATGTTGGAATAACCTGTCTAAGCAAAATACCTCATACATGGTGAAATTCTTCTGTTATTCCATTCTTTATTATTACATTGGAATAACTCGTCTGCAAGGCCTATCGCATGCCCGTAAATTTTGTTGTTATTCCATTCTTTATTATTCATTTGAATATCCTGCCTCTGCATGCGGATTACGCATGACATGGTTCCGTTTCTTTATTATTCTCGTTGAATATCCTCGTCTGCATGCAATTACGCATGACCCGGTTCCATTATTTATTATTTTATTGGGAATAACACGTGCATGCGATTATTATCGTATGCTGGTGAATTCTTCATTTATTCCATTCTTTATTATTCGTAGGGAATAACTCATCTGCATGCGCCTATCGCATGCTTGGTAAATTCTTTTGTTATTCCAATCTTTATTATTCTGTTGGAATAACCCGTCTGTTTAGACTACGCATGCATGGTGAATGATTCTTTGTATTCATTCCTTATTAAATTTTGGAAATGATCTGTCTACGTGGATTACCGCATGGCGGGTGAAAATCCATTTGCAGTTTCGTATATTCTATTATACTCGTATGAGATATCATTTCTTTTGTACTCGTCATGAAATATCATTTTATTTGGTATTTTATTTACGAGTTACTATTCATGGGTTACTATTCATCCAGTTACTATTCACTCTAGTATTATTCACTCGGGTATTCGGGGCACTTTTCGTGTTGGAGTACTATTCACCCAAATTACTATTCACCCAAATATTATTCATTCAAGTATTTGTGGTACTTTTCATGCAGGGGGTACTATTCACGTGGTACTATTCCCGATGTACTATTCATGGGATACTATTCACGGGGTACTATTTACCTAAAAAATATATTTCTTTTCTGTCCAAATTATTTTTGGTACATGAATATTATTCTTGAATTTTACTCTACAAAGCAGTATCATGTTGACAATTTGAACGTTATTGATTTCTGGATAAATTAAATTATAAATCTTTAAAATTTATCTTTGAACTTGTTTTATTGAATTATTATGTCATTGTCATCATCCTCATGCTTATATTGTGATGAAAGTCATCTTTGGCTTACGTGCAGAGATGGACTTGGTATGATTATGACCAGAGATTATTCGGTATAATCATGACCGTAATGTTACAAATGATGTGGTAAAAGTCCTCATTGGCCGTAGTGCATTGATGGACAGTTATTGGTATGGTTATGACTAGGAATTATTCGTTATAATCATGATCATTGATGATTACATGAATATCCTTGGGTGTGGTGCAGGGATGATTCGATGATGTGGTTTATTTATTAAGCTGAGTCTCAACGATAAAGTTGATGAAAAACTTTTTAAATCATAGAAGATAGTAGATTTTATGCTCTACTTGACTCTTCTAATGGATTGCTTATTTTCGCTGCAGTTGTTGATCTAAAACTTGTTGTCTATTGTATTCTATCAGTTGTTATACTGTTGAAAGCTAAGGATAATTTATTCTGCATTATCTTAGTCATAATATTTCTTATTGGGCTAGTTGAGCTCACCCTTTCTTTCATTGTTCTCTTCAGGAAATGAGAATATAGCTGGGACGAGTCGGGGAATGGAGTGATGATCCAGGATAAATGGCTTTAGTAGTCCTCACTATGCTACGGAATAATGTGATAATAATTGTGATGCCCCAAATCCGAGTCCCTTCGAACCACGGATCCGGTCCGCCACGATACTACTATCGTCAAACTATTTATATTTTTAATTCATAACTTAATGAATATAACTTTACTTATTACAAATTAAAATATAAATTCTTTCCAATTCCAGGATCTATGTAATGACCCCAAACTTTTATAAGTTTCACAACTTGGTCATTTACTATTCATGTATAAATCTTTACATCTCGATTCGAATTTCTCTATGTACCGCCTAGTACAACATAACAAGCTAACATGTATTACACATCATAACCTACTATCAAGTATATCTACTAAAACATGGTTCAATAGCATATATTTAATTAAACAAATCAATTTCCTTTGATGTGATTGAACTTTATCAATTAAGTAACACGTAACCTTTACCGTGTGTCCTTAACCTGCAAAAGTGGTTATTTGCAAGGGTGAGCTCGACAGCCTATCAATTCTAACAGTTTTCATGTAGCACATAGCATATAATAGCATATTCAATTAATGCATTCATAATCAATTAACAGTTACTACGCATGTTACTTTTCACATAACATGCATTCACGATTTACTCCACAAGCATATCATCAAAGATCAACTTTCAACATTCATACATATCTCATATGCATTTCATATATATACATCAACATTATTATAGCATAATATAACTCACTGACAGTTATAGAATTCATATATCAAATAGGAACTGAAAGACTTGCCTGATTCGGAGTTTATCAACTATGACTTAATTGCTTAAAGCTTATTTGCACTTTGTGTATTCCTACACAGTTATATAATCATGGATTCACATCCCTTAGTAACATATTTCATGCATTCTCAATGTAATAACAATGTTACATTATTTTCTAACTAGGTTCGTAAAACCTACACTTCACTTTCTCAACATACTATTAGAATAACTATGTATATATAGTACATCTTAGCTACACATGCTGCATATAAACATTAATAAATCTTTATCACACACTTGACTCGCTATGTGTTCGACACATATTTAAAGTCTATAGATACGTGATCTACATCGTCTTTACATTTTGCAAACTTTAACAAATTTAACAAATTTGGGTTTATATAACCATTACTTGTTCTTACACTTAAAACATCATCCATGTCAAGTATTATAGCTTTAGACATTCTTTGCACATATGCTATAAGGTTCTGGTTACCATTAAAACTGTTTTGGCGATCTTTAAATCACATGCGGCGTAAGTTGCTTATTGCGATTTATTTTAGGATGGGTCTTGCAACTTGTAGTCCCTTGCCGGACTAAAGTTGGATATTTATTTTCTGGTTTCATCTTAGTCCTTAGCATACATGACTGTTAACATATAACTAACCCACAAGTTAAGAGGTCTTAGCCCAAACTTGGTGCCTCTTGCTTTTACCTTAAGTTGTTTTACACTTTATACCTTTATTGCCATTTATTTCACGGCTAAGTAAGCTCATGCAACAAGGGTCTAACTATATGACCACTAACGAGGTTAAACAACTTTCAATATATATGCTTACATGTAATCACATGACTAGCATGGTTTATGACTTGAAATCTTACTTTAAGTCATGTATAGTTCATAGTATGTCCTATCATGTTGCACACAAGGTCATGTTTAAAGACCCAAAAGTTACTACCTATGTCATCCTACAAGTTAGAAGTTTAGATAACACAATGCTCATGAATAATGTTTTCAAAATGTCTAAGTTTCTTTTCTTCAAATCCATATCATGACAACCTAATCATGCAAGAGAACTTCGAATCATATGTCATATTTGTACATGTTTCTCTCTACGTCAAAATATAACCACTTCATGTTTTAATACTTAGTTTACAAAAGATAATGGAGTTTGCCTTTGAAATCCTTTTATCATGAATGATGTAGTATAACACATATATGACAACTTTTAAAACTCTTATCATAAGTAACTAAGTCATGATAACATCTTTTCAAGATCAGAAACTACACCTTGTAGCATTCATGTTCATTAGCTCATTATACTAAGCTTTTCCTGAAATTTCTCTAATCACAAGGTCTAACAAGTTTAATCATGAATAAAGACATTAAAACACCATATCATGCTCCTTTATATTTGAACTCAATCATGTTTACAAACCACTAAGTTCAGAACTTATAGAACATAAGTTTCCACAAGGTTTGATTTCAAAATCTTTAAGTTTCTTTTCAAACACATACTAAGTCATGCTAAAGCTTTTTATTATGAGCAAGGAAAGTTTTATATGTCAAGTATAATATCATGCATTTTCATGTTACATCACTTAGAATAACATATTCCATCGTCAGGAGCACTGTACTTGCGTATGTACTCGCTCGACGCCCTCCGATTGCCTCCAAATATGTAATAGTCACAAATATGACTATGTTGACCCTCCCTAACGACCTCAAATTGAATACCTTAAAGAATAGAAGTTGTAGGTCTATTCGTCCTCGTTTCGGATCATCTTGAATTACCTCAATCGGAGTTTGTATAAAAACGTTATGCCTAATTTACTACAACAGGTCATAGAAGTGCACCAGCCGATGTCCCAAGCAGCTTACTACGCCCTAAATGGCCTTGGGGAAGTGTTCTTTGCTCCCAAGTCATAGAACGACCCTCGAAGCTCGCTTCTTCCCGATTTTGCAGACCCATACACCTTATGATTTTCATAACATGAGTTATATTCATCCAAATCAGTCCATTTTTGGTTCTATGAGTTTGTAACTCATAAAACTACAACATACTAAATACCCATCAATTAACATCAACATTAACTAACCCAAATATGCATTTACAACTCATGTTCATAGTATATATTCATGTTATGAAAATTTAGCAAATTCATTCACCCCGAATTCGTTTCTCAACCAAATTAGTTCGTTTAACATCCGTTGATTTCGTATTGTACTATCTTAACAGTACCTAGCATCAATTCATGGATTATAACAATCCTTAGGCATCAATTTTTGGACTAAGCACTATTTCTATATACTTTTCTAGGAATTCAAAACTAAGGAATTCAAAAGCATATACAATAGAATTATTACCTTTTGGAGCTTAGTTTGCTTAACTTCTATCTTCAGGGATTGCTAGACTTCACTTTGAACAACAAATACTCTCACTCAATTTCTTAGGATTTCACAGACAACAACGTGAAATGAGAATTGGAGCTGCCATTATATAGAGAAATGTTGACTGGGTATTGGGTTTACACTGAGATTGTAATCCAAGGTGTAGAAGAAAGGAATAATGGTTAACAAAGAGTGGTTGAACCACCACTTCCCAGCCACCTTCTTAGCCATCATCACCTATCTCCATAGCATTTTGGAAACACGTATTTTAGCTTCATGTGTTACTGTTCATGTATCTTGTGACACTCAATTTGGGACAAGAGCAAATAAATCACAGCAACGTGTTATTCTAAGGCTTGGTTTGGTTCTTTAATTCCCAAAATGTAATATTAGGGTACAATTGTTACCATATTAGGAATTTAAAGATAAATTTTATACTCGCATCATATAATCCATGTACATTAAATACATGTAATAAAATATCATAGTTGAGTATTATTATCCGAGTAGTTCCGTAATTATTTCTACTACTCACATAATCATATTATACCTTATTTAACATTAATGTTTATTTAAAACATTGATTTCCTTTCTCAGTTTCAAGAATACACGGATATTTAATCATTTATGTATTAAAGTTATATATGACTTCACTGTACCACTTGGTACCCTATATCATTCATCCCAATTAAATGTCACACTTCATGTATTCTTAGGCCATATATATTTTATATCACTAGTACCCACATTCTCCATATTGCACATAGTAATACTATTTAATAATAATGTCCACATTAATATTTTGATTGGGCTAAGTTTAATTCAATTGGGTATTCCCAACCCATACTCACATTTTAATATCACAACGATTAATCAGTTTTTTCCAATATGATTATTCATGCCTCTAATTAATAGAATATAATATTCTATAATATCGCTAAATTAACCAATATTTAATCTGGTTTAAATATTTATTCAAGTCATGTTTTGCTAATCAAAAGAACATTTAGTCACCATTCATGACCTTATAAGAGTTATTAGTATGCATGGCTTGCAATCACATTATCAAAAAGCCGACTCGTAGTTTTCTCTGAATGCAAAGCGCAATTGCGTTGGTCACAAGCTTGAAATGGCGCAAATTTACCATACCAAATTTCCAGCGATATAAGTTCTCGCATCGCCAGAATCCCGAACCCTACGCTTCTAAATACTTTACACATCCTCCTTGAGCGTTAACTCGTTTAACATCAACCTCTTCTTTGATTTCACATCATGGATTACTATTTTCTTTAATAATTTAATTATCAAACTTCGAGTATTAAAACTCTATTTTTCCTTAATAGTTTAACCAACTATACATCTCCTTTATGATTTCATACCACCAATAACACAATACTCGAATATAAAGCACCCACTATAATCACATATTCACTATTTACTTGAGTGATTCTTAAATCCCTTCAAATTATATTATTCCACAATATAACTTCCATTTTAATATAAATTAACCAATAATTCTACTTGTTAGTTAATCTTCATAATTAACTAATTTATGCTTTACTATCTCAATCTATCCATGGATAACTTAAGCACTAACTAAAACTCATATTACATCTTATTAATTACTAGTATATATATTAAAGAAAATGGTGATTATCCATCAAAGAGATTTAATGTCACCAACTCACTATGATAAAATAATGCTATAAATTATTTAATGTTGATAGATAAATCTTATTCATCTTCTTATTAATTCATCTCCACAACGATATATATTTATTAAACACAACATCACATTGCTCATATTACCCTATGTAACACCATATTACATACCTCGTAACACAATTATATATTCTTGTTCGAACCCATCACATGCCTTAAGAATTTTATTTACTAAACTCTTATTTTAATAATTTCTGAAAATTTGGGTTCTTACATCATCTCCCCCTTATAAGGATTCTGTCCTCAGAATCACCGAAACCTCCTCTACTCGGCACTATTCCAAATATTACATATTCTTTTGAATAATTTTATTCATTCTCTTTTCGGAAGTTTTATTATAACTTGCTCGCTTGCATTCTACCACATTCTCCTTTCTACGGAACACTCTACTCACTACATTCATCACACAGAAGAATAAGAATCTTCCACGACTTTTCAATAATCGGGAAGTAGTATGAATAACTCAGATTCCAATTTATGCTGAGGGGTCACAAGACCGTGAACTAGTGCTTCAACATAATTATCCACACTATCAACCAGAGTGTTCATCAATCACAAAGACTGAAAACACCCTCCACGCGTACACTAGGTGGCCAACCTATTGTACCACTACATTGGGCCACAACGTAGTGTTTTGTAATGACTACATGCGTTACGCTCGAAACCATTATCCCCGAAAACATGTCCCCTTATAGGGTTGTTCACCTTAGCTTTTCAACGACTGAATCCGCACCAGAGCAATCTGGTTTGGCACAATTACACAAGAACACTTGAATTCTATAATCACTTCTCAATAGTTGTATAGCCGAATCAAATAGCTTAGACTCTTTTCAACAGTTCGGACATCAATCAAAATAATTTAGTCAACTTTTCATAATTCGAAAGAAAACCAAAAATCGTTTTATGATGTCATGATACCGTACCAGATTAGTAGTACGTTGAGGATTCCGCCATTAGGTAACTTTGTCATATTACATCATACCATAGTGGCTGACGATCTTTCGATCACAACCAACACTAGGTTTGATTGCATTGATGACTCCATTGTTTACCATCATACACCATATCAAGTGATGCACGTGGTCAAAATACATTTTGAAAGATTTTCAAATTATTTTTGTCTTAGCCAAAACAAGTAGCTTAGACATACGAATAACGGTGTTGTTTTTAAAACTTATTGGTTCAGTTACTTGACCCAATGTTTTTCTTAAGAAAACAAAAGTGCAAACACTAGCACGAAGTCAATAAATATTGAAAAATCTAGCGTAGCTAGAGGATTTAGGAAAATCCAATTTCTCCATCACTTCAATCTTTACTGTACCAAAATTTCTAACTTCATAACATATATATCCCCGATACAGTTCATCAAACTTACCACACTTTGGAAATTCAGGAACTTGCCACAATTATATGAGTTTAAGAACTTATCCTAGTCAGACCATAGGCGTCCATTCGCTGAGGGGTTCGAAAACATTTCATATAATTATGAGTCACGAACGTACCATGTGCATGAGTTTTAAGAACTCGTGCCTAATCTTAATATTTTATATCCTAATCTTAATAGTCTCTATCTATCAAATATGATATGAGAAAAGAATCACCTTCTCACCATAAGCATATCAATAGCGCGACACTGACATTCCATTAATTATCATTGTGAGGAACCGAGCATGAACACAAAGCCTCCGCCCACACAAAGGTTTGTACAACTCAGCTCTTACATGAGTCCTCAACTGAAATCCCACTTAACTATATCTTACACTTTACTTGCTCTTTGCTTGATACAAATTCTTTGTATCTCATCACATACAACTCCTCATGAGTTCACATCGTACCATTTCATAGTACAATCTCTTATAGCGTCAAGCTATACACACTTAGTCGTTACAGACTATTTATCACATTATAGCTTAATCAGATCACATCGTAATCATTAATTAACCTTAGGGTTCTTTCCCCATTATTAACAAAAGTCCACCCGAGTTCATTCATACTATCTTTGTCACATTTATCTTATAGACATCATCTTATCATTTTTATTACTGGAGTTAGGAAACTCCTGAATTATCATTCTCTTAGATACTTCAAGATTCTTCTTTGAATCTTGACTTATATATTTTAATCTTTATCTTTCTCTCTCTTAGGTTATAGCCTAAGGTACAGTTACCTAAGTTTATAACCTACAGCTTTGATACCAACCTGTGACGCCCCCAAATCCGGGTCCCTTTGAACCACGGATCCGGTCCGCCATGATACTACTATCATCAAACTATTTATATTTTTCATTCATAACTTAATGAATATAACTTTACTTATTACAAATTAGAATATAAATTCTTTCCAATTCCAGGATCTATGTAATGACCCCAAACTTTTATAAGTTTCACAACTTGGTCATTTACTATTCTTGTATAAATCTTTACATCTCAATTCAAATTTCTCTATGTACCGCCTAGTACAACTTTACAAGCTAACATGTATTACACATCGTAACCTACTATCATGTATATCTACTAAAACATGGTTCAATATCATATATTTAATTAAACAAATCAATCTCCTTTGATGTGATTGAACTTTATCAATCAAGTAGCACGTAACCTTTACCGTGTGTCCTTAACCTGCAAAAGTAGTTATTTGCAAGGGTGGACTCGACAATCCAGCAATTCTAACAGTTTTCATGCAACACATAGCATATAATAACATATTCAGTTCATGCATTCATAATCAATTAACAGTTACTACGCATGTTACTTTTCACATAACATGCATTCACGATTTACTCCACAAGCATATCATCAAAGATCAACTTTCAACATTCATACATATCTCATATGCATTTCATATATATACATCAACATTATTATAGCATAATATAACTCACTGACAGTTATAGAATTCATATATCAAATAGGAACTGAAAGACTTGCCTGATTCGGAGTTTATCAACTATGACTTAATTGCTTAAAGCTTATTTGCACTTTGTGTATTCCTACACAGTTATATAATCATGGATTCACATCCCTTAGTAACATATTTCATGCATTCTCAATGTAATAACAATGTTACATTATTTTCTAACTAGGTTCGTAAAACCTACACTTCACTTTCTCAACATACTATTAGAATAACTATGTATATATAGTACATCTTATCTACACATGCTTCATATCAACATTCATAAATCTTTATCACACACTTGACTCGCTATGTGTTCGACACATATTTAAAGTCTATAGATACGCGATCTACATCGTCTTTACATTTTGCAAACTTTAACAAATTTAACAAATTTAGGTTTATATAACCATTACTTGTTCTTACACTTAAAACATCATCTATGTCAAGTATTATAGCTTTAGACATTCCTTGCACATATGCTTTAAGGTTCTGGTTACCATTAAAACTGTTTTAATAATAATGTCATGTAGTATAAGTAATTTATGATTTAACTTTAACTAGATGGGCGCAATTGCTACTGGTCCCTCAACCGCACTAAAGTTGGATATTTATTTTCTTGTTTCATCTGAGTCCTTAGCATACATGACTGTTAACACATAACTAACCCACAAGTTAAGAGGTCTTAGCCCAAGCTTGGTGCCTCTTGCTTTTACTTAAGTTGTTTTACACTTTATAGCTTTATTGCCATTTATTTCACGGCTAAGTAAGCTCATGCAATAAGGGTCTAACTATATGACCACTAATGAGGTTAAACAACTTTCAATATATATGCTTAAATGTAATCACATGACTAACATGGTTTATGACTTGAAATCTTTCTTTAAGTAATGTATAGTTCATAGTAAGTCTATCTAGTAGGGTACACGTACTTACCATGCCTTAAGGCATAAAGTCCTATCATGTTGCACATAAGGTAATGTTTAAAGACCCAAAAGTTACTAGCTACGTCATCCTACAAGTTAGAAGTTTAGACAACTAAATTCTCATGAATAATGTTTTCAAAACGTTTAAGTTTCTTTTCTTCAAATCCATGTCATGACAACCTAATCATGCAAGGCAACTTCGAATCATATGTCATATTTGTACACATTTCTCTCTACGTCAAAATATAAACACTTCATGTTTTAATACTTAGTTTACAAAAGATAATGGAGTTTGCCTTTGAAATCCTTTTATCATGAATGATGTAGTATAGCATATATAAGACAACTTTTAAAACTCTTATCATAAGTAACTAAGTCATGATAACATCTTTTCAAGATCAGAAACTACACCTTGTAGCATTCATGTTCATTAGCTCATTATACTATGCTTTTCCTGAAATTTCTCTAATCACAAGGTCTAACAAGTTTAATCATGAATAAAGACATTACAACACCATATCATGCTCCTTTATATTTGAACTTAATCATGTTTACAAACCACTAAGTTCAGAACTTATAGAACATAAGTTTCCACAAGGTTTGATTTTAAAATCTTTAAGTTTCTTTTCAAACACATACTAAGTCATTTCTAAAGCTTTTTATTATGAGCAAGGAAAGTTTTATATGTCATGTATAATATCATGTATTTTCATGTTACATCACTTAGAATAACATATTCCATCGTCAGGAGCACTATACTTGCGTATGTGCTCACTCGACGCCCTCCGATTGCCTCTGAATATGTAACAGTCACAATGATGACTATTTTGAGCCTCCCTAACGACCTCAAATTGAAAACCTTAAAGAATAGAAGTTGTAGGTCTATTCGTCCTCGTTCCGGATCATCTTGAATTACCTCAATCGGAGTTTGTATGAAAATGTTATGCCTAATTTACTACAGCAGGTCACAGAAGTGCACCAGAAACTGATGTCCGACGTAGCTGCGCCCTAAATGGCCTTGGGGGCAGCGCAGCTGTGCCCCAAGTTGCAGAACAGCCCCTCAAGCTCTGCTCTTCGCGATTTGGCAGACCCATACACCTTTCGATTTTCATAACATGAGTTATACTCATCCAAATCAGTCCATTTTTGGTTCTATGCGTTTGTAACTCATAAAACTACAACATACTAAATACCCATCAATTAACATCAACATTAACTAACCCAAATATGCATTTACAACTCATGTTCATAGTATATATTCATGTTATGAAAATTTAGCGAATTCGTTAACCCCGAATTCGTCTCTCAACCAAATTAGTTCATTTAACTTCCGTTGATTTCGTATCGTACTATCTAAACAGTACCTAGCATCAATTCATGGATTATAACATTCCTTAGGCATCAATTTTTGGGCTAAGCACTCTTTCTATATACTTTTCTAGGAATTCAAAACTTAGGAATTCAAAAGCATATACAATAGAATTATTACCTTTTGGAGCTTAGTTTGCTTAACTTCTATCTTCTGGGATTGCTAGACTTCACTTTGAACAACAAATACTCTCACTCAATTTCTTAGGATTTCATAGACAACAACGTGAACTGAGAATTGGAGCTGCCATTATATAGAGAAATGGTGGACTGGGTATTGGGTTTACACTGATATTGTAATCCAAGGTGTAGAAGAAAGGAATAATGGTTAACAAAGAGTGGTTGAACCACCACTTCCCAGCCACCTTCTTAGCCATCATCACCTATCTCCATAGCCTTTTGGAAACACGTATTTTAGCTTCATGTGTTACTGTTCATGTACCTTGTGACACTCAATTTGGGACAAGAGCAAATAAATCACAGCAACTTGTTATTCTAAGGATTGGTTTGGTTCTTTAATTCCCAAAATATAATATTAGGGTACAATTGTTACCATATTAGGAATTTAAAGATACATTTTATACTCACATCATATAATCCATGTACATTAGATACATGTAATAAAATATCGCAGTCAGTTATTATTATCCGAGTAGTTCCGTAATTATTTCTACTACTCACATAATCATATTATACCTTATTTAACATTAATGTTTATTTAAAACATTGATTTCCTTTCTCAGTTTCTAGAATACACGAATATTTAATCATTTATGTATTAAAGTTACATATGACTTCACTGTACCACTTGGTACCCTATATCATTCATCCCAATTAAATGTCACACTTCATGTATTCTTAAGCCATAGATATTTTATATCACTACTACCCATATTCTCCATATTACACATAGTAATACTATTTAATAATAATGTCCACATTAATATTTTGATTGGGCTTAGTTTAATTCAATTGGGTATTCCCAACCCATACTCACATTTTAATATCACAACGATTAATCATTTTTTTTACAATAATTATTATGCATTCCTATAATTAATAGAATATAATATTCTATAATATCGCTCAAGTAACCAATATTTAATCCGGGTTAAATCTTTATTCAAGTCATGTTTTGCTAATCAAAAGAACACTTAGTCACCATTCATGACCATATAAGAGTTATTAGTATGCATGGCTTGCAATCACATTATCAAAAACTGACTCAGAGTTTTCTACACACTGCAGTAAATTGCTACTGGTCACAAGAGCTTGAAATGGCGCAATTGCGCCATACCAAATTTCAGTGCATAAGTTCTCATCGATGACCAGAATCCACCTTCTGTTGCTAAATACTTTACACATCCGCTTTGAGCGTTAACTCGTTTAACATCAACCTCTTATTTGATTTCACATCATGGATTACTATTTTCTTTAATATCTTAATTATCAAACTTTGAGTATTAAAACTCTATTTTTCCTTAATAGTTTAACCAACTATACATCTCCTTTACGGTTTCATACCACCAATAACACAATACTCGAATATAAAGCACCCACTATAATCACATATTCACTATTTACTTGAGTGATTCTTAAATCCCTTCAAATTATATTATTCCACAATATAACTTCCAGTTTAATATAAATTAACCAATAATTCTACTTGTTAGTTAATCCTCATAATTAACTAATTTATACTTTACTATCTCAATCTATCCATGGATAGCTTAAGCACTAACTAAAACTCATATTACATCATACTAGTTACTAGTATATATATTCAAGAAAATGGTGATTATCCATCAAATAGATTTAATGTCACCAACTCACTATGATAAAATAATTCTATAAATTATTTAATGCCGATAAATAAATCTTATTCATCTTCTTACTAATTCATCTCTACAACGATATATATTTATTAAACACAACATCACATTGCTCATATTACCCTATGTAACACCATATTACATACCTCGTAACACAATTATATATTCTTGTTCGAACCCATCACATGCCTTCAGAATTTTATTTACTAAACTCTTATTTTAATAATTTCTGAAAATTTGGGTTCTTACAATAATTGTAATGAGGACACCATTGAGTGTGGATATTGTTTAGATGACAATATTCTTGTTTAAACTCTCAGCTATGTTTTGTCGTATTTAAATGACTGTTGTATAATTAAGTTGTATTTGAATTTATGTACCATGTATCTGGCGACCCAAGATGGGTGATGTATACCTGTTTTAGGGGCATCACAATTGGTATCAAAGCTTAGGGATATGATCCTTGGCTGAGGTGTGAGACTAGAACTAGGAGGGGAGTAATTCCTTCTCTAGTATGACCTACCTAAGTTTATGTGTTATTTAATTGGTCGGTCAGAGTAAAGGGATAATATGTTGCATGTCAATTAACCCTTGTTTTGAAACTATATTCTAGAATGATTAACTGAAATACAGGAGATGAGCAATGTGATACATAGGAAATAATCAAGAAGGTACAATCCGAAAAGAAAACAAGGTATTCTCATCTCTTCGAACTACCAGGTACGTAAATTTCGAGGGCGAAATTTCATAAGGAGGGGAGATTGTGAGACCCCAAATTTTATGAAATGAAAGTATTCAATTTTCTTATAATTATTCTATTTAGTAAATGGTTAAATTGATAAAAGGTTTAAGTTAAGGATGATATTTGAAAAACAATTCATAGTAAGCAAGTTGTCATAAAATAATCGGTGGTAAAAGTACATTAATACGCGTGGTTGCATAGTAGCACACGGTATTAATTATTAATGTTTACATGAGAAGTCACTCAGTTATACTCAATTATTGCTATAGTAATTGCTGCATAATATCTCTCATATTATTGATTCAATTATTATCACAGTATCATTTGCATAATATTTTATATTATTAAATCAATAATTGAGACGACAAAGTTATTCATATTATTATTTGCAATATTGACAATGTCTAGAAGTTCTGTCAAGGAGAGGTTTGGTCACCTAATTGTGTGCCAATAAGGAGAAATCCTTATCAGAAATCCCCCTCTTTCTTGGGAACAATCTGGTTGTTAAATATTGTGCGTTATAATATTAATAATGAATAAGTTCGTGTTGATTAAAGATGAAATTGATAGTTCCATTGTGTTGGAATTATTAGTGTTAGTGGAAATCGACATTTATTTCGATATTAATTGATGTCTGGAAGTTATACTAACCAGTTGGGTAATTAATCGGATAAATGAGCAATTAATTGTTATTAATTCACATGCTTATAACTATGTGTTCACATGCGTGTACTATTGATTCACATGATTTACTATTAGGGGAATTGGTGTAAGATTGATAATACTTGCATGACTAAATTAAAAATGGAGGTATAGATGAAGATACTATACTGTAATTATTTTTTTCACATGTTTAGAACTATTGAGTCACATGATTTACTATTGATTCACATGATTTACTATTAGGGGAGGTGGTGCAAGTTTGATAATACTTGCAGGACTAAATTAAAAATGAAGAAAAAGAGGAAGGTATTATACTATAATATTTTGAGCCCCAAAACGTGCAATTATTGAAACTATATTTTCCTATAAATAGAAGCTCATTCTTCCTTCATTTCTCACCAATTCACTAAAGCTATAGAGCAATTATTATAGAGAGAAATTATAGAGAGAAAGAAGAAGAGAAGTCTGCTACCTCACTATTCCAATATCTAGTTTCTTTTGAGGTAATTATTCTTTCGTATTCATGAAGAGAGTTATTTTCTTTCAATACTCGTAAGGGTTGTTATTCCATTCTTTATTATTATGTTAGAATAACTTTTATACATCTGAAGTACCGCATACATGGTGAAATTCTTTTGTTATTCCATTCTTTATTATTCTCATTGGAATAACTCGTCTGCATGCGGCCTATCACATGCACGTGAATTCATTTGTTATTCCATTCTTTATTATTCTGTTGGAATATCCATGCATGCGGATTACGCATGACCGGTTCGATTCTTTATTATTCATTGGAATATCCTATCTGCATGCGGATTACGCATGACTGTTCCATTATTTATTATTCTGTTGGGAATAACTTGTCTGTGCGGTCTATCGCATGCCTGGTGAATTCTTCTGTTATTCCATTCTTTATTATTCTATTGGGAATAACCTGTCTGTGCGGTCTATCGCATGCCTGGTGAATTCTTTTGTTATTCCATTCTTTATTATTCTGTTGGAATAACCTGTCTGTGTGGACTACCGCATGCATGGTGAATGATCCTTTGTATTCATTCCTTATTAAATTGTGGAAATGATCTGTCTACGTGGATTACCACATGGTGGGTGAAAATCCATTTGCAGTTTCGTATATTCTATTATACTCGTATGAGATATCATTTCTTTTGTACTCGTCATGAAATATCATTTTATTTGGTATTTTATTTATGAGTTACTATTCACGGGTTACTATTCACCCAGTTACTATTCACTCTAGTATTATTCACTCGGGTATTCGGGGTTCTTTTCGTGTCGGAGTACTATTCATAAGTTACTATTCACCCAAATTACTATTCACCCGAATATTATTCATTCGGGTATTTGGGTTACTTTTCATGTCGGGGTACTATTCACGAGGTACTATTCCCGAAGTACTATTCACCCGAAAAATATATTTCTTTTCTATCATTGTCATCATCCTCATGCTTATATTCTGATGAAAGTCATCTTTGGCTTACGTGCAGAGATGGACTTGGTATGATTATGACCAGGGATTATTCAGTATAATCATGACTGTAATGTTACAAATGATGTGGTAAAAGTCCTCATTGGCCGTAGTGCATTGATGGACAGTTGTTGGTATGATTATGACTAGGGATTATTCGGTATAATCATGACCATTGATGATTACATGAATATCTTTGGGCGTGGTGCAGGGATGATTCGATGATGTGGTTTATTTATTAAGCTGAGTCTCAACGATAAAGTTGATGAAAAACTTTTTAAATCATAGAAGATAGTAGATTTTATGCTCTACTTGACTCTTCTAATGGATTGTTTATTTCCGCTGCAGTTGTTGATCTAAAACTTGTTATCTATTGTATTCTATCAGTTGTTATACTATTGAAGGCTAAGGGTAATTTATTCTGCACGGTCTCATTCATTCCACTATTAATATTCTCAGCTGCCATTCTTAAATACTGCCATAAAACAAAGGTTAATTAAACAAATTAACATATCACATATTAACTATATGCTCCGACTGACCAACAAATAAGCTTAGGTATGACACACTAGCGAAGGATTTACTCGTCTCTCCCCTCCTAGTATTATTCCCCGATCTTCGCCAGAGACCATATCCCTAAGCTCGATACTAACCGTGGCGCCCCAAAATAGGTATACAACACCCATTCCGAGTCGCCAAATACATGGTACAGAAACAACTACAACTTTATTAATAAAACTGTCGTGCAAAATACGACAACACTTAAATTGTGAGTTTAAATACAACTATTGTCATCTAGACAATATCCACACTCAAATAAGTCCTCATTATAATTATTGATACACTATTTTACAAAATAGTAAGGACTACTAAAACAACTTCTAGAACCATCATTCCACACACCGACTAGTACTCGCTACATTCTCGCCTCCTGAGAAGAAAAATGGAACAAAAAGGAAAAGGGTGAGCTCAACTAGCCCAGTAAAGAACATTATGACTAAGATAATATAGAACAAATTATCGTTAGTCCTCAACAGGGAAAAATCTAATAGAATACAATAGACAACAAGTTTTAAATCAATATTCGCAGCGGAAATAATAATTCATTAGAAGAGTTAAATAGAGAATAAAATCTACTATCTTCTATATATGAATTTAAAAGTCCATCGTCAATATTTTATCCTCAGTAACATCAATCAACATATATCTCGAATCAAATATTCTTCTTTTTTCTGAGACATCAAAGATTTTCATCATTTGGTCATGTTCATCTAAACACTGCTCATCTTTACACTACGGGCCAAAGATATTCATCGAAATCATTCATCTTTTGCACTACGGGCCAAAGATATTCAAAGAATATCATCATTTAGGACCGAGGATGATGAAAAATATTTTAAAGAAAACGAATCCAATTGAAGCAAAAGAACAAATATTAGGGATTCAGTATTACGCTTTTATCCAAGTTCAATAATACTCCATAATAACAAATTTTGAAGCGAAATTCAAAATAAAGATCAAAACATGGATACAATCAAAGATAATAACCATAATAGACATCTTGGATAAAAGAAGAAAATTTCATTTTTAGTGAATAGTCTTATTAGTGAATGAGTCTTTGTATCGTGAATAATCTGACCGTATCGTGAATAGTAACCCCGACACAAAAAGTTCTAAATTTGATAAAAAGTTCAGACCAATATTTCGGCATAATGATATTGAAAGAAATAATATCATTTATGAAGAAAATAACATCCCTTACCTCGTAAAGACAGTACTTCTGACTGAATATCAGATATAATGCTGAAAGAAACTTGCACCGTATAACCACACTCAAAGTATCAAAATACTCACAAAAATACGCTCGATATTATAGAGAGAAAAAATTTCAGATTCTGGTGTGATTTTCAATTCTAACCTAAGCACCCTATTTATAGGAAATTGCTTAGAACACCAAAGCAGAAAATTTAATAAAATATTAATATTATTTATTTAAATTCTTACGCCCACCTTGACCATCCGAATTCAAATGACCAATAATGACAAAACAAAAAAAAAGCGTTTTGTTATTAAAATAATTAAAACTTTCAAAAATCAATTATTTTAGAACTCTGTAACTTCAATAATTCATAATAAATAGCCCTTTATCGGAAAAAAATTCAAACCTTATGTCCTTTTCCACGAAATTTCATTCTCTACAACTTTTCGTAAGAAAGTTTTTCCAAATTCCAAATGTAAATTGATCAAAATCCACATACGAGGATTTTACGTGCTATAATCAAATTTCAGTCAAGAAATGGGCCCGCAGACATGTTTAACATGTTTTAAATAACTTTTGCAAAAAAAATACCCTTCCTCCTTATATATTCATATATCCCGCATTCATTGTAAATATATCACCATTATTATATTATTAAAATATAATAATATATTTAAATGAATTATTTTATCAAAAAAGATAAAATATCAATTTTTCAACAATTGTCACTTTAAAATTTTCTCCATCTATATCCACTTAAAATGAATATTTTTCTTATCTTATAAATCAATAATTAATTATTCACAAATAATATTACAGAATCACAATACTGGCAACCAGGCTGTTCCCAGGAAAGAGGGGGCTTTCCAATAAGAATTTCTCCTTCATCGACGCCAAGAATTAGGTGACCAAACCTCTCCTTAGACAGAACTTTCTAGACATTACCAATAATGTTATCTAGTAATATTATTAAAATAATATGAATCATTGATATGATAATGGGAAGTATTGTGTAGTGATAATTATTAAAACAACAATAATATAAAATTTCAACGTAGCAATTATTGAATCAATAAAATAAAATATTGAATAGTAATTACTGTAACAATTATTGAGTAGTGCCTTCTTACGTAAGAATCAATAATTGGTGCAATACCGTGTGCTACTGTGCAACAATGTGTATTACTGTGTTTTAACCACCGGGTATTCCAACAGTGTTAACGGTAACAACTACGACGTTATTTATAAAAACTCATACTTGTCGTTTTCTTCATCCAAACGCTTTCCATTATGGGGTCCACAAAAGGCTGTGCCGTCGTACGAATATTCCCCGACAAGAAGAATATTTCACGACCAAACGAATATTCCCCGATAATAATGAATATTTTATAACCACTTGCTTATTTTAAATATTTGCGCATTTTACCCATAACTAACCACATTAATCAATTCAACCTTTACTATTTCAAAATAATAAATAGAGATATTCAATTTCATTTATAATAAGTTGGGGTCTTACATTCTTGTTTAAACTCTCAGCTATGTTTTGTCGTATTTTACACGACTGTTGTATAATTAAGTTATATTTAAATTTATGTACCATGTATCTGGCGACCCAAGATGGGTGATGTATACCTGTTTTGGGGGCGTCACAATATGATCTTCTTTCCACAGTTATAACACACCTTGGATTGTTGTGGGCAGTTTGGGCTGATGTGTCCCTCTTTCTCGCATTTATAACATACGATCGGTGGTCGTTCTCCTCCCCTAGGAACAATTAATGTTGGTGCTGACGTCTTCACATTTTCATTATTGTACTTTCTCTTTTCGAAATCTCCCCCCGACTCGTTTCTTCTACTATCATAGCCATGATTACCACCAGAGTGGTTAGCGCTTTTGTCCAGATATTTTCCTCCCCGCTGGTTGTCATTGCTCCAATGATTGCTGCCACCGGTATGACCCTGGTTATGGTCCCTCGGTTGAACATACTCATTATCTCGCTCTAATAATTGAGTTATGTTCACAGCATCTGAATATAGATAAAATTTGTGAGAAATAAGATATTACCGAATTTCAGGTTTCAGACCTCTTAGAAACATCCGCATCATACGTTCCTCATTATCTACCAAATGAGGTGCAAACCTGGATAACTCTGTGAACTTAGCCTCGTATTGGGATACAGTCATGTTGTTCTGTTCTAGTCTAATAAACTCTACCTCCTTCATATGACGAATACTTTCAGGAAAGTACTTGTCATTGAACAGTTTCTGAAACGTTTCCCAAGACATGTTGAGTGCGGTAGGTTGGGTACTCTTCAAAGATTCCCACCAGTAATCTGCCTCACCATGGGACATAAAGGTGGCGAATAGAACCTTTTGTTCCTCCGTGCATCCCAAGACATCAAATATCTTGGTAATTTGCTTAACCCACGTTTCCGCCTTGATCGGATCCGGGTTTCCCACAAATTCTGGTGGTCCTAACTCTTTGAACTGCTTGGCTGTGACAAGCCGCGCGTTGCTATCATTTCCACCCATATTTTGTACACGAGTCTCCCTCGTCTGATTTTGCATGAACTGCAAAAAGCTTCTAAACATCTCATCATTCATCATTTGTTCGGTAGTGTTGTTTATAGGAGGAATATTGCCTTTTTGTTGCACGTTCCCCTGGTTGGTGATTAAAGGTGTCTCCACGGTCTCATTCACTCCATTGTTAACATTTTCAGCTGTCATTCTCAAATACTACCATAAAATAAGGGTTAATTAATGAAATTGACATACCACATATTATCCCTATATTCTGACCGACCAATTAAATAATGTTAGTTTTCAGTAGACACAATATAAATCTAGAAGGGGGGGGGTTGAATAGATCCTTTTAATTTCAAATACTTTTCTCGTTTATTTTGTATTGCTAATGATTTAGCATATGACAAACATAAGAATCTTTTTAAGCACAGCGGAATAAGTAAAAGATCCCCTTCATTGATATATTCATAATCATACATACATTGTTCATAGAGTTAGTTCAGTGGTAAGCAGTTATAGCAGTTAAGAACATAATGTAATTGACATAAAGTAAAAGACACAAGGGATTTTAAGTGGTTCAGAGACTCAAGCTCCTAATCCACTCTTCTGCTTTCAACTAGCAGGATTTCCACTAAGAAAGGGCAGCACCCTGAATCACAAAGATTCTTTCAAGGCCAGCAACCTTGGGACTTCAGTTCACTAAGAACTCTTCAAGGCCAACAGCCTTGGAACTTCTCTAGTTCCCTAGGAACTCTTCAAGCCCAGCAGGCTTGGAACTTCATTTAGTCCCTTCGGACAAGGACCCCTCAGGCCCTGGCTTCTTGTTGTTGATGTTGTTTGTTTGTTGGAGGTTATGCTGCTAAGATGTCCTTTAAGCTCTTCATCTATGAATGCTTAGAAACTTGACATGATCATCCTTGAGGTGAAGTTAAGTGTTGCATGATGCTCAGCTTCTTCAGTTACTCAACCACTTCTGATGATCCCTTGTTGAACTGCAGTGAAGATCATTCTTCTAGATACTTGATGGATGCACATGATGAGTTTCTAAGATGACTGTAAGCTCTTCTGCTAGGTACTTATAAACTTTCTCATGCTTGAAACCATGATGGTGTTGGTGATCTTCTTTCTTGATACTTGATGCCTTCTCATGATGGACTTGCTAAGATGACTGTAAGCTCTTCTCTCTGGTACTTAGAGTCTTCCTATGATGGACATCAAAATGACATTGATGTTCTTCTTTCTCTTGGCAGTTCAGAACACTCTTCTTGCAGTAGAACTCTCACTTCTACTTCTTTCTTTATTTTTCTTCAAGTGTTCTTGGTTGATCGTAGAGTGAGCCTTCAGACCTTCATTGGTCACTCACTATTTTATGTTGGTTAGATAAGTCCACCATTTCTCCAACTCAGTAACTCTAGCAACCTTTGATCTTTGAAGCTCTTGCTGATTTATACTCTTCCCAATCTTCCCGTTGGAAAGTAGCCGTTAAAAGCTTTTTGAATTACTTTGCAAATCTCGAGTTGTTTGGTGTAGACTGAAGATGTGACAAGACATAACTTTCTGACACTGAAGTCTACTGTTTCACCTACCCCGTCAGAGATGTCACTTTGATGTCTCAGACAGGGAGTCAACTTTATTTCCCCCTTCTGATTTCTCGATCATAGGTTGTCCTTTTGCATCGATGCTCTCATTAAGCTCTATTCAAATATCAATATTCAGATTGAACCGTTGCCAATGCTTCAATCTTCAGCTGTTCGAACTCTGCGATTTTGATGCATGCCTTCTTGGACCTAATCGTAGTGTCTAGTTGACAGGTAAAGACAACACTACGATCTTGAAGAGTATTGATTAGATCTTCAATGTATAACACCTCTTCCTTCTCTTATGCAGTGCTTCAACACTTCTGTTTGCTTCGACTGTTGTCAGATACTGATGGCTTGACTCTTTGTTCTGATCCCTTCTAAATGGCAAGACACTTAAAATTTGTGGCGTGTCCAGCTCGCTTTCTCCTTGTGATCTCCTGTTCACTTATCATCAATGGACTGACCCAATGCTTAATCACTTTAGCCTCGTTCTTCAGAAGCTGACCAGTATCTCTGTGTACACTCCATCAGTTCTTTCTCTGTTTGGCAAACACTACGATCTTGGTTGCTTTCAAGATCGTCGTCTTCTATTTACTTGACAACTACTGCACTTGCTGACTTTCCTTAGTAAGTTACTGAAGTCTTCTTATAATCAACTTATGGAAGACTTCATCTCGAATGGCTTCATAACTCAATCTGGAAGTTGATTGAATTGGTACTTAAATCTTTTGTTAGCTTATATGTCATTCGTTGAGTGCTCTCTGGTTTCCTTTAGGTGGGACGTATCTTTGCAGTACCAACCAGAGGCTTCATTCCTTTGGATATTCTGGGAGTGCTCATCAGTTGAGAATCGTATTTTCTCTACGATTCTACCTTGGTATTGTGAGCACATCTGTTGAAGTCTTAGTTCTACATTCCACGATTCAGCTTCGGCTGTGTAGACACTCCGAGATCAGATCTTGACACTCTACTATTTTTAACTTTATGTTCGTTGTCTTCATCTGATCTTGCTTGACTATGATCTCTGCCTTTGATATGATAGTAAACTCTACGACTCTGAGTGTAGTCTACGATTCTTGACTTGGCTTCGGTAGATGCTCGATCGGCTTCGTGAGCGGGTTTCTCTCGATTACGAACATGACTTCCTCAAAGAGACTACGACTCGAGAAAGTGCTACTCGACACACTTCTGATCCTTCCTTGTCTCTCCTGGCGGTTTCATTTAACTCCCGAGATCTACTATCTTGCGGACTACGATTCTACCTCGACGACTCTCGAGTTTTCCTTGACTCTCCCGGCGGATCTACGATTTTTGCAAAGGTGCTTTCGATGATCAGACAAGTCTATCTATTACATCATAAAATCAACCTAACATGTTTGATCTTTCTATATTTATAGTCCTTGTACATCATTTCTTTTTAAGGACTTTACAAAGCTGTTTTGCTTATGTAGGATCAACTTAACATATTTGATCAATTCATTCTATGTCCTTGTACATATGTTTCTATTATCTATCAAAGGACTTTACAGCTTTTCTTAATGCAAGCATACTTTCATATTCATTCATATATATTATAATCAAATCATATATAAATAGGAATATCATTCACATGTTTATTCTTGACAATCTCCCCCTATTTGATTATGACAAAAACAATATGTGCATATGCATGTTATGAATGAATCTTATACACAGTGAGCAACTGTATTTCTAAAACCGATAATCATGAATCTCATTTATAATAATATGGAATTTAATACACTATGACATTTTATATTCTGGATCCAGAACATACCTAACTAGTTAGAGATGTACCTCTTTGGCTCCATGTATGTTTTCTGGATGTTTGTTGATCAGTTATTCATCTGTTTGACCTTTTTGCTTCTGCTCACCCTGGGATGTGGATTTCATTTCTTTTTCCTGCTCCCCCTCAGATGTATGCTCCTCTTCTTCTTCATCTTTTGGCTCCTCCTTAGCCTTTGCAAACACAGGCTCATCATCCTTTGGCCCCCCCTCAAATGATGACTCAGCTTCTTCTTTTGCTATTTTCTTCTTTGTCTTATTCTCTTCTTTCCTTATAATTTCCTTGCTCTTTCTTGAATGCCTCTTACCATGCCTCTTTCTATGCCTCTTTTTCTCCCCCTTTTTGTCATTAATCACTTGGGAGAGCTGCTCCATGTTGGACATTAGTTGCTCCATCAAGTAAGAGGAGTTACCAACTTCAATCTTGAGTTCTTGTTGGCTCAGCTCAAGTTTCATGGAGAAAGACTGATTCAGGTTGTCAATCTTATCAGAGAGGGCTTGAATTTGCTCTTCATTGGCCTTCTGTGCTCGTAAAGCTTCTGCCTTTTGATCATTTATGACCTTCAGATAGATGTGATCTCTCTCTTTTATTTTGAGATATACATCAGCTATAGTGGCTTGGAGTCTGTCTTGAATTGGGTTATCTTATGTTGCTATTAACATCTTTGACTCTTCATTGATTAGAGATATCTTCTCAACCAGCTAATCAGAATTCTTCAACAACTCCTGCTCCATAGGAATTTGGTCATCTGGTTGGGCAGCCTCTTGTTGAACACCAGATTGGACTCTACGATTTTCATCCTTGGACATATTTTCAAAAGTATTGAGAATCTGAAACATCGTTGAATACCAATCTCTATTGGAGGATGAAGGAATGTCAGATAACTGTGCTTGGGCAGATGGAGGCTTCTCATTTTGGATTTGAACACCATCAGTGGTAGAGTGAACAGACTGTGAGACCCCAAATTTTATGAATAAATATTTAATTTTCTCAAAAGAATTTTTTTAAATATTATGGTGTCGATTTGATATAATGTTATAGTTGTGGGTTATATTTATAAATTTTGCAAAGTACGTAAGTTGTTATATAATATTCGATTGGTCGGGGAATATTCTTTTTGTTGGGGAATATCCGTACGACGGTATAATCCTTGGTGGACCCCGCAACGAAATTATTGTCGGATTTAGAAAACGACAAAAATACTTTATGAAAATAACAGCGGAAGTTTTACCGTTAACTGTTGAAACACCCGGTGTTAAAAGTACAGTAATACGCGTGGTTGCATAGTAGCACACGGTATTGATTATTGATGCTTACGTGAGAAGTCACTCAGTTATACTCAATTATTGCTACAGTAATTGTTGCATCATATCTTTCATATTATTGATTCAATTATTCTTACAATATCATCTGCATAATATTTATTATTATTAAATCAATGATTGAGACGACAAAGTTATTCATATTATTATTTGCAATATTGACAATGTCTAGAAGTTCTGTCAAGGAGAGGTTTGGTCACCTAATTGCACGCCAATAAAGAGAAATCTTTATCGGAAAGCCCCCTCTTTCCTGGGAACGACTTGGTTGTGAAATATTGTGAGTTATAATATTAATGATGAATGTTATTAAAATTGAAGTTGTGTTCGGAGTTGAATTGGAGACGCGGACGTGATATTTGAGTCCGGAACGATGAAATTAGTAAAAATAGTCTATAAACACAAAATTTTCTGGGATTCACTATTTGGTCAAAAAGTCAACAGTTTACTTTTTCAGGAAAAGTCAAACTTTGAAATTTCAAAATTTATATTGTTGATAAAAATAGTTTCATTATGTTGGAATTGTTTGTGTTAGTGAAAATCGACATCTATTCCGATGATAATTGATGTCTCGGGGTTATATTGATAAATCGGGTAATTTATCGGATAAATGAACAATTAATTGCTACTAATTCACATGCTTATATAACTATTTGTTCACATGTGTGTACTATTGAATCACATTCTTGTACTATTAGGGGAGTTGGTGCAAAATTGATAATACTTGCATGACTAAGTTAAAAATGGAGTTATAGATGGAGGTACTATACTGTAATTATTTTTATCACATGATTAGAACTATTGAGTCACATGATTTACTATTGATTCACATTATTTACTATTAGGGGAGTTGGTGCAAGTTTGATAATACTTGCAGCACTAAATTAAAAATGAAAAAAAGAGGAAGGTATTATACTGTAATATTTTGAGCCCCAAAATGTGCAATTATCGAAACAATATTTTCCTATAAATAGAAGCTCATTCTTTCTTCATTTCTCACAAATTCACAAAAGCTTTAGGGCAATTATTATAGAGAGAAATTATAGAGAGAAAGAAGAAGAGAAGTCTGCTACCTCACTATTCCAGTATCAAATTTTTTTTAAGGTAGGGAATATTATTTGTTGTACTCGTAGGGAGTATTATTTCTTTTGTATTCATGAAGAGAACTTCTGTTATTTCATTCTTTATTATTCTGTTGGAATAACCTGTATACGCGGGCTACCCTATACTTCGTGACATTATTCTATTATTCCGTTTTTATTATTCTATTGGAATATCCTGTCTGTGTGTTTTACGCCGGACCTGATTCCGTCTTTATTATTCTATTGGAATATCCTATGTGTACGTTTTACGCCGGACCTGGTTCCGTCTTTATTATTATTCTGTTGGAATATCCTGTCTATGCGTTTTACGCCGGACCTGATTCCGTCCTTATTAGTATTCTGTTGGAATAAACTGTGACACCCCCAAAATAGGTATACATCACCCATTCTGAGTCGCCAAATACATGGTACAGAAACAACTACAACTTCATTAATACAATTGTCGTGCAAAATACGACAACACATAAACTGTGAGTTTAAATACAAATATTGTCTTCTAGACAATATTCACACTCAAATAAGTCCTCATTACAATTATTGATACACTATTTACAAAATGGCGAAGACTACTAAAACAACTGTCTTGAACCATTACTACTCACCCCGACTAGTTCCCGCTATATTCTCGTCTCCTGAGAAGAAAAATGGAACAAAAAGGAAAAGGGTGAGCTCAACTAGCCCAGTAAAGAATATTATGACTAAGATAATGTACAACAAATTATCCTTAGTCTTCAACAGGGAAAAATCTGATAGAATACAATATACAACAAGTTTTAGATTAACAACTGCAGCGAAAACAACAATTCATTAGAAGAGTTAAGTAGAGAATGAAATCTACTATCATCTATGAATTTAAAAGTTCATCATCGATATTTTATCCCTGTAACATCAATCAATATACATCATAAATCAAATATTCATCTTTGCACTATAGGCCAAAGATATTCACCAGTTGGTCATGTTCATCTAAACACCTGTTCATCTTTGCACTACGGGCCAAAGATATTCATCATAAAATCATTCATCTTTGCACTACGGGCCAAAGATATTCAGTTATATCATCATTTAGGATGAGGATGATGAAAAATATTTTAAAGAAAATGAATCCAGTGAAACAAAAGAACAAATATTAAGGATTCGTACTTTAAACAATCCAAGTTCAAAAATACTTCATAAATAACCAGAGTGGAGTAAAATTCAAGAATGATCAAAACATAGATCCAATCAAAGATAGGAATCATAACTGACGGTCTTGGACACAGAAAAGAAAATTTAATTTTTCTGTGAATAATGTCGTATACGTGAATAGTAACTCCGACACCAAAAGATAGAAATTTCACAAAAAAACATCATCATGATTTGTGAATAGTACTCGTGAATAGTAACTCGTGAATAGTAACTCATGAATAGTAACTGGTGAATAGTAACTCGTGAATAGTAACTCATGAATAGTAACCCCGACATGAAAAGTTCCAAATTTGATAAAAAAATTCCAACCAATATTTCGGCATAATGATATTGAAGAAATAATATCATTTTTGAATAAAATAACATCCCTTATCTCGCAAAAACAGTACTTTTGACTGGAATACTGGATATAGTGCTGAAAGAACTTGCACCGTATAGCAATACTCAAAGTACTAAAATACTCACAAAATACCCTCGATATTATAGAGAGAGAAAGAGAGAGAAATCTTTAGTTTCTGGTGTGATTTTCAATTCTAACCTAAGCACCCTATTTATAGGAAATTGCTTAGAACACCAAAACAGAAAATTGAATATAATAATATTATATATAAAACAAATTCCTACGTCCACTTTGAAATCTGATTTCAGCCATCTAGCACATGTTAAAGATGTCCACGAATATTTAAAAAACGTTTTTCTTTTAAAACATAAATAAAACTTCCAAAAATCAATTATTTCGGAACTTCGAAACTTCAATAATTCATAATAAATAGCCTATTTATCAGAAAATTCGAATCTCGCGGCTTTTTATAAGGAATTCAATTCTCTACAACTTTGCAGAAGAAAGTTTTTCCAAATTCCAAACAAAAATTGACCGAAATCCACATACTGATGATTTTACAGGCTATAATCAAATTTCAGTCAAGAAATGGGTCCACCAACATGTTTAACATGTTTTAAACAACTTTTACAACAAAAATACTCTTCCTCCTCATATACTCATATATCCCACATTCATTGTAAAAATATCACCATTATTATATTATAATAATATAATAAAATATGATTTTATAAGAAAAGATAAAATATCAATTTTTAACAATTGTCACTTTAAAAATTTTCTCCATCTATATCCACATAAAATCAATATTTTCCTCATCATATAAATCAATAATTAATTATTCACAAATAATATTACGTAATCACAATCATCGACAACCGTGCCGCTTCTAGGAAAGAGGGGGCTTTCCAATAAGAATTTCTCCTTACTGGCGCGCAATTAGGTGACCAAACCTCTCCTTAGACAGAACTTTCTAGACATTGCCAATAATTTTATCTAATAATATTATTCAAATAATATGAATTATTACTCCGATAATGGAAAATACTGTGTAGTGACAATTATTGAAACAACAGTAATATAAAATATCAACGTAGAAATTATTAAATCAATAAAATAAAATATTGAACAGTAATTACTGTAACAATTATTGAGTATTGCCTTCTTACGTAAGAATCAATAATTGGTGCAATACCGTGTGCTACTGTGCAACAACGCGTATTATTGTGTTTTAACCACCGGGTATTCCAACAGTATTAATGGTAACAACTACGTCGTTATTTATAAACAACTTATACTTATCATTTTTTTCATCCAATCGCTTTTCGTTATGGGGCCCACACAAGGCTGCGCCATCGTACGAATATTCCCCGACAGCAAGAATATTCCACGACCAAACGAATATTCTCCGACAACAATGAGTATTTTATAAGAACTTGCTTATTTAAAATATTTGCGCATTTTACCCATAACTAACCACATTAATCAAATCAACCCTTACTATTTCAAAATGATAAATAGAGGAAATTAAATCTCATTTATTAATAATTTGGGGTCTTACAACCTCCCCTCCTTATGAAATTTCGTCCTCGAAATTGACGTACGTACCTGGTGTTTCGAAAAGATGAGGATACCTCACTTTCATTTCCGTTTCCAACTCCCAGGTCATTTCCTCAATAGCATGGTTTCTCCACAAACCTTTACCTTGGAACGCGATAATGTGTCAGCACAGCCAAAAGGCAACGACCAACAACACGATAATAATTGTACCAGTGGCAACGGCCATCGGGACAATGATAACCATCGTGGGGGAAATTATCATGCCAAGAATGGTAACCACTTCGGTGGTAATCATGGCCAAGATAATAGAAGTGGAAATTTTAAGAAGAGAAGGTTCAATAATGATGGAAAGACAAAGAACACCAAAGACCCGCTTCAAAGGAAGAAGAACGACCACCGGTCATATATATTTCAAATGCGACGGAGGGACACATCCATCCAAACTGTACGCAAAGAATCCAAAGCGTGTTTTAATTGCGGAAGAGAAGGACACCTAGCTTGATTTTGTCAGATGGTGAAGTCAATTCCAAATTGGGATAGTGATGCCAAAGGATGTCCCGCATGCCAAAGTGGTAGTTTAAGAGAGCATTTTTTTTTCGTGACAAGGAACCTGAATAAAATTATCACGGGTATGTTAGTCCTAAACTCTTGCGAAGTCTATACCGTGTTAGATACCGGTTCTACTCACTCTTTTATTTCACCTAGTTGGGTTCAATGTTTGAATTTAACTCCGGAGAAGTTAGATTTTGATTTATCTGTTGAAACTTAGTTGGGAGAAACCTTCATTACCTCCACTATTTATAAATCTTGTTTAAATCAACACTTTCACGTTACTTGTCGATCGTATCTCTTTGAAAATACTTGCATTTGATGTGATTTTAGGAATCGATTGGTTAACTACTCATCATGCTTTTCGTAAGGTTGTTAGCTTTCATATTCCTAACCAACCTGTTATGCGAATTCAAGCAACCAAATCACTAAAGTTAATCATGGTCATATCAAGCCATAAGTAAAGAGCCCCGGTCCTTTCGTTGCTCACTTCCTTGTGTGGAATGCACCGAAGCCAGACTTTCTGTAGGTGATGTCGTGAATGACGATGACAAGTTGATAGGTATCAATGTGACGTACTATCCAAGTCTTGGATGAGAGTCACAGTTTTGAATGACATTTCTATTGTTAATAGATTTCTTGACGTATTCTTGAAGACTTCATAGCCTACCCCTAGAGCGTGAAATCGAATTTTGTATTGATCCCAGTACAAAACCCATTTCAAAAACCCTCAAATATTTCTTTACTTAAAACGAACGTAACATGCGCTAAAGACGTTGACTCGAGCTGTTGAAGATTACGATCGTACCATTCAATACCATCGTGGGAAAGCGAACGTGGTAGTTGACGCGTTGAGTAGAAGATCGTATGCGTTTATGAGTGCGATGTTGTTAACACAAAGACCCATTTCGTACGACTTACAAATGATGAAGATAGAGTTAAAGAATCTAGGAACCCACGTGAAGATAACGAATATACGATTAGAATTGACTTTATTCGATAAAGTTAAATCCGCTCAAGCTACATACCCAAATCTGATGAATTTGAAGAAAAGGTTCAAGAGGGCGTTATTCTAGAAGCAAGAATCGACGAAGAGAGGAAATCTCAACCCTCAATTTAATTGGCCCATTTAAAATCCTCGATCGAGTACGAATTGTGGCTTATAGACTCGTTTTACCGTCAAGTATGTCGCATGATCATAACGTATCGATGTTACGTAAATATGTGGACGACCCGAACAACATTATTAATTTAGAACCGGACGAGAGAGCGGATGATTTAACGTATGATGAGATACATTTTAAAATCTTGGATAAGAATGATCGTATTCAACACTCAAAGGTTATACCTCAAGAGTTAGAATCTGAAATGAAGTCAGGGTATCCTCATCTCTTCGGCATTCTAAGTACGCACGTAAATTTTTAGGGCGAAATTCCATAAGGAGGGGAGATTGTGAGACCCCAGATTTTATGAATAAATATTTAATTAGAAATAATTTTTTTAAATATTATGGTGTGGATTTGATATAATGTTAGAGTTGTGGGTTATATTTATAAATTTTGCAAAGTACGCAAGTTGTTATATAATATTCGATTAGTCGGGGAATATTCTTTTTGTCGGGGAATATCCGTACGACGGTACAATCTTCGGTGGACCCCGCAACGGAATTATTGTTGGATTGAGAAAACGACAAAAATACTTAATGAAAATAACGGCGAAAGTTTTACCGTTAACTGTTGAAACACCCGGTATTAAAAGTACAGTAATACGCGTGGTTGCATAGTAGGACACTGTATTGATTATTGATGCTTACGTGAGTGAGTCACTCAGTCAGTCACTCAGCCACTCAGGTATCAATGTGACGTGTTATCCAAGTCTTGGACGAGAGTCACAGTTTTGAATGATATTTCTGTTGTTAATAAATTTCCTGACGTATTCTTAAAGACTTCTTAGCCTACCCCTAGAGCGTGAGATCGAATTTTGTATTGACCCCAGTACAAAATCCATTTCTAAAACTGTTAAATATTTCTTCAACTAAAGAGAACGTAACATGCGCCAAAGATGTTGGCTCGAGCTGTTGAAGATTACGATCGTACCATTCAATAACATCGTGGGAAAGCGAATGTGGTAGTTGAGGCGTTGAGTAGAAGATCGTATCGCTCTATTTAAAGCGATGTTGTTAACACAAAGGCCCATTTCGCATTTACTTACAAATGATGAAGATAGAGTTAAAGACTCTAGGAACCCAAGTGAAGATAATGAATATACGAGTAGAATCGACTTTAATCGATAAAGTTAAAGCCGCTAAAGCTACATACTCAGAGCTGATGAATGTGAAGAAGAAGGTTCAAGAGGGCGTTATTCTAGAAGCAAGAATCGATGAAGAGAGGAATTCTCAACCCTCGATTTAGTTGGCCCATTTGAAATCCTTGATGAAGTAGGAACTGTGGCCTATAGACTCGTTTTACCGTCAAGTATGTTGCGTGTTCAGAATATTTTTTTTTACGTATCGATGTTACGTAAATATGTGGACGACCAAACCACATCATTAATTTAGAACTGGACGAGATAGCAGAAAATTTAACGTATGAGGAGATACGTGTTAAAATCTTGGATAAGAAGAATCGTATTCAACACTCAAAGGTTATACCTCAAGAGTTGGAATTTGAAATAAAGTTGAGGTATCCTCACCTGTTCAGCATACCAAGTACGTACGTAAATTTCGAGGGCAAAATTCCATAAGGAGGGGAGATCGTGAGACCCCAGATTTTATGAATAAATATTTAATTTTCTTGAAATAATTTTTTTGAATATTATGGTGTAGATTTGATATAATGTTATAGTTATGGGTAATATTTATAAATTTTGCAAAGTACGCAAGTTGTTATATAATATTCGATTGGTCGGGGAATATTCGTTTAACAGGGAATATTCGTACAACGACACAATCATTAGTGGACCCCACAACGGAATTATTGTCAGATTGAGAAAACGACAAAAATACTTTATGAAAATAACGGTGGAAGTTTTACCATTAACTGTTGAAACACCCGGTGTTAAAAGTACAGTAATATGTGTGGTTGCATAGTAGCACACAATATTGATTATTGATGCTTACGTGATAAGTCACTCAGTTTTGTTTTATTGGTATTATTAATGTAATAAAACAGAAAAACTTTTTATATAAAACAAAATACTTTTATAAAGTTATTCTATAAATAGAATATATTATATTCTATTATGCATAGTGTTGCATAGTGTCTGCATAGTGTTTTGCATAGTAAAATCTTTTTATATAAAATAGAATACTTTTATAAAGTTATTCTATAAATAGAATATATTATATTTTATTATGCATAGTGTTATATAGTGCTCGCATATTGTTTTTCATAGTAAAATCTTTTTATATAAAATAGAATACTTTTATAAAGTTATCTCTGCTTTATTAGATAATAATTAGAATATATTATATTATATTTTATTATGCATAGTGTTTTGCATAAATGCTCAAGATAGTGTTTTCATAGTAAAATCTTTTATAAAGTTATTCATTTTATTAGATTATAAATAGAATATATTATATTTTATTTAAAAGATTTTGCTTTAAATATAGACCGTAAGATTAAAGTGAATCAATCTGAACCGTTCATGAGTTAGTTACTATGCAGTCCATTTTTCTATAAATAGAAGCTCATTCCTTCATTATTTCTTACGAATTCACTGAAACTCTAGAGAGAGAAACTATAGAGAGAAAGAAGAAAAGTGTTTTGCTACTTCACTACTTATATATCCAATACTCTTCTTCTTAAGGTAGGGAATATTATTTGTTGTACTCATAGGGAGTATTATTTCTTTTGTATTCATGAAGAGAACTTCTGTTATTCTATTCTTTATTATTCTGTTGGAATAACCTGTATACGCGGGATACCCTATACTTGGTGAAATTCTTCTGTTATTCCATTCTTTATGATTTTGTTGGAATATCATGTCTGTGCGTTTACGCCGGACCTGGTTCCATTATTTATTATTCTGTCGGAATATCCTGTCTATACGTTTTATGTCGGACCTGGTTCCATTCTTTATTATTCTGTTAGAATATCTTGTATGTGCGTTTTACGCCGGACCTGGTTCTAGTCTTTATTATTCTGTTGGAATATTCTGTCTGTGCGTTTCACGCCGTACCTGGTTCCATTATTTATTACTCTGTTGGAATAATCTGCCTGTGCGGTCTATTGCATGCCTGTTGATTTCTTTTGTTATTCCATTCTTTATTATACTCAGTTGGTTAAAGTTTTGACTTCTATACTCTATGAAATTAGTGGAATATCCATGATATTTACGTTTCATCCAGTATCTTTTCATGGAAATATTTTTCTGAGCATTCTTGAATTTTACTCCACAAAGTAGTATCATGTTGACAATTTGGATGTTATTAGTTCATGAATAAATTAATTCTTGAACTTGTTTTTATTGAATTCTTATATCATTGTCATCATCCTCATGTTTATATTTTTGAAAGTCATCTGTGGCCTGTAGTGCATAGATGGACTTGGTATGATTATGACTGTGATTATTCTAGATAATCATGACCGTAATATTACAAATGATGTGGAAAAAGTCCTCATTGGCCCGTAGTGCATTGATGGACGCTTTTTGGTATGATTACGGCTATGGATTCTCTTGACGAAGGGTGCAAAGATGAATTGTTTTATGGCATGATCAGGACCGTTGATGAAAACATGATTATCTTTGGCCCGTGGTGCATGGATAATTCGTGGTCGTGATACTAAAGAATATCCTTGGCCTGTAGTGCAGGGATAATTTGATGATGTGGATTATTTATTAAGCTGAGTCTCAACGATAAAAGTGATGAAAAACCTTTTAAATCATAAAAGATAGTAGATTTTATTCTCTACTTGACTCTTCTAATGGATTGCTTGTTCCGTTGCAGTTAAACTTGATGTTTATTATATTCTATCAGTTTAACATTGTTGAAGGCTAATGATAATTTATTCTGCATTATCTTAGTCATAATATTTCTTACTGGGCTAGTTGAGCTCACCCTTTCTTTCATTGTTCTCTTCAAGAAATGAGAAAGTAGCTGGGACTAGTCAGGGAACAGAGTGATGGTCCTAGATGGTGCATTAGTAGTCTTCACTATTCTATGAAATAGTGTAATAATAAATGTAATGAGGACTCCATTGAGTGTGCATATTGTCTAGATGACAATATTTGTATTAAAACTCACAGCTCATGCTGTATATTTAAGTTTGTATTTGAATTCTGTACCATGTATTTGGCGACTTAAGATGGGTGATGTATACCTATTTTAGGTTGATCCTACATAAGTAAAACTGCTTTATAAAGTCCTTAAAAAGAAATGATATCCAAGGACTATAAATATAGAAAGATCAAGCTTGTTAGGTTGATCTTATGATGTAATAGATAGGCTAGTCTGATCATCGAGCACTGCACCAGAAGTCGTAGTCTGCCAGGTGAGTCAAGGTTAACTCGAGAGCTATCGAGGTAGAATAGGAGTATGCAAGATAGTAGATCTCGGAGTTCGTAGACTGCCAGGGGAAATGAAGAAGGATCGTAGTGTATCGAGTAGAGTTTCCTCGGGATCGTAGTGTGCTGAGGAAGTCATGTTCAGAATCGTAGAGACACCGCCTACTGGTAGAAGACCGGGCCATCTGCGCCAAGCCAAGACATAACGTAGACTACACTCGTAGTCGTAGAGTTCATCGATGCCAAAGCCAAGTCAAGGATCATAGATCACACTCTGAGTTCGTAGAGTCTATTGATTACATGCAAAGATCGTAGTCAAGCAAGATCAGATGAAGACAACAAGCACAAGGCAGAAATCATAGAGTGTCAAGATCTGATCTCGGATTGAAGTTTCGCACCAAATTAAGTCAATCGTAGAGTGCAGAACTATGACCTCAATAGAAGTGCTCACAATGCCAAGGCAGAATCGTAGAGCATATACGGTTCTCAACAAATGAGCACTCCCAGAATATCCAAAAGATCGAAGCCTCTGGTTCAAGCTGCAAGCTACATCCAAGGAAACTAGAGAGCACTCAATGAATGGCATGCAGGCTAACAGAAGATCTAAGAACCAACCCAATAAGCATCAAGATTGAGTTGTAAGGCCATTCGTGATGAAGTCTTCCACAAAGAGATCCAAAGAACACTTCAGAAGCTGACTAAGGAAGTTAGCTAATGCAGTAACTATCAAGTGAACATGAGACAACGATCTTGGAAGCAACCAAGATCGTGGTGTTTGCCAAACAAAGAAAGAACTGATGGAAGGTGAACTGAGATACTGGTCAGCCTCTGAAGAGCAAAGCTAAAGTGATTAAGTACAGGGTCAGTTCATTGATGATAAGTGAACGGGAGATCATAAAGAGAAAGCAAGCTGGACGCGCCAAAAATTTGAAGTGTCTTGATATTCAGAAGGGGACCAGAGAAAGGAATTAGGCCATCAGTCTCTGAGAACAGTCGAGGCAAACAGAAGTATTAAAGCACTGCACAATACAAGGAAGAGGTGTTCTACATTGAAGATCCAATCAACACTCTTCAAGATCGTAGTGTTAACTCTACCAATCAATGACCAACACTCAACAAGACACTACGATCAAGTCCTTGAAGACGTGCATCAGAATCGTACAGTTCAAATAACTGAAGACTGAAGCATTGGCAAAGGTTCAATCTGAAGGGTAATATTCGGACAAGTGCTTATTGAGAGCATCGATGCAATAGGACAACCTCTGATCGAGAAATCAGAAAAAGGTAATAAAGTCTTCGACCTCCCCAAGACAATTAAAGTGATACATCTGACAGTATGGTGAAAAAAGAGATCGCAAATGACGTAAAAAGTATGACATGTCACATCAAGCGCCTACCTCAAGTAACTCGAGATCCGTGAAGAGATTTGAATAGCCTTCAACCCGCTACTTTCCAACCAAGGATTGGGAAGGAGTATAAATGAGGAAGAGCTTCAAAGATCAAAGGTTACTTGGAGTTGCAGAGTTTGGAGAGAAGGTGGACCGATCTAAACCATGTGAAACAAAGGAGTCCGAAGGCTCACTCTACGATCCACCAAGAACACTCGTAAGTCGATAAAGAAAGAAGTAGAAGTGTGAGTTCTACTATGTAGAAGTGAGAGTTCTACTATATGAAGAGTGTTCTCAATCACCGAGAGAAAGAAGAAGAGCATTATTTCATCTTGATGTCCATCATGGGAAGACTCTAAGTACAATAGAGAAGAGCCTACAAATATCTTAGCAGTCCATCATGAGAAGGCATCAAGTAGCAAGAAGGAAGATCACAAATGCCACCTTGGTGTCAAGCACGAGAAAGCTTCTAAGTACCTAATGTAAGAGCTTACAACATCTTGGAAGCCTATCATGTGCAACCATCAAGTACCAAGGAGAAGGATCTTCAGGCGCTCACAAAGGGGTCATCCAAGTGGTTGAGTAGCCAAAGAAGCTGAGCATCATGCAACACTCAGCTGCACTTCAAGGATGATCAAGCCAAGCTGCTAAGTATAGAAGATGTTCAGAGCATAAAGACATCTTAGCAGCTCAGCACCGACTCCAACAACAACAAACAAAAACAACTCAACAAAGCCATGCGTGAGGGGTCCTCGTCCAAGGGACTAAACAAAGCAGGCTGTAAGGGTCCTCATCCCGAGGGACTAAACGAAGTTCCAAGCTCATGGGCTTGAAGAGTTCCTAGGAACTAGAGGAGTTCCAAGGTCACGGCTTTCAAGGAATCTTTGTGATTCAGTGGTGCCGCCCTTCCTTAGTGGAAATCTCGCTAGTTGAAAGTAGTAAGAGTGGATTAGAGCTCGAGTCTCCGAACCACTTAAAACCCTCAGTGTCTTTTACATTATATCATTTACATTATGTACTATAACTGCTATAACTTCTATGTATGTTTTAACTGCTTACAACTAAACTTATTCTACGAACAATGTATGTATAATTATGAATATATCAATGAAGGGGATCTTTTACTTATTCCGCTGTGCTTGAAAAGATTCTTATGTTTGTCATATGTTAATTATGAACAATATAATATAAACCAGAAAAATATTTTGGAATAAAAAGGATCTATTCAACCCCCCCTTTCTAGATCTATTGTGCCCTCTGGGAACTAACAATTGGTATCAAAGTAGGTTCTCATGCTATATTCAAAAGCTAATCACTTTGAGTCTGATCCCAGGCACTAAGATTGTTCTAAACTTAGTTTAGTAGTAAGTAACTTGTTATATGCAGATGAGCTCACGTGTTGGAAATATTGTGTATAGGTTAAAATGTGTATATACACCTGAAGTTGCTCAGATTGGTCCATGGTATCTATTGATACATCAACAAGACCAATTATAGCCTACAGTCAATATTGTAGTCCTAAGACTAGACGAGAACACTCAAGAGACGTCAATGACAAAGATTCAAGCACCCATCAGTCTGAAAGATGAAGAAGCCAGACATGCTAAGAAATGCTTATCGAGAGAAGAAAAAAGATCTTCTCAAACTTATGTCTGGCCAACTAACAGCTGGGTGCAAACTCTGTCAGCTAAAGGATGTCAAAGATCTTAATGCTGAGATTCTCTTGGCCTATTTCTTTAAGACCACTACTGATTGATTAAAGGCTAGCAAGAGCAATAAGCTATCAGGAGCAAAAGTAAAGCTATGCTCATCAATACCTAAACTCAGTATATCTAAGGTAAATGATTGTTTAATAACTGACAGTAAAAAGGTACGGTTCCTCACTATTAAATGTATACATCATAATTGCATCTTTTTATGAACTATAACAGTATTCTGTCAAGGAGTCATAATCTGCCTAAAAAGGTGAAGAGAGAAAGTAACCTGAGGATGGAAACTCAAATGACTATAAACATTCTCTCCATCCAAGTTTTAGGTTGAAGATGACATCTTGAAGGAAATCTGAAATGGGTCATAAGAGCATCACAGGCCTAATGAACTTTATGTGAAGTAATCTTTGTTGATGGGTTAGTATATATGTACAAGCCTATGTTCTAAGTGTTTGACAACACACAGAGCATGATTAGTTTTGCAAGTGGATCTTGCTGATTCGCAGAAACTGATCACCTCAATGAATCAACTAGATACTCCTAAATCATAGAGTTGATTCTCACTCTGTGAACACTTAAACATTGTGAACATAACCTAGTGAATGATGAAACCATCATAGATAGAGAGTGTGTTATTAGATGTCAAATCCCAAACACACTCACCATCATGCATCTCAAAATGTATTATCATAAGATAGTTGCGTGAATGAATATGTCTGTTGGTGATAAATATGATGATTATCCAAATAAGAGGAACAGGGGTTTAGAAAACTAACCTAGTAGGACCCATTTAACTATGGGTACCAAAAATAGAAATATATTTAAACCTGCAGGTACTTGGTCAGTCTGACCACACTAAGGAATGATGAAGCAGAAGACTTCAGTCAAGAAGATTCAACCAACAGAAGGTTAAGGACAATTCGTAGATGATTCGATAGAGTTCCTATCCGTCCAAGCCTCGTCCTTGAAGACCCTCCGAGCTAACTGTAATGGAGCTCACATGGTCGCTAATCAGATATGGAAGTAAGCCATTCAAATTAAATAAGGAAAAGGTCTTATGCGCTCAAAAGATACCAAGAATGCTATATGGGAAGAATCCTCAAGGAAGTTCACAATGTAAGATTATCGAGCATCATTCAAGAGGAACTTATCATGAGAGCGTAACTTCACAAACACAATCACAAAGAAGACTACGTCAGTAGTGCTATCATATAATCGTAGAATGATCAGTCCTGAAAATACTCATCTCTACGATACAAGGAAATCCAAGCGATGATGGAGATTCCAGTCAGAATGAGATATGCAAGGCTACCTTCAAATGAACCTAAAGAAGAGGGAATCACATCTATCTGGAAAGACAGTGTCAACAATAGAGGAGCAAAGGATCCGTTAAGGAACAACAACACCGAGATATACTATGAAAAGTCAGACCAAATACAGAGTCCCAAAACTTTGTGGTAGATGAACCAAATGAAGATCCATAGTCAAGAGGGAACGCCTCAAAACGAATTTCACCGATAACCCTTCACCACCCAACCCATAATCGTGAAGTGCCTACGATCAAACATATGATCGTAGTGTAACAAGCAGGAGGACACCACGATTTCAGCAATGCAGTTATCTAAAGCTGGTAGAAGACCTCGCAATCAGAAGAGGTCGAATGAGATGTCATTACAAATCACTGCTATAGTATTCCATCTGGAAAGCGCCTCAGGGACAAACCTGACCCTTAGCTCACTCTAAGAGGTTGGCCCTTCTTGAGCTACCTTAAACCAGAAGGAATGCTTGATCAAGTTCATCTCAAGGACTAAGTCAGTTAATGATCGTAGAGTCGAGTTTGAAGAGAACTAAACGATCGCAGTGCAACCTCAACAATCGTAGTGCTACCTCAATGATCGTAGCACAACCTCAGCGATCGTAGAATACAACTCGATGATCGTAGTCCTACCAAAGGGTACTCCAGTTCACAAGGAGCTTGGAAAATGAGATATTTGCTAAACTATTCAAGTTAAGGAGATAAGTTCAAATACATCAATGATTGAGCTATGCTGCATCAAAGTAAAGAGAAAAGACAAAGCCATCCACTGCAGCATCTCTCAAAAGTTGATCGTTGAGTCAACAAAGGAAATCGTAGAGTCCATAGATGACTTTTAATGCTACTCTACGAATCAAAATGTCAACGGTCAGAGTCACGTCGTTTAAACGACTACTCTTCTAAAAGGAAACATCTAACTGAAAAGTTATGGGGAGTTATAGCTCATTGCTGGGCATCGTGCAACCAATGGACGATTGACACATCACTGATTATGCAGAGTTAGAAGGAACTGCCTTAAAGACAATTTTAAATCTGCAGACAGTTACCAAAAGCTATCGAACCTTTCTCCCTCCCATTTTCAAACCCTAGAATCCTCTCAAGAGCCAAAATCAGTTAACCCTTCAGAGCCTTACCAAATTACACTCAGCCATCTCTTATAAACATATATAAATCAGATACCCACATTCTTCGAACTACTCAAAATGAAAAACTGGCAAGTAATCACTGGCATTCACTTCGAAACAAATCGCTTGAGAAATTCAAAAGAAGTTCGTGGATATTCTCGAGCTTGAAGAAAGTCGATTCTCGTAATGCCTCGAGGCAAATACTCGAGTCTACATCGACCGTTAAAGAATTCTACTCAAACGCCTCCATCAACTCTCGAAACCCTTACTACCAAGGTTAAAGGTCACTACGGTTTAAAATCTTCTGACCTCAATCAAAGCCTAGGTTTTCCTAACCAAGGGCTGAAGAACCTTGATAATGTCAATACTGAACAAGCAAAAGAGGTTATGGGGTACCAAAGAAACCCTATTTTTAAAGACATGAAGAAGAAGGAGTTTCATGAAGAGTATGAATTCCTTGTTGAAATAGTTGGAAAGTGCATATTGTGCAAAGAACACCGCATACGACACGTTGATCGACCAACAAATTGAAAATAATGTCATCAATTGTTCTGAAGAAACAAATCGACTTTGGAGCTATCTTGTTCGATCAGATCTCCATATGGGTAGATAAGGCTGAGAAGAAGAAGTCCACTGAAAAACCCCTGACCAAGGTGTTTCATGGAAGGTCATTGAGTATTGATCAAGAAGAAGCTAGAGGGAAAATCAAGGATGATGAGGGAGAAACTTTGAATGTGCACAAAGTGATGTCTCCACAATTATTTGTGAACTGGAAGAAGAACCCTAAGGAGAACAAAAGGTCGACAAATTGGGAGCAAAGCAGAGGGCTTCCAGCAAAGAAGAGGAAGATAGAAGAGGCAGAGCTCTCGAGTCCGATGACTCTCAAGACCAAAGAAAAAATCACACCACCGAAAAGAAATCAAAAGGTGTGAAGAAAGCTGGTGATAAGAAGAAAGCCAATGCCCCACCAAGGAGTCTCTCCATCAAAGAAAAATTTAAAGTAGAAAGAGCTCTAACTATTGACACAACAAAGAGGAGAAGCAACAGGCTGCTTCAAGGGCCTATCAACAAGAAAGCTAAGGTGGAAGACAAACCAGCCTCAGCTTCCCAAAATAATACCTCTATTGAAGAAAGGGACGTAGAGTCAGCAGAAGAGAAGGAAACAGATGTCAAGGATGAGTCCCCGTAGATCAGATCCAGCAGCGAAGAAGAAGATGGATTAATGTATGGAAATTTAGTATCTGCTAAAGAAGAGAAATATGCAAGCCCAGTGGCTAATTCTCAGAGTAGTCACTCTGATGATAAAGAAGAAATCCAAGATGACCAAATTGCTCCCCCAAATGCAACTGCCCCAATGACCCAAGATGATAGGTCAAGTAATGTTGTGTCTGAAGAAGAAGAATTTGCACCCACCAATCCAGATAGCCACCTTGATGAATCAAGAGTTGATGAGATGACAGAAGAAGAGTCTGTTCCTGCCAGTGCTGAACCTCAAAGAAGTTTGTCTGCTGAACTAAAGAAGTCAGAGTCTGAAGAAGAAGAAGAGTATGACTCTCCCAAACTTGAACCTCCAAGAAGAAGGAAAAGCTACAGACTGCAAGCCAAGTTTGCCTCCAAAAGAAGCAGTGGTCAATCAAATGCCATCATTAAATTGAGTGATGATGAGTCTGTATCCTAGGGAGAAAATGCTGAAGAAGAAACCAGCAATGAAGAAGATGAATCTGAAGAAGATCTTGCTGAAGAAGGTTCTGAGAATGAAATGCAGCAATAGGAATTCTCTGCTGAAAATGATCAAGAAAGTTTAGGCTCCGAGAGAGAAGAGATTGAAGAAGATTCTTGTTCTGCACCTCAGGAAGCAGACGAATAAGAAGATTATCCAGTTCTCTCTCCTGCAAGATTTAGCAAAAGGATCGTAGTGGAAGTTTCAAATGACTTACCAGATGCTCCATCAGAGAGATGGGTGAGATATAGAAATGAGCAACTCAAGGTAGTAAGAATGACTACCTTCGATATAGCCAAAAACTGGAACAACATGGAGCTAGATTGCTCGACCATCCTCTATAATCCTGATGAAATGCTAATGAGATGGTTCTTCTAGTGGATGCCATGGCTCAAGGCCCACACTGAAAAAGATGGAAGCTACTTCAGTTGGTGTTACAAGCAGTTTCCAAGCATGGAACTGGTGGCTCTGAACTTTCCAAGAGTAAAGAAGTTTGCCACCAAACTGATCAAAGACCAGCCCCACTTCAAGGTCTATCTTCATGCTAAAAATCTCTACATCCCCTACAATTGTAGAGTAGACTCTCAAGGGAGAAGGAACATAACAAAGGAGGTGACCGTAGAACCTAGTCACTCCACTGCTGATGATGTTCTAGCCCAAAACCAGAAGCCTCCTTATGCTCAAGCACTACTATCAGACATTTCCTCATCCTTAACCTCAACCAGTGATTGGAACTCAACGATTATCCAGATTCTCCAAACCTTTGAAAATCTGTCTAAGGATGAAAATCGTAGAGTCCAAACTGATACTCAACCAGCTGCTGCCCAACAAAATGATCAAATTACTTTGGAGCAAGAACTACAAAAGAGTTCTGATGATCTAAGTAGGAAGATATCTCTACTCACTGTAGAGTCACAGAAGTTGACAGCAAAAGGGGATGACTCTCTTCAAAACAGAATTCAAGCTGCTATGGCTGAGATATCGCTCAAACTGCAAGAGAGAGATATCATCTATCAGAATGCCATACATGATCAGAAGGCAGGAGCTCTACAAATTCATAAGGCCAATGCAGAGTAGATCGAAGCCCTCTCTGACAAGATTGATGACTTAAAGCAGTCTTTCTCAGTTCAACTTTAGCTGGGCCAGCAGGAACTCAAGTTTGAAGTTGCCAACTCCTCCTACCTAACGGAGCAGCTTATGTCCAACATGGAGCAACTCTCTCAAATGATTGATGACAAAAAGGGGGAGAAAAAGAGGCATAGAAAGAAGAGGATCAGGAGGCATCAAAGGAAGAGCAGAGGGTTAAGGGAGAAGAAGTCAAAGAAGAAGAAAGAAGCTGCAGATAAAGAGTCATCATCTGAGGGGGAGCCAGAAGATGATGATAACAAGATTGCAAAGTCTGAGGGGGAGCATGATCAGAAAGATGCTGAAGGGGAACAAGAGCAAGAAGAATAAACAGTCGAGTAGCTGATCAACAAGCATCCTGGAAACATACATGAGCCAAGGAGGTACATCTCTCACCTGTTAGGTATGTTCTGGATCCAGGATGTAGAATGTCTAAATATATAAATTGCCATATCAATATAAATGACATTCATGATTATCTATTTTAGAAATACAGCTGCTCACTGTATATAAGATTCATTCATAACATGCATATGCACTTATTGTTTTTGTCATAATCAAATAGGGGGAGATTGTCAAGAATAAGCATGTGAATGATATTCTTATTTAATATATGATTTGATTATGATATATATATATACATATATGAATAAATATGCAAGTATGCTTGCATCAAGAAAAGCTGTAAAGTCCTTTGATAGATAATAGAAATATGTGTACAAGGACTTAGAATGAATTGATCAAATATGTTAGGTTGATCCTACATAAGTAAAACAGCTTTGTAAAGTCCTTAAAAAGAAATGATGTACAAGGACTATAAATATAGAAAGATCAAGCTTGTTATGTTGATCTTATGATGTAATTGTTAGGTTTGTAATATTCATAACGCAATCAAATTGCAAAAAAAATGCGGAAGCGTGGTAAAATTAGAGTTTAAAAATTTTACAAACCATATACCCGGATCATCCTTTATGCATAATTATTAATTAAACGAAAAGATAAAGAATAAAATCATACCCTTGAAGATCGAGCTTCCTCAGGTACAAGTTCACCTCCAAATCCTTTCGCGTTCAACTTGAATCCACCGGGTTTGGTTCCTTCCTTTGATCAACGTTAGCCACCCAAGTGTTTGGCCTCTAGAGGTGATCCACCAAGGAAGAATAAAATTCAAGAAGATGGGTGTTGTGGCTAACCCTAGTTTTCTATCTCTATAGAAAAAGGCATACTCCCAACAACTTGGAATTATTACGTACTTTGTTAAAGTCAACAACCCATACCACCCATAATAAGACTCCTCTTATTTATAGATGTGGGCAACCCACCTTAACAATTAAGGAATTGGGTTTTTAATTAATTAATTCTTTTAATTAATTAAGCTCCCTAATCTTATTAGGGATAATTAATTAAACTCCTTTAACTAATTTTCCTTCCTAATCCAATTAGGAATAAATGAGAGTACTTATATTAAATTAATTCCTAAACTCTTTTAGAAATTAAAATAATAATAATTGTAATAATATTAATAAGACTCCTCTTATTAATTTATATTTAATATTTCTAAAATATTAAATAATAAATATTAAGCTATTTAATTTATTCTATCACCATAGATTAAATTAAATATACATAACATATTATTACGATTTATGCCATTAACTTCTTAAATAATTATTCTTCCTTTTATGGTGTGACCCTTTAGGTTCTCCATATTAAACCTATTGTGAATAAATCAATTAGAACAATTCTAATCTTATTTAAATAAATAAATTAAACAATTAATTTATTTAAATAATATTTATTCTACAATAGGGATAAGCCTCCCTAGCGATCAACGACTTTCCGGATAATATAGATTTCAACATTAATCATTAAAGAACCTTTGAGTAAATAGTTACTTCGTACAATTCAATCCTTCCACCATACAATGTCCCAATTAAATATAAGACATGGAATTACTTGTCAAGTCTTATTTTATTTAATTATATGTATTTCGATCCTTAAATGCACAACTCCAAATAATGCAAATTAGAAACTCCTTTCTAATTTCATTCTCGCTTTAACCAAGGACTCTTTGGGTTGTCATTTATCGAATCACATAGGACATTTCTCTTTTATTAGAAGTGGTAGATTCTTTATTGATCATACATTATCTCCATGTACAACTTATTATACCCAAGCATACCTTTGATATACCCTAAGGGTCTTAAGGAATAAGTCAAAGTATAACTCATCATACACAAGATACTATGATGATCTCAAGTCCAAGGATCACTTGTACTACTATCACTACAGAATTCCTATTGACAGCAAATAAAACTCCATTAGGTATTCCTTAGCGAGCCACGCTTCGATGAACTTATTCTCTAATAAGCACCTACATACTTGCTTTAGTGTCTCCACAAAATGATCATGAGATCAATCATCCTCATCCAATGAGCAAGCAACGTATGTACCAATCTATCCGGATTCACTAATCCCCAATTTAGTAATCCAACGATTGGGAACTATTTTAGTTTTTAAGCTTTCTAAGAATTTAGATCTCATTAGAATGATCATCATCATTATTCTAAAAGCATTGCTTAAAACTATGGGTTTATCACATATTATAAAACAGCATCATGTTGATAATTAAAAGGCCTTTAATAAATTAATACTTTTTATTAATAAATGAATAAGATTGTTACAAAGTATATGCTTTATCATCAAATATGATTGGCTTGTGTGCATACTACTTTCAGTAATAGATATGCTAGTCTGATCGTCGAACACTGCACCAGAAGTCGTAGTCTGCCAGGTGAGTCAAAGTTAACTCGAGAGCTATCAAGGCAGAATAGGAATATGCAAGATAGTAGATCTCGGAGTTCGTAGACTGCCAGGGGAAACGAAGAAGGATCGTAGTGTATCGAGTAGAGCTTCCTCGAGATCGTAGTGTGCTGAGGAAGTTATGTTCAGAATCGTAGAGACAACCTGCCTACGAGAAGACCGGTCATCTGCCGAAGTCAAGACATAAACGTAGACTACACTCAGAGTCATAGAGTCTACTGATGCCAAAGCCAAGTCAAGGATCGTAGATCACACTCTGAGTTCGTAGAGTCTATTGATTACATGCAGAGATCGTAGTCAAGCAAGATTAGATGAAGACAACAAGTACAAGGAAGAAATCGTAGAGTGTCAAGATCTGATCTCGAGATCGTAGTGTCTCGCACTCCACCAAGATTTGAATCGTGAGAGTCGTAACTACGACCTCAACAGAAGTGCTCACAATGCCAAGGCAGAATCGTAGAGCATATACGGTTCTCAACAAATGAGCACTCCCAGAATATCTAAAAGAATGAAGCCTCTAGTTCAAGCTACAAGCTACATCCAAGGAAACCAGAGAGAACTCAACGAATGGCATGCAGGCTAACAGAAGATCTAAGCACCAACCCAATAAGCATCAAGATTTAGTTGTAAGGCCATTCGTGATGAAGTCTTCCACAAAGAGATCTAAAGAAGACTTCAGAAGATGACAAAGGAAAGTCAGCTAATGCAGTAGCTATCAAGTAAGCATGAGACAACAATCTTGGAAGCAACCAAGATCGTAGTGTTTGCCAAACAAAGAAGGAACTGATGGAAGGTGAACCGAGATACTGGTTAACCTCTGAAGAGCAAGGCTAAAGTGATTAAGTGCAGGGTCAATTCATTGATAATAAGTGAACGGGAGATCACAAGGAGAAAGAAAGCTTGATGCGCCACAAATCTGAAGTGTCTTGATATTCAGAAGGGGACTAGAGCAAGGAATTAGGCCATCAGTCTCTGAGAACAGTCAAGGCAAACAGAAGTATTGAAGCACAGCACAATACAAGGAAGAGGTGTTCTACATTGAAGATCCAATAAACACTCTTCAAGATCGTAGTATTAACTCTACCAGTCAATGAGCAACACTCAACAAGACACTACGATCAAGTCCTTAAAGACGTGCATCAAAATCGTAGAGTCCGAATAATTGAAGACTGAAGCATTGGCAAAGGTTCAATCTGAAGGGTAATATTCGGATAAGTGCTTATTGAGAGCATTGATGCAATAGGACAACCTCTGATCGAGAAATCAGAAAGAGGTAATAAAGTCTTCGACTTGCCCAAGACAATTAAAGTGATACATCTGACAGGGCAGGTGAAACAGTAGACTGCAGCGTCAGAAAAAGTATGACATGTCACATAAAGCAGTCTACCTCAACTAACTCGAGATCTGTGAAGAGATTTGAATAGCCTTCAACGGCTACTTTTTAACGAAAGGATTGGGAAGGAGTATAAATGAGGAAGAGCTTCAAAGATCAAAGGTTGCTTGAGTTGCAGAGTTTGGAGAGAAGGTGGATTGATCTAAATCATGTGAAACAGTGAGTCCGAAGGCTCACTCTACGATCCACCAAGAACACTCAGAAGTCAGATAAAGAAAGAAGTAGAAGTGTGAGTTCTACTATATAGAAGTGAGAGTTCTACTACATGAAGAATAATCTGAACTACCGAGAGAAAGAAGAGCATTATGTCATCTTGATGTCCATCATGGGAAGACTCTAAGTACAATAGAGAAGAGCCTACAGTCATCTTAGCAAGTCCATCATGAGAAGTCATCAAGTAGCAAGAAGGAAGATCACAAATGCCATCTTGGTGTCAAGCATGAGAAAGCTTCTAAGTACCTAACAGAAGAGCTTACAGTCATCTTGGAAGCCTATCATGTGCAACCATCAAATACCAAGGAGAAGGATCTTCTAGGCAGTTCTCAAAGGGGTCATCTGAAGTGGTTGAGTAACCAAAGAAGCTGAGCATCATGCAACACTCAGCTGCACTTCAAGGATGATCAAGTCAAGCTGCTAAGTATAGAAGATGTTCAGAGCATGAAGACATCTTAGCAACTCAGCATCGACTCCAACAACAACAAACAAATAACTCAACAAAGCCAGGGCCTGAGGGGTCCTTGTCCGAAGGGACTAAACAAAGCAGGGCCAGAAGGGTCCTTGTCCTGAGGGACTAAACAAAGTTCCAAGCCTGCTGGGCTTGAAGAGTTCCTAGGGAACTAGAGGAGTTCTAAGGCTGCTAGCCTTAAAGGAATCTTTGTGATTCAGGGTGCTGCCCTTCCTTAGTGGAAATCCTGCTAGTTGAAAGTAGAAGAGTGGATTAGGAGCTTGAGTCTCTGAACCACTTAAAACCCCTTGTGTCTTTTACATTATGTCATTTACATTATATATTATAACTGCTATAACTGCTACATATGTTTTAACTTCTTACAACTAAACTTACTCTATGAACAATGTATGTATAATTATGAATATATCAATGAAGGGGATCTTTTACTTATTCTGCTGTGCTTGAAAAGATTCTTATGTTTGTCATATGTTAATTATGAACAATATAATATAAACCAGAAAAGTATTTTGGAATAAAAAGGATCTATTCAACCCCCCCCCCCTTCTAGATCTATTGTGCCCTCTGGGAACTAACACATTTGAGTATAACTCCTTAACCAGTTCAGCATATACTCGAGTGCTTACCTCAAGAAATTCTAAGAATCCAGCTTTCTTCACAAGTTCTAGAATGTCTCTGAACTCTTTTTTGGATTTCTCAAACGACTTGGTTCCCAGCTGAATGCCAGTGAATACTCGCCAATCTGCCATTTGAATAGTTTGAAGAATATGGGTATTTGATTCAGAAAGGTTTATGAGAGATAGTTGTTGTGATTTGGGCAAGGCTCTGGAGGGTTAATTGATTTTGGCTTCGAAGAGGATTCTAGGGTTTGAAAATGGGAGGGAGAGAGATTTGATAGTTTCTGGTAACTATTTGCAGAGTTTGAATTTGTCTTTATAGAAATCCCTTCAGACACTGCATACGTTGTGACGTGTCAACTAGCCATTGGTTGCACAATGCCCAGTAGTGAGTTGTAACTCCCCATAACCTTTTCGGTTTTATATTCCTTTTAAGAGAATAAGCATTACTGACATGGATTGACTGTTGACCTTTTTGGTTCGTAGAGTATCTTAGTGAGGTAGCTATGGATTATACGTTTTCCTTTGTTGACTCAACGATCTTCTTCTGAGAGATGCAGCAGTGGATGGTTTTGACACTAATCTTCATCTTGAAACTGCATAGCTTGACCACTGATGTACCCCAAGCCAGTTTGGGCACTTAAGTTCTAAGGTGCGTTTGCATGATGTCTTTCCAATCTGTATTCAAACTTATCTCCTCATAAACTGAATGGTTAAGCAATTGTCCCATTCTTTCAAGCTCCTCATGAGCTAGAATATCCTCTGCTAAGACTGCGATCATCGAGTCTGCTTCTACGATCGCTGAGATTGCACTACGATCGTTGAGTTCTCTTCAACCTCTACTCTACGATTGTTCACTGACTTGGTCCTTGAGATGAACTTTACTAAGAAATCCTTCTGGGTTAAGGTAGCTCACGAAGGGCCAACCTCTTAGAGTGAGCTAAGGGTCAGGTTTGTCCCTAAGGCGCTTTCCAGATGAAATACTTTATAAGTGATTTGCACTGATATCTCATTTGACCTTCTCTGCTGGGGAGATCCTCTACCAACTTGGACATATGCATTGGCTGTAGTAGTGGTGTCCTCCTGCTCTTACACTACAATCGGATGTTTGATCCTAGGCACACCATGATTTTGAGTTGGGTGGCTGATAGGTTATCAGTAGTACGTTTTGAGACGTTCCTACTGACTATGGATCTTTATTTTGTTCGTCAGTCATAAAGTTTTGGGACTCTGTAACTGGTACATTGTTTATAGTGTATTTCTGATGTCTTAGAGCTGCTTTACTATTAGCAGGTTACTGTTCCCCCATAGTTGATACTGTCTTCTCAAAGAGACATAAATTTTTCTTCTTCTTGTGTAGCAGAAGTCAATCTTGTATATCTCATTTTGGCTGAAGTAATTAAATCTTCTTGTATCGTTGAAATGAGTATCTTTAGGGTTGATCATTCTACGATCCTTTGACAGCCTTACGAACTTAGTCTTCCTTGTCAGCTTGTACGTGTGGAGTTCTGCTCCCGTAATGAGTTCCTCATGTTTGATGCTCAATGATCCTCTATGGTGAGCTTCCTTGAGGATTCTTCTCTTATGACATGCTTTGCATGATAGAGCATCTAAGACCCTTTTTCATCTTTAGTTTAATGGTCTGCTTCCATATAAAGTTTAGTAGCCATGTGTGCTTCATTTAGATTAGCTCAGCAGGTCTTCAAGAACAGGCTTTGACATATAGGAGTTTTATCAGAATTATTTCAAGCGCCTTAAGCCTTCTATTTGGTTAAATCTTCTTGATCAAGTCTTACTTGAAAGATTCCTTAGTGTGGCCAGATAGACCAGGTACCTGCAGGTGAGATACATTTCTATTTTTGGTACCCATAATTAAATAGGTCCTGTTAAGTTAGTTTTTTAAATCCATGTTCCTCATATATTTGGATAATCATCATATTGATCACCAACAGACATATTCATGCATATAACTAATTTAGATAATACATTTTGAGATGCATGATGGTGAGTGTGTGTAAGATTTTCCATTTTAATAAAATACTCTTTTTCTTTGATGGTTTCATCATTTGCTTAGTTATGCTCACAGGGTTTAAATGTTCACAGAGTGAGAATCAACTCTATGACTTATTTGTATCTAGTTGATTCATGGAGGTAATCAGTTTCTACAAATCTTCTAGATATTCTTGTAGAACTGATCATACTCTGTGTGTTATCAAACACTTAGAACATAGGTTTGTACATACATACTAACCCATCAGCAAAGATTACTCCACATAAGATTAATTTAACCTTTGATATGCTTATGACCTATTTCAGATTTCTTTCAAGATGTCATCTTCAACCTAAAACTTGGATGGAGAGAAAGTTTGTAAGCATTTGAGTTTCCAACCTCAGTGTACTATCTCTCTTAACCTTTTAAGGTAGATTATGATTTCTTGACAGGATACTGTTATAGTGCATAAGGAGGTGCAACATGATGTACATATTTATATTAGTGAGGAACCGTACATTTTTACTGTCAGTTTCTTAACAGTCATTTAACTTGGATATGCTGAGGATGGGCATTGATGTGCATAGCTTCACATTTGCTCCTGACAGCTTGTTGCTCCAGTTAACCTTCAATCAATCAGTCGTGGTCTTGAAGATGCAAGCTAAGAGAATCTTGGCATCTTTAGTTCTTTGACATCCTTGAGTCCACAGAGTTTACATCCAGCTGCTGGTTGGCCAAATACATATTTGAGAAGTTCTTCTTTCTTCTTTGGAAAAGCATTTCTTAGTATGTATAGCCTTTTCATCTTTATGGCTGGTGGATGTTTCACACTTGAGCTTTCTCGCCTGGTCTTCAGACTACAAGATTTACAACAGGCAAGGATTGGTCTTGTTGATATGGCAATCAAGAACATGGACCAATCTAAGTAGCTTTAGGGGTATATACACATTTACCTGTACACAATATTTCCAACGTGTGAGCTCATCTGCATATAACAAGTGACTTACTACTGAACCAACTTTAGAACAATGTTTGTGCCGAGGATCAGACTTAAATCGATTAGCTTTTGAATATAGCATGAACCTGCTCTGATACCAATTGCTAGTTCTCATTAGGCACAATATAGATATAGAAAGGGGGGTTGAATAGATCCTTTTAATTCCAAATACTTTTTTCGTTTATTTTGTATTGCTAATGATTTAGCATATGGCAAACATAAGAATCTTTTCAAGCACATCGGAATAAGTAAAAGATCCCCTTCATTGATATATTCATAATCATACATACATTGTTCATAGAGTTAGTTCAGTGGTAAGCAGTTAATACATATATAGCAGTTATAGCAGTTAAGAACATACATAAAGTAAAAGACACAAGGGATTTTAAGTGGGTCAGATACTCAAGATCCAATCCACTCTTCTGCTTTTAACTAGCAGAATTTCCACTAAGGAAGGGCAGCACCCTGAATCACTAAGATTCCTTCAAGTCCAGCAGCCTTGGGACTTCAGTTCACTAATAACTCTTTAAGCCCAGCAGCCTTAGAACTTCTCTAGTTCCCTAAGAACTCTTCAAGCCCAGCAGGCTTGGAACTTCATTTATTCCCTTCGGACAAGGACCCCTCAGGCCCTGGCTTCTTGTTATTGATGTTGTTTATTTGTTGGAGGTTGTGCTGCTAAGATGTCCTTTAAGATCTTCATCTCTGAATGCTTAGCAGCTTGACGTGATCATCCTTAAGGTGCAGTTGAGTGTTGCATGATTCTCGGCTTCTTCAGTTACTCAACCACTTCTGATGATCCCTTGTCGAACTGCAGTGAAGATTATTCTTCTTAATAATTGATGGCTGCAAATGATGAGTTTCTAAGATGATTGTAAGCTCTTCTGTTAGGTACTTAGAAACTTTCGCATGCTTGACACCATGATGGCGTTGGTGATCTTCTTTCTTGATACTTGATGCCTTCTCATGATGGACTTGCTAAGATGACTGTAAGCTCTTATCTCTGGTACTTAGAGTCTTCCCATGATGGACATCAAAATGACATTGATGCTCTTCTTTCTCTCTGAAGTTTAGAACACTCTTCTTGCAGTAGAACTCTCACTTCTACTTCTTTCTTTGTTTGTCTTCAAGTGTTCTTGGTGGATCATAGAGTGAGCCTTTAGACCTTCATTGGTCACTAACTATTTTACGTTGGTTAGATCAATCCACCATTTCTCCAAACTCAGCAACTCCAGCAACCTTTGATCTTTGAAGCTCTTGCTGATTTATACTCCTTCTCAATCTTCCCATTGGAAAGTAGCCGTTAAAAGTTTTTTGAATTGCTTCGCAGATCTCGAGTTCTTTGGTGTATACTGCAGATGTGACAAGACATGACTTTCTGACACTGCAGTCTACTATTTCACCTACTCCGTTAGAGATGTCACTTTGATGTCTCGGGCAGGGAGTCAACTTTATTTCCCTTTTATGATTTTTGATCAGAGGTTATCCTTTTGCATCGATGCTCTCAATAAGCTCTATTCGAATATCAATCTTCAGATTGAACCGTTGCCAATGCTTCATTCTTCAGTTGTTCGAACTCTGCGATTTTGATGCATGCCTTCATGGACCTGATCATAGTGTCTAGTTGACAGGTAGAGACAACACTACGATCTTGAAGAGCATTGATTGGATCTTCAATGTAGAACACCTCTCCCTTCTCTTGTGTAGTGCTTCAACACATCTGTTTGCTCTGACTGCTCTCAGATACTGATGGATTGACTCTTTGTTCTAATCCCTTTTGAATGGCAAGACACTTCAAATTTGTGGCGTGTCTAGCTCACTTTCTCCTTGTGATCTCCCGTTCACTTATCATCAATGGACTGACCCAATGCTTAATCACTTTAGCCTTGTTCTTCAAAAGCTGACCAGTATCTCTGTGTACACTCCATCAGTTCTTTCTCTGTTTGGCAAACACTACAATCTTGGTTGCTTTCAAGATCGTCGTCTTCTATTTACTTGATAGCTACTGTACTTGCTGACTTTCCTTAGTCAGTTACTGAAGTCTTCTTATGATCAACATGTGGAAGACTTCATCTCGAATGGCTTCATAACTCAATCTAGATGTTGATTGAGGTGGTGCTTAAATCTTCTGTTAGCTTACATGCCATTCGTTGAGTGCTCTCTGGTTTCCTTTAGGTGGGATGTATCTTTACAGTACCAACCAGAGGCTTCATTCCTTTGGATATTCTGGGAGTGCTCATCTGTTGAGAATCGTATTTGCTCTACGATTCTACCTTGGCAATGTGAGCACATCTGTTGAAGTCTTAGTTCTACACTCTACGATTAAATTTCGGCTGTGTAGACACTACGACTCTGAGATCATATCTTGACACTCTACGATTTCTGACTTTGTGTTCGTTGTCTTCATCTGATCTTGCTCGACTATGATCTCTGCCTCTGATATGATCAGTAGACTCTACGACTCTGAGTGTAGTCCACGATTCTTGACTTGGCTTCGGCAGATGCTCGATCGGCTCGTGGGCGGTATCGTCTCTACGATTACGAACACGACTTCAAAGAAAGGCTACGGCTCGAGGAAGTACTTCACACTTACCACTACAATCCTTCCTCGTCTCTCACGGAAGTCTACGAACTCCGAGATCTACTATCTTGCAGACTACGATTCTGCCTTGACAGCTCTCGAGTTTTCCTTGACTCTCCTGGAATACTATGATTTTTGGTGCAGTGCTCGACGAACAGACAAGACTATCTATTACATAATAAGATCAACCTAACATGCTTGATCTTTCTATATTTATAGTCCTTGTACATCATTTCTTTTTAAGGAATTTACAAAGTTGTTTTGCTTATTTTGGATCAACCTAACATATTTGATCAATTCATTCTAAGTCCTTGTACATATGTTTCTATTATCTATCAAAGGACTTTATAGCTTTTCTTAATGCAAGCATACTTGCATATTCATTCATATATATCATAATCAAATCATATATAAATAGGAATATCATTCACATGTTTATTCCTGACAAATACCAAATAAGTTTAGGTATGACACACTAGCGAAGGATTTACTCGTCTCTCCCCTCTTAGTTCTATTCCCCAATCTCTGCCAGAGACCATACCTCTAAGCTCTGATATCAACTATGACTCCCCCAAAATAGGTCCACACAACCCATTCTGAATCGTCAAATACCTGTGTTAGTTCCCAGTAGGCACAATAGATCTAGAAGGAGGGGGGGTTGAATAGATCCTTTTTCATTTCAAATACTTTTCTCTTTTATTTTGTATTGCTATTAAATTAGCATATGACAAACATAAGAATCTTTTCAAGTACAACGGAATAAGTAAAAGATCCCCTTCATTGATATATTCATAATCATACACACATTGTACGTAGAGTAAGTTTAGTTGTAAGCAGTTAAAATATATATAGCAGTTATAGTAGTTATAGTACATAATGTAAATGACATAATGTAAAAGACACAAGGGGTTTTAAGTGGTTCAGAGACTCAAGCTCCTAATCCACTCTTCTACTTTTAACTAGCAGGATTTCCACTAAGGAAGGGCAGCACCCTGAATCACTAAGATTCCTTCAAGGCCAGCAGCCTTGGGACTCTAGTTCACTAAGAACAATTCAAGGCTAGTAGCCTTGGAACGTCTCTAGTTCCCTAGGAACTCTTCAAGCCCAGCAGGCTTAGAACTTCATTTAGTCCCTTCGGACAAGGACAAGCTCCTAATCCACTCTTCTACTTTGTTTGTTTGTTTTTTGGAGTTGGTGTTGAGCAGCTAAGATGTCATTATGCTCTGAACATCTTCTGTACTTAGCAGCTTGGCATGATCATCCTTGAAGTGCAGTTGAGTGTTGCATGATGCTTAGCTTCTTTAGTTACTCAACCTCCTCTGATGATCCCTTGATGAACTGCCTTGAAGATCATTCCTCTTGATACGTGATGGCTGCACATGATTGGTTTCTAAGATGACTGTAAGCTCTTCTGCTAGGTACTTCGAAACTTTCTCATGCTTGCCACCATGATGGCATTTGTGATCTCCCTTCTTGATACTTGATGTCTTCTCATGATGGACTTGCTAAGATGACTGTAAGCACTTCTTTATGGTACTTAGAATCTTCCCATGATGGACATCAAGATGACATGACGCTCTTCTTTCTCTCGACAGTTCAGAACACTCTTCATGTAGTAGAACTCTCACTTCTACATTGTAGAACTCTCACTTCTACTTCTTTCTTTGTTTGTCTCTAAGTATTCTTGGTGGATCGTAGAGTGACCCTTCGGACTCACTATCTCACATAGTTTAGAACAGTCCACCATTCCTCCAAACTTGGCAACTCTTGCAACCCTCGATCTTTGAAGCTCTTGCTGATTTATACTCCTTCCCGATCCTTCCGTTGGAAAGTAGTCATTGAAAGCTATTCAAATATCTTCATAGATCTCGAGTTGACTAAGGTAGACTGCTGATGTGACATGTCATATTTTTTCTGACACTGCAGTCTACTATTTCACCTGCCCCATCAGAGATGTCACTTTAACGTCTTGGGCAGGTCGAAGACTTTATTTCCTCCTTCTGATTTCTCGATCAGAGGTTGTCCTTTTGCATTGATGCTCTCAATAAGCTATTGTCCGAATATTACCCTTCAGATTGAACTGTTGCCAATGTTTCAGTCTTCAGCTATTCGAACTCTACGATTCAGATGCATGTCTTCATAGGACCTGATCGTGGTGTCATGTTGACTGGTAGAGACAACACTACGATCTTGAAGAGTGTTGATTGGATCTTCAATGTAGAACACCTATTCCTTCTTTTGTGCAGTGCTTCAATACTTACATTTGCCTCAACGGCTCGATTCATCGATGACTTGACTTCTTTGTTCTGGCCCCTTCTGAATAGCAAGACACTTCAGATTTGTGGCGTGTCCATCTCGCTTTCTCCTTGTGATCTCCCATTTACTTATCATCAATGGACTGACCTAATGCTTAATCACTTTAGCCTTATTCATCAGAAGTTGTCCAGTATCTCTGTATGCACTTCATCAGTTCTTTCTTTATTTGGCAAACACTACGATCTTAGTTGCTTCCAAGATCGTTGTCTTCTGTTTACTTGACAGCTACTGCATTTGCTGACTTTCCTTAGTCAGTTACTGAAGTCTTCTTTTGATCTCTTTGTGGAAGACTTCATCCTAAATGGCTTCACAACTCAATCTGGATGTTGATTGGGTTGGTGTTTAGAACTTCTGTTAGCTTGCATGCCATTCGTTGAGTGCTCTCTGGTTTCCTTTATGATGGGATGCATCTTTGCAGTGACAACCAGAGGCTTCATTCCTTTGGATATTTTGGGAGTGCTTATTTGTTGAGAATCATATTTGCTGTATGATTCTGCCTTGGTATTGTGAGCACAATGGTTGAGGTCTTAGTTCTGCACTCTACGATTCAGCTTTGGCTGTGCAGACACTACGACTCCTAGATCAAATCTTGACACTCTACGATTTCTGCCTTGTGCTTGTTGTCTTCATCTGATCTTTCTCGACTACGATCTCTCCATGTAATCAATAGACTCTACGACTTAGAGTGTAGTCTATGATCCTTGACTTGGCTTCGACATCAGTAGACTCTACGAGTCCGAGTGTAGTCTACGTTTCTGACTTGGCTTCGGCAGATGTTCGACCGGCTGGTAGGCAGGTTGTCTCTACGATTCTGAACATGACTTCCTCAGCAGACTTTGGCTCAGAGGAAGTTCTACTCGACACACTATGATTCTGCCTCGACAACTCTCGAGTTTTCCTTGACTCTCCTGGCATACTCCAATTTCTGGTGGAGTACTCGACTATCAGACAAGCCTATATATTACATCATAAGATCAACCTAACATGCTTGATCTTTCTATGTTTATAGTCCTTGTACATCATTTCTTTTTAAGGAATTTACAAAGCTATTTTGCTTATGTAGGATCAACCTAACATACTTGATCAATTCATTCTAAGTCGTTGTACACATGTTTCTATTATCTATCAAAGGACTTTACAGCTTTTCTTAATACAACCATACTTGCATATTCATTCATATATATCATAATCAAATCATATATAAATATGAATAACATTCACATGCTTATTCCTGACAATCTCCCCCTATTTGACAAAAACAATAAGTGTATATGCATGTTATGAATGAATCTTATATACAGTGATCAGCTGTATTTCTAAAACAAATAATCATGAATGTCATTTATAATGATATGGAATTTAATACACTGACATTTTACATCCTGGATCCAGAACATACCTAACTAGTTATAGATGTACCTCTTTTGGCTCCATGAATGTTTCCAGGATTTTGTTGATCAGCTTACATCTAACTGGCCTTCTTGCTCCTGATCCCCTTGAGATGATGACTTTCTTGCTTTGCTTTGCTCCCCCTTAGTTGTATGCTTCTCTTCTCCTTCTGGCTCCCCCTCAGCTTTGGCATACATAGGTTCATTATTCTTCGGTTCCCCCTCAGAAGATGACTCTGCCTCTTCTTCTGTTTTCTTCTTCTTTGACTTCTTCTTCTCTCCTTTCCTTTTGCTCTTCTTTGAGTGCCTCTTGCTCCCCCCCTTTCTATGCCTCTTTTTCTCCCCCTTTTTGTCATTAATCATTTGGGAGAGCTGCTCCATGTTGGACATAAGCTGCTCCTTCAGGTAGGAGGAATTGGCAACTTCAAACTTGAGTTCCTGTTGGCCTAGCTCAAGTTGCACTGAGAAAGACTGCTTCATATTGTCAATCTTGTCATAGAGGACTTGGATCTGCTCTTCACTGGCCTTCTTTGCTTGTAGAGCATCTACCTTCTGATCATTCATGACCTTCAGATAGATGTTATCTCTCTCTTTGAGTTTGAGAGATACATCAGCTATAGTAGCTTGAAGTTTATTCTGGAATGAATTATCTCCTGCTGCTGTCAACTTCTGTGACTCTTCCCTGAATAGAGATATTTTTTCAATCAGTGCATCAGAATTTTTCATCAGCTCCTTCTCCACAGAAACTTGATCATCTGGTTGAGCAATCTCCTGTCGAGCATTAGATTGAACTCTACGATCTGCAACCTTGGACAGATTTTCAAAGGTGTTGAGAAGCTGAAGAATCGTTGAGTTCCAATCGCTGGTTGAGGATGAAGGAATGTATGTCAGTAGTGCTTGAGCAGATGGAGGCTTTTGGTATTGAACTTGAACACCATCAGTAGTAGAGTGAACGGACTCTACGATCATCTCCTTTGTCGTGATCCTTCTTCCTTGAGAGTCCACTCTACAATCGTAGGGGATATAGTGACTGCCGGCATGTCTGTAGACCTTGTAGTGAGGCTAGTTTGTGATCAATTTGGTGGCAAACTTCTTCACCCTTGGGAAGTTTTGTGCTACCAGCTCCATGCTTGGAAAATGAGAGTAGCACTAGCTGAAGTAACTTCCATCTCTTTTAGTATGGGCTTTTAGCCACGACATCCATTGGAAGAACCATCTTATTAACAAATCATCAGGATTATAAAGGATGGTCTTGCAGTCTAGCTCCATGTTGTTCCAGTTTTTAACTACATCAAAGGTAGTCATTCTTACCACCTTGAGTTGTTCATCCCCATAGTTTACCCATCTTTCTGGTGGTGTTTCTGGTGGTTCATTTCAAGACTTCTACCACTATTCTCCTGGTGAATTTTGTTGGAGAGAGGACATGATAGAGTTCTGGTTCCTCTGATTCCTGATTTTCAGATTTGGAATCATTCTCCATTTCTTCACTTTCAGAGCCTGAACCATCTTGATCATTTCCAACAGTGAATCCTTCTTACTGCATTTTATTTTCAGAACCTTCTTCAGCAAGATCTTCTTTTGATTCATCTTCTTCACCACTAGTTCCATCTTCAGTACTTTCATTCTTTGATACAAGCTCATCATCACTTAGTTCAATGATAGCATTTGAGTGATCGCTTCTCCTTTTAAAGGCAAATTTTGCTTGCAGTCTGTATCTCTTCCTTCTTGCTGGAAGTTCAACTATAGGGGTTTCAGACTCTTCTTCCTCTTCAGATTCTGAAGCCTTTGGATCATCAGACAAACTTTCTTGAGGTTCAGTCCTGATAGGGGCAGTCCTTTCTTCTGTGAGCTCATCACCCTTTCAGCCGTCATGGGGACTTTCAGGATTGAAATGGGCACGTTTTTCCTTTTTAGAAACAGCATCATTTGACCCACCATCTGGGCTTGTTGGGGCATTTTCATTTGGGGATGGAGTTGGGTCATATTGAATCTCTTCTTCATCATCAGAGTGAATGCTCTAAGGATTAGCCACGGGGCTTGAGCATTCTTCTTCATTAGTAGATGTTGCATTTTCATTCATTAATCCAGCTTCACCTTCACTGCTGGATTTGGTCTGTAGGGACTCAGCCTTGAGATGGTTAGTTGCCTTTTCTTCTTCTGATTCTACATCCTTCTCTTCATCAAATGTACTATCTTGGGATACTAAGGCTGGTTTGATTATCACCTTGGCTTTCTTGCTAGATGGCCCTTGAACTAATCTGTTACTTCTCCTCTTTGTGGTTTCAGCAGTTAGGGCTCTTTCTTCTTCAACCTTGTCTTTGATGGAGAGACTTCTTGGTGGGGCCTTAGTTTTCTTCACACCTCTAGATCTCTTCTTGGCTGGTGTGGTTACTGCTGGTTCAGAGTCATCAGACTCGGAGCTTTCTACTTCTTTTGCCTTCCTCTTCTTTTTAGAGGCCTTGCTACTGCTCCTAGTTGTCAGTCTTTTGTTCTCCTTGGGGTTTTTCTTCTGATTCACAAATAGTTGCGGAGACATCACTTTGTGAACGTTCAGAGGCTCTCCTTCATCATCCTTGATCTTGCCTCCCAGCTTCTTCTTCATTACAATGCTCAGATGTCTTCCATGAAACACCTTTGTTAGAGGTTTTTCTGTAGACTTCTTTAGCTCAGCCTTTTCTACCCATTTGGAGATCTGATCGAACAAGATAGCTCCAAAGTTGACTCGCTTCTTTAGAACTATTGCAGACATAATCTTTAACTGCTAATCAAGCACTGTAGAGCCCCCAAATCCGGGTATCTTCCAACCCGACAGATGGTGCTATACTGTACAACATTCATACATTCATTCAATTGAAATGTCTCAAAGAACGAATATACCCTCTCTATATATTTAAAGTAATATTCATATTTCCCAAGTTCTAAGCCCATTACAAAGGTTCTTTGTCATAATATCAGTTACATTACAACAATAGACCTATACTATTACAAAACAGCTTAGAAATCTGCCATAGCTTTTCCTTTATCTTTTCCTGATCCTTCGGACGCGTTCATCTTAGTCAGATTCATATGGTTCAAGCAAGAGTGAGCATAACTAGCTCAACAAATATAATAATTTAATAACAACATGCTTAACACATATAAATCGTATATCTTCGATAACTGAACAATAGTTATGAAGTATTATTGATAATTCAAAATAGCACTTCATCTTTTCTTTCAAAATATTTTACAATAACAACAGTATTAGTAAAACATTCACCCCGGTCAGAGACCTCGAGTATTCATTTTTTATTGGAAAAGGACAACCCGGAAGCAAATCCGTAAGCCCGATATTACTTACGAGCACTTCTAGGTGATCAGCCTATTGTACTCTATGTTGATCAACACTACATCCGTTAAACGTATGTACGTTTAAGCATTTGGTAACCTCACGTGCCAGTCATTTTACCGACCAAACATTTGTTTAACATTTCAGTCTTCTGTTGAAAACCATAACAAGTAGTTGACAAAAGATAGCAACCATTGACAATACATGATTAGATTATCAATATTTCAAGTCTAGCCAAAGGAACTGGCTTTAACTTCAACATATCTCAATTCATGTGAAAGAATACATGAACATCAAAACTTGTTCGTATTGAATCAAACAAGAGTTAGAATACTTGCCTTTAGCGTACGCTACTTGGTGTTTTAACTTTATATTCAAGTCGTTCAAGTCTCTACAATACATGATCACATAATGCCTTACATTAGGTCACATATAATCAAGTATGTATATGACTATATCATACTCTTTATTTCAATCTAATTGTGTATTAGATTCAATTACTATTCGTTCCGGTTTGTCATTTACCATTGCATTTATATGTGACTACGCTATCTTAACCTTTACATTACATTCCTTAAGGTTTAACAAAGTTTAACAATGTTACATTACCTCCCTTAAGTTATGTTTACTTCTATTTCTTTTCTTTGCACTTAGAAAATTTCCTTACTCTCTTTGTTTCGAGATCCAGCTGGCTACTGATTTATATCTTACATCTCGTCTTTGACTAGCCTTATGCATCTCTCGACTCGACTTAGTGTCATGCTATTTCACTTATTGAACTAAGGTTCATATTGCCATGCGAACTCTTCTTGATGTCTTGATTATTGCTTCCGCATCATGCATGTGAATCTTTTGCCTAGGGTTGGCGCTGCGGTGCTAACTCTGTGCACCAGATAATAATTTCAGTTTTGAAATTTTGTGAACTTCCCGGATGCATAACTTCTTCGTTATAAGTCTGAATTGGCTCGTTCAAAAGCCTACGGTTCACAAATTACGTACTCTACATGACCATTCAAGAATTTTATCTATTTGACTTTGTTTGCTAAAAATTCACCTATTGGTTCATTTTTAACGTAAACGATAAACGTTCGTAAACGTTCAACACTCGTTTCTTCGTTCTAAGTCAGAATCCGGTCATTTTCGAGTCCGCGACTCTTAAATGCCAATTATGACTTGTCTCTATTGGAAAACAAAGGTTTCGTGATCCAACACAAAATTTGACTTTCATTCCGAGAATTTTACGTATTCAACGTTTATCGTCCAATCGTGCAAATTCCGACAATTCTTCATTATTATGATTTGTTCAACATTACAAATGACTTCCATTCATTATGTGAACATTTTAACATCCTTAATACAACAACTTATATTCATGGTTGGATTTTTGGACTTATTCTTCAAGAGCTCATAAATTATCAAATTATAAACTACTTAAGATTTGATTATTCATGACTTATGACAATTAAAGTTTCTTAACCATCATTTCTCATATGTTCTCAACATATAACTTAACTTAGGTATACATGATACATATAACCATATAAGTTCTTTAACATTCATTTCATTTCTCTTAATAAACTTCTTACAAGTTCATATTATTTTCACATAAGTTTATATCTCATGCTAGCTTAAATGACTTATTACCAAATTAATTGGCTTAAGTTCATTACCTACTCATTCATGTTTCTTAATCCCACTTTTCTTATCCTATCATGATAGGGAAAGAAGATATTTGGAAAAGAAGTCTTACTTTAGAAGTCTTTGATAAGTAGCTTCTTCTTTTCTTGGCTTATGGAAGTGACTTATTTGCAACTTAATCTCTCTAACACTTAAGCACTTTGTGATGTCTAGATTATTTGAGCAACCAACAAATGGCTTGCGAGCTTCTTCTATTTATAGAATTTCCAAGGTTAGGGTAGTTTAGTCTTTAAAACATCCCACCTCCTTAAACCACCTCCTTACTATTCATTACTTGCAAAGCACAACTTAAATCCTACACTTGGTCATTACTCTTTAGTCTTGGTCAATACTCCTACTTGATCATCACACTTACTTGATCACCACATCACTTGGTCACCACACATTCAACCATATTAATATGGTTTGCCCCATGGGTCAACCAATTTATTGGACTTTAGTTTTGGGCTTGGATTAATAAATCCTTTGGGCTTTGTATTAATAAACACTTATTGGTTCATTAATAATACTTGGGCCTCTCCCTTTAATTCATTTGGACTTGTCCCTAATTATTAATCAATCATCCAAGTCCATTAACATTTCTTAATACATATTGTTGATGTATTTTTGTATTCTAATTCTTATAGAATTTATATATGGTATTTCATCATTCATATCAACTCGTATAATACTTCGTATTATACTCGTTTTCATTACTTTGTACAATACCAACGTATCATACCATTATTACTTATTTCTTAACACTTCGCTTTACTTAACATTTATAAATTAAGTCCATGTTTATTTATTACATTTTCCATAACTAGATTTTTATTACATAATCCATCTTACCTTGTTATTCCATCATTACGTATTTCTCGGAAACTTAAAATTATATCCCGAGCAAATACCGATGAATAGTGTTTTTCGTAAAATTTCTCGGAAAACTTTTATTTTCGTCTTGGAAATTCAAACACTTTAATTCATCCACGTAGCCCAAATACTACGATATTCTAACATCAATAGGTTATACAATGATAACCATCTTGATAACACATGGAATATGATTTTATTATTATTTAACTTAATAAAATCATTTTACAATAAGATCCGAATTTCTCGGTCGTTACAAGCACAGTATCATGTGCAGTATCCTTGCACAATATATATTTGCCCACTATCTCTGCAAGGAACTCAAACTCCTCTGGAACTCCTTCTTCTTCATGTCCTTCATACTAGGGTTTTTTTGGTACCCCATGATCTCATTTGCTTGTTCCGTATCGATATCTTCAAGGCTCTTCAGTCCTTGGTCAGGAAAACCTAAGCATTAATTGAGGTCAGAAGATTTCAGCTTTAGAGACTGACCTTCAACCTTGGTAGAAAGGGTTCCAAAATTTATGGAAGCATTTGAGTAGAACTCTTTAACCAGGTCAACATATACTCGAGTGTTTGCCTCAAGACATTCTGAGAATCCAGCTTTCTTTACAAGTTCGAGAATGTCTCTGAACTTCTTTGTCAGATTTCTCAAACGACTTGGTTCCGAGCTGAATGCCAGTGATAACTCGCCAATCTTCCATTTGAATAGCTCGAGGAATATGGGTATATGATTCAGAGGATTATATGAGGGCTGGCTGATTGTGATTTGGGCAAGGCTCTGAAGGATTAATAGATTTTGGCTTCGATGAGGATTCTAGGGTTTGAAAATGGGAGGGAGAAAAGTTCGATGGTTTCTGATAACTGTTTGAAGATTTTGAATGTCTTAATGACATTTCCTTCTAACTCTGCATAATCAGTGATATGTCAACCAACCATTGGTTGCACGATGTCCAGTAATGAGCTGTAACTCCCCATAACTTTTTAGTTAGATATTTCCTTTAGGAGAGTAGACATTTAATTGACGTGGATTGACCGTTGACCTTTTTGGTTCGTAGAGTAGCATGGTAGAGCAGCTATGGACTCTATATTTTCTTTTGTTGACTTCAACGATCAACTATTATGAGATATTGCAGAGGGTTGTTTTGATATTAATCCTCATTCTGAAACTGCATAACTTGACCACTGATATATATCTGAACTTATCTCCTCATAATCTGAATGGTTGAGCAATTGTCCAGTCCTTTCAAGCTTCTTATGAGTTGGAGAATCCTCTGGTAGGACTGCGATCGTTGATTCTGCTTCTACGATTGTTGAGGTTGCACTACAATCGTGGAGTTCTCTTCAACCTCGACTCTACGATCGTTGACTGACTTGGTCCTTGAGATGAACTTTACTAAGCATTCCTTCTGGGTCAAGGTAGCTCAGGAAGGGCCAACCTCTTAGAGTGAACTAAGGGTCAGGTTTGTCCCTGAGGCGCTTTCCAGATGAGATACTTTAGAAGTGATTTGCACTGATTTCTCATTTGACCTTTTCTGGTAGGGAGGTCCTCTACCAACTTTAGACAATTGCACTTGTTGTAATCGTGGTGTCCTCCTGCTTTTACACTACGATCGGATGTTTGATCACAGGTACTCCACGATATTAGGTTGGGTGGCTGATAAGTTATCAGTAGTACATTTTGAGACGTTCCTACTGACTATGGATCTTCATTTGGTTCATCAGCCACAAAGTTTTGGGACTCTGTAGCTGGTACATTTCTTCATAGTATAACTCAGTGATGTTGTTTCTTAACAGATCACTGCTCCCCCATAGTTGATGATGTCTTCCCGGATAGATGTGATTCCCTTTACTTTAGGTTCATTTGAAGGTAGCCTTGCATATCTCCTTCTGACTGGAATCACAATTATCACTTAGATCTCCTTGTATCGTAGGCATGAATATTTTTAGGACTGATCACTCTACGATCTTTTGATAATACTACGAACGTAGTCTTTTTTGACAGTCTTGTGCGTGTGAAGTTCTGCTCCCGTAATGAGTTCCTCTTTACTTATGCTCGATGATCCTCTGATGTGAGCTTCTTTAAGGATTCTTCTCATATAGCATGCTTTGCCTGATTTGAGCATATAGGACCCTTTTCATCTTTGGTTGCATGGCCTACTTCCATATACAGATCAGCAGCCATGTGTTCAGGTTAGCTCAGCGGGTCTTCAAGGATAGGCTTGGACATATAGGAATTTTATCAGAATCATTTCTGAACAGTCCTTAGCCTTCTGTTGGTTGAGTCTTCTTGTCTGAAGTCTTCTTCTTCAGCATTCCTTAGAGTGGTCAGACGGACCAAGTACCAGGAGGTTAAATACATTTCTATTTTTGGTACCCACAATTAAATGGGTCCTGCTAGGTTAGTTTTCTAAACCCATGTTCCTCATATTTGGATAATCATCATATTTATCACCAACAATCATATTCATGCATGCAACTAGTTTTAGATAATACATTTTGAGAGGCATGATTGTGAGTGTGTGTAAGTTTCATCATTTTAAAAACACACTCTTTTTCTTTGATGGTTTCATCATTTGCAGGGTTATGTTCACAAGGTTTAAGTGTTCACAGAGTGAGAATCAACTCTACGATATGGAGGCGATCAGTTTCTATCAATCATCAAGATACTCATGTAGAACTGATCATTCTCTATGTGATGTCAAACACTTAGAACATAGGTTTGTACATACATACCAACCCACTAGCAAAGATTACTTCACATAAAATTAATTTAACTTATGATGCTCTTATGACCCATTTTAGATTTCCTTCAAGATGTTATTTTAACCTAATATTTGGATGGAGAGAAAGTTTATAAGCATTTGAGTTTCCAACCTCAGGGTACTTTCTCTCTTCACCTTTTTAGGTAGATTATGACTCCTTGACAGAATACTGTTATAGTTCATAAGAAGGTGCATTCATGATGTATACATTTATAATAGTGAGGAACCGTACCTTTTTTCTGTCAGTTTCTTAACAGTCATTTATCTTTAATATACTGAGTTTAGGCATTGATGTAAATAGCTTCACATTTGCTCCTGACAGCTTGTTACTCTAGTTGGCCTTTAATCAATCAGTCGTGGTCTTGAAGATGCAGGCTAGGAGAATCTCAGCATCTTTAGTTCTTTGACATCCTTTGATTCATAAAGTTTGCACCCAGCTGCTGGTTGGCCAAACACATATTTGAGAATATCTTCTTTCTTCTCTAGATAGGCATTTCTTAGCATGTATGGCCTTTTCATCTTTTAAGCTGGAGGATGCTTGACTCTTTGTTATTGATGTCTCTTGAGCTTTCTCGTCTAGTCTTCAGACTACAAGATTGACTACAGGCAAGGATTGGTCTTGTTGATATAATACTCAAGAGCATGGACCAATCTGAGCAGCTTTATTTCCAACGTGTGAGCTCATCTGTATATAACAAGTGACTTACTACTAAACTAAGTTTAGAACAATGTTTGTGCCTGGGATCAGACTCAAAGCGATTAGCTTTTGAATATGGCATGAGAACCTACTTTGATACCAATTGTTAGTTCCCAATAGGCACAATAGATCTAGAAAGGGGGGTTGAATAGATCCTTTTTTTTCATTTCAAATCCTTTTCTCTTTTATTTTGTATTGCTATTAAATTAGCATATGACAAACATAAGAATCTTTTTAAGCACAGCGGAATAAGCAAAAGATCCCCTTCATTGATATATTCATAATCATACATACATTGTTCGTAGAGTTAGTTCGGTTGTAAGCAGTTAGAACATACATAGCGGTTATAGCAGTTAATAGACATAATGTAAATGACATAATGTAAAAGACACAAGGGGTTTTAAATGGTTCAGAGACTCAAGCTCCTAATCCACTCTTCTGCTTTCAACTTGCAGGATTTCCACTAAGGAAGGGCAGTACCCTAAATCACTAAGATTCCTTCAAGGTCAGCAGCCTTGGGACTCTAGTTCACTAAGAACTCTTCAAGGCTAGTAGCCTTAAAACGTCTCTAGTTCCCTAGGAACTCTTCAAGCCCAGCAGGCTTGGAACTTCATTTAGTCCTTTCGGACAAGGACCCCTCAGACATTGGCTTCTTGTTGAGTTATTTGTTTGTTTGTTGGAGTTGGTGCTGAGCAGCTAAGATGTCTTTATGCTCTGAACATCTTCTGTACTTAGCAGCTTGGCGTGATCATCCTCGAAGTGCAGTTGAGTGTTACATGATGCTCAGATTCTTCAGTTACTCAACCTCCTCTGATGATCCTTGATGAACTGCCTCGAAGATCATTCCCCTTGATACGTGATGGTTGTACATGATTGGTTTGTAAGATGACTGTAAGCTCTTCTGCTAGGTACTTAGAAACTTTCTCATGCTTTCCACCATGATGGCATTTGTGTCCTCCCTTCTTGATACTTGATGTCTTCTCATGATGGACTTGCTAAGATGACTATAAGCTCTTCTCTATGGTACTTAGAGTCTTCCCATGATGGACATCAAGATCACATGACGCTCTTCTTTCTCTCGGCAGTTCAGAACACTCTTCATCTAGTAGAACTCTCACTTCTACTTCTTTCTTTGTCTGTCTCTAAGTGTTCTTGGTGGATCGTAGAGTGAGCCTTCGGACTCACTATCTCACATGGTTTAGAACAGTCCACCGTTCCTCCAAACTTGGCAACTCTTGCAACCCTCGATCTTTGAAGCTCTTGCTAATTTATACTCCTTCCCAATCCTTCCGTTGGAAAGTAGCCATTGAAAGCTATTCAAATATCTTCATAGGTCTCGAGTTAACTGAGGTAGACTGCTGATGTGACATGTCATACTTTTTCTGATACTAGAGTCTACTGTTTCACCTACCCCATCAGAGATGTCACTTTAATGTCTTGGGCAGGTCGAAGACTTTATTTCCTCATTCTGATTTCTCGATCAGAGGTTGTCCTTTTGCATCGATGCTCTCAATAAGCTCTTGTCCGAATATTATCCTTCAGATTGAACCGTTGCCAATGCTTCATTCTTCAGCTATTCGAACTCTACGATTCAGATGCATGTCTTCATATGACTTGATCGTAGTGTCATGTTGACTGGTAGAGACAACACTACGATCTTGAAGAGTGTTGATTAGATCTTCAATGTAGAACATTTCTTCCTTCTTTTGTGCAGTGCTTCAACACTTCTATTTGCCTCAACAGCTCTCAAATACTTATGACTCGACTTCTTTGTTCTGGCCCTTTCTGAATAGCAAGACACTTTAGATTTATGGCGTGTCCAGCTCGCTTTCTCCTTGTGATCTCCCGTTCACTTATCATCAATGGACTGACTCAATGCTTAATCACTTTAGCCTTGTTCTTCAGAAGCTGTCCATTATCTCTATATGCACTTCATCAGTTCTTTCTTTGTTTGGTAAACACTATGATCTTAGTTGCTTCCAAGATCGTTGTCTTCTGTCTGCTTGACAGCTACTGAATTTGTTGACTTTCCTTAGTCAGTTACTGAAGTCTTCTTTTGATCTCCTTGTGGAAGACTTCATCCTGAATGGCTTCACAACTCAATCTGCATGCTGATTGGGTTGGTGTTTAGATCTTCTGTTAGCTTGCATGCCATTCATTGAGTGCTCTCTGGTTTCCTTTATGATGGGATGTATCTATGCAGTGACAACCAGGGGCTTCATTCCTTTGGATATTTTGGGAGTGCTCATTTGTTGAGAATCTTATTTGCTCTACGATTCTTCCTTGGTATTGTGAGCACAACGGTTGAGGTCTTAGTTCTGCACTCTACGATTCAGCTTTGGCTGTGCAGACACTACGACTCCTAGATCAGATCTTGACACTCTACGATTTCTGCCTTGTGCTTGTTGTCTTCATCTGATCTTTCTCGGCTACGATCTCTACATGTAATCAATAAACTCTACGACTCAGAGTGTAGTCTATGATCCTTGACTTGGCTTCAGCATCAGTAGACTCTACGACTCCGAGTGTAATCTACGTTTCTGACTTGGCTTCGGCAGATATTCGGTCGGCTAGTAGGCAGTCTGTCTCTACGATACTGAACATGACTTCCTCAGTAGACTTTGGCTCAGAGGAAGTTCTACTCGACACACTATGATCCTTCATCGTTTCTCCTGGTAGTCTGTAACGCCCCCAAATTCAGGTACTTGAAACCCAAACTCGGTGCTTTACGATACCATTTCTATGAGCGGAAATAATACTAATAATAGTAACAATAATATAAATATAAATATCAAGCTTAACTTACATTTATCAGAGTCTAATCCCAAGTACGCAACCTTTACTATATTCTTTACATGATATATAATACATATCATTATCTTAATATAGTCTAACTATTACAAAAGATACCATTAAACATATTCTGTTTGCTTTCCTTTTCGCTTGTTCTTATCTGAACCTTCAGGTTGATCATGCCTAGCTGAAAACATTTAATTTAAAGCAAGAATGAGCATTTGGGTGCCCAGCAAGTAATAACAATCAGAAATATAATTAGCTAAAAGAAATAAATGTTTTCTTTGTACATCACTTCTACATCGAATTTATAGTTGTGAAATAAATTGAACCGATAATAATAGCATAACAATTCTATCTCAAATTTTTGAAACTACGTATTGACTATATATATTGGGTAGTCGACATATTATGAACATTATTTTCTATTTTCGAAAAGGTTAGACAGAACTTCATTTGCAAACCGTCATAACTTACGGGCATGAGGGTGTACATCCCATGGACCCTATATTGATCAATACTACATTGCAAGAATGATAGGATCGTTCACTCTGTCCGCCTTGGGCGCATAAAAGTTTTCCCGTGATCGGGATGTTCATACTTAGTCTGAAATTCGAACCAAAATAATTTGATTGAATACAAAAAGGTTTTATCATATTTAATTCAGATTTCAAATATGTGTCAAGTAGTCAAATACCTGACTTATATATATATATATATATATATATATATATATATATATATATATATATATATATATATATATATATATATATATCAACATGTATTTAAATATAAATGATTATCCAAGTGGGGACACTTGTATAACCATATTTCAAATTAACTAACAAAATATATATATATAGTTATATAATATAATATCATGTTAATAAACAATGATCAGATATAATATATACGACAATAGGGTTAATAATCTAGTATAATAATAATATAAGTCTGAATCTTCTTACTAATGTCCATTGCATAAAGGAAATGCAAAGGTAGGATACTTGCCTGGTCTGCTGCTTACAGTTACGTAACTTAGTTTTTATCTTTATACCGAAACCTATCATTAATAAGATCATTTTACTGATTAGAATAACATTCTATAACACATAGCACTGCTTATTGCAGTCAGCACATAACCTAATCACCTTGTCACACACATATTCAACAGTCATTGAATCACAAACAAACATTAATACAGTCAAAATATCTAAGTCTAGATCAATTTCTAAAACATGTCGATTAAATTACCGACTTTATCGGGTAATTATCGAGTCTAAGACTCTATCCCATAGTTCAACATCCTGTAAGTATCGATCATATTATTTTTAAATAACTTATAATAATTTTAAAATATTTATTATAATTTATCGCTGAATTTTCAAACACCTAATCATTATTAAATGATTTAAATATTAAATAATTCAATTATCATTAATATTTAATTAATAATAAACTATTAAGGAAACCATTGCCTAAATGTTAAAGTTATTTATAATAACTCAAAATACTTTTAAAGTATTAATATTATCCTTAAATGATTTTTAAAAGAATTAAAATCATTTTAAATAATTAAAATTAATATTAAAGTATTAATGTATTATTTATCAAAATATTAAAAGTCCTTATTTATAACTTAAAATATTTTTAATTCATTTATTTCCTTTTAAATGATTTTTAAAGTAATAAACCCATTTTAAAACTATTTATTTAATGTAATTATTAAATAAATTTAATATCATTAATATTAAATTAATAATCATTAATATTAAATTATTAATGAAATTATCCTTTAAATATTAAAAGTTATATTTTATAACTTAAAATATCTTTAAAAACTTTATTTTCATGTAAATGATTTTTATAATAATAAAATCATTTTTAAACTAATTTATTTAATATAATTATTAAATAACCTTAATAACATTAATAATAATTAATTAATAAAATTTACCTTTAAATATTGAAAGTTATATTTTATAACTTAAAATACTTTTAAATACCTTATTATTATTTAAAATGATTTTTAATATAATAAAATCATTTTTATTTATTTATTTAATTCATTTATTAAATAACTTAATTATCATTAATATTAATTTATTAATGAATTTCATCACAAAATATTAAAAGTCATTAAAAAAATAACTTAAAATATTTTATTATATCATAATATAATTTTAAATGATTTTTCATGTATTAAAATCATTTTTAAATAATTTATTTAATATTATAATTAAATAAATTAAATAACTTTTAATATTTCAAAAATATTAAATATTTATGAAATATATTCAAAATAATTAAAAACTACTTTTTTCGACTTTAAAATAATTTTTAATAATTTATTATGTATTTTTAATAATTTAAAACTATTTTTTCTATTTATTTAATTAAAATAATTAATTTTTAAAAATATTTATCGCTAAAGGGCCCTATAGCGACAGAATCGTCGCTATAGGTGTTCTTGAGTTGTTCTTGGCCAAACCCAGAAATTCATGGCAGTTTGCAGGGTAGGTGGTTTGACCACCCATAAATTCATGTTCGATAAGCTTCTGATTTGTCTAAAGAGTTCGTGTTGTAGTATGCATGTAATACTACAATCCTAATCACGTTCTATGGCCATAACATAAGAAATCAGAGAGATCTGGGCTTCAGAAAACCTTGTCAGAAGCTGTTCTTTATTTCTGGATTTTCCTGAAATGAAGAATAGTCCGAGTTGGCAAATTATGATCTTCATAACTTGCAACACATGAACTGTTTTTGTGATTTCAAGGTTTCAGTATGTAAACAACATGTAAGAGTAGAGATATAATACATAAAACCAACATAAAAACAACACAATCGCCGGATCAGGAACGGTCAAACCCTGTCACAGACATTGCTCAAGCGTTTTCTGACCCAGAAAACGGTTTTCATGATCTTTGCATCTACTTTGACCGGCCACTGTGATCAACCCACTTGATTATTTAGTGATATAAAGGCATGACTTTGAAGTTTATGTAACATACTACAATATTATTACAACAACAAGAACAACACAATACAAATCTGACAGATCAAGAGTTATACAAATCTTGTCAGACATGATCTGGGCAGTTTCTGGGTTACCCAGAATTGCCCAGTCGTGTTCGGTCAACGGTCTTTGACCACTAATAACATGCAATCTTTGAATGATCTGGACTTGATTGTAGTTCCAAAACACAGATCTCCCAACATACAACAAGATCAAACACTTACACAACAAAAAACACATATCATACAAAGATCTATGAGGACTGACATTACGTTGTCAGAGCACAAAATAACCTTTTTTCCAGTTTTTGAAAAACTTATATTTTGAGCACTTTGATGTTATGGATCTAACATGTGCCACCCCAGATCACTTATAGACACTACATAGAACATATTACAACACATAAACATAACTTTTAACAGAAGATCAAGGGTCGAATTTTTGATTAGGGTTTTATACCTTTATGCATCAATTCTTGATTCTGAGCTTCTAGATATGTTATGGTGATCGTGGGGCTTGAATATGGGACTGATATGCCTTAAGATTTCATAGGTTTTGAAAGAGAGAGGATTGGTAGAGAGCAAGTTGACCAAATGGACTTGAAAAATGAATTTTCTCTCTCTTGAATCTATATATATTCACTTGATGCAATGTATTTGCTGAGGTTGCTGCTGGTTTGCTGAGATTTTGATCACATGGGTTGGCATAGGGTTGGCCAATAACTCTCACTAGATCAAGATCTAACATTATAGCTTTAATAATGCAAGGGCAATGTGGTCTTTTCCATTGTAATTTTAATGGCACCTTGGTCATTTGGCAAACCCTTAGGGTTTAACCCTAAGGTTTTACACATTAAATTTGGAGGATTTCTAGTTAGCGTTTAAAAATAAAAATAAAATTAGTTTCTTGAAAAAATGAAATTTAGAGCTTCCTAATCACAATAAATTTTCTAATTACATAAAACATGAATATTAGGTTTAGGTTTTACTAAATACAATTAAGATTGCTAATTTAGCAATTAGGGCTCGAAGTTGATAATTAGGGTTCCTAATTTAGAAATTATGGTTTCTAATAATTAAAGTTTTCCCTAATTAGGGTTATATTTAATAATACCCGACATTAACCACTTTAACGCGATTACATAACTTCTTGAACTCTCATGTGAGTTCCAATTAGGGTTTTTAGTTTAGTAATTAGGGTTATAATTTAAATATTAGGGTTTTTAAAATTAGGATTTCAAATATTAATTAGGGTTTCACTAATTAACATTAAATTCTATACTATGTAACATAATTCATTTAACATAATTACATAACAGACTCGAACTCATAATTGAGTTTCAAATTAGGGTTTCCATCTTGCAATTAGCTAATTATTATTTAAGGTTTCTAATTTTAAAAATAGGGGTTTAAATTACTAATTAGGGTTTTCCACATAATAATTAGGGTTTTCCTAATTAAAATTAAATTCAAATAATACATATCATATACCACATAACATAATCACTAGACAGATTTTAAAGTCTCATTTTACTTCAAAACTATGATTTGTCAGTAAAATTAGGGTTTTGCATATTATAATAAAACTGCTCCTCGGATTAACCTTATACACATAGCATACACATTTATAACACTAACAAATAATAATATAATATTATTATTCTCATTCCTTGATAAAATCCAAAATTAGGGTTTGATTCCATATCCGATTTATCTCGCATATATACCTTTATTAATTAAGTTAAAATAATTAACTTAATTAATATAAATTAAATTCATATAATAAAATAAAATAATTATTATAATAATTCTAATAACCATTTCATATATTATTTAAATAATATAAAATCATATTTTCATGGAAAATAATTAATAAAAATATTTCTACTATAAAATTAATTATTATAAGAATATAGTTTATAATGTGCAATAATTCTAAAATAAAATTATTTGTAAACATTCATGTAATAAATATATTTTTATTTATTACATAATTACATACGCTTTATCTTGTACAAATCCTCATTTTTAAAATAAAAAAAAAATTATATGGAAAATTTCTGAATTAATTATATAAAAATATCGGGTTGTTACATTCACCATTCCTTATAAAGATTCCATCCCCGGAATCACCGTTTTAAAACCTATACGTACTAGGGTACATAACATATACAATCATTGCAAGTACATCTCGATCATAATCAATCGAACCGATCTTTAACTATTCAGCATAAAGATTATCTATCTTTTTAAACAAAAATTTAATTTCTAAAAGAACTCAAATTCCTCCTTCAAAATAATTTATAAAATATTTCATTATATATATAGGAAAATCGTATATAAGAAAATAAAATTTGTTCGAATAATACCTGGAGTTGCATCCCCGACTGCTACAGTTTCTTAAACGGTCATGTTGAAGACGCTTGCGGTTGATTTTGTTGGTTTGTTTGTTGAAGTCGGTCCCGTTATCGCCAATGTCCTGTTGCCTTTCCTCGTATTCGCATTACTTACCTCCTTTCTCCTTCTTGGACATTCTTTCACCTTATACTCCATTGATTCACAAATAAAACACCCACTATACATTCTTGGATTGGGGCAGTTGGGAGAGACACGTCCCTCCTACCCACACTTATAGCACACAATTTTTCCTTTTAAATACTCTCCTGGCTTATTTCCGTTGAAAATATCTCATTTCTTCGTATAGGTGGCAAAAGCTGTCTTTTGCCCCTCCGTTACCCTAGCTATCATAAACGTGTCAACAGAATCAGTTGATCTTCTAAATCCTGGCAGTATGATTGCCTTGAAGTCCTTGACGTTTGCCGATCGATTACTTGGCTGATTTCCCGCAGCTGGTATTCCGTTCTGCATAACTTGAACTACCATATTCGCAAAATTCTGTGTCGGGTCTGGTTGTCCTCTAGCTTTGTTGACCGGTTCTTCTATCCTTGGGTTTCGTTTTCGTCTTGGCGGCATTATCATAATTTATTCTTCATTAACTTACATTCTAAGCCTTATCGTATACGCTTAACATATAACGCGAAATTTTCTACTCAAATAATCATGTATTCAAAATATTAGATTTTGAAATTTTGGTTTACTGAATTAACCAGTGTTCAGATAAATAATTACTATCTTTATACCAACTTATTTCATTAATCCCACATAGTCTCATATTACTAGCACTTGACATACCATAGCACATATCGCTTTAAACCTCAATTATTCCTTTGTGACACACAAGTCAGGAATCGCTGCCACAACTTATACGAAAGTTGTGAATATTACCTTATACAGACATACTTATCATATACAAAACATATAATCATACCTATTCAAGTAATACTAATACTACTTATCTTCTACACATTCGCTAAGGATCAATTACTTAGTATTCTATATAGTCCCATTATCCTTAATAATCCATTTACACTTAACTATACTTAGTTCGTCAAACTTACTACATATCATGAGTTTAAGAACTCATCACAAACATATGAGTTTAAAAACTCAAGCTTGACCTTATATTTTGCAACTATACTCTACCTATCAGTTATACTATCATTTCTGGGTCCAATACTACATTTTCCAAAAATAACCACCTCATTGAGGTAGCTTTCAATGTGAGCCTCTATTTCAGCTATTATTTTTTATATTGGCTCAGTCATGAAGGTTAAATCTTTCTTTACAATCTGAGTATATCCTAATTCTTTTCTATCTGACATCTATACACATAAATTATCCTGACTAGCATATAATATATATACACAACAAATAATAGTTTTATATAAGTTATCTTTTATTTTGTTTGACGATGAATTTATTCAATTCATCTCCTTATAAACTCTATATGAGTTATTTGTATTTTCAACGTTTCCCTCTGTTCTAAGGTTATAGCCTAAGGTCTAACCCACCTAAGGTATTTAACCCTACGCTCTGATACCATGTTGTAACGCCCCCAAATTCAAGTACTTGAAACCCGAACTCGGTGCTTTACGATACCATTTCTATGAGCAGAAATAATACTAATAATAATAACAATAATATAAATATCAAGCTTAACTTACATTTATCCGAGTCTAATCCCAAGTACTCAACCTTTACTATATTCTTTACATGATATATAATACATATCATTATCTTAATATAGTCTAACTATTTAAAAAGATACCATTAAACATATTATGTTTGCTTTCCTTTTCACTTGTTCTTGTCTGAACCTTCAAGTTTATCATGCCTAGATGAAAACATTTAATTTAAAGCAAGAATGATCATTTGGGTGCCCAGCAAATAATAACAATTAGAAATATAATTAGCTGAAAGAAATAAATGTTTTCTTTATACATTACTTCTACAACAAATTTATAGTTGTGAAGTAAACTGAACTAATAATAATAACATAACAATTCTATCTCAAATTTTTGAAACTACGTATTGACTATATATATTGGGTAGTCGACATACTATGAACATTATTTTCTATTTTCGAAAAGGTTAGACAGAACTTCATCTGCAAACCGTCATAACTTACGGGCACGAGGGTGTACATCCCATGGACCCTGTATTGATCAATACTACATTGCAAGAACGATAGGATCGTTCACTCTGTCCACCTTGGGCGCATAAAAGTTTTTACGTGATCGGGATGTTCAGACTTAGTCTGGAATCTGAACCAAAAGAATTTGATTGGATACAAAAAGGTTTTATCATATTCAACGGTATTTTTGAATCTGTGTCTAGCTGGTCAAATAGCTTAGATGGCTTATATATATATATATATATATATATATATATATATATATATATATATATCAACATGTGTTTAAATACAATGATTATCCAAGTGGGGACACTTGTATAACCATATTTCAAAATTAACGAACAGAATATATATATGAGTTATATAATATAATATCATGTTGATAAACAATGATCGGATATAATATATACGACAATAGGGTTAATAATCTAGTACAATAATAATATAATTCTGAATCTTCTTACTAATGTCCATTGCATAAAGGAAATGCAAAGTTAGGATACTTGCACGGGTCACGCTTTACGCTACGATTCTGTGACTTAGTTTTTATCTTTATAACAGAACCTATCATTAATAAGATCATTTTACTGATTAGAATAACATTCTATACCACATAGCACTGCTTATTGCAATCAGCACATAACCTAATCACCTTGTCATACACATATTCAACAGTCATTGAATCACAAACAAACATTAATACAATCAAAATATCTAAGTCTAGATCAATTTCTAAAACATGTCGGTGTACCGACGGCTTTATCAGGTAATTATCGAGTCTAAGACTCTATCCTGTAGTTCAACATCTGTAAGTATCAGTCATATTATTTTTAAATGACTTATAATAATTTTAAAACATTTATTATAATTTATCATGAATTTTTAAACACCGGAATCATTATTAAATGATTTAAATATTAAATAATTCAATTATCATTAATATTTAATTAATATTAAACTATTAATGAAGCCATTGCCTAAATGTTAAAGTTATTTATAATAACTCAAAATACTTTTAAAGTATTAATATTATCCTTAAATGATTTTTAAAAGAATTAAAATCATTTTAAATAATTACCATTAATATTAAAGTATTAATGTATTATTTATCAAAATATTAAATGTAAGACCCCAACTTTTATGAATAAAGATTAATTTTCTATAAATATCATTTACGAATATTATAGAATGAATTTGTTATAATGTTATAGTTGTTGATAATATTTATAAATTTTGCAAAATACGCAAGTTGTTATATAATATTCATTGGTTGGGAATATTCGCTTTTTAACGAGAAATATTCGACAATGGCATAATCATTGGTGGACCCCTAACGGAATTTTTGTCGATTGAAAATGACAAAAATACTTTATGAAAATAACGGCGGAAGTTTTTTACCGTTAATCGTTGAAACACCCTTGTTAAAAGAAATACGATAATCTGGCGCGGGTTGCATAGTAGCACACGGTATTGATTATTGATGCTTACGTGAGAAGTCACTCAGTTTTGTTCAATTATTGCTACAGTAATTGCTGCATAGTATCTCACGTTATTTTATTCAATTATTGTCAATATTTTATATATTATTAAATCAATAATTGAGATGACAAAGTTATTAATATTATTATTTGCAATATTAACGATGTCTAGAAGTTCTGTCAAGGAGAGGTTTGGTCACCTAATTGCGCGCCAATAGGGAGAAATCCTTATTGGAAAACCCCCGCTTTCCTTGGAACGACCTGGTCAATTAATATTGTGAATTATAATACTGATGATAAATTTTGTTTTATTAGTATTATTAATGTAATAAAATAGAAAGGTTTTTTATGTAAAATAGAATACTTTTATAAAGTAATCTGTTTTATTAGACTATAAATAGAATATATTATATTCTATTATGAATAGTGTTTTGCATAGTAAAATCTTTTTATATAAAACAGAATACTTTTATAAAGTTATTTATTTTATTAGACTATAAATAGAATATATTATATTTTATTATGCATAGTGTTGCATAGTGTCTACATAGTGTTTGCATAGTAAAATTTTTTTATATAAAATAGAATATTTTTTATAAAGTTTTGTTTTATTTGATTATAAATAGAATATATTATATTGTATTGCATAGTGCAGCATAGTATCATTTCCATTCTTTTATAAATAGGATGCTTAGTTAGATTTGAAAATCACACCAGAAGTTCAGAGAATTCTCCTTCTATAATCTTGAGAGTATTTCTTTAGAGTTTAAGAAAGCTTTGAGCATAGAAATTAGTCCAAATTTTCTTCAAGTATATACTCGCCCTACCAGTCGGAATACTCTTCTTTTTAAGGTAAGGGGTATTATTTCTTTTGTCTTCATGAAGAGAACTTCTGTTATTCCATTCTTTATCATTATGTTGGAATAACTTGTCTATGCGAAGTACCGCATACATTGTGAAATTCTTCTGTTATTTCATTCTTTATTATTTTGTTGGAACATCATGTCTGTGCATTTATGCATGACCTGGTTCCATCCTTTATTATTCTGTTGGAACATCCTGTCTGCGCAGTTTACGTATGACCTGGTTCCGTTCTTTATTATTCTATTAGAACATCATGTCTGTGCGGATTACGCATGACCTGGTTCCATTCTTTATTATTCTGTTGGAATAACATGTCTGTGCGGTCTATCGCATGCATGGTGATTTCTTCCGTTATTCCATTCTTTATTATTCTGTTAGAATAACTTGTCTATATGGATTATCACATGCATGGTGAATGATCCTTTGTATTCATTTCTTATTAAATTATGGAAATGATCTGTCTAAGTGGATTACCGCATAGCGGACAAAAATCCATTTGCAGTTTTATATATTCTCTTATACTCAGTTGGTTAAAGCTTTGACTTCTATACCCCATGAAATTAGTGGAATATCCTTGATATTTGCGCTTCATCCAGTATCTTTTCATGGACATTTTCTTCTGATCATTCTTGAATTTTACTCCACAAAGCAGTATCATGTTGACAATTTGGACGTTATTGAGTTCAAGATAAATTAACTTATAAATCTTTAAAATTTATTCTTAAACTTTTTTTATTGAATTGTCATCATCCTCATGTTTATAATATGTTGAAATAGATGGACTTGGTATGATTATGACTAGGGATTATTCAGTATAATCATGACAATAATGTTACAAATGATGTGGTAAAAATCCTCATTGGCCGTAATGCATTGATGGACAGTTGTTGGCATGATCATGACCATTGATGAATACACGAATATCCTTGGCCTGTAGTGCATGGATAATTTGTGGTTGTGATACTAATGAATATCTTTGGCCGTAGTGCAGGGATGATGTGGATTATTTATTAAAATCGAGTCTCAAATGATAAAAGTAATGAAAACCTTTTAAATCGTAGAAGATTGTAGATTTTATTCTCTACTTGACTCTTCTAATGGATTGCTTGTTCATTGCAGCTTAAACTTGATGTTTGTTATATTTTATCGGTTTAACATTGTTTAAGGCTAATGATAATTTATTCGCATTATCTTAGTCATAATATTTCTTCTTGGGCTAGTTGAGCTCACCCTTTTGCTTTCATTGTTCTCTTGGAAATGAGAACATAGCGAGGACTAGTCGGGAACTGAGTGATAAATCCGGATGATAGCATTAGTAGTCCTCACTATTCTATGAAATAGTGTGATAATAAATGTATTGAGGACTTATTTTGAGTTTGAATATTGTCTAGAAGACAATATTTGTATTAAAACTCACAAATTTCATGTTGTATATTTAAGGTTGTATTTGTATTACATACCATGTATTTGGCGACTTAGAATAGGTGATGTATACCTATTTTGGGGCGTCATGCGATTGGTATCAAAGCTTAGGGATATGATCCCTGGCTGAGAAGTGAGACGAGAACTAGGAGGGGAGAGACAGGGAATTCCTTCGCTAGTATGACCTACCTAAGTTTATTTGGTATTTAATTGGTCGGTCAGAGTATAAGGATAATATGTGATATGTTAATTAACCCTTGTTTTGTGGCAGTATTTGAAAATGACATCCGAAAATGTTGAGAATAGCAATGGAGCACAAGAGACCGTTGAGTCTCCGTAGATCAACACCCAGGATAATGTGCATCAGGAAGGCAATAATCCTCAGGTGAACAACACCGACCAAATGGCGAACGATAGAATGTTTAGGAGCTTTCTGCAATTCGTACAACATCAGGCAAAAGAGACTCCTGTCCAAAATACAGGTGGAAACAATGGCAACTCTCGGACGGTCACCGCTAAACAGTTCAAGGAGCTGGGACCACCGGAGTTTATTGGAGAGCCAAAACCACTTAAGGCAGAGATGTGGATAAAGCAGATCACCAAGATATTTGATCTCTTGGGATGCTCCGAGGAGCAAAAGGTTCCCTTTGCCACCTTTATGTTGCGAGGAGAGTCAGATTACTGGTGGGAATCGATAAAGCGTACTCAACCTTCCGCACTGAATATGTCTTGGGAGAAGTTCCAAGAACTATTCAACGACAAGTACTTTCCCGAAAGTATTCGTCACATGAAAGAGGCAGAGTTCATCAAGTTGGAGCAGAACAATATGACCGTGTCGCAGTACGAAGTTAAGTTTGTCGAGTTGTCCCAGTTTGCATCTCACTTGGTTAATAATGAGGAAAGAATGACGCGGATGTTTCTAAGAGGTTTGAAACCCAAGATACGTCAATATCTAATTTCTCATTAACTGTGTTTGTATTCAGATGTTGTAAATAGGGCTCAGTTATTGGAGCGCGATAACGAGGCAACTCAACCAAGAGAAAGCAATCGGCAAAATGATAATACCAGTGGTAGCAGTCATCGAAGTGGTGAAAACAAAGGTGGAGGGAATCAACATGCCAAAAATGGTAACCACTTCGGTGGTAATCATGGCTAAGACAATAAGAATGGACATTTCAAGAAGAGGAGATTCAACAATGATGGAAAGACGTCAGCATCAGCACCCGTGGTTAAGGAAGGAGAACGACCACCTATCACATGCTTCAAATACGGAGGGGAAGGACATATCACCCAAATCATGGCGCCATCCAAAAAGCGTGTTATAATTGTGGAAGAGAATGTCACCTAGCCAGATTTTGTCGTGTACCGAAGACAAGTCCAGTTGGAACAGTGACACAAAATAACATCCCAGATAAGTCAAAACCAGTAGTTCAAGGGAGAGCTTTTGTTGTGACCTCCCAGAAAGCAAGGAACCCGAACGAGGTCATCATGGGTAAGCTTATCATAAACTCTAGCGAAATCTATACCTTATTTGATACCGGTTCTACCCATTCTTTTATTTCTCCTACTTGCGCTCAATGATTAAATTTGACTCCGGAGAAATTAGACTTTGACTTATCTATAGAAACTCCATTGGGAGAAACCTTCATTACATCCACTGTTTATAAGCCTTGTTTGTTTCAAATCGGTACCCTCACATTACTTGTCGATCTTTTTTCATTAAAAATACTTGCATTTGATGTGATTCTAGGGATTGATTGGTTAACTACTCATCATGCAAAAATTGATTGTTTTCGTAAGGTTGTTAGCTTTCATATTCCTAACCAACCTATTATGCGAATTCAAGAAACCAAACCATTAAAATCAATCACTATCATCTCAAGCCATAAAGCTATTCGTTTATTGAAAAACGGATGTCAAGCTTTCTTAGCTCATGTCACAAATTTAAACAAAAATACGTTAGATTTGAATGATATTTCTATTGTTAATAAATTTCCTAATGTATTCCCTAAAGAACTTCCTGGCCTACCCCCAGAGCGTGAAATTGAATTTTGTATCGACCTTGAACCCGGTACAAAACCCATTTCCAAAACCCCATATCGAATGGCTCCTATTGAACTTTAGGAGTTAAAGACCCAATTGCAGGAATTGTTAGACATTGGTTTCATTCGTCCTAGTACGTCTCCTTGGGGTGCTCCTGTTCTATTCGTGAAGAAGAAAGATGGGAGTATGCGACTTTGTATTAACTACCGAGAATTGAACCATGTCACCATCAAGAATAGATATCCGTTACCTCGCATTGATGACCTATTTGACCAGTTGCAAGGAGCACAATTCTTTTCAAAGATCGATCTTCGTTCTGGATATCATCAGCTGAAGGTTAAAACTGAGGATATTCTAAAGACTGCCTTCAGAACTCGATACGGGCACTATGAATTTTTAGTCATGTCTTTTAGATTGACTAATGCTCCTGCTGCCTTCATGGATATGATGAACCAAGTATTCAAGGAATATTTGGATCACTTTGTGGTCGTCTTTATTGATGACATCCTCATATATTCCAAAAGCCGTGAAGATCATGAGCAACACTTGAGGCTGATACTCTAAAAGCTTCGTGAAAACAAGCTTTATGCCAAGTTGAAGAAATGCGAGTTCTGGCTTGAGGAAGTAACATTCCTTGGGCACGTAGTATCAAGTCATGGAATATCTGCTTTGCAGACAAAAGATTGAAGCTATTCAAAGTCGGAGCAACCTAAATCGAGGATCAAGTACGTAGCTTTTCTGGATTAGTCGGTTATTATCGGAGATTCGTGGAAGGGTTTTCTCGAATCGCTACTCCATTAACTCAGCTGACCTGGAAAGATATAAATTCGATTGGAGCGTGGAATGTGAGAAGAGTTTTCAAGAACTCAAAAGGAGACTCATTTCAACACCTGTTCTGACAATACCATCTGGCTCGGAGGGATTTTTCATCTACAGTGATGCATCGGGTAAAGGGTTAGGATGTGTTGTAGCGCCCCCAAATCCGGGTATCTTCCAACCCGACAGATGGTGCTATACTGTACAAACATTCATACATTCATTCAATTGAAAAGTCTCAAAGAAAGAATATAACTTCTATATATTTAAAGTAATATTTACATTTCCCAGGTTATATACCCACTACAAATGTTCTTTGTCATAATATCCATTACATTACAACAATAAACCTATACTATTACAAGACAGCTTAACAATCTGCCTTAGCCTTTCTTTTATCCTTTTTCGATCCTTCGGACGTCAATTTTAGCTTTGCATTCATATGGTTCAAGCAAGAGTGAGCATAACTAGCTCAAAGAAGTATAACAATTCAATAACAACATGCTTGACATATACGAATCGTATATCTTCAATAACTGAACAATAGTTATGAAGTACTATTGATAATACAAAATAGCATTTCATCTTTTCTTTCAAATTGTTTTACAATCATAACAATATTTAGCAAAACATCTACTCCGGTCAAAGACCTCGAGTATTCATTCTTTATTGGAAAGGGACAACCCGGAACTAAGTCCGTAAGCCCAATATTACTTACGAGCACTTCTAGGTGATCAGCCTATTGTACTCTATGTTGATCAACACTACATCCATTAAATGTATGCACGTTTAATCATTTGGCAACCTCACGTGCCTGTCGTTTTACCAAAAAAACATTTGTTTAACATTTCCAACCTTCTTTTGAAAACTATATCTACTAGTTGACAAAAGATAACAACATTTGATAATAGATGAATAGATTATCAATAATCCACGCCATATATCAAATCTAGCCAAAGGAATTGGCTTTAACTTCAACATATTTCAATTCATGCGAAAGAATACATGAACTTAAAAGACTTGTTCAGATTGAACTGAGACAAGAGTTAGAATACTTGCCTTTAGCGTCTGTTACGGTATATTAACTTTATGTTCAAGTCTTTCAAGTCTCTACAATACATGATCACATAATGCCTTACATTAGGTCACATACAATCAAGTATGTATATGACTATATCTTACCCTCCATTTCAATCTAATTGTGTATTAGATTCAGTTATTATATGTTCCGGTTTATCATTATCCTTACATTTATACTCGCCTAGGTTATCTCAACCTTTATACAACATCCTTAAGGTTTAACAAAGTTTAAACAATGTTGCATTACATTCCTTAGGTTGTGTTTACTTTTAAATCAATTAGCTTTCTTTTCTTTGTCATTAGAAACATTCATCACCATCCTTGTTCGAGATCCAAGGCGCTATGGCATGAGTCCTTACTTAATGGCGCGTATTTGTGTAAGGCCACACTCCGAAGATTTTTGTCTTGTATACGGCGTTGCTAAGCTTTCACCATTTGTACTACGTTTACGTACTACACAGCTCTCGCAGCAGTGTGCTCGTACATCATTATGCATCATGCGGCATGACCCATTTGGCCTAGGGTTGGCGCCGCGGCACCAACTCTGTGCACCAGAAAAAAAATTCAGTTTTTTAAATTTTTGTGAACTTCCCGGATGCATAACTTCTTCGTTATAAGTGCGAATTGGCTCGTTCAAAAGCCTACGGTTCACAAAATACGTAATCTACGCGTTCATGCAACAATTTTATCTATTTGACTTCGTTTGCTAAAAATTCACCTATTGGTTCATTTTTAGCGAAAACGAAAAACATTCGTGAACGTTCAACGCTCGTTTCTTCGTTCTAAGTCGGAATCCGGTCATTTTTGAGTCCGCAACTCTTAAATGCCAAATATGACTTGTCTCCATTGGAAAACAATGGTTCCGAGTTCATACACAAAATTTGACTTCTATTCCGAGAATTTTACGAATTCGACGATTATCATCCAATCGTGCAATTCTCGGCAAATCTTCATTCTTATGATTTGTTAAACATTACAAATGAATTCCATTCATCATGTGAACATCTCAACATACTTATTAAAACAACTTATATTTATTGTTGGATTTTAGACTCATTTCTTCATGAGCTTATAACTTATCAAATTATAAACTACTTAAGATTTCATTGTTCATGACTTATGACAATTAAAGTTTCTTAATCATCATACCTTATATGTTCTTAACATATAACTTTACTTATGTATTCATGATACATAGGATCATACAAGTTCCTTACATTCATATCACTTCTCTTAATAAACTCATTACAAGTTCAAAATTTTCATACTAACATTCAAGGTTAACTTATAATAAGTTTATAACTTTTATAAGTTCAAATGACTTATTGCCAACTTATGTAGCTTAAGTTCATTGCTTACTCATTCTTCTTACTTCTTAACATCCATGTTCTTTAATCCAAACTTTTCTTATCAACCTATCATGGTAGAGATAGAAGATAATGGAGAAGAAGTCTTACTTTTTGAAGTCTTGGTTAGGTAGCCTTCTTCTTCTTCTTACAAATGAAAGTGACTTATTTGTAACTTAATCTCTCTAACACTTAAGCACTTTGAGATGTTTGGATTATTTTACCAATTAACAAATGGGTTGTAAGCCTCCTCTATTTATAGAAATTGCAAAGCTAGGGTAGTTTAGTCATTAATTTAACCCACCTCCTTAAGCCACCTCCTTACTATTCATTACTTGGCTAGCACAACTCTTATCTTTTTCTTGGCCATTACTCCTAAGTCTTGGTCATTACTTCTAACACTTGGTCACCACACATTTAATTTGATTACCAAGTTAAACCATATTAACATGGTTTGCCCCATGGGTCAATCAATTCATTGCACTCTAGCTTGGGCTTGGACCAACTTAATCTTTGGGCTTTGCATTAATAAACATTAACTTGTTTATTAACTAATAATTGGGCCTCACCCTTTAATTTACTTGGACTTGTAGTAATTCCAATCAACCTTTCCAAGTCCATTAACATTACTTAATACATATAAATATAGTTGATGTATCATTTTCGTATTCTAATTCATATATAATTTATATATGATATTTCATCCTTCATACAAACTCGTATAATACTTCATATTATACTTGTTTTCATTACCTTGCACAATACCAAGGTATCATACAATTATTACTTACTCGTTACTACTTTTCCCTTCTTAACGTTTATAAATTAAGTCCGCAAGCGAAATATTAAATATTACATTTTCCATAACTAGATTTTTATTACAAAATCCATCTTATCTTGTAATTATATCATTACGTATTTCTCGAAAATTCAGAAATAGATCCCGAGCAAATACCGATGAATAGTGTTTTTCGGAAAATTTCCCGAAAAACTTTTATTTTCGTCTTGGAAATTCAAACACTTTAATTCGTGCACGTAGCTCAAATACTACGACATTCTAACATCAATAGTTTATACAATGACAACCATCTTGATAACACATAGAATTAAATTTTATTATTATTTAATTTAATAAAAATCATTTTACAATAATATCTGAATTTCTCGGTCGTTACATGTGTTCTCATGCAACATGGGAAAGTCATAGCATATGTCTCTCAGCAACTCAAAGAATATGAGAGGAATTATCCTACTCATGATCTAGAGTTGGCAGATGTTGTCTTCGCACTTAAAATTTGGAGGCATTACTTGTATGGGGAGAAAGTGGAGATCTTTACGGATCATAAAAGCCTCAAATATTTCTTCACCCAAAAGGAACTCAACATACGGCAGCGAAGTTGGCTTGAACTGTTGAAAGATTATGATCATACCATCCAATACCATCCTGGAAAAGCGAACGTGGTAACTAACGCATTGAATAGAAGATCATATGCGGGTACGAGTGCGATATTGTCAACGCAAAGGCCCATTTTGTGTGACTTGAAAAGGATGGAGATAGAGCTAAAGACTCCGGGGACCCATGTGATGATGGCGAATATACGAGTAGAACCGACTTTAATCGATAAAGTTAAAGTTGCTCAAGCTATAGACCTGGAACTGATGCGTATGAGAAAGAAAGTGCAAGAAGGTGCTATGCCGGAAGCAAGAATCGATGAAGAAGGAATACTTTGAGTCAACTCCAGACTTTGTGTTCCTAATGACCCTGATTTAAAGTATAAAATCATGATGGAGGTGCACAACACACCGTTTGAAATCCATCCTTGGAGTACCAAAATGTATCGTGATTTCCGTCTAAACATTTTGGTGGAGCAATATGAAGAGAGAGATAGCGTTGTTTATCTCAAGGTGTCTAACTTGTCAATGAGTTAAGTCGGAGCATCAAGTACCAAAAGGTCCATTGCAACCACTTGAAATTCCAAAATAGAAGTGGGAGAACATTACCATGGATTTCGTTACCGGTCTTCCTAAGGTTTCTCAAGGCATAGATGTGATTTGGGTCATTGTTGATAGATTGACCAAGTCTGCTCATTTCTTACCGATACGGGAAACTTATACACTTGAACGTCTTGCTCGTATGTACATAAACGAGGTTATAAGATTGCATGGTATGCCAGTATCCATAGTTTCTGATCGAGACCCAAGATTCACTTCACAATTTTGGGTTAGTTTACAAAAATCTATGGGCACGGATTTACGATTTAGCTCGGCATATCATCCTCAGATGGACGGACAATCAGAGAGGACTATTCAAACTCTTGAAGATTTATTAAGACTCTGTGTCCTTGACTTCAAGGGAAGTTGGGATAAGTTCTTACCATTGGTGGAGTTTTCCTACAACAACAGCTATCAAGCAAGTATTGGCATGGCTCCATTCGAAGCGTTGTATGGAAGAAAGTGTCGTTCTCCAGTATGCTGGGAGGAGGTGGGTGAAGCAACGTTGTTGGGACCGGAGTTGGTACGTATGACTACAGAAAAGATTTAAATGATCCGACAGCGTATAAAAACCTCACAAGATCGAAAAAAGAGTTATGATGATCTTCATCGAAAGGACGTAGAGTTCGATATTGGAGATCATGTGTTGTTATGTGTTGCTCCATGGAAAGGAGTTACGAGATTTGGAAAGAGAGGAAAGCTCAATCCTCGATTCATTGGCCCATTTTTGATCCTCGATCGAGTAGGAATTGTGGCCTATAGACTCGCTTTACCGCCAAGTATGTCTCGTGTTCATAACGTTTTTCACATATCTATGTTACATAAATACTCGAAAGACCCGCGCCACATTATTGAGTTAAAACCAGACGAAATAGCGGAAGATTTAACGTATGAAGAGGTTCCTGTTAAAATCTTGGATAATAAGGAACATGTTCTACGCTCCAAGGTTATACCTCAAGTCAAAGTTTTGTGGAAGAACCACGATGTTGAGGAAATGACCTGGGAGTTAGAATCTGAAATGAAATCAAGGTATCCTTACCTCTTCGACATACCAGGTACGTACCCTAATTTTGAGGGCGAAATTTCATAAGAAGGGGAGGTTATAAGACCCCAACTTTTATGAATAAAGATGAATTTTCTATAAATATCACTTTTGAATATTATGGAATGAATTTGATATAATGTTATAGTTGTGGGTAATATTTATAAATTTTGCAAAGTACGCAAGTTGTTATATAATATTCGATTCGTCGGGGAATATTCGTTTTAACAGGGAATATTCGTACAACGACACAATCATTAGTGGACCCCACAATAAAATTATTGTCGAATTGAGAAACCGACAAAAATACTTTATGAAAATAACGACGGAAGTTTTACCATTAACTGTTGAAACACCCGGTGTTAAAAGTACAGTAATACGCATGGTTGCATAGTAGCACACGGTATTGATTATTGATGCTTACGTGAGAAGTCACTCAGTTTTTGTTCAATTATTGCTACAATGAATTCTTCCGATAGTATCTCACGTTATTTGATTCAATTATTGTCAATATTTTATATATTATTAAATCAATAATTGAGATGACAAAGTTATTAATATTATTATTTGCAATATTAACGATGTCTAGAAGTTCTGTCAATGAGAGGTTTGGTCACCTAATTGCGCGCCAATAGGGAGAAATGCTTATTGGAAAATCCCAACGACCTGGTCGATTAATATTGTGAATTATAATAATGATGATAAATTTAGTTTTATTATTATTATTAATGTAATAAAATAGAAAAGCTTTTTATATAAAATAGAATATTTTTATAAAGTTATCTGTTTTATTAGACTATAAATAGAATATATTATATTCTATTATGCATAGTGTTTTGCGTAGTAAAATATTTTTATATAAAATGTAATACTTTTATAAAGTTATTTGTTTTATTAGACTATAAATAAAATATATTATATTTTATTATGCATAGTGTTAATAGTGTCTACATAGTGTTTGCATAGTAAAAACGTTTTATATAAAATAGAATACTTTTTATAAATTTTTGTTTTATTTGATTATAAATAGAATATATTATATTTTATTGCATAGTGAAGCATAGTATCATTTTCATTCTTCTATAAATAGGATGCTTAGTTAGAATTGAAAATCACACCAGAAGTTTAGAGAATTCTCCTTCTATAATCTTGAACGTATTTCTTTAGTGTTTAAGAAAGCTTTGAGCATAGAAATTAGTGCAAGTTTTCTTCAAGTATATCCTCGCCCTACCAGTCGGAATACTCTTCTTTTTAAGGTAAGGTGTGACGAACGAGATTTTTGTAATTTAATTCTTAATATTTATTGAATTAAATAAATATTTTCAATGATTTAATTATTAGATTAAATAATTAATTGATGCAATTGTGGTAGATTAATTTAATTATATGTGTTATATTTATTAAATTAATGTGGAGAATAATTATTATTCAAGTATGTAATTATGTGAGCTTATTGAATTAAAAGAAATATTTAATAAGCCTAATGTTATTTTAATTAATTTAATATTAATTAGAGATTTAATAATTTGATATAATTAATTAATGAGAAAATTAATTATATGATTATGTGAATTTATGATAAATTATTATATTTTATTTAAATTAAATAAGATATTTGAATTGGTGTGACATGATTTAAACTATAAGATAAAAGAGTTATTAAATTAAATAGGAATAAGCCTTTTAAGGCTAGCCAAACATGGCACTAGTGGAGGTTGAGGGCAGTTAACCCATGATTGGGTAATCACCACAACGCCACGATTCCTTTCCTTTATACATATTCTTATTATTATTTTTCTAAGTCTGTCATAACAAGTCATAGAGAATAGAAAACTTTCAGAGAGAAATTGTGATTTTGTGAAGAAGATTGTGAGTGTGTAATCAAACAAATACTTGTGAAAGGATCATCATTGATCATCTCTTCTAATCTATACTCTAGGTAATTTCTCCAATCCAATTTCTATTTTACGTTGTTTGAGTTTTATGAAAATGGCTTTCAAAGCTTTTATAAAGTCTCTGTAATTGGGAAAGGGTATGATTATGAGTTTATGTATATGTTAAATGTTACCATATCGTATTTGATTATATATATATTATGTAGACCATATCATCAGTATCATAAAATATGTCGCATATGTTGCTCAAAACTTACAGAGTATAGAATATGGTCATATGGCCTTATACGTGATTTTAATATATCAAACATAAATGTTTTTGTAAAATTCCCACTCTTATTTGATTATGCATGTTGATACGAAGAGACCAAACCTTAAATGAACGGATTCGGTGTTATAACAAATATGTAGTATTAATTTTCATGATTTATGTTCAAAACCTTCAAGAACATCAAGAACAATGAAATTTACATATTTTAATTCTGTAATTATATGTTTTAATGGGTTAAAATCATTATATAAATGTTGGGTAATGATTATGCATGAATTATATCATGTGGTATGTCTAAACTCGTGTACAAAAAATAAGAAATTGGTAGAAATTGGCATGTTTCTGCGATTTTTGCGAATCGCAAATTCTATTAATCGGTATACGCCACAGATCGTCACGTACATTTTACTTTACAAATAAGCAGCCATTTCCAGTCTCAATCATGCAGCCACTCTCTCCGTAATATTTAGAAATGAATTTTTAAAGTGTTAAGTCTAGCAATGTGGTATGAACCTAATTTAATAAACATAGAAATATGTTAGAAGTATAATGAGATGTTAAAATAGATGCTTAACATGTAAATAAAAAAATTGCATGTGGATTGAATTATTGAATACATAATTAGCTTGTCATTCGTGAAGTGTAAAGTATGTGACAATGTAGTAAGTTGACTAAGTATTGTCATAATCAAGTTAGACAAAAAGAATGAGCGTTTGATGATTAGTTATGTTATAAATAACTATAGTTGTGAATGAAAATGATATGTAGGATTAAATTCAAGGAACGTGTTTAATTTACGTGTAATCTACACACGAGGCAAGTTTTCTAACCCTACTTGTTATCATTATTCAAGTTTATAAATCAAGTTCATTTGTTATGTTAAAGATTTACTATCTTTTCAAAGTATGATTCTCATATACAAATTGTTCTATCAGATATACCTATTGAGATTGTTATTCATTATAAATATCATTTATCGTTGAACCTTGTTAGACTAGCAAATCCTTATTGATTCAACTAGTCCACAGTTGATGAACGTTCTAAATTCAGAACCCTTATTGATTTATTCAAACCAAACTTCCTTTGGTACGGACTCTAATGTCAAACTGAGATGAACAACCCTGCAAAGGGATTTACTTATGCGTTAGCGTTAAGATATTGTGCACAGTATGGTACTAAGGGCTGATTCCCCTAAGTACGAGTAGAAGAGTCCATAGCCTTATGACTGTTAAAGGTTTCAAGTATAACCCATGATAACCCAGGACATAGTTCAAGGTCTTATGACCCTCAGAAATCTTTTGATTCTTGTTATTCATTCTTGATTCAAAAGTTGAGCTTTTATTTTAGAAGTCTTTGATTCACTCGCATGTTATTATACATTATTATTTCATTATTTTACTTGTGGCAATAGTGCTCACTCTTTCATAATAATAACATTGCAGTTAAGAACGAAAGGTCCGACGAGCCTTCTACTAGCAAAGGCAAGGGCAAGATTAACAAGAGATGAAGACTTGTTGTTTTATATAATGATGTATTTATGTTTAAGACTTAAGTTAATGATGTTTTTTAAGAATTATTTGTTTATGTTTCCGCATAGATGTTTAAGGTTAGTATGACCTGGGATTATGTTTATTATTCAGATGTTGTAACCCCATAAGGGGAAGATTTATTTCTATCTATTGCATGGTTTGCATTTATTATGGGTAGATAGATAGATGATATTTGTACAGTGAACACCAAATCCCGTGGAATCAAAGTACCTAGATTTGGGGGTGTCACATAAGGGGTATTATTTCTTTCGTCTTCATGAAGAGAACTTCTTTATTCCATTCTTTATCATTATGTTGGAATAACCTGTCTATGCGAAGTACCGCATACATGGTGAAATTCTTCTGTTATTTCATTCTTTATTATTTTGTTGGAACATCATGTATGCAAGTGCTTTTATGCATGACATTCAGTTCCGCCCTTTATTATTCTATTGAACATCCACATCATGCGCGTTTACGCACAAACTCGGGTTCCGCTTCTTTATTATTCATTGGAATATCCTGCCATGCAAGCGGATTACGCATGACACAGTTTCATTCTTTATTATTATTCATTGAAATAACTTTTATGCATGCATTTGCCTATCGCATGCATGGTGATTTCTTACATTATTCCATTCTTTATTATTCATTGAATAACCTTTCTATGTGGATTATCACATGCATGGTGAATAATCCTTTGTATTCATTTCTTATTAAATTGTGGAAATGATCTCGCTTATGGGATTACTGCATGGCGACGAAAATCCATTTGCGTTTTATATATATCTTATACTCAGTTGGTTAAAGCTTTGACTTCTATACCCCATGAAATTAGTGGAATATCCTTGATATTTGCGCTTCATCCAAAGATCTTTTCATGGACATATTCTTCCGAAGCATTCTTAAATTTTACTCCACAAAGCAAAGATCATGTTGACAATTTGGACGTTATTGAGTTCAGGATAAATTAACTTATAAATCTTTAAAATTTATTCTTGAACTTGTTTTATTGAATTGTCATCATCCTCATGTTTATAATATGTTAAAAGTCATTTTTGGCCTGTAGTGCATAGATGGACTTGGTATGATTATGACCAAGGATTATTCGGTATAATCATGACCATAATGTTACAAATGATGTGGTAAAAATCCTCATTGGCCGTAGTGCATTGATGGATAGTTGTTGACATGATCATGACCATTGATGAATACACGAATATCCTTGGCCCGTAGTGCATGGATAATTTGTGGTCGTGATACTAATGAATATCCTTGGTCGTAGTGCAGGGATGATGTGGATTATTTATTAAGCTTAGTCTCAACGATAAAAGTAATGAAAAACCTTTTAAATCATAGAAGATAGTAGATTTTATTCTCTACTTGACTCTTCTAATGGATTACTTGTTCCGCTACAGTTAAACTTTATGTTTGTTATATTTTATCAGTTTAACACTGTTGAAGGCTAATGATAATTTTTTCTGCATTATCTTAGTCATAATATTTTTTACTGGGCTAGTTGAGCTCGCCCTTTTGCTTTCATTGTTCTCTTCAGGAAATGAGAACGTAGCAAGGACTAGTCGGGGAACGGAGTGACAGTCCAGATGATAGCATTAGTAGTCCTCACTATTCTATGAAATAGTGTGATAATAAATGTATTGAGGACTTATTTTGAGTTTGAATACCGCCTGAAAGACAATATTTGTATTAAAACTCACAACTCATGTCAGAGTATATTTAAGGTTGTATTTGTATTACGTACCATGTATTTGGCGACTTCGTAATAGATGATGTATAACTATTTTGGGGGCGTCACATTAAAAGTTCTTATTTATAACTTAAATATTTTTAATTCATTTATTTCCTTTTAAAATGATTTTTAAAGTAATAAAATCATTTTAAAACTATTTATTTAATATAATTATTAAATAAATTAAATACCTTTTAATATTCCAAAAATATTAAATATTTATGAAATATATTCAAAATAATTAAAAACTAATTTGTTGACTTTAAAATAATTTTTAATAATTTATTATGTATTTTTAATAATTTAAACTATTTTTTTCTATTTATTTAATTAAAATAATTAATTTTCAAAAATATTTGTCGTTAAAGGGCCCTATAGCGACAAAACCGTCGCTATAGGTGTTCTTGGCCAAACCCAAAAATTCATGGCAGTTTGCAGGGTAGGTGGTTTGACCACACATAAATTCATGTTCGATAAGCTTCTGATTTGTCTAAAGTGTTCGTGTTGTATTATGCGTGTAATACTACAATCCTAATCACGTTCTATGGACATAACATAAGAAATCAGAGAGATCTGGGCTTCAGAAAACTTTGTCAGAAGATGTTCTTCATTTCTGGGTTTTGCAGAAATGAAGAACAGTCCGAGTTGGCAACTTATGATCTTCATAACTTGCAACACATGAACTATTTTTGTGATTTCATGGTTTTAGTATGTAAACAACATGTAAGAGTAGAGATATAATACATCAAACCAACATAAAAACAACACAATTGCCGAATCAGGAATGGTCAAACCCTGTCAAAGACATTGCTCAATTGTTTTCTGGGTTACCCAGAAAACGGTTCTCATGATCTTTGCATCTACTTTGACCGGCCACTGTGATCAACCCACTTGATTATTTAGTGATATAAAGGCATGACTTTGAATTTTATGTAACATACTACAATCTTATTACAACAACAAGAACAACACAATAAAAATCTGACAAATCAAGAGTCATACAAATCTTGTCAGACACGATCTGGGCAATTTCTGGGTTACCCAGAATTGCCCAATCGTGTTCGGTCAACGGTCTTTGACCACTAATAACATGCAATCGGTGAATGATCTGGACTTGATTTTAGTTCCAGAACACAGATCTCCCAGCATACAACAAGATCAAACACTTAAACAACAAAAACATATATCATACAAAGATCTATGAGAACTGGCATTACGTTGTCAGAGCACAAAATAATCTTTTTTCCAGTTTTTGAAAAACTTAAATTTCGAGCACTTTGATGTTATGGATCTAACATGTGCCTACCCAGATCACTTAAAGACACTACATAGAACATATTACAACACATAAACACAAATTTTAACAGAAGATCAAGGGTTGAATTTTTGATACCTTTATGCATCAATTCTTGTTTCTGAGCTTCTAGATATGTTATGGTGATCGTGGGGCTTGAATATGGGACTGATATGCCTTAAGATTTCGTAGGTTTTGAAAGAGAGAGGATTGGTAGAGAGCAAGTTGACCAAATGGACTTGAAAAGTGAATTTTCTCTCTCTTGAATCTATATATATTCACTTGATGCAATGTATTTGTTGAGGTTGCTGCTGATTTGCTGAGATTTTGCTCACATAGGTTGGCATAGGGTTGGCCAACAACTCTCACTAGGTCAAGATCTAACATTCTAGCTTTAATATTGCAAGGGCAAAGTGGTCTTTTCCATTGTAATTTTAATGGCACCTTGGTCATTTGGCAAACCCTTAGGGTTTGACCCTTAGGGTTTAACCCTAAGGTTTTGCACATTAAATTTGGAGGATTTCTAGTTAGGGTTTAAAAATAAAAATAAAATTTGTTTCTTGAAAAAATGAAATTTAGAGCTTCCTAATCACAATAAATTTTCTAATTACATGAAACATGAATATTAGGTTTAGGTTTTACGAAATACAATTAAGATTGCTAATTTAGCAATTAGGGCTCAAAGTTGATAATTAGGATTCCTAATTTAGAAATTATGGTTTCTAATAATTAAGGTTTTCCCTAATTAGGGTTATATTTAATAATACCCAACATTAACCACTTTAACGCAATTACATAACTTCTTGAACTCTCATGTGAGTTCCAATTAGGGTTTCTAGTTTAATAATTAGGGTTATAATTTAAATATTATGATTTCTAAAATTAGGATTTCAAATATTAATTAGGGTTTCACTAATTCACATTAAATTCTATACTATGTAACATAACTCATTTAACATAATTACATAATGATTTCTAACTCATAATTGAGTTTCAAATTAGGGTTTCCATCTAGCAATTAGCTAATTATTATTTAAGGTTTCTAATTTTAGAAAATAGGGTTTTAAATTACTAATTATGGTTTTCCATATAATAATTAGGGTTTTTCTAATTAAAATTAAATTCTAATAATACATATCATATACCGCATAACATAATCACTATACAGATTTTAAAGTCTCATTTGACTTCAAAACTATGGTTTGTTAGTAAAATTAGGGTTTTGCAGATTATAATAAAACTGCTCCTCGGATTAACCTTATACACATAGCATACACATTTATAACACTAACAAATAATAATATAATATTATTATTCTCATTCCTTGATAAAAATCCAAAATTAGGGTTTGGATTCTATATCCGATTTATCCGCATATATACATTTATTAATTAAGTTAAAATAATTAACATAATTAATATAAATTAAATTCATATAATAAAATAAAATAATTATTATAATAATTCTAATAACCATTTCATATATTATTTAAATAATATAAATCATATTTTCATGGAAAATAATTAATAAAATATTTCTACTATAAAATTAATTATTATAAGAATATAGTTTATAATGTGCAATAATTCTACAATAAAATTATTTGTAAACATTCATGTAATAAATATATTTTTATTTATTACATAATTACATACGCTTTATCTTGTACAAATCCTCATCTTTAAAATAAAAAAAAAATTATATGCAAAATTTCTGATTTATTTATATAAAAATATCGGGTTGTTACATTCACCCTCCCATATAAAGATTTCATCCCCGGAATCATCATTTTAAAACCTATACATACCAGGTTACATAACATATACAATCATTGTAAGTAGATCTCGATCATAATCGATCGAACCAATCTTTAACTATTCAGCATAAAGCTTATATATCTTTTTAAACAGAAATTTGATTTCTAAAAGAACTCAAATTCCTCCTTCAAAATAATTTATAAAATATTTCATTATATATATAGGAAAATCGTATATAAAAAAATAAAATTTGTTCGAATAATACCTGTAGTTGCATCCCCGACTGCTACAGTTTCTTGAACGGTCATGTTAAAGACGCTTGTGGTTGATTTTGTTGGTTTGTTTGTTGAAGTCGGTCCCGTTATCGCCAATGTCCTACTACCTTTCCTCGTATTCGCATTCCTTGCCTCCTTTCTCCTTCTTGGACATTCTTTCACCTTATACTCCATTAATTCACAAATAAAACACCCACTATACATTCTTGGATTGGGGAAGTTAGGAGAGACATGTCCCTCCTGCCCACACTTATAGCACACAAGTTTTCCTTTTAAATACACTCCCGGCCTATTTTTGTCAAAAATATCTCCTTTCTTCGTATAGGTGGCAAAAGCTGTCTTTTACCCCTCCGTTACCCTAGCTATCACAAACGTGTCAACAGAGTCAGTTGATCTTCTAAATCCTGGCAATACGATTGCCTTGAAGTCTTTGACGTTTGCCGATCGATTACTTGGCTAATTTTCCGTGGCTGGTATTCCGTTCTGCATAATTTGAACTACTATATTCGCAAAATTCTATGTCGGGTCTAGTTGTCCTCCAGCTTTGTTGACCGGTTCTTCTATCCTTGGGTTTCGTTTTCGTCTTGGCGGCATTATCATAATTTATTCTTCATTAACTTACATTATAAGCCTTATCGTATACACTTAACATATAACGCGAAATCTTCTACTCAAATAATCATGTATTCAAAATATTAGATTTTGAAAATTTTGGTTTACTGAATTAACCAGTGTTCAGATAAATAATTACTATCTTTATAACAACTTATTTCATTAATCCCACATAGTCTCATATTACTAACACTTGACATACCATAACACATACAGTTTTAAACCTCAGTTATTCCTTTGTGACACACAAGTCAAGAATCGCTGCCACAACTTATACGAAAGTTGTGAATATTACCTTATACAGACATACTTATCATATACACAACATATAATCATACTTATTCAAGTAATACTAATACTACTTATCTTCTACACATTCGCTAAGGATCAATTACTTAGTATTCTATATATTCCCATCATCCTCAATAATCCATTTACACTTAACTATACTTAGTTCATCAAACTTACTACATATCATGAGTTTAAGAACTCAACACAAACATATGAGTTTAAAAACTCAAGCTTGACCTTATATTCTGTAACTATACTCTACCTATCAGTTCTACTATCATTTCTGGGTCCAATACTATATTTTCCAAAAATAACCACCTCATTGAGGTAGCTTTCAATGTGAGCCTCTATTTCAGCTATTGGCTTTGATATTGGATCAGTCATGAAGGTTAAATCTTTCTTTACAATCTGAGTATATCCTAATTCTTTTCTATCTGACATCTATACACATAAATTATCCTGACTAGCATATAATATATATACACAACAAATAATAGTTTTATATAAGTTATCTTTTATTTTGTTTGACGATGAATTTATTCAATTCATCACCTAATAAACTCTATATGAGTTATTTGTATTTTCAACATTTCTCTCTATTCTAAGGTTATAGCCTAAGGTCTAACCCACCTAAGGTTTTTAACCCTAAGCTCTGATACCATGTTGTAACGCCCCCAAATTCAAGTACTTGAAACCTGAACTCGGTGCTTTACGATACCATTTCTATGAGCGAAAATAATACTAATAATAATAACAATAATATAAATATCAAGCTTAACTTACATTTATCAGAGTCTAATCCCAAGTACGCAACCTTTACTATATTCTTTACATGATATATAATACATATCATTATCTTAATATAGTCTAACTATTACAAAAGATACCATTAAACATATTCTGTTTACTTTCCTTTTCACTTGTTCTTGTCTGAACCTTCAGGTTGATCATGCCTAGCTGAAAACATTTAATTGAAAGCAAGAATGAGCATTTGGGTGCCCAGCAAGTAATAACAATTAGAAATATAATTAGTTGAAAGAAATAAATATTTTCTTTGCACATCACTTCTACAACAAATTTATAGTTGTGAAATAAACTGAACCGATAATAATAACATAATATTTCTATCTCAAATTTTTGAAACAACGTATTGACTATATATATTGGGTAGTCGACATACCATGAACATTGTTTTCAATTTTTGAAAAGGTTAAACAGAACTACATCTGCAAACCGTCATAACTTACATGCACGAGGGTGTACATCCCATGCACCCTGTATTGATCAATACTACATTGCAAGAACGATAGGATCGTTCACTCTGTCCGCCTTGGGCGCATAAAAGTTTTCCCGTGATCGGGATGTTCATACTTTGTCTGGAATCCGAACCAAAACAATTTGATTGCATATAAAAAGGTTTTATCATATTCAACGGTATTTCTAAATCTGTGTCTAGCTGGTCAAATAGCTTAGATGGCTTATATATATATCAACATGTGTTTAAATACAATGATTATCCAAGTGGGGACACTTGTATAACCATATTTCGAGATTAACGAACAGAATATATATATATATATATGAGTTATATAATATAATATCATGTTGATAAACAATTATCGGATATAATATATACGCCAATAGGGTTAATAATCTAGTACAATAATAATATAATTCTAAATCTTCTTACTAATGTCCATTGCATAAAGGAAATGCAAAGATAGGATACTTGCCTGGTCTGCTGCTTACAGTTACGCAACTTAGTTTTTATCTTTATACCGAAACCTATCATTAATAAGATTATTTTACTAATTAGAATAACATTCTATAACACATAGCACTGCTTATTGCAGTCAGCACATAACCTAATCGCCTTGTCACACACATATTCAACAGTCATTGAATCACAAACAAACATTAATACAATCAAAATATCTAAGTCTAGATCAATTTCTAAAACATGTCGGTGTACCGACGGCTTTATCAGGTAATTATCGAGTCTAAGACTCTATCCTGTAGTTCAACATCCTGTAAGTATCACTATATTATTTTTTAAATGACTTATAATAATTTTAAAACATTTATTATAATTTATCATGAATTTTAAACACCAAAATCATTATTAAATGATTTAAATATTAAATAATTCAATTATCATTAATATTTAATTAATATTAAACTATTAATGAAGCCATTGCTTAAATGTTAAAGTTATTTATAATAACTCAAAATACTTTTAAAGTATTAATATTATCCTTAAATGATTTTTAAAAGAATTAAAATCATTTTTAAATAATTACCATTAATATTAAAGTATTAATGTATTATTTATCAAAATATTAAAATTCCTTATTTATAACTTAAAATATTTTTAATTCATTTAATTCCTTTTAAATGATTTTTAACGTAATAAAACCATTTTAAAACTATTTATTTAATATAATTATTAAATAAATTAAATACCTTTTAATATTCCAAAAATATTAAATATTTATGAAATATATTCAAAATAATTAAAAAAACTAATTTTTTTACTTTAAAATAATTTTAAATAATTTATTATGTATTTTTAATAATTTAAAACTATTTTTCTATTTATTTAATTAAAATAATTAATTTCCAAAATATTTTGTCGATAAAGGCCTTATAGCGGCAGGTAACTGCCGCTATATAGTGTTCTTGAAATGTTTCGCCAAACCTGTAAATTCATGGCGGTTTTATAGGTGGTGGTTTGACCACCCATAAATTCATGTTCGATAAGCTTCTGATTTGTCTAAAGTGTTCGTGTTGTAGTATGCATGTAATACTACAATCCTCGTTCTATGGTCATAACATAAGAAAACAGAGAGATCTAGGCTTCAGAAAACCTTGTCAAAAGTTGTTCTTCATTTCTAGGTTTTCCAGAAATGAAGAACAGTCCGAGTTGGCAACTTATGATCTTCATAACTTGCAACACATGAACTGTTTTTGTGATTTCAAGGTTTCAGTATGTAAACAACATGTAAGAGTAGAGATATAATACATAAAACCAACATAAAAACAACACAATCGTCGAATCAGGAACGGTCAAACCCTGTCAAAGACATTGCTCAAGAGTTTTCTAGGTTACCTAGAAAACGGTTCTCATGATCTTTGTATCTACTTTGACCGGCCACTATGATCAACCCACTTGATTATTTAGTGATATAAAGGCATGACTTTGAAGTTTATGTAACATACTACAATCTTATTACAACAACAAGAACAACACAATACAAATCTGACAAATCAAGAGTCATACAAATCTTGTCAGACACGATCTCAAGCGCTTAAGGTTACCTGTAATTGCCCAACAGTGTTCGGTCAACGGTCTTTGACCCCTAATAACATGAAATCGGTGAATGATCTGGACTTGATTGTAGTTCCAGAACACAGATCTCCCAACATACAACAAGATCAAACACTTAAACAACAAAAACACATATCATACAAAGATCTATGAGGACTGACATTACGTTGTCAGAGCACAAAATAACCTTTTTTTCCAGTTTTTGAAAAACATAAATTTCGAGCACTTTGATGTTATGGATCTAACATGTGCCAACCCAGATCACTTATAAACACTACATAGAACATATTACAACACATAAACACAACTTTTAACAAAAGTTCAAGGGTCGAATTTTTTATTAGGGTTTTATACATTTATGCATCAATTCTTGATTCTGAGCTTCTAGATCTATTATGGTGATCATGGGGCTTGAATATGGGAATGATATGCCTTACGATTCCGTAGGTTTTGAAAGAGAGAGGATTGGTAGAGAGCAAGTTGACCAAATGGACTTGAAAAATGAATTTTCTCTCTCTTGAATCTATATATATTCACTTGATGCAATGTATTTGCTGAGGTTGCTGCTGATTTGCTGAGATTTTGATCACATGGGTTGGCATAGGGTTGGTCAACAACTCTCACTAGGTCAAGATCTAACATTCTATCTTTAATAATGCAAGGGCAAAGTGGTCTTTTCTATTGTAATTTTAATGGCACCTTGGTCATTTGGCAAACCCTTAGGGTTTGACCCTTAGGGCTTAACCCTTAGGGTTTAACCCTAAGGTTTTGCACATTAAATTTGGAGGATTTCTAGTTAGGGTTTAAAAATAAAAATAAAACTAGTTTCTTGAAAAAATGAAATTTAGAGCTTCCTGATCACAATAAATTTTCTAATTACATAAACAAGAATATTAAGTTTAGGTTTTACTAAATACAATTAAGATTTCTAATTTAGCAATCAGGGCTCCAAGTTGATAATTAGGGTTCCTAATTTATAAATTATGGTTTCTAATAATTAAGGTTTTCCCTAATTAGGGTTATATTTAATAATACCCGACATTAACCACTTTAACGCGATTACATAACTTCTTGAACTCTCATGTGAGTTCCAATTATGGTTTCTAGTTTAGTAATTAGGGTTATAATTTAAATATTAGGGTTTCTAACATTAGAATTTCAAATATTAATTAGGGTTTCACTAATTAACATTAAATTCTATAGTACGTAACATAATTTATTTAACATAATTACATAACAAATTCTCGAATTCATAATTGAGTTTCAAATTATGGTTTCCATCTAGCAATTAACTAATTATTATTTAAGGTTTCTAATTTTAGAAAATTGGGTTTTTAATTACTAATTAGGGTTTTCCTAATTAAAATTAAATTCTAATAATACATATCATATATCACATAACATAATCACTAAACAGATTTTAAAGTCTCATTTGACTTCAAAACTATAGTTTGTCAGTAAAATTAGGGTTTTGCAGATTATAATAAAACTGCTCCCCGGATTAACCTTATACACATAGCATAAACATTTATAACACTAACAAATAATAATATAATATTATTATTCTCATTCCTTGATAAAAATCCATAATTAGGGTTTGGATTCCATATCTGATTTATCTGGCATATATACCTTTATTAATTAAGTTAAAATAATTAACTTAATTAATATAAATTAAATTCATATAATAAAATAAAATAATTATTATAATAATTCTAATAACCATTTCATATATTATTTAATAATATAAATCATATTTTCATGGAAAATAATTAATAAAAATATATCTACTATAAAATTAATTATTATAAGAATATAGTTTATAATGTGCAATAATTCTAAAATAAAATTATTTGTAAACATTCATGTAATAAATATATTTTTATTTATTACATAATTACATACGCTTTATCTTGTACAAATCCTCATCTTTAAAATAAATAAAAATTATATGCAAAATTTCTGATTTAATTATATAAAAATATCGGGTTGTTACACAGTCTACGAACTCCGAGATCTACTATCTTGCAGACTTCACGATTACGCCTTCCGATGCCTCTCTCGAGTTTTCCTTGACTCTCTGCAGACTCGATTTACGTGCGGTGTGTTCGATGATCAGACAAGCCTATCTATTATATCGTAAGATCAACCTAACATGCTTGATCATTCTATGTTTATAGTCCTTATACATCATATCTTTTTAAGGACTTTACAAAGCTATTTTGCTTATGTAGGATCAACCTAACATACTTGATCAATTCATTCTAAGTCCTTGTACACATGTTTCTATTATCTATCAAAGGACTTTACAGCTTTTCTTAATGCAAGCATACTTGCATATTCGTTCATATATATCATAATCAAATCATATATAAATAGGAATAACATTCACATGCTTATTCCTGACAACCTGGTATAGAAAACAACTACAACTACATTATTACAATTGTCGTGCAAAATACGACAACACATATGCTGTGAGTTTAAATACAAATATTATCTTCTAGACAGTATTCAAACTCAAATAAGTCCTCATTACAATTATTGATACACTATTTTACAAAATAGTGAGTACTGCTAAAACCAACTAACTTAGAACATCACTCCACACCCCGACTAGTTCCCGCTATACTCTCGCCTCCTGAGAAGAAAAATGAAACAAAAAGGAAAAGGGTGAGCTCAACTAGCCCAGTAAAGAATATTATAACTAAGATAATGTACAACAAATTATCGTTAGCCGTCAATAAATTAAATAAAATATAATGGACAACAAGTTTTATATCAATATTCACAGCAAAAATAACAATTCATTAGAAGAGTTAAGTAAAGAATGAAATCTACTATCTTCTATGATTTAAAAGTCCATCATCAATATATTATCCCTGTAACATCAATCAATACACATCTTGAATCAAATATTCATCTTTGCACTACGGGCCAAAGATATTCATTCGTATCACCAGTTTGTCATGTTCATCTTAACACATGTTCATCTTTGCACTACGGGACAAAAATATTCATCAGATAATCATTCATCTTTGCACTACAGGCCAAAGATATTCAATTATATCATTATTTAGGACTTAGGATGATGAAAAATATTTTAAAGAAATGAATCCAGTGAGATAAAAGGACAAAGATTAGGGATTCGTACTTTAGATAATCCAAGTTCAAAAATACTCCGTAATAAACCATAATGGAGTAAAATTCAAGAATGAAAATCAAAACATGGACATAATCAAAGATAGTAACCATAATAGACATCTTAGACAAAGAAGAGAAAATTTCATTTTTTTGTGAATAGTGTCGTATTTGTGAATAGTGTTGTATACGTGAATAGTAACCCCGGCACAAAAAAAGTAGAAATTTCATAAGAAAAATCATACTTCGTGAATAGTATTGTATTCGTGAATAGTGTTGTATACGTGAATAGTGTCGTATACATGAATAGTAACCTCGACATAAAATGGTAAAAATCTCATAATAAAATTAATATCAATATTTCGGCATAATGATATTGAACGAAATAACCTCATTTACGAAGAGAATAACATCCCTTACCTCAAAAGAATAGTACTTCTTGTTAAAATATCGGATATAACGCTGAAGGAAACTTGCACTGAATAGCAACTCTCAAAGTATCTAAATACTCATAAAATACGCTCGATATTATATAGAGAGAAAACTTCTAATTCTGGTGTGATTTTAAATTCTAACTAAGAACCCTATTTATAGGAAAATATCAGAACGCCAAAGCAGACTAAATTTAATAAAATAATATTTTCAAAAATTTCTACGCACACCTCCTTGACCAAATTATCAGCACACCAAAAGTGGGGCCCACCAAATTCAGCATTTTTCCACAACAACCAAAAGTGGGGCCCACCCATGTTTTTAATAAAAATATTTATTTCCGAAACTTCAATAATTCATAATAAATATCCTTTTTATCAGAAAAATACAAATTTTATGTTATTTCCATAGAAAATTTAATTCTCTACAACTTTGTAGAAGAAAGTTTTTTCAAATTCCAAACAGAAAATGACCAAAATCCACATACAGATGATTTTTAATACCTCCATTCTGACAAAATACGGATAAAATTTCTCAGCATTAATTCCTTTATTTATATCCACATAAAATAAATATTTCCTTATCATATAAATTAATAATTAATTATTCATAAATAATATTACAGAATCACAATAATAATGACAACGTGTCGCTCCTGGAAAGAGGGGCTTTCCGATAAGGATTTCTCCTTCTTCGCACGCAATTAGGTGACCAAACCTCTTTCTGCATGTAACTTCCTTAGACATTGCCAATAATTCTATCTAATAATATTATTCAAATAATATGAATTATTGATCTGATAATGAGAAATACTGTGCAGTGACAATTATTGAAACAACAATAATATAAAATTTTAACGTAGTAATTATTAAATCGATAAAATAAAATATTGAACAGTAATTACTGTAACAATTATTGAGTAGTACCTTCTTACGTAAGAATCAATAATCTAAAAAAATATTGTATAATATCATGTGCTACTGTGCAACCACACGTATTACTCTATTTTAACCACCGGGTATTCCAACAGTGTTAACGGTAACAATTACGCCGTTATTTATAAAAAAATTAAACTTTTCATTTTTTTATTCGATCGTTTTCTGTTATGGGGCCCACAAATGGCTGCGCCATCGTACGAATATTCCCCGACAGCAAGAATATTCCACGACCAAACGAATATTCCCCGACAACAATGAATATTTTATAACCACTTACTTATTTTGCAAAGTTTGCACATTTCACCCATAACCCAAATTAACACCTTATTATTCACAATAATAATTAGAGAAAATTTAATTTTATTAATAACAAGTTAGGGTCTTACAACCTCCTAAATATAATATATAATAATATAATATAATTATACCACCTCTTTAAATATTTGGAACCTATAAAATTAGTTCTCTTACTCATATACCCAAGTACACCCCTCTATTTCCCTTCCAAAATTTATCACAAAATCTAAACCTCACTACATTCTTACGTCCCTCCTCTGTCCAAGAAGGTTGTAACTCTTGTTAAACATGTGTACTCAAACAGAAAATTAAGTTAAAAAAATAAGAATAAAAAACAAAGTATACCGATAAATAGTACCTCATGTTCTTAAAGACTTCTAAATTGAGCGAGCTTGTTAAGAATCAATACAACCTGCAAAATATTTTTAAAATCTTGTTCAAACTTAAATCGCATTAGTACAGTATCATTCAAACATAGCAAACGATAACTTTTAATTTTAATAATACATTTGTTACTGAAATTTCTTCAAGCTTGAAAATGTAATTCAGTAAATACGCACACCTAGAGGGGGGTGAAAAGGTGTTTATACTTAAAGTGATAGACAGTGATAACTTTTTGTAAAATTCTCACATGAGATCAATTCGAATGACATTGCACCATGCTGCTTTGGTGTCTGGATTAGTGAATTTATAAACCGGTATAAAAAGCAAACCACGTAACTTTAAGCCAATGTAGTAAAAGTGCGTAAACGTAAAACACTGTGATTTTTCACGTGGTTCAAATTTCTATCCTCTATCTAGTGGCCTAATCCACGTCCAATCCCAACTAGGATTGGAGACTCTTTTATTACTATTTAAAACTCAATACACAAATAACTCCCTCATTACAAAGAAGCCTCAAACCGATGTTGGACACCTATGCCCCTTGTTTGCACCTCTCTGAATATGTACACCATTGCACCTTTTCTCACCACCGAGACCCTTGAAGCCTTCTATGAATGTACTAGCTAAAACAAGAACCACAAGCAAAAAACTATGCTTACTTTCGGTTTACAAGGAAAAGAAATTTCCAGCACAAAAGAATATGCTATATAAGAATATAAGGCTGGACTAAAATAATTTGTAAGCTCTGATGTATTCTCCCAATTTGATTGTTGGTAGTTCATGTCCTTAACAGCCGAAGAGAGGAGATATATATTACAAGAGAGCAACGGCTATAACATTAGATGGCTAAGATTTCTCTGTCCCGTTTGTAGCCTCTCCATAATTTCGGCAACTTTGAATCAACAGAAAGATAATAAATAGATATGCACTAGTTATTTGATTTTGAAGAGCTTACATCAAGGAGTGAAATTCTACACCCAATCAACTGAGTTAGACAATAGCAAAGGAGATAAATAATGATGATAGCTTCAGTAGGACTCCTTTTCATAATAAGATACCAAAATATCAATAACTAATGTGGGCTCCACTAAGCAAGACACACTTCTTAATTAACTTATTACCCACGAGCTATACTGATGAAACAGAGGAGCCAATTTGGCCTAGCATACCTTAAGGACTATAATATTTGTTATACCAACATACCTTAATAAACTCCAATCCAAATCTTTCTTGATATCCTCCGAATCAAATCTTCCATAATATTAATTCAAATCTGAACTGATTTTGAACATATTCCAACTACCAACAGAAAGAAATCAGCAATAATAGTTCATGCAATACCCATGTCTCATGCATATTAACTATAATATTATAACCCATAATTCATGCACATTTAATATAATAATACATCATGAACCATGCACACTTAAATTGGTCATCAATCAAAACATCATATACTCAAAAACTAACAGAAAATACAAATATTGATCCAATTTCGAGAAGCTAAAGCTTTTATATTTTACCCTCATCTTCAAATTACATGGTTGTAAGTTGTACGTTACAAAAATTCACTTAACCTTTCCAAGCCACACTCTATACACTCAACATTTCTAAAACATTAACAAAATTTTCACTTGGCACAACCATATATAGACATACAAATAGATATATCATTACATATTCAAATGGGTAACCCAAGTGAAAAGTTATGTCTAACCAAAAGTATAAAATAAAGTAGAACAATTAAGAATTAAGTACTGTAAAACATATATACTAAATAGATATACTTAACTCATTCAAAATCTATATCACAATAAGTTTAAGACATAATTCTTGGTAGTTTATTCAATAACCACCAACGAACCATCACATTCAAGCAAAGACCAGTAAAAAAAAATATTATATTCCAAAAAAATTATAGAATTACACATGACTCATATATTGGTCGACCCATAAATCAATCTGTAAACCATAATGTAAAATATTATATATATATATACATATATATATATATATTACAGATTTATATATTATATAATATTTATATATTTACATACATACGTAAGTATATTATGGATAATATATAATAAATAATATAATATAATACATATATAGAGTTATATTATCTATCTTACATCTTTAATATATAATAGAATATAATAATATAATAATATAATAATATGATATGATATAATATGATATGACATGACATGATATGATATGATACGATATGATATACCACCTCCTTAATATAATATAATTATACCACAGAACCTATAAAATTAGCTCTCATACTCCTATACCTAAGTACACCCCTCTATTTCCCTTCCTAAATTTATCACAAAATCTAAACCTCACTACATTCTTACGTCCCTTATCTGTCCAAGAAAGTTGCAACTCTTATTAAACATGTGTTCTCAAACAGAAAATTAAGTTTAAAAAATAAGAAAAAAGAACAAAATATACCGATAAATAGTACCTCATGTTCGTAAAGACTTCTAAATTGAGCAAGCATGTTAATGAAAGTAGTATGCACACAAGCCAATCATGTTTGATGATAAAGCATATACTTTGTAACAATCTTATTCATTTATTAATAAAAAGTATTAATTTATTAAAGGCTTTGAATTATCTACATGATGCTGTCTTATAATATGTGATAAACCCATAGTTTTAAGCAATGCTTTTAGAATAATGATGATGATCATTCTAATGAGATCTAAATTCTTAGAAAGCTTAAAAACTAAAATAGTTCCCAATCATTGGATTACTAAATTGGGGATTAGTGAATCCGGATAGATTGGTACATACGTTGCTTGCTCATTGGATGAGGATGATTGATCTCATGATCATTTGTGTGGAGACACTAAAGCAAGTATGTAGGTGCTTATTAGAGAATAAGTTCATCGAACGCGGGCTCGCTAAGGAATACCTAATGGAGTTTTATTTGCTGTTCAATAGGAATTCTGTAGTGATAGTAGTCTGAAAGTAATCCTTGGACTTGAGATCATCATAGTATCTTGTGTATGATGAGTTATACTTTGACTTATTCCTTAAGACCCTTAGGGTATATCAAAGGGTATGCTTGGGTATAATAAGTTGTACATGGAGATAATGTATGATCAATAAAGAATCTACCACTTCTAATAAAAGAAGAGAAATGTCCCATGTGATTCGATAAATGACAACCCAAAGAGTCCTTGGTTAAGGCGTAATGAAATTAGAAAGGAGTTTCTAATTTGCATTATTTGAGTTGTGCATTTAAGGATCGAAATACATATAATTAAATAAAATAAGACTTGACAAGAATTCCATGTCTTATATTTAATTGGGACATTGTATGGTGGAAGGATTGAATTGTACGGTAACTATTTACTCAAAGGTTCTTTAATGATTAATGTTGAAATCTATATTATTTGGAAAGTCGTTGATCGCTAGGGAGGCTTATCCCTATTGTAGAATAAATATTATTTATTTAAATAAATTAATTATTTAATTTATTTATTTAAATAAGATTAGAATTGTTCTAATTGATTTATTCACAACCTATTAATATGGAGAACCTAAAGGGTCACACCATAAAAGGAAGAATAATTATTTAAGAAGTTAATGGCATAATCATAATAATATATTAAGTATATTTAATTTAATCTATGGTGATAGAATAAATTAAATAGCTTAATATTTATTATTTAATATTTTAGAAATATTAAATATAAATTAATAAGAGGAGTCTTATTAATATTATTACAATTATTATTATTTTAATTTCTAAAAGAGTTTAGGAATTAATTTAATATAAGTACTCTCATTTATTCCTAATAGGATTAGGAGGGAAAATTAGTTAAAGGAGTTTAATTAATTATCCCTAATAAGATTAGGGAGCTTAATTAATTAAAAGAATTTAATTAATTAAATAAAACCCAATTCCTTAATTGTTAAGGTGGGTTGCCCACATCTATAAATAAGAGGAGTCTTATTATGGGTGAGTGGGTTGTTGACTTTTACAACGACATAATTCTAATTTGTTGGAGAGTACGCCCCCCTTTTCTATAGAGATAGAAAAACTAGGGTTTAGCCAACCACCCTTCTTCTTGAATTTTCTTCTTCCTTGGTGGATCACCTCTAGAGGCCAAACACATGGGTGGCTAACGTTGATCAAAGGAAGGAACCAAACCCGGTGGAATCAAGTTGAACGCGAAAAGGATTGGAGGTGAACTTGTACCTGAGGAAGCTCGATCTTCAAGGGTATGATTTTATTCTTTATCTTTTCGTTTAATTAATAATTGTGCATAAAGGGTGATCCGGGTATATGGTTTGTAAATTTTTTAAACTCTGATTTTACACGTTTCCGCATTTTTATGCAATTTGATTGCGTTCTTGAATATTACAAACCTAACAGTTAAGAATCAACACAACGTGCAAAATATTTTTAAAATCTCGTTCAAACTTAAATCGCATTAGTACAATATCATTCAAATATAGCAAACAACAGTTTCTAATTTTAATAATACCTTTGTTACTAAAATTTCTCCAAGCTTGAAAATACTAATATTGATCCAATTTCGAGAAGCTGAAGCTTCTATATTTTACCCCCATCTTCAGATTATATGGTTGTAAGTTGTACGTTACAAAAATTCACTCAACTTTTCTAAGTCACAATCTATACACTCAACCTTTCCATTCCAAGACATTAACAAAAATTTCACTTGGCACAACCATATATAGACATACAATTAGATATATTAATACATATTCAAATGGGTGCCCCAAGTGAAAATTTATGTCTAACCAAAAGTATATAATAAAGTAAACTAATTAAGAATTAAGTACTGTAAAAAAATAACACTAAATAGATATACTTAACTCATTTAAAATCCATATCAGAATAAGTTTAAGACATAATTCTTGGTAGTTTATTCAATAACCACCAATGAACCATCACATTCAAGTAAGACCAATAAAAAAATTAATATATTCCAAACAAAGTATAAAATTACGCATGACTCATATGTAGGGAGAATGCATATTATGATTTGATGTTTTAATGCATGTGTTCATGATTATTTGTAAGGTCCTTTAAAGAATATATGTACAAGGACTTAGTGATAGATCAAATTTGTTAGGTTGATCTAAGCTTTCAACGTGTATCATTCTGTTCTAGAATGTATAGATAGAAAGATCAAAACTGTTAGGTTGATCTTGAGATGTAATAGATTAGTCTTGAAGAAATCGTAGTGCATCAATCTGATCAACATTGCAGAAGTCAAGGTAGAAAACGTAGAGCCCGAAGATCGTAGTGTGCCTTTGAAAGGGGACTCTTCGAAATCGTAGAGTGGTCCCAACGCTCACCAAGCTAACTCCACGATCGTAGTGTCAGTCAAGGAAACGTGAAGTTTATAAGTCAACGATCGTAGTGTGCTCTCGGGAACGTAGAGTCAACAACACGAGCAAGAGAAGATCGTAGTGCATGAAAGTTTTAGAGAAATCGTAGTGTTCTCGACTGATAGCATCGTAGTATGCAAGTCAAAGCCACTACGATCTTAACCATAGAACATCACGATCCAATGGTAGAGAAACATCTGTTTCATGTTAGAAAACGTCAAGCCTCATGAGTTATTAATTCAACATACGAGGAATGGATCCCAGATGCTGCAGTGCTCATCAGTCCCAGAATATATGAAATATCCTTAGTATGCAACAAAAAAGCGTATTGAAGAAGCTAAGGATAGTACTATGGATAAGAGGGACAAAACACCTTTTTAGGTGGTAGGTGAGAAAGCAGCCTGCAGTCTCAGTGAGCTATAATACAGAATTCAGAGATGTGTAGAAATGTCTCCATCGCAGCACAGAAAGTTCAGAAGTATTTAATGCCACAACGGATGGATCCAACGGATAGTTTTCAACATCACATATATACAAATCAGACAGATGAGAGAGAAAAACAAGCAAGCAATCAAACATTCAACGTGAAGAATTCTTTAAGGCTCAACTCTACGATCTGAGATATTGAAAAGCTTGCTCACCTACTCGGCCTAACGAACCAAAGGCTTACACAACAAACCGAGTAGAACCTTCGTAATGCAACAACAACAACCATCAATCAATCAAGAAGAGTACCAAGTCTTGACTTGAAGAGTTCAGAGAGAATCAGTAGAAAGCCAAGTCTCATTGGACTTGAAGAGTTCAAGAGTGAACTAGAGAAGTTCCTGATCACCGGGTCTAAAAGGAATCTGTGTGATTCATAAGATTGTAAAAGACATCCTTAGTGGATATCCTACTCGCTGAGTAGTAAGAGTGGACTAGAGCTTTGAGTGCTCAACCACTTAAAAACAATCGTGTCATCTATATCTCGCTATAACCTATATATATCTCGCTATAACTACCTTACTCTTTACATAACTCCATTGATTGGTTAAGAAGATTAAAACAAATACTAATTCCACTAAGTTTTAATCACTATCTAAGAACAAGTTTAAAATAGAAAAGATTTTCAAATATCTATTCAACCCCCCTTCTAGATAACTTGTGACTACTAAGAACTAACAATTGGTATCAAAGTGGATTCTATTTTACAGCTTACACGCTTTAGTAGATCCAAATGGCACTCGTACCAAGCGAATCCAGGACCGGGGGAGGCAGCAAGCCACCAATGTGCAACAAGGATAAATTTGCTAACTGGAAAGTTAGAATACAAACTTACATGGACTCAATAGATGAAGATCTATTTGAGACTGTTCTTAATGGCCCCTATATACCAACAAAGCTTGCACCAACCATTGACGAGCCAAACAAAGTACAAATCAAAGTTAAAAAGAATGGATGTATACACGTAAAAGAAAGCCGTCTAACTTGACAAAAAGGCTAAGAACATCCTGCTCCAATCTTTGAGGACGATCTGTTTGACAATGTTGTAAATCGCAAATGTACCAAGGAAGTCTGGAAGCACCGCTGATCATGCACGAAGGAACTCAAGAAGTTAGAGAGAACAAATGCTCTTCTAACACAAAGAAGACGAGATGTTTGCTCATGCAAGGCAAAATGTAACTGCCACTTATGAAAGATTCAACATTCTGCTCAACTCTCTACGAGCATATGAAAAGATCTATCCTAACAAAGATCTGACCATAAAGTTCATGAGAGCCCTACCGAGCAAGTGGGATGCCAAGACCACTGCAATAAGAGAGTCAAAGAATCTTAACGAGATGACAGTTCAACAACTGTATGGAAATCTCCTGACATACGAGCTGGAGTTGACCCAACGTGCTGAAACCCTTTCAGAAGGAAGAAGGAAGGAAAAGGGTGTTGCTCTCAAAGCAACTGAAAGTGTATCAAAAGTCATCACTGAGATTGAATCTGACGATGATGAAGACGATGATGATGATCTTGCCATGATGGTAAGAAAACTAAGAAGGTTCATGCGTCAAGGCAAAGCCGGCAAGCAAAAGAAGGTCAGCAACTACAATAGCCAGGAGCAAATAAATGATCTATGCTACAACTGCAAGAAGCCTGGGCATTTCATTGCCAACTGCAACAAACCCCTAAGAGAAGAACTAAAGAAGAAATAGCATGGAAAGAAGGAATACAAAGGAAACAAGAGGCCTCATAAAAGAGACAAAGGCCTGGTAGCTGGAGGATCATGGAGTGATTCAGATAATGATTCAAATGCTGACTCTGGAGATGAAGAAGAACCACAAATGGCCAATCTGTGCTTAATGGCCAAACATGCAAAGGACAAACAAAGCCTCAACATTCACAATGTAAATCTCGATGAGGTATTTGATTTCAACTCACCTGATGTAGATATGAATGACTTAAGAACTGCACTGCATGGCATAACCAATGATCTACATCAATACATGAAGTGGTTCAGAGTGTTGTCCAAGGATCATTCACTTCTTCAAGAGGAGAAGAAGAAAGTTCAAGAAGAGCTTGAAATGTTCCCTTCTAAGCACCGATCTTCTCCAAGCTTGAAGTCGAGAATGAAACTTTAAAGCGCATAAACACACATCACGCACAAAGAGAGTCTAAGCTAACCTCTAAAATTGAGGATCTAGAGAAGACTATCTCTCGCATGGAATAAATCCTCATCATCCATGGACCGCCGCTTCTCTAGTCGAGAAAGCACATTCTCACGTAATGTGCTTAGGCTTTGGGAATCCATCTCGTAGCTAAGTGTGGAAAGATAATGGAAACTAGCTCGTAATGTCTCGTGCTTTAGTAGAGGCATTGCTTTTGTTAAATCCTCACAGCTGGAAGAACCAAATTTCAACCTTGTTCTACTGATTCTAGTTATACTCAGAGAAGTAAAGGATCACACGCTGGTCTGGGTTTCATAAAGGAGAAGAGTAACCCAACCTCTACCTACCAACCTCAAAGAATCGTAGAGTCAAGCAAAACTAACTCTACGAATCTACTGGGAAGGTACAGTAGAGGTAAGGCTCACTCATCACTATTTATGAAACCTAAGGACACGTGGAAGAAAGAGAATCAGCTCAATGTATACAACTAAGGAACCACACAAGTCCAAGTGAAGGATGAATCACACACACACAAAATACGCATCATAATAGATGTGTCATATGTGATAAGTATGGTCATAAAGCTACAAAGTGTTATTATAACTCCATGCATGTGAGACCCAAGACTAGACAAGTTTGGGTTCCCAAAGGCACTAATACGTATGGACCCATGCAAATATGGGTACCAAAATGAAGGTTAAAATGTTTTGACAGAAAAGAGCTCCACGACCTCAACATGGTATCTGGGACAAAGGATGCTCAAGGCATATGACAGGAACAAAGCTCTCGCTATCTAACTATGTAGAAAAGAGGGTCCCTCACCATCTTTGGAGATAACTACCGCAAGACAAGAGGATATGGCTCTCACCGGCAATGGTGCAATATCTTTCAAAGAAAGTAGCCTATGTGGAAGGACTTCAACACAACCTTCTAAGCATCACCAACTCATGACAAGGGTCATCAAGTAATATTTCTCAACAATCAATGTCAAGTCGAGATCCAAGACATCCGCCATAAAGCTAACCTAACAAGAGAAGGAAATGTTTATACTATAGTACCTTTTCGTCAACTAAGCTCGATGAAACAATATGTTTTCCGCAAAAAAGCATCCGAGGAAATGAGTCAAGCTATGGCATAGAAGACCGTCCCACTTAAACTTCAAAAGCATGTCTAAACCGGCATCAAAGGATCTCGTGAGTCGGTCTACCCAAGTTCAACTTTGTGAAGGAAAGGCCATGCAATGCCTACCACTTGAAAGCAAACCGTAAGCTCATTCAAGAGCAAGACCGCTAACTCCATCGACAAACCCCTGCAGTTGCTCCACATGGATCTCTTTGGGCCAATCCCAACAACCGCCTTGAGGAAAAAGATACTTAGTCATAGTCGATTTACTACACACCAAATTCATACGGGTATTCTTCCTAACTTCAAAGGATGAGACAAGCTCCGAATTAATCAAGATGTTTAGACTGGTGATGAACGAAAAAGGAGAGAAAATCAAGGCCATAAGGAGTGATCATGGCAGAGAATTCGATTTCTCAGAAATGGATCGCCTCAAGCATGCATAATGGCATCACCATAACTTCTCACCCACGAACTCCTCAACAAAATGGAGTTGCCGAAAGAAAGAATGTAACCCCGATAGAGGTCGGAAGGACTTCTACTAGTAGCAATTTCATCTCGCTCAATACTTCTTCGCGTAAGTCACCAACACCGCATGCTACACATACGTAATGATCATTAATTCACTCTACGATCAAGAAGATACCCTACGAACTATGGAAAGGAAGAAAGCTAAATGTCAGCTATTTCCATGTCTTTGGCTGTGCATGCTATATTCTCAACAACGAAAAGCAAGATTCGATAAAAATTCCAAATTTCAAGTCGATGAAGGGATCTTTCTTGGATATGCCATGATAAAGAAAGCTTACAGAGTGTTCAATAAGAAGACACCGAGTGTCAAGTCTCAATACATATCATCTTTGATGAAACTGACTTAGACAAAATAGTGCCTCAAGACACTACGACCGATAGTGCAGACACTACAAATGAAGTCGTCGAGCTAAACACTACGATCGAAGTGCCAGATAATGAAATCATAGAGCGTGATAATGAGATCGTAGAGAGGTCCATTCAAGACAAATGAGCCTCCAACTCCAAGAAGAAGAGATAGACCTTGAAGACTTAAGACAGGAAGGCATCAGAACAGATGTCCCAACCGGGAACAGATGGGCAAGAGATCACACTCAGGATCTAATCATTGGAGATCCGAGTGCAAGAGTCAAAACAAGAGCTGCTACTCAGAATGAATGCTTCTACCTAAGCTTCCCCACATCACAGATAGAGCCAAAGAAGATAGAAGATGCTATGGAAGACTCCAGCTTGGATAGAAGCCACGCAGAAGAACTCAACCAATTTGAATGAAGTAAAGTGTGGAGATTGGTACCAAGACCAAAGAGTCATCCTGTCATAGGAACCAAGTGGGTCTTCAGGAACAAAATGGATGAAGATGGGGTCATTACAAGAAACAAGGCAAGATTAGTGGCAAAGGGCTATTCTCAAGAAGAAGGCATTGACTATGATGAGACATTTGCACTGCTGCTGCACTAGAAGCTATCGTAATCTTTCTTTTTTTCACGTCACATGAAGTTCAAAGTCTTTCAGATGGATGTCAAGAGTGCATTCCTAAATGGAGAGCTTCAAAAAGAAGTCTACGTAGAACAACCTCCAGGTTTCATTAATCCATCTCTTTCTAATTATGTCTATAGATTAGATAAAGCTTTATATGGTCTTAAACAATCACCTAGAGCATGGTATGAAACACTGACTAACTTCTTAATAGAAAATGGGTTCACTAGAGGTAGAGTAGATACCACATTGTTTCTTAGAAAGCATAAGGACAAAGTCTTATTAGTTCAAATATATGTTGATGATATCATTTTTGGTTCTACTGACGAAAATTTATGTAAGAGATTCTCTAAGCTAATGCAGAGCAAGTTTGAAATGAGTATGATGGGTGAGCTGAATTTCTTCCTTGGACTGCAAGTGAAGCAGACTGATGAAGGAATATTCATCAACCAAGCCAAATACATCAAAGACTTATTAAAGAAGTATGGCATGGAATCAGCCTCTCCCATGAAAACACCAATTGCTCCTGCAACCAAGCTTGACAAGGATGAGAATGGTAAACGTGTTGATATAACTCAATATAGAGGTATGATAGGTTCTCTTTATACCTAATCGCCAAGTAGACTGATATAATGTTTGCAACATGCGATATGTGCTAGATTTCAAAGCTAACCCTAAAGAGTCACATTTGTCCGTCAGAAAGAGGATCTTCGTATCTTAAGGGTACACCCTACTTGGGGTCAGGGTATCCCAAGGAATCCTCTTTTGAACTAATAGATATACAGATGTCGACTTTACAAGATGCAAAATAAATAGAAAGAGTACCAAAGGCACTTGTCAATTACTAGGGAATGATTTGTCTTGTTTCAAAGAAAAGCAAAACTCAAAGTCCACTTCAACCACGTAGGTCAATATACATCACCGAAGTCATTGTGTTTTCATCCTTTGATAAGAAATCAGCTAGCTGACTATGGGTTTGATTTCAAGTCTATACCTATATACTGTGATAATACAAGTGCCATGGCAATAACTCATAATCCTATTATGCATTCTAGAACCAAGCATATAGAGATAAGGTATCACTTCATTAGGGATCATGTGCAAAATGGAACTATTTCTTTATAATATATCCCTACTGAAAATCAACTTGTTGATGTTTTTACTAAACCATTTGATGAATCCAGATTTAACAAGTTAATAAGTGAGCTAGGCATGCTAAATTTTCAACCTTGAATCTATGCTCTAGATTGTGCTAACCATGACAGATATAAAGGCTGCACTCAAAATCGTAGACATAATAAAGGAAAGATCACGATCGTAGAGCTGAACAGTCAACTACCTCAACGATCGCAGCAAAGACTCAACTTTCATAAGTGCAGACTCGACGATGACCAAAAGCCCTTTCAACAAGCAAAGTGAATCCTGTGATGACAAGCTTTATAACAAAGCAATCTCTCCAAGAGGTGCCTCAGGGACAAATCTAACCCTTGAAACACACCAAGAGGTTGGCCCTTCCTGAGTTACCTTAAAAAGAATGCTTAGTCAAAAAAACTCATCACTAGGATCCGGACAGACTCGACGATCGTAGGACAAACTCGACAATCGTAGGACAGACTTGACGATCGTAGGACAGACTCTACAAATGATTATCAGACTCAACGACTGCCGGACAAACTCGATAGATAGACTCTACGAATGCTGATCAGACTCAACAACTGCCGGATAGACTCGACGATCGTAGGACAGACTCTACAAATGGAGAACCAACTCAACAATCAGAAGACTATCTCTACGATCGTAGTCATCCTGAGGACATCTCAGCACTGAAGACTCAAAGGGCAAATCAGTACATTCCTAAATAGTCAAAATCGTAGAGCCAAGCAAAATGCAACACCTGTCCCACTAAGTCAAAAAGAGAGAGGGAAGCTACAAGTACAAATTGGAACCGTGATTTTGAAATCTGAAGTTCAAAAGATTATCTCTCATTCTCTCTCTCTCTCTCAAAGCAAAACTCTAACTCAGACAAAAGTTCAGCAGTATCTCTCTTCTCAACTAAAGAATCAATGGATGCTTCTAATGTGATTTCTGCTATGCACTGCTTTGATTTAATTCAAAACCGCTTCCACCAAAGTTTCACAAGATCTTAGCCTTACTAAAGAAGGCAGTGTCTCAAGAGGCGCCAAAGACCGATACACTCATCTATCCTAAATCGGTGAAGGAGTTCTACAAAAATGGAGTGTACGAAAACAACACCATCACCACACGAAGAGTTAGGAGTTGAAATAAAGCTAGGGAAGAAGACGCTAACTGGCCCCAGGTTTCAAGAATGTGGGGCATCCATTTCTAAATAGCATAAGATTTCAAGAGGGATCAAGAAGATGCATCACAAGAAGAACCCTCTCGTGAAAGGCTACAAAAGAAGGAGTTCCCTCGTGAGGTATGAATTTTTGGCTACATTATTGGGAAATGCATCTGCTTGTAAGAGCTCAAAGTCACGACTCAAGAATGAGGCTCACTTTAGCTCATGACAAATACTATAATATATGGAACTCAACTCAACTATGGGGTCAGATTGCTTTAATGGATCTAAAGTGGATCGTAAGCTCAAGAAATCAAAGAGCACCACAAAGATGTCAGATGGGAGGTTCATTAGCATCATTATGCAATCTGCATTGGGTGACAAAATTGGGGATAATGAAGGAGAAGCCATCAACCCAAATCAAAGAATGACACAGCAGTTGTTCAAAAACTGGGAAAGGAACCATGCTGAGTTCGTTCAAATGATGACAGAGTCAAGTGAGAGATCTGAGGAACAAAAGAAAGTAGGCTTTCAAGGAGGAATGTCTGTTGTCAAAGAAGTTAAAGAAGAAGGAGAAACAGACAAGGGAGAACCCTCTACCCTTTCCAGAAAAAGCAAGGGAAAAAAGAAGCTGAGAGCAAGACAAGTTAAAGAGCCTCAAGGATCAACAACTAACATTCCTACAGAGTCCTCTGACATAGAGACTCTAAGAAGGCTAAGGAAGATGCAACAGCAAGAAGAAGCTGAAGAAGATCAAGCCACCATTTCACAAATCGTAAAGAAGAACAAGACTGGTCATAAGTCCAAAAGACCAATAGTGTCTTCGATCGTAGAGACTCTGCTGTTCTCTGAAAATAGGCCAAGTGTGGCAGAAATGGAGGAAGCTGCTTCAAGGAAAGTGGCTGATCAACGAGGCAAAACAAAGACTCAAGAGAGTCCGTAAGTGGTGACTAAAACCAAAGAAAAAGCAAAGAGAAGGTCGGTCAAGAAGTATATTCTTGAGAATGAGAAAGTATCAAGAAGGAAGCCAAGAGTATGGGTCAGAAAAGTAGAACTGCCCCAAGCAACCGAAGAGGAAAATGCTCCAGCTGAGGGGGAGAACTCAGAAATTCTCATGATTGAGTATACACCAGCTGAGGGGGAGAAGCCTACTGATGAAGAAGAGGTTCTAGCTGAAAGGGACTTTCCGAACATAGAAGAAGATGTACCAGTTGAGGGGGAGTTTCTAAACCTCAAAAAGATGATCATATTGAGAGGGAGCCTCACAATATCCCAATAGCTGAAGAAGAGGTCCTTGTTCAAGATGAAGATAAACCAATGCCAAACATTCCAGAGGCCATTGAGATAATGGAATCCTCAAATGGAGATAGTGAAGAGGAAGAAGATGATGATGACCTACGAATCATTTATGAGGGAAAGGATGGATATAGAAGCTATCTTTACAATCAGATATTCTCTTACCTACCCATGATGGCATACCATCGAGCTCAAATTCAGAAATCATGGGACCACATGTTCTGGAGCTTCAAGGAATATCCAGCAATCACAGTTCTGGCTCACGGATTTCCAGGGGAAGTCATCTTCGCCAAAAATCTAATTACAGACCATTCCTCATCAAATGCCAAACCTGAGGTATTAACTATCCCTACAAGCTTTAGAGGTAATCACCTGCCATCATCTTCGTTTAACCAATTCTATGAATTTCCTAAATGGCTGGAAGTGATTCTTAACCCATTAACTTAGTTTCTAGTTGCAGAATCCCAAAATTCTGTAACTGAAGAACCAGAAGAAATCAACCTTACCCTGCTCCCTCAAATAACCAACTCTACGATTCCAGACTCAAGTCAAATCGTAGAGTCAAACATTGAAATCGTAGAGTCACCAATCCCAAATGTCCAAACCCAAGCTCCTCCAACTGATATACCATCCTCCTCATCGCACGACTATTTCAGTCTTGATCTTGTTTTGTACAACTTGCAAGCTTAATCTCCACCAAGAACCCCTCAAATTGACAATCCTCAATCAACTGATACTTTCCCCAGCCTGCCCACCAAGGATGATCTAAAAGAAACTTCTGAGCAAATGATCAAGTCCATCAAAAAGCCCGAATCTCACTCACCTTCCTCAACATCCGAATCAATCAAATGATACAAGCCGCAAAACAAATTCCCTAAGACAATGAATAATTTAGCTCACTACGGTTAAGGAAAATTATCAAAGAAATTCAAAGAGTATATCGATGAGATGAGATCCATTTCCGTGTTGTTTGCCAAACAAAGAGAGGCTATGCTTGAGATATAGAAAAACCAAGATCGCAACATCAAATTATGCTGGACAATATTCTCAACCTGAAAGCTTCTGTTTATGACTTCTAGAATCTTATGCCAATCAGGAGAAGCATAATGATATGATTCTTACAGTCCTCCAAAACAAAGAAGCTAGAGCTAAAAAACAGATCAAGGAGAATAGGGAGGACATTGCTCAAACTCAAAGCCAACTCAACGAGCTTGTCCAAGGAGTAAATAGGCTGTCTGCCGATATTCGAACCCTTAATGCTGACATAAAGGGGGAGAATAAGAAAGGGAAAGGAGATCAAGGAAGCCAAGGCAGAGGCAGAAGAGGTCATGCAATTCAAGAAAGGGGAAGCCCTCCTGCAAGACCATCACATCATCAAACTCAATGATCTGGTCAAGAGTAATCAGATCGCCTATTCCTCTGAGTCATCAGGAGCCAACTCCTAGCTCGCAAGACGTGACTACTGTACGCATCCGAATGCCAACTGGAGATCCTGCATTCATATGCAAACATAAAGAGAATCCAGTTCTAAGTCTAAATAAGCTGGAAGAGTTAGCAAGAAATGAGGAAGCTCAAAGGAAGAGAAGGGCTGAGGAGTATATAAATCCACCTCCACACAAGAGACCAAGAAAACAGAGATAAGTTAAGAGTTTAATATATTATTGATGTAATGCTATATTGTAATATCTTCTGATCATCAATAAATTCATACTTATTCTCTAGAAATTTCAGCTGCTCACTGAAATACTAAGTCATGTTTAAATTCCTGCAAATGCATCTAGTCACTAATAATCATGAAAACAAATCTCCTTGGTTATGTCAACATCAAATAGGGGGAGATTGTTGGGAGAATGCATATTATGATTTGATGTTTTAATGCATGTGTTCATGATTATTTGTAAGGTCCTTTAAAGAATATATGTACAAGGACTTACTGATAGATCAAAATTATTACGTTGATCTAAGCTTTCAACGTGTATCATTCTGTTCTAGAATGTATAGATAGAAAGATCAAAACTGTTAGGTTGATCTTGAGATGTAATAGATTAGTCTTGAAGAAATCGTAGTGCATCAATCTGATCAACATTGCAGAAGTCAAGGCAGAAAACGTAGAGCCTGAAGATCGTAGTGTGCCTTCCTTGAAAAGGGACTCTTCGAAAATCATAGAGTGGTCCCAACGTTCACCAATCTAACTCCACGTTCGTAGTGTGCTGAAGGAACTGTGGAGTTTATAAGTCAACGATCGTAGTGTGCTCTCGGGAACGTAGAGTCAACAACACGAGCAAGAGAAGATCGTAGTGCATGAAAGTTTAAGAGAAATCGTAGTGTTCTCGACTGATAGCATCGTAGTATGCAAGTCAAAGCCACTACGATCTTAACCGTAGAACATCATGATCCAATCGTAGAGCATCATCTGTCTCATGTCAGAAAATGTCAAGCCTCATGAGTTGTTAATTCAACATACGAGGAATGGATCCCAGATGCTGCAGTGCTCATCAGTCCCAGAATATATGAAATATCCTTAGTATGCAACAAAGAAGCGTATTGAAGAAGCTAAGGATAGTACTATGGATAAGAGGGACAAAACACCTTTTCAGGTGGTAGGTGAGAAAGCAACCTGCAGTGTCAGTGAGCCGTAATGCGTAATTCGAGAGATGTGCGAAATGTTCCATCGCAAAGACGTAAAAGTTCGTAAGCATTTAATGCCACAACGGATGGATCCAACGGATAGTTTTCAACATCACATATATACAGATCAGACAGATGAGAGAGAAAAACAAGCAAGCAATCAAACATTCAACGTGAAGAATTCTCTAAGGCTCAACTATACGATCTGAGATATTGAAAAGCTTGCTTTCACTACTCGCCTTAACGAACCAAAGGCTTACACAAAGAAACCGAGTAGCAACCTTCGTAACGCAACAACAACAACCATCAATCAATCGAAGAAGAGTACCAAGTCTGCTGGGACTTGAAGAGTTCGTAGAGAATCTGTAAGAAAGTTCTCACTGGACTTAAAGAGTTCAAGAGTGAACTAGAGAGTTCCTGAGATCGGCCGGTCTAGAAGAAATCAGTGATTCGTAAGATTGTAAAAGACATCCTTAGTGGATATCCTACTCGCTTGAGTAGAAGAGTGGACTAGGAGCTTTGAGTGCTCTGAACCACTTAAAATCAACTATGTCATCTATATCTGCTATAACTGCTATATCTGCTATAACTGCCTTACTCGCTCATAACTCCATTGCTTAGTTAAGAAGATTAAAACAAATACTAATTACGCTAAGTTTTAATCACTATCTAAGAACAAGTTTAAAATAGAAAAGATTTTCAAATATCTATTCAACCCCCTTTCTAGATAACGTGTGCCTACTAAGAACTAACATAGAGTGTTTATCAATCACAAAGACTGAAAACACCCTCCACGCGTACACTAGGTGGCCAACCTATTGTACCACTATGTTGGGCCACAACGTAGTGTTTTGTAACGACTATATACGTTACGCTCAGAACCATTGTCCCCGAAAACATGTACCCTTATAGGGTTGTTCACCTCAGCTTTTTAACAACTAAATTCGCACCAGAGAAATCTGGTTTGGCATAATTACTCAAGAACGCTTGAATTCCATAAATATTTTTCAACAGCCGTCTAGCCAAATCAAATAGCTTAGACTTTTATCAATAACTCGAACTTCAATCAAAATAATTTAGCTAACTTAATTGACCTTCTTCATAATTTAAAAGAAAACCAAAAATTCTTTTATGACATCATGATACCGTACTAGATTAGTAGTACGTTGAGGATTCCGCCATTATGTGACTTTGTCATACTACACCTTACCAAAATTGGCTGATGATCTTTCGATCACAACCAACACTAGGTTCAACTGCATGGATGACTCCATCGTTTACCATACACCATATCAATGATGCGCATGGTTAGAAATACATTTTGAAGCCCTTCAGTGTGAGCCTCATCTTAAAGCCCTTCAGTGTAAGCCTCATATCTAACGGTAACATCTCTCCAACATATAGCCGTAGGATCTTTGCCCCCAATTTCTCCAATTTAATGTGCAACACTAAGGTCATGTTATCCAAGTTTATAATCTCAAGGCTACTACTCTTCATATTTAATAAATTTAGTCACATATTTATTTATTTAGAGTGAAATTATTTATACATAACTTAAAATAAAAATTCACATAGAGTCCACATATTAGTTAATAAAAATTGGACATATCAATTAATATGTGGACTTTACGTATATAAATTTTTAAAAATGATGTGAAAATATCGACTTCTTTAAAATAATCTTCATGTTTTATTTGTTTTATCTAAAATTATGTTATATTTGTTTTATCTAAAATTATTTAAAGTGTTAAATAAAAATTAATTTGTAGGACTAGTATACTCTTACTAGTAATAACAAAGTAATCTTATCCTCAGTAGTGTGAATATAGATGGATAGGATATATCAATCATTTACAAAAAAACTAAAGATTAATTTTGTCCACAAAATTTAAATCTGGTAGGAATTATGATATTTGATTGGACATGATATTAAATAGTTCCCTATTTCAAGTTATTTTGTCATCCATGTACTAGAGCATTCACAACAGTTTTCCCAATAGACTCTCTATCCCCACATTTGAAGAATATATCAATAAATTTGTATCCAACAGTTTCTTTATCCTTATATATTCTCTATTTTAATCCCTATATATCATTTGACTCCTCAAGGTAAGGGAATCAAAAGAGTGTTCCCTATTTATGTAAAATAATATTTCACACCCTATTTATTGCGATTTTATGTTTGTTAAAGGATCTTATCTCATTAATTGCTTTTTGGGTATGCCTATCAAATTCACTCATTTTTATTTTTTAAACAGAGGATTTAGAGAAGAAAGATAACTATAAAAAAAAAATTAAAAATTAGTCAAATTTTGATTTTGATCATTTTTGTAAAAAATATTACTACTAATTATAAATTTTATTATTTTATAATTAAAATAATGTTTTTTTAGTTCTCATAAACACATAATGATCGTTGCACATTTTGATTTCTAGCAATATTTATTTTTAAATTAAAATAATTGTAATTTTTAAATTCAAACAACAATTACTTTTAAATAAAAAATAGTTATAACGTTCAAAACATGATTTGACTGTTGGAACTTTCAAATTTTAACTTTTAAATTTTAAATTTCAAAATTTAATATTTAAGGAATCAATATTAGGAACATGTTGGGTACATAGTGAAAAAATTGAAACTCTATCCTACAGAATGACCCAATAGTGTTGGTTTTTGATTTTATGATGTTTTGAATGATGACTAATTTAAGTATATTAGACATGTGCATGGTTCATGGTTTGTTATAATATGATAATATAATATGCATGAATATTGGCAGTATATAATATTATATTATATGCATGGATTGTGGGTGGACATTATGGTAACATATAACTGTCCATATAAATCTATATTGCATGATTGTTGTAATCTCATCTCAATTGATTGACAGGGAATGAAATTTGGTCAACTGATTAGTTGATTCAAATTTGTTCTAGAAGCTTCAAAAGGTATATGCTCTAAATATAGTATATTGTTAACAAACCATATCTTTCGTATCCCTTCATATCAAATGATTGATATCATATCTTTTCGGTTGAGCTTATCAAGGAAACAATATATCTATTGATTTGGTGCTAATTTCTTGTGACTGAGGATTTCATGGAATCAACCATCTCATAGCCGTTGGAAGCTCTACTATATATATCTCTCCTGCTCGGCTATTGGAAGACAGAACTTGGAAAAGCTTCAATTAGTCTCATACGTTCTATTCAAAAGCGATTCTGAGTTTCTTTCCAGCAACCCTGTTGTATTGTTCTTAAATTGTATTATGCTGGAAACTTGATAGTCTGTAATTGATATCCTTGTTCTTAGTTTAAGACGTATATCGGCCCGTCATCTAGAGTTGATAGGATCTGTTTGTAGATGAGCTTTCAAGGTCATAGATAGTGCAGAGGTCTCGATGGTGAGAAGGATTGCGAGAGGTGCAAGAAGGGCGGTCGTGTCCAACGAGAAAGCTTTCTCAAACAGGGAGTTATTTTATATTTAATTAAGTTAAATTGAAATAAAAGAGTCTCCAATCCTAGTTGGAATTGGACGTGGATTAGGCCACTAGATTAGAGGATAGATTTGAACCACGTAAAAATCTTAATGTGATTTTTACTTATTTATCTCTTTAACTTGTCATTCACGTTCGCATTTTTTTTTTGTTATTCACGCCACTATCCGGACACTAAAAGCGCATGTGTCTAGTCATGCGATAATAAGAAACGAAGAACATAAGCTAAAGCAGACACTAAAGCAGACAGACATAGCTGTCTAAATTAAACCTGTTGCAGAAAATTTTAAAAAGTTTTCACCGTTTATCACTTTTATCTTAAACACCTATTCACCCCCCCTCTAGGTGTGCACATACATAGAATTACAAATAGCAGTACAGAGTAGGGATAGAGATAAAGAAACTATTGTGAATGCTCTAATAGTCTCAACTCCAATTTTTTAACACAAACAAGGAACTCCAAGTTTTTTTTCTTTTTTCTTAACAGATTAGGTTTCCTTTTGAATACCTTATATTATAAATTTGGATAGTAATCAATACTTATATATAAAGACAGCAAAAGCGATTCCAATTTAGAGTTGTCTCTTAATCAATTTGAGTCAATTTCCTTCAATTTACTGAGTTATTAACCGAGTTGTCTAATCTCTTCCTATCCTCCTCCTCCTCTTCTCCTCCTCATAACTTCAGTTTCTTTCCCGCGAAATCGATTCCCCACACTTTTTCTTTTGTTCCACCCCTCTTCCTCCTACTCTTTAAGTTCCACTTCCACAGAGTTCCACTTCCCCATCTCCCTCTTTCATTTCTTCCACTTCTATATATATATATCTGTATATTCGTATGTTTATGTGGATTTATTGGCTTTATATTATGTTAAATTTACTCTTTTGTTACAGATCCGACATCATTCGTCCCTCTCTTTCCCGAACCACACTCGATTTCGGTTTTGTGGGCTCAAAATCGTTCGATCGATCCAATTTATTCGATTTCAAGAACATATCAGGTAATTGATGATTATTTCCTTTGTTTTATTGAAATTTTTTTATTTAATTTGTAGAGTTTTTCGATCCGATTTATTCGATTTTGAGAACAAATCAAGTAATTGTTGATTATTTCCTTTTGTTTTATTGAAATTTTTTGAGGTTTTCCCTTTTATTTTTGAATGAAATTTAGTTTTAGTTTTTGAAGAAATTTAACTTTTTTGTTGGTGAATTCTGAAATTATAAATAATCATCTCTGAAGAAGTTCTGCTTTTTCAATGCTTTATTCTATCCTTACTCTACTCTTTATACATGCAACATTAAGACCCGACATGTTGATGTGGGCATTGGACTTTTATGTTAATTTGAAAAAATAATGTTCAGCTGCTTCCTTTCCTTCTTGAACTCAAATAATAATATGGGGGACAAGTAAATAAAGGAAAACTAAATCTGAAAGATTGAAATACTTTCTAGCAATTTGAATGCCAGAGGATTTTTAAAATACCAGAGAGACACAATGTGACTGAAGCACATTGTTGCATAGATTTTATGATATGCTCAGTTATGTATGCAACTCTTCCAGGTTTTCTGAAGGAGATGATTATGGAACCTGGTGTCTATTTGCCAGCGGTGTGATTTGTAGGGCATTGAAATTTATCAGTGGGGAACATAGTATAGATTCTTGAAATACCAGTTGGTAGTCCGGTGTGATTTGTAGGGCATTGAATTTTGTCAGTGGGGAACGTACTATAGATTCTTGAAGTATCATTTGGTAGTCCAGGTAGTTACTTGGTTGTTTTGTCATATTCTTTACGGCCAATTTTCCCTCAATTATTACACCATACCATTGTGAATGTAGAATCAGTAATTAAATAGTGGTTGAACCATTGTGAATGTATCTCTCTTTCCCGAACCACACTCGATTTCGATTTTGTGGGCTCAAAATCGCTCGATCGATCCAATTTATTCGATTTCAAGAACATATCAGGTAATTGATGATTATTTCCTTTGTTTTATTGAAATTTTTTGATTTAATTTGTAGGGCTTTTCGATCCGATTCTGAAAGATAGTTCTGAAGAAACTTCAAAGCAAAGATGATATTTTTATTCATTTTCTGCATACCTCACTATCACATAAATGATTAAGTACTTCAGTTTAGCTTCAAGCACACAATTTACACACACAAGGGAAGCATTATTTTCTCTAACAAAGTTACGAATTATGATATTTTTTTAATTTGAAGATTTATTGGAAGTTTGGAAAAAATTTTGGTCACCGCTCTACTTGAACCTGCAATTTATCACATTTGGATATTAATTTTCTGCACATTTACAACCTACTTTTTAGGAACTTAAAAGCGTCATTGTATTAAAAAGGATTCTTGCTCCAATTGTCTATCTTGCCAGATGGAACACTTACCCATGATAGTTCTTATGTTGGGGAAAATGCATGGGATGATGAAGTTGAGACTTCACAGGATGATGTAAAAGATATTGTAAACCAGTATGGGAGGTTGAATATAGTAGAAAAGAAGCCTATACAAGATTTGGGAATCTCAGGTTAGTTTTTGAGAGTGGGTTTTGCTCTTAACTTTATGTGAATTTTTTTTTTTGTCTATTTGACCACATATTAGTAGTAATAAACTATTAATGACTGTAAAAGATGAACACCACAACCTATGCCATTTCATAATCTCAGTACATTGGTATTGGGAAGATTAATAGGTAAAAAAATTTGGTCATTCACTTTTTTTCTTTAATGTTATATCTAGCATATAAAATGGGATTATGATCTTGAGAAACTTTTCAAATTGGCAAGCAAATAGTTGATTTTATATTTGGCCGAGAAAGATCATTCAACAAGGTATGTACCAACCGTAATCAAATTTTTGCAAAGTTTTAATTAATTCTTGGTGATCTTATTTGTTTGTGAAGTCTGCTTGGGATATAGTTTGAAAAATTAGTCGAGCTATTTATTCATTTAAAGAGCGATACCTGGTACTATAATTGAAAGTGGAGGGCAGATATTTATGAAGACCATTGATACTGTTGACAAGGAGGGTATTCCCTTGCATTATGTGCTTCTTTTACAAATAATGTTAACTACTGTTGTTTTTTTTAATTCTGTTCTTAGCAATTATAGTTAAATATTGTTTACCATTTATGAGATGGTGGAGTTTGTTTCAATTTATAGCATTTTCTCTGTTAATTGTTTGTTATTTGTCTTGGATTGATCTTCATTCTCAGTCTGGAGCTTCGAAAACTTGAGAAAAGAAATCTAAAAGTTTATTGGAGCCTTTTTAATTATTTTTTACACTAAATTTTAGCATTGTTCTAATATTAGATAAAATGCCTGGAACTATAGACCAATGGTACTACCATATGATTGCAACCCAAGTTGAATTCATTACAATGAAGAAAAGAAATAGGGGGAAAATAAAAAATGATACAAGTGATCTAATGCTACATTTCCCTTGGCAGTATGGCTATGATGCTACTTGCAATTTCATGAAGACCTCAAAACTCTCAAAAATTATCAGAATACACTTCTAGCATTTGGTTTCATCAGCGCCTCAAGAAGTTTGTACGTCCACTGATCTAGCATTTCTGTCAAATAACAATGTATGTGTGGGGGTTACCAAGTCAAATCATCAATTGGATTGAAGAAAATACACGAGAAACAAGAATATTAAAAGAAGAGAGCAAGGTTAGCAATGAGTATATACTTTATACTTCACAAAATCAACATGCATCTGATATATGCATGTTGACAGATATTAAGTATGCAATTGAAATAATTTCACTAACCTTCTGTTTTGGTAAATAGTGTAACTGCTTGAGATGTTTTTTTGGTTTATGTATGGTTGGGTAGTGCATTTTAAGTGTTTGATACAATGAGTCTGATAAAATATTTATGGATAGATATGCTCACAACGTTGCCTGTAAGGAACAATGTTAGAGAACGCGTAGACATGTTAAGACGGAGCATGAAAGAGAGGATTGTAACTAGCTTAGGTGTGTTCATTATCAACAATTTGTTTTGAATTCGTTGTAAAGTTTACGTCATGCAACATAACTAATTATAGTCGCGACTACATGTAAGAAATTTATGTAAAACGCAAATATATATATATATATATGTCATGTGTTTGCCTTTGTTTCCAATAATAGTTCTATGCATTGTTGTGGTGCTCAAAGTTCATGAATCATATTCCTTCAATTATTTGCTAGAGTATGAATTTTTTCCCTACTTCAATGTTGAAAGTACTATTAAACATGTGCTATGAATGAATTTATTTCTCCTTAAAAGACTGCATTTTGTTGTCTTTACTTAATTTTGATGAATTTGCTTTAGGAAAGTGAATCTCTTAATTTTATGATAAAGTAATTCAACTAATTTACATTAAGTGTGTACTTCGAGTTTTTTTTTGACATAAATATCGAACAAATTATTAAATTCATTACTCAAACTAACCCGTGCATTACACGGACTACCAACTAGTTATATTAATTTGAAAAAGAAAGAAAAAGGTAAACCAGATATTAGTGCAATCATGTTTGTGCTTTTACTTGTATGGTTGATAGATGATTGAGCAGAAACGGTTAAAATCGAGTAACTAAATTGAATTATATTTTTAAACCAAAATAATTCAGTTATTCGGTCATTTTGTAAAATAGAAATAATATTTCAATATTTGAGTACAGTAACAATTTGTAAATTGATTTAACCGGTTAACCTGAATAACAATTTAAGAAATAAAATTTTAGTATCCGATTGTTATTGAATTTACAAATTCAGTTCAATTATAATTAAATGCATAATCCTATCCTAATATTATCTACCTTTATTATAAAGGAAAAGGGAATGAAAAGCGATTAAAATTAAGGTAAATGTGTAATACATTATAGTTACAAATTTTAATTTATTAACGGTTATTTCAATCCGTCCCTTCGTATTTTCCCTATTGAAAGATATAATGAAAATAAAAATCTCATCAGCCTCTCTAACCTATCACCTATGAAGCCAAAAGCACAGGAGTCAATTTCACAGAATGGAACAACATGCATACAAGTTAATGAAATTTATAACCATCTAATTGAAAACCAAGAAAAATGAAAGCCACAAAATCATTTCTATTGGCATAGTTTCCACACAGATCACAAGTTCATTAGCACATAAATAGAGAACAATAGAAAAAGTTTACAATTATATACATCAATATATTGTAACTATTTTTGGTTTTCACTCTGACGGTTGATTTTAACTTAAAATGTACTGGGAATGAACTGCATGAGGTAGTACAATTTGGATCCATTACTTTTGTTTGAGAGCAGACAACCATTCTTAAATTGTGTTCTCGATTCACAGGCACATAAATAAGCACAGGGCTACAGATTGAACATCACTTGTAGAGTTTTTCCACAGTATCCTTTAAGCGCTGAACATCAGCACCAATTACTTCAGACGCCTTTTTCCCATTCTGGAAGAAGTGGAGTGTCGGCTGCAGCAAAAGAAAATTTTCACTATCACAGATGACTCAACAACAAATCAAGTAGAAGTAAAGCAAATGCAAGAGACGGCCAATACAATTTGCCAAGATCATACAGTAGGTAAATCAATTACTGAACTCAATAACCAGATCAAGACAGACTATCGTAATGTCATGCATCAATCACTACGCAGAGGAACCCAACAACAAGATGGTAATTCCTATCTTCACTAGCATTTGGTGCAGGATGCAAGTAAAAGAAAATTTGGGTTTTCCTTTCTTTTGCCAAGTAGAGTAAGGTTCTTCACAAGTCATGGTGGATTAGATTTTGGAATTAAATTGGGTACTTTTTGTAATTTATGAACAATTGGCGATTATTTCTAGTATTCAGGTCATTTTGACCATTAATTGTCTTGGTTAATCTTAGGCATTTTAATTGGAGAATATGCTAGGAGTCAAAGTCCTGGTAGAACTAGGTTATTGATTATCCGTCCTACATATAAGTGACCATATAGAGTATGAAAGAAAGTTCCTCGGCGCAACTCAAAAGAAAAAAAAAACTCCTCAGTTGTCCCTTTTCAGTTCCACACATGGATCTATCTTTAAATAGATGTAGCTTCAGGAATTGGAACGATTGATAAGTTGACAACTATATCTGATAAACTACATCACAGAACTCAGAAGCATCTCAAACACTAGAACAGACACCAATTTGGCATTGTTCCATTCTTTTCAGTCCTAGATTTATTGACATTATCTATTTTCTACATTGGATGAGTACAACCTATTGCAGCATGCAAAAGTTTAATTCAGAGCTTGCACTAGAAAACACGATTTTGTTAGTACACACAAATGTATGCATCCATACAAGACAGAACAAAAATTAAACACGCGTCACTGAGACGTGAATAGACATCAACTTCCTCAATGCTAGTATACATGACTTAAACCAAATATAAAATTTTGACACCTAAAGACTCAACATCTTTTATTCCAAACTAGTTGGGGTAGGCCAGATATAAAATTTTGACAATACATACCACAGAGTGAATGTCTAGCTTGCTTAATGCACTTCCGAGGCCCTTCTGTAAAATAGATAAACAAAAGATATGTCAACTATCAACAACAATACAATGACTTTTATCCTAGACTAGTTTGGGTAGGCAGAAAATGAATCCTATATGTAAGAGCAAGGCAAGGAGAAAAATAATACACATAAAGCATATAAAAGTTAGAAAAGAATAAATAAATAATAGAAATAGATGGAAATAATAAAAAACAAATACACCCATATACCGAAACATATATATAAAGCTAAAATGAAAAAAGAAAAAAGAAAAAAGAAGAGGAAAAGAGAGACAAGACAAAACAAAACAAAAAGGTGGATATCCCCAACAAGTATCCAGTAGGATATATACTAGCACAAAATTTTCTCAACTAAGAAATTTGTCTTACATGATCGATGTCAACCTTATATGTGGTAACATAAGGGTACTTCAAACTCAACTGCCCAATAATAGGAGATAATAACCTACCTGCACAAGATAGAATATACAATAGACAGCTATTAAATAGAACTCTGTCATGAATAATTACATAAACATGCAACTAGGGGAAATATGTCAAAACCTATTATATTAGAAGTTAGAAATAAACTGATAAATAACTCAGAAACTTACATGGAGAACACCAAACGGCAGTGAAGTAAAATATTGTCATGGCGTTGATTCATCCGAAAATGAAATTCAATTAATGTCTGAGCTACTTGAAAACCTTCTAGTAACTCAAAAAATCAGAAACAAATAATATCAATAAAATGGAAGAGTCTATGTATACCTTGAACCTTGCGAAGTGAACTATTAAACTGCTCTTCAGACTCGATCACCACAACATTTGATGAACCTGGAAAAAATAACTGTCTTAGCAAGCAATAAAGAGCAGCGTCTTGATGTAAAACAAAGTAATGACGTAGACATTATGACATAAACTGACAAAGAGTCACAACCAACAGATCCTAAATGGCTTCATGTTGCAACAAGATACATTTAATACAGTAAAAACTAAATTAAAAGTAAAAACATGAGCAAAACTGACAAGATCGCGGCATGTAAAAACTTTCTGAATATATAGGATACTAGATTTGTCAGATATGTCAGTAGCAAACACAAAGTCATCTTACTCTAGCAATGTGATTAACTTAATTAGCCAAATACATTTAACCATGCTACCTAACAACTTTTAGTGAGCGACAGGCCCTCCAAAACAGTTAGATCTTCATATACAAGTGATCAACGAGTCAGATTTTACATGTAATTGTAGTTGTAGTGGGGTTGATATTTGCATTCACCTTTCAGCTTGACCAAAAAAACTGACCAATTTCTTTCCAGAACCTGCATTAACCTCGATATAATCACTAAAAGACTAATTTAATTAGCTATGCATAAGGTTCTTTTGAAGTTCTTCAACCTATTAAAATGAAAAGACCCAAAAAAAGCCAGTTAAATTCAGAATGTTATGCCTTTTATCCTTTTCCTTTTTCTATTTTTTTTTCTTGTTGAGTACTAACATGCATTACTCTATGCAGATCAAATCCTAATAATTCACAAAATACTCACTTCTAAGTACTTCTGTTTCATATAATTTCCCAATAAAGTAACTGCATTCAATCTTACCCTAATTATTTACTATTTTTTTAATAATCGAAATTTACCCTTTTTATGTTGTTATCCAGACAACAAAAGCTTAACTATGTAGAAGTAACAACCTCAGCGGCAGTCTTTCACTATTTCACTAAAGTATCCGACTTCTAGGTATTTCTAGTGCATTACAGTATGCATTCAATCTTACCCTAAATACAGCTTTCAACTAACACACAGCACAATCATGAAGGCCTAACAACACGTGACATTCTGCAAGTTACATAGCATTTCATTAAAAAAATGCAATCTTTTTATTTTTTTTCCTTTCAAGACTCGAAATTTAATACATTCCATGGTCAGGAAATTCAAACTTTTCCTATATAATATTCCAAAAATCACTTAAAACAAAATTTTGATCAGTAAAATACCAACATTAACACCAACCAATTTTTTTGCAATTATTTCAAAAGACATCATCACCTCAATACACCTCAAAATGTCTATTTTAGCAAAACTATCAAGACAAAAAACTGTTATTTATTATGAGAAGTCATATACTTTCCAATTCTAAGCTAAAGTGTTCAATATTTTTGTTACAAATTTAAGTCCAAGCTGTAGTGTTCGAAGAAAAAAAAATATACTAAGATTGGTAGAACTTCAACAAAAAATAAGATAAACAATAAACAAGCATAATAACGGTGTAACTAACTTCTTTTTTCAATTTGATTCTTTTGGGGCTGCTAAGCTATAAATTGAAAATATTATCACAATCAAATATCAACTAGAGACTCTAAATTTGACACAACAACAATATGAAAAAAAACCATATACAAATATACCTGAGGAATTGGAGGAAAAGTTGCGACTGAAAAGGGGAGAAAACTGAAACATGGAAACAGCGGGATTGTTAAACCATGAAAAATATGGTTTATTATAATTATTATTTGTAGAAGATGATTGTGGGACTGTGCTCGGAGAAGACATTGCTAAACCTAGGGTTCTTCCGTTTAGTGATGAAATTGAAGCAGCGCCGACTGGTAGTGGTCTAATATTACGAATTAGACGACAAACTAAATAAATTTCGCTCATTTTCGCCGTATAGCCACGGTTTTGGTTGAGCTTAAACCCATTGGCGCTTCCACAGGGGTTGGGGTTTCTTTGCTCAAAACTTTGGGTTTGCTTTAAAGAGGTTCATACAAAACTTTGGCAAATCTATGATTTTAACTTTTATAAGGCTTTGTTTGCCCAATTAATTAAAGAGGTTCATAGATGACTGACGTTAAAATGATAAAATTTAAAATTCTATTTTTTAAAAATATATGTTTTTAAAAAAGTATATTTTTTTTTTTTTTAATTCTTTTTTAAAAAAATATTTTTTTTAAAATTATGTTTTTAAAAAATTCATTTTTATAGAATTCTATTTTTTAAAAAAATTTGTTTTTATAAAAATATTTTTATAAAAAATACCTGAATTCTATTATTTTTTTAAAATTTAAAAAAATATTGTTTAAATTCTATTATTTTTAAAAAAAAATTTTTTGTTTTTTTTTTTATATTTTTTATTATGTTTTTGTTATTTTTATAACTTTAAAATGTTAATTTTTTTTCAAAAATCTGCTTTTGATTTTTGTTTTTGCCACATAAAATGCTAATTTTTTTTTTATTTTTTGCCACATCATCATTGTGAGACCCCAAATTTTTATCAATAAAGATTTAAATTTTGTCAAATAATTTTTAATATTATGGTGTGAATTTGAGATAATATTATAGTTGTGGGTAGTATTTATAAATTTTGCAAAGTATGCAAGTGGTTATATTATATTCGATTGGTCTGGAATATTCGGTTTAGCAGGAATATTCGTATAACTACCAATCATTGGTGGACCCCACAATGTAATTATCATTTGATTGAGAAAACGACAAAAATATTTTATTGAAATAACGGCGGAAGTTTTACCGTGGTTACTTGTTGAACTACCTTCGGTAGTAGTAAAAGTACAAAGAATACGTGTGGTTGCATAAGTAGCACACCTGTATTGATTATCGATGCTTATGTGAGAAGTCACCATTTGATTCCATTATCACGATTAATAATATGAATTATTATAATGATAATGACGCTTTTGTTTTATTCAGATTATTAACGTAATAAAATGTAAAAACATCTTTTATATAAAATAGAATACTTTATTAAAGTTATTCTATAAATAGAATATATTATATTTTATTATGCATAGTGTTGCATAGTGTGTTTTTGCATAGTGTTTTTTGCATAGTATTGCATAGTGTTTGCATAGTAAAATGTTTTTATATAAATAGAATATATTATATTTTATTTAAAAGATTTTTCTTTAAATATGGACCGTCAGATTAAAGTAAATCAATCTGGACCGCTCATGGATTAGTTACTATGCATTCCATTTTCCTATAAATAAGCTCATTCCTTCATTATTTTCTCGATTTAATTCATTGAAACTCTAGAGAGAGAAATTATAGAGAGAAGCTATAGAGAAAATTATAGAAAGAAGAAGAGTATTCTCGCTACTTCACTACTTCTATATTCAGCTTCTTTTACGGTAGGGGTGTTATTCTTTCTTCTTGAAGAGAACTTCATTATTCCATTCACTATTATTCTGCTGGAATAACTTTGTAAAAGTGGCATACCCTATACATAACCTCAGTATCTGCCAGATACCCTATACTTGGTGAAATCCTTATGTTATTCCATTGTTTATTATTCTGCTTGAATAACTCAGTATACGCTGCTTACCCTATACTTGGTGACATTCTTCTATTATTCGCTGGAACATCCTGTCATGTGTTTTACACCTGACCGGTTCTGCTTTTTATTATTCTCGCTGGAACATCCTGCTCGGTGTGTTTTACACCGGACCGGTTCCGTCTTTATCATTCTCATTGGAATATCCTATCTCATGTGTTTTACACCGGATCGGTTCCATCTTTATTATTCTGTTGGAACATCCCGCTTGCAGTGAATTTCACCTGACCTGGTTCCGTTATTATTATTCTGTTGGAATAACCTGTCTATGCGAAGTACCGCATGCATGGTGATTTCTTTTGTTATTCCATTCTTTATTATACCCAGTTGGTTAAAACTTTGACTTCTATACTCCATCAAATTAGTAGAATATCCTTGATATTTGCGTTTCATCCAGTATCTTTTCATGGAAATATTCTTCTGATCATTATTGAATTTTACTTTACGAAACAGTATCATGTTGACAATTTGGACGTTAATAATTCATGGATTAAATAATTCTTGAACTTGTTTTATTGAATTACTATGTCATTGTCATCATCCTCATGTTATATTATGTTATCTTTGGCTTACGTGCATAGATGAACTTAGTATGATTATGACCAGGATCATTAGATATAATCACGACTTGATATAAATGATGTGACAAAAGTCCTCAAAGGCTGTGTAATGCAAGTTGATGGATAGTTTTTGGTATGATTATGACCAGGTGATTCGGTATAGTCATGACCATTGATAATTTGATGAAAATCCTTGACCGTGGTGCAGGGATGATTAGATGTGGTGGTTTATTATTATTGTCGAGTCTCAAATAAAAATTGATGAAAACCTTTAAAACCTAAAAGATAGTAGACTTTATTCTCTACTGACTCTTTTAATGGATTGCTTATTCCACTATGCAGCTTAAACCGGTTGTCTATTGTATTTTATCGCTTTAACATCACTGAAGGCTAATGATAATTTATTCTCGCATTATCTTAGTCATAATATTTCTTCTTTGGCTAGTTGAGCTCACCTTTTCTTTCACCATTTTCTCTTGAAATGAGAACATATTTGGGACGAAGTCGAGGAACGGAGTAATGGTCCGGAGGATAGCATTAGTAGTCCTCACTATTCGTGAAATAGTGTGATAATAGTTGTAATGAGGACTCCTTTTGAGTTTGTATAATATCTAGTAGACAATATTTGTATTCAAACTCACGCTTTATGTCGTATTGCATACACAGCTTATATTAATAAGTTGTATTTGAATTTATGTACCATGTAAGTGGCGACCCAAGATGGGTGACGATATACCTAATTTTGGGGGCGCCACAGTTGGTATCGTAGCTTAGGATATGATCCACTGCTAAGAGGTGAGAATAGAACTAGGAGGAGAGCGGGAATTCCTTCCTTAGCTAGTATGACCTACCTAAGTTTATTTGGTATTTAATTGGCTCATCGGTTGTATAGGGATAATATGTGATAAAGTTAATTAACCCTGTTTTGTGACAAAGTGTTTGAGAATGGCATCCGAAAATGCCGAAGTTAAGCAATGAAGCACATGAGAGTGTTGATTCAAATCAAACAAAAGGTAACGACCAACAACACGATAATAATCATCTTCGGTGGCAACGGCCATCGTAACAATGATAACCATCGTGGGGGAAATTATCATGCTAAGAATGGTAACCACTTGGTGGTAATCATGGCAAAGATAATAGAAGTGGAAATTTCAAGAAGAGAAGGTCATTTAGCTCGATTTTGTCGATAGTGAAGTCAAGTCCAGTTTGATAGTGGCACCAAAGGCGGATACGGACAAAACAAAGTCGATGGTTTCAGAAGAAGCGTTTTTCGTGACTTCTCAAAAGTGGGTAACCCGAACGGTTAGTTAGCACAAGTTAGTTAATTATAAATTCTTGAGAAGTCTATACCTTATTAGAATCTGGTTCTACCCATTCTTTTATCTCTCTTTGCTTTATGCTCAACGCTTAAATTTGACTCAGGAGAAATTAGAATTTGATTTATCTATCAAACTTCGTTGGGAGAAACCTTCATACCTCCATTTGTTTATTAATTTTGTTGTTTCAAATAAACACTTTCACGTTACTCATCGATCTTATCTCTTTGAAAATACTTGCCTTTGAGGTAATTTTGAAAACAATTGATTAACTACTCATTATTCTTTTTGTAAGGTTGTTAGCTTTCATATTCCTAACCAACCTTTGTTATACTGAATTCAAAGTAACCAAATCCTAAAGTTAATCATTGTCATATCAAGCCATAAGTAAAGAGCCCCAACCTTTCGTTGTTAACTTCCTTGTGTGGAATGCACCGCCGACTTTCAGAGGCGTACGCCGTGGATCAAGATGGCAAGTTAATAGGTATCATTGTGAGGTGCTATCTGTGTTAAGGGATAGAAGTCACAGTTGGTATTAATGTGACGTACTATCCAAGTCTTGACGAGAGTAATGAGCTTTGAATGATATTTCTATCATTAATAAATTTCTTGGTGTATTCTTGAAGACTTCCTAGCCTACCCTAGAGCGTGAAATCGAATTTTGTATTGACCCCAAAGACAAAAACCCATTTCTTAAACCTCAAATATTTCTTCAACCAAAATGAATAGCAGTTTACGTGGTTTATGATGAAAGTCATAATAAAAGCATTGGACTAATGAAAATCATGGGTATTCGTGGTATTAGTAAGTTTTATGATGAGTTATGTTGGTTAGTATGTGAAAACATGAAAGTTTCTTAGAAATCACAAAGAGTTGAAAATCGATTTTAGTGAAAACGTAACATGAAATTCAATTAACCATATCTCCTGTTATATTTTGAATTTTGAATGTGGTCAAGTCCTAGAGTTAGATCTATGAGTTACCTAACTAATCCAAGTGGAATTACTGGAAAAGGTGTTGTAGATTTTGTGTGGACTGATTTTAGCAAAGGAGTGCAAAGCTGCAAAAACCTAAAAAGCTTCTGCCATGATTTTAGAGAGGCTGTTTCGGCCACTTAAATTATGAGAAAAATTCTGGCCTTTTGGGACATGAAAGTATATGGTATAAAGTACCTCCTGTCCAAAAATGAGCTCATTCTCGACTTAAAATGAGCAAGTTATGACTATTTCAATATTTAGGTTTTTTCGAATGAAAATACATATAACCTGAGTTCTATAACTCCGATGACCATGAAATTTAAACTAGAAGCTCACGTTAACATATGTGAGGTCCTGCCAAGATTTGAGAATTTTGGAGTTAAACTTGAGGTAGCTAATTTCTTAAGGAATTTATTGGAAATTGATTTTTGAAAATAGTAAATGAATTTTAAAATTCCGAGAAAATATATTTTCATTATGGGACTATATTATGCTAAATCCCAGAAAAGAAATATTTTGGGACTGATTTGATATTTTTCATGAAAATAGTTTAGTTACTTAAACATATGAGTTAAATATGTTATGTGAAGTAACAAAGTTGAAAATAGGATTTTATGGCTAGAGAATCCTATATAGAGTATATGCATATTTTTGAGAGATTTGATAATTGGTGATGATATCTTATGAGTATGACATTTTTTGAATGATTAAATGCATTATATGGTAAAGTGTAAACAATTAAGATAAATTGTTTATAAATTTAAGAAGTGATTAAAATATTGTTATAATATTAATGATATTAGATTATGAGATTATTAAGTGATTGATAACATGGGGATATTCTTGAATCTGGATAAATTATATTATAAATGTTTAATATTTATCCTTTATCTCATTTGATTGATTCTTTATATCATTATCCTCATGCTTATATTATGTTGAAAGTCATCTCGTGGCAGTGGTGCATAGATGGACTTGGTATGATTATGACCGAGGATTGTTCGGTATAATCATAACCAGTAATTGAAAACACAATTATCTTTGGCCGTAGTACATGGATAATTTGTGGTCGTGATACTAATGAATACACAATTATCTTTGGTCAGTAGTGCATGGATAATTTGTGGTCGTGATACTAATGAATACACGATTATCTTTGGTAGTAGTGCATGGATAATTTGTGGTCGTGATACTAATGAATACACAATTATCTTTGGTAGTAGTGCTTGGATAATTTGTGGTCGTGATACTAATGAATACACAATTATCTTTGGTAGTAGTGCATGGATAATTTGTGGTCGTGATACTAATGAATATCCTCGCAGAAAAGCGGGATGATTCGATGATATGAATTAATTATTGAAATGAGTCTCAAAATGAAATATTAATTCATGGATGTGGTAAAAGTCATCTTTGGTCAGTAGTGCATTGATAGACTTGGTATGATTATGACCAAGGATTATTCGGTATAATCATGATCAGATTGAAAACACGAATATCCTTGGCCAAATGGTGCATGGATAATTCGTGGTCGTGATACTATTAAGCGCGTCTCAAAGATTATTGGTTTTACAACAGTATATCTTTAGCTTTGTAGTGCAAAGATGAATTGTTAATGAATAGCTTTGGCGATTTCAAAGATGAATTTAATATTTTTAAACGATAAAGGTATTCAAGGTATCCTCATCTCTTTATCATACCAGTATCGCACCCTAATTTCGAGGGCTTAAATTCCATAAGGAGGAGGAGATTGTGAGACCCCAAATTTTATCAATAAAGATTTAAATTTTGTTTAAATAATTTTTAATATTATGGTGTGAATTTGAGATAATATTATAGTTGTGGGTAGTATTTATAAATTTTGCAAAGTATGCAAGTGGTTATATTATATTCGATTGGTCAGAATATTCTTGCTTAGCGGGAATATTCGTATAACTACTCAATCATTGGTGGACCCCACAATGTAATTATTATCATTGATTGAGAAAACGACAAAAATATTTTATTGAAATAACGGCGAAGTTTTACCGTGGTAGTTCTTGTTGAACTACTTTTCAGTAGTAAAAGTACAAAGAATACGATGTCGGTGGTTGCGCAAGTAGCACACACCAGTATTGATTATCGATGCTTATGTGAGAAGTCACCAGGTTTGATTCCATTATTGTCGATTAATAATATGAATTATTATAATGCGATAATGACGTTTTTTGTTTATTCATTATTAACGTAATAAAATGAAACATCTTTTTATATAAAATAGAATACTTTATTAAAGTTATTCTATAAATAGAATATATTATATTTTATTATGCATAGTGTTGCATAGTGTTTTGCATAGTGTTTTGCATAGTATTGCATAGTGTTTGCATAGTAAAATGTTTTTATATAAATAGAATATATTATATTTTATTTAAAAGATTTTTCTTTAAATATGGACCGTCGATTAAAGTAAATCAATCTGACCCGCTCATGGATTAGTTACTATGCATTCCATTTTCCTATAAATAAGCTCATTCCTTCATTATTTTCTCATTTAATTCATTGAAACTCTGAGAGAGAAATTATGAGAGAAGCTATAGAGAAAATTATAGAAAGAAGAAGAGTATACTCGCTACTTCACTACTTCTATATTCGGTTCTTTTTACTAAGGGGTGTTATTCTTTCTTCTTGAAGAGAACTTCATTATTCCATTCACTATTATTCTATCGAATAACTCGTAAAAGTGGCATACCCTATACATAACCTCAGATACGCCAGTGCATACCCTATACTTGGTGAAATCCTTATGTTATTCCATTGTTTATTATTCTCATTGGAATAACTCAGATATCTGGTTTACCCTATACTTGGTGACATTCTTCTATTATTCATTTGGAACATCCTCGTCATGTGTTTTACACCGGACCGGTTCTATTTTTATTATTCTCGCTGGAACATCCTGTCATGTGTTTTACACCGACCGGTTCCGCTTTTATCATTCTCGCTGGAATATCCTATCCGTGTGTTTTTACACCGGATCCGGTTCCATCTTTATTATTCTGTTGGAACATCCCAGCCGGCAAGTGAATTTCACCGACACGTTCCGTTATTATTATTATTCTGCTGGAATAACTCGCCTATGCCAAGTACCGCATGCATGGTGATTTCTTTTGTTATTCCATTCTTTATTATACCCAGTTGGTTAAAACTTTGACTTCTATACTCCATCAAATTAGTAGAATATCCTCGATATTTATGCGCTTCATCCAAAGATCTTTTCATGGAAATATTCTTCCGATCATTATTGAATTTTACTTTACTGAAACAATGTCATGTTGACAATTTGGACGTTAATAATTCATGGATTAAATAATTCTTGAACTTGTTTTATTGAATTACTATGTCATTGTCATCATCCTCATGTTATATTATGTTATCTTTTGGCTTACGTGCATAGATGAACTTAGTATGATTATGACCGAGGATCATTCGGTATAATCACGACTTGATATAAATGATGTGACAAAAGTCCTCAAAGTGGCCTCGTAATGCAATGATGGATAGTTTTGGTATGATTATGACTGTAGGGGTGATTCGGTATAGTCACGACCATTGATAATTTGATGAAAATCCTCGACCGTGGTACGGGGATGATTAGATGTGGTGGTTTATTATTAAAATAGTCTTAGCGATAAAAATTGATGAAAACCTTTTAAAACCTAAAAGATAGTAGACTTTATTCTCTACTTGACTCTTTTAATGGATTGCTTATTCCGCTACCGCAGCTTAAACCGGTTGTCATTGTATTTTATCGCTTTAACATCATTGAAGGCTAATGATAATTTATTCTCGCATTATCTTAGTCATAATATTTCTTCTTGGGCTAGTTGAGCTCACCCTTCTTTCTTTCACCGTTCTTCGTGAAATGAGAACATATTTGGGACGAGTCGGGAACGGAGTAATGGTCCGAGGATAGCATTAGTAGTCCTCACTATTCTCGTGAAATAGTGTGATAATAGTTGTAATGAGGACTCCTTTTGAGTTTGTATAATATCTAGTAGACAATATTTGTATTCAAACTCACGCTTTATGTCGTATTGCATACCTACAGCTTATATTAGTAAGTTGTATTTGAATTTATGTACCATGTAAGTGGCGACCCAAGATGGGTGACGATACCTAATTTTGGGGCGCTATAATCGCCATGTCATGCGATTATACGTCCGCGCCACTTTAACGTCTCACAAACTATTTTGACTTGAATGACCCAATTAAAAAATTTAATTAGTTTAATGGGGTAATTCAAAAATTAAAAGTTAAGTGGTATATTAAGTAAAACGTGCAAGTATAGTGGTGAAAATCATAGTTTTACCTAAAATTTATAGATACTGTTATTTCACTTTTATCCCTGAAAATAATATTTATTTTTAAAAAAATTATACGAGGAGAATCTTAGAAAAATTTACGTAGACCGACAATGACTTATTTTAAAATAACTTAAATTTAAAATTTAAGTTGACTTACAAGTTAATTTAAGTTATTACTTATAAGTAAAAGTGTTCGACACTAATTTTGTAAGACCCCAACTTATTATAAATAAAATCGAATTTCCTCTATTTATTATTGTGAATAATAAGGTGTTAATTTGATATAATGCTTTAGTTATGGGTGAAATGTACAAATTTTGCAAAATAAGCAAGTGGTTATAAAATATTCATTGTGTTGGGGAATATTCGTTTGGTCGTGGAATATTCTTTCATCTTCTGAGAATATTCGCACGGGCGCGTCCAATCAGGGGCCCCATAACGTATAACTCGGATGAAAAAAAAACGACATGTTTGATTTTTTATAAATAACTTGGCGTATTGTTTCACAAGTAATACATCGTTAGAATACCCTATGGTTAAAATATAGTAATACGCATGGTCGTTACAAGAAGTATTACGATTTTGCATGCGTATTTTTTGAATTATTGATTCTTACGTAAGAAGACACTACTCAATAATTGTTACAGTAATTATTGTTTAATATTTTATTTTATTTATTCAATAATTGATACGTTGATATTTTATATTATTGTTTTTTCTATAATTGTCACTACACAGTATCTCCATTATCAGATCAATAATTTATATTATTTGAATATTATTATTAGATAGCATTATTGGCAATGTCTAAGGAAGTTCTGTCTAGGAAAGGGGTTTGGTCACCTAATTGCGCGTCAATAAGGAGAAATCCTTATCGGAAATTCCCCTCTTTCCTGGGAACGACCTGGTTGTCAAAATTGTGATTCTGTAATATTATTTATGAATAATTAATTATTGATTTATATGATAAGAAAATATTTATTTTATGTAGATATAAATGATAGATATATTTATGTTATGTTGTTATAAATGAAGGAATAAATGCTGAGGTATTTTATCAGTATTTTGTCGGAATAAGAGGAGTTGAAAATAGTCCATATGTGGATTTCTAATATTTTCTGTTTGGAATTTGGAAAAACTTAAACTTGTAAAGTTGTAGAGAATTTAATTTCCTATGGAAAGGACATAAAATTCGTATTTGTCTGATAAAAGGCTATTTATTACGAATTATGGAAGTTTCGGAAATAAATATTTTTATTTAAAATATGGGTGGGCCCCACTTTTGGTTGGTGAGAAATAAAATGTGCTGAAATTTATTTTCAAAAGTGGTGGGCTTGAATAGTAGCAGTGTAAAAGCCATCGGTAGCGAAAGTTAGTCTCGCTGTATGGCGTTCTAAGCATTTTTCTATAAATAGGTGCTTAGTTAGAATTGAAAATCACACCAGAAATAAGTTTTCTCTCTTTCTCTCTCTATATTATCGAGCGTATTTTGTGACTATTTAGATACTTTGTGAGTTGCTATTCATCAGTGCAAGTTTCCTTCAGCCTTATATCGATATTCCGATCAGAAGTATTGATATTTTGAGGTAAGGGATGTTATTTTCTTCATAATGATGTTATTCTTTCAATATCATTATACCGAACTATTGGTATGTATTTTATTGTGAAATTTCTACCTTTTTGTGTCGGGCTACTATTCACGTATACGACACTATTCACGTATACGACACTATTCACGAATACGACACTACTCACAGAAAAAAATGAAATTTTCTTTTCTTTGTCCAAGTTGTCTATTATGGTTACTATCTTTGATTGTATCCATGTTTTGATCTTTATTCTTGAATTTGGCTCCACAATTAATTATTATAAGGTATTTTTGAACTTGGATAAACTAAAGTACGAATCCCTAATCTTTGATCTTTTATCTCACTGGATTCATTTTTTTTAAGATATTTTTCATCATCCTCAGTCCTAAATGGTGATATAACTGAATATCTTTGGCCTGTAGTGCAAAGATGAATGATTAACTGATGAATATCTTTGGCCCGTAGTGCAAAGATGAACAGGTGTTGAGATGAACATGGCCAACTGGTGATACAAATGAATAGGTGTTGTTGTCGGGAGGAGATTTTAAGAAGAGAAGGTACAATAATGATAACATGAAGACGTCAGCACAAAGATCAACTGTTTTTAGGGGAGGAGAACGAGCACCGGTTGTTTGTTACAAATGCGAGAAAGAGGGACACATCAACCCAAACTGCCCACAACAATCCAAGGTGTGTTATAACTGTGGAAAGGAAGGTCATATAACTAGAGATTGTCTAGTTGTGAAACCAAGTTCAACGGGGATGGTGACTCCAAAGGCTATCTCAGACAAATCAAAGTCGGTGGTTCTTGGAAGGGCGTTTGTCGTGACTACCCAAAATGCGAGGAACCCAAACGAGGTGATTACGGGTAAGCTAATCATAAACTCTTGCGAAGTTTATACCTTATTAGATACCGGTTCTACCCATTCTTTTATCTCTCCTGCTTGTGCTCAACGTTTAAACTTGACTCTGGAGAAGTTATACCTTGACTTATCTCGCTGAGACTCTGCTAGGAGAAACTTTCATTATATCAACTGTTTATAAATCTTGCTTGATTCAAGTTGGTACCATCACATTACCTGCCGATCTTATTTTATTGAAAATTCTTGCATTTGATGTGATTTTAGGGATTGATTGGTTAACCACGCATCATGCTAAAATTGATTATTTTTGTAAGGTTGTTAGTTTTCATATTCCTAACCAACCTATTATGCGAATTCAAACAACCAAACCATTAAAGTCAATCACTGCTCATATCAAGCCATAAAGCTATTCGCTTATTGAAAACGGATGTCGTTTTCTTAGCCCATGTCACGGACTTGAACAAAACACGCCGATTTGAATAATATTTATGTTGTTAGTGAATTTCCTGACGTATTTCCTGAAGAACTTCCCGGTCTACCCCCAGAATGTGAAGTTGAATTCTTTATTGACCTTGAACCTGGTACAAAGCCCATTTCTAAAACCCCATATCGAATGGCTCGTATTAAACTTCAGGAGTTAAAGGTCCAACTACAGGAGTTGTTGGACATCAGTTTCATTCATCCTATTATATCTCCTTGGGGTGCTCATGTGTTATTTGTAAAGAAGAAAGACGGGAGTATTCGACTTTGTATTGACTACCAAGAATTGAACCATGCCACTATCAAGAATAGGTATCCGCTACCTCGTAGGGATGACTTGTTCGACCAGTTGCAAGGAGCACAATTCTTTTCAAAGATCCATCTTCGTTCTGGATATCATCAGCTGAAGATTAAAACTGAGGATATTCCAAAGACTGCCTTCAGAACTCGGTACGGGCATTATGAATTCTTAGACATGTCTTTTGGATTGACTTATGCTCTTGCTGCTTTCATGGATATGATGAACCGTGTGTTCAAAGAATATTTGGATCAGTTCATTGTTGTCTTTATTGATGACATCCTCATCTATTCCAAAAGCCATGAAGATCATGAGCGCCATTTGAAGCTGGTACTGCAAAGGCTTCGTGATAACAAGCTATATGCCAAGATGAAGAAATACGAGTTCTGGCTTGAGGAAGTAGCATTCCTTGGGCACGTGGTGTCAAAACATGGAGTATCTGTTGACCCGACAAAGATTGAAGCCATATAAAGTTGGGAGCAACCGAAGTCGGTGACCGAAGTACGTAGCTATCTAGGCTTAGCTGGTTATTATCGAAGATTCGTGGAAGGATTTTCTCAAATCTCTACTCCGTTAACTCAATGACTCTCGAAAGATACAAAATTCATTGGAGCGAGGATCAGAGAAGAGTTTTCAAGAACTCAAGAGAAGACTCATTTCGGCACCTGTTCTAATGATACCGTCTGGTTCGGATGGATTTGTTATCTACAGCGATGCTTCAGGCAAAGGGTTAGGATGTGTTCTCATGCAACATGGGAAAGTCATAGCCTATGCCTCGCGACAACTCAAAGAATATGAGAGGAATTATCCTACTCGTGATTTGGACTTAGCAACAGTCATTTTCGCGTTAAAGATCTGGAGACACTACCTGTATGGGGAGAAAGTGGAGATCTATACATATCATAAAAGCCTCAAATATTTCTTCACCCAAAAGGAACTCAATATGCGGCAACGATTTTGGCTCGAGTTGTTGAAAGATTACGACCATACCATCCAATATCATCCTGAAAAAGCAAATGTGGTAGCTGACGCATTGAGTAGAAGATCATATGCGGGTACGAGTGCAATGTTGTTAACACAAAGGTCCATTTTGTATGACTTGCAAAGGATGGAGATAGAGGTAAAGGCTCCAAGTACCCACGTGATGATATCAAACATACGAGTAGAACCGACTTTAATCGATAAAGTTAAAGTTGCTCAAGCTACGGACATGGAGCTAATGCGTATGAAGAAGAAAGTGCAAAAATGTGCTATTCCAGAAGCAAGAATTGATGAACAAGGAATACTTCGAGTCAACTCTAGACTTTGTGTTCCTAACGATTCTGACTTGAAGCATAGAATCATGATGGAGGCACACAACACACCATTTGTAATCCATCTTAGGAGTACCAAAATGTATCATGATCTTCGACATAAATTTTGGTGGAGCAATATGAAAAGAGAGAGGAGTTTATCTTGAGGTGTTTAACTTAACAACGTGTAAAGGCGGAGCTTCAAGTGACAAAGGATCCATTGTAACCACTTGAGATTCTGAAATGGAAGTGGGAACAAATTACTATGGATTTCGTTATGGGTCTTCCCAAGGTTTCTCAAGGCATAGATGCGATTTGGGTTATTGTTAATAGATTAACCAAGTCTGCCCACCTATACGGGAGACTTATTCCCTTGAACGTCTTGCTAGTATGTACGTGAATGAGATTGTGAGATTGCATGGCATGCCAATATCCATAATTTCGGATCGTGACCCAAGATTCACTTCACGATTTTGGGTTAGCTTGCACAAAGCTATGGGCACGGATTTACGATTCAGTTCGGCATACCATCCTCAAATGGACGACCAATCAGAGAGGATTATTCAAACTCTTGAAGATCTATTAAGTCTCTGTATCCTAGATTTCAAAGGGAGTTGGGATAAGTACCTACCATTGGTAGAATTCTCCTACAACAATAGTTATCAAGAAAGTATAGGTGTGGCTCCATTTGAAGCATTGTATGGACGAAAGTGTCGCTCTCCAGTATGCTGGGATGAGGTGGGAGAAGCAACGTTGTTGGGACCAGAATTGGTACGCATGACTACAGAAAAGATCCAAACGATTCGACAACGTATACAAACGGTACATGATCGACAAAAGAGTTATGCGAATCTTCATCGAAAAGACGTGGAATTTAATATTGGGGATCATGTATTGTTACGTGTTGCACCATGGAAGGGAGTTACAAGATTTGGGAAGAGAGGAAAGCTCAATTCACGATTTGTCGGTCCATTTGAAATTCTTGACCGAATAGGAAATGTGGCCTATAGACTCGCATTATTTCCAAGCATGTCTCGTGTTCATAATATTTTTCACATATCTATGCTTCGTAAATATGTTAAAGACCCGAACCACATTATTGAGTTAGAACCGAACGAGATAGCCGAAGATTTAACGTACGAGGAGGTACCTGTTAAGATCTTGGATAGGAAAGAGCATGTCCTACGCACAAAGGTTATACCACAAGTTAAGGTTTTGTGGAGGAACCATGCTATTGAAGAAATGACCTGGGAGTTGGAATCAGAAATGAAAGCGAGGTATCCTCACTTTTTCGAAACACCAGGTATGTACTTCAATTTCGAGGATGAAATTTCATAAGGAGGGGAGGTTGTATGACCCCAACTTATTATAAATAAAATTGAATTTCCTCTATTTATTATTGTGAATAATAAGGTGTTAATTTGATACAATGCTTTAGTTATGGGTGAAATGTGCAAATTTTACAAAATAAGCAAGTGGTTATAAAATATTCATTGTTATTTGGGAATATGCGTTTGTCGTGGATATTCTTTTACATTGGGGAATATTCGATGCGACAAGCAAGTACCCAATTGTAGGCCCCATAATGAATAATGGCTTGATGAAGAAAATGACAAGTTTGAGTTTTTATAAATAACGGCGTAGTTGTTACCGTTAACAATATTAGAATACCCGGTGGTTAAAATACAATAATACGCGTGGTATCACAGTAGCACATGATTTTGCACAGCATTTTTGAATTATTAATTCTTACATAAGAATGCACTACTCAATAATTGTTACGATAAATTACTTGCTCAATATTTTATTTTATTGATTTAATAATTCTTTGCGTTGATATTTTATATTATCGTTGTTTCTATAATTGTCAACGCACAAGATTCTCATTATCGATCAATAATTCATATTATTTGAATAATATTATTAGATAGCATTATTGGCAATGTCTAAAGAAGTTCGCTCTAGAAAGGGGTTTGGTCACCTAATCATGCGCTACTAATAAGGAGAAATCCGTATCGGAAAGCCCCCTCTTTCCTGGGAACGACCTGGTTGTCATAATTGTAATTCTGTAATATTATTTATGAATAATGAATTATTGATTTATATGATAAGAAAATATTTATTTTATGTAGATATAAATGATGGATATATTTATGTTATGTGGTTATAAATGAAGGAATAAATGCTGAGGTGTTTTATCAGTATTTTGTCGGAATAAGAGGTGTTGAAAATAGTCTGTATGTGGATTTCGGATATTTACTTGTTTGGAATTTGGAAAAACTTAAACTTACAAAGTTGTAGAGAATTTAATTTCCTATGGAATAGACATAAAATTCATATTTTTCTGATAAAAGGGCTATTTATTATAAATTATTGATGTTTCGGAAATAAATATTTTTATTTAAAATATGGGTGGGCCCCACTTTTGGTTGGTGAAAAATAAAATGTGCTGGAATTTATTTTCAAAAGCGGTGGGCTTGGATAGTAGCAGGTAAAGCCATCAGGTAGCAGGCTAGTCTGCTATGGCGTTTTAAGCATTTTTCTATAAATATGGTGCTTAGTTAGAATTGAAAATCACACCAGAAACAAGTTTTCTCTCTTTCTCTCTCTATATTATTGAGCATATTTTGTGAGTATTTAGATACTTTGTGAGTTGCTATTCATCAGTGCAAGTTTCCTTCAGCCTTATACCGATATTCCGATCAAAAGTACTGATATTTTGAGGTAAGAGATGTTATTTTCTTCATAATAATGTTATTCTTTCAATATCATTATACCGAACTATTGGTATGTATTTTATTGTGGAATTTCTACCTTTTTGTGTCGGGGTTACTATTCACATATACGTCACTATTCACGTATATGGTACTATTCACGAATACGACACTATTCACAGAAAAAAATGAAATTTTCTTTTCTTTGTCCAAGTTGTCTATTATGGTTACTATCTTTGACTGTATCCATGTTTTGATCTTTATTCTTGAATTTTGCTCCACAATTGATTATTTTAAGGTATTTTTGAACTTGGATAAACTAAATTATGAATCCCTAATCTTTAATCTTTTATCTCACTGGATTCGTTTTCTTTAAGATATTTTTCATCATCCTCAGTCCTAAATGATGATATAACTGAATATCTTTGGCCTGTAGTGCAAAGATGAATGATTAACTGATGAATATCTTTGGCCGTAGTAGTGCAAAGATGAACATGTGTTGAGATGAACACGACCAACTGGTGATACAAAATGAATATCTTTGGCACAGAAAGTGCAAAGATGAATATTTGATTCAAGATGTATATTGATTGATGTTACAGGGATAAAATATTGATGATGGACTTTTAAATCTTTGAAGATAGTAGAATTCATTCTCTACTTGACTCTTATAATGGATTGTTATTTCCGCTGCAGTTGTTGATCTAAAACTTGTTGTCTATTATATTTTATCAGATTTTTTCCTGTTGAAGACTAATGATAATTTGTTGTATATTATCTTAGTCATAATATTCTTTACTAGGCTAGTTGAGCTCACCCTTTTCCTTTTTGTTCCATTGTTCTTCTCAGGAGGAGAGAATTTAACAGGAACTAGCCGGGGTATGGAGTGAAGATTCAAGATAGTTGTTTTAGTAGTCCTCACTATTTTGTAAAATAGTGTATCAATAATTATAACGAGGACTCCTTTCGAGTTTGTATATTGTTTATTAGACAATATTTGTATTCAAACTCACAATATATGTGTTGTCATATTTTGCACGACGATTGTATTACTGAAGTTGTATTTGTTTCTGTACCATGTATTTGGCGACTCAGAATGGGTGATGTATACCTATTTTGGGGGCGTCACAAATTTAACTTATAAGTCAAAAATAAGTTAAAACAAGTTATGAATGTGTTCGGTTAATAATAAATTATAAGTTTAAAATAAAATATAAAGATTACTAAAAAAGATATTAATAAAAAGATACATTGATTCAATAACAAAATAAAAGATAGACAAAATGAACATTACATTTGGTCAAACCAACTTATTAAGAAGAAAAATTCTAGGGGGACTGGAAGTGATGATCGGTCTAGTTACCGGTCCAATTTTTTTTTTTTACTCTAAAAAAAGTATTAATATTTATTTCAATTGGAAATTTTACAGAATTCAATGATTTTATTACAATTTGATTACATATAAAAAATAGGGTTGCACAAACGGTATATATTTGTAATTTGGATACATGTAAAAAACAAGGTTTAGTATTTTGGGTTTAGGGTTATGACGCCCCCAAAATAGGTATACATCACCCATTCTGAGTCGTCAAATACATTGTACAAAATTCAAATACTAACTTAATTAATACAACTGTCGTGTAAAATACGACAAAACATAGCTGAGTTTTTACACGAATATTGTCTCATAGACAATATCCAAACTCAAATTCAATCCTCATTACATTTATTATCACACTATATAGTGAGGACTACTAAAACAACCATCTCGGACCGTCACTCCATTCCCCGACTAGTCCCGACTACGTTCTCATTTTCTGAAGAGAACAATGAAAGCAAAAGGGTGAGCTCAACTAGCCCAATAAGAAATATTATGACTAAGATAATGTAGAATAAATTATCGTTAGCCTTCAACAATGTTAAACTGATAAAATATAATAAACATCAAGTTTAACTGCAGCGGAACAAGCAATCCATTAGAAAAGTCAAGTAGAGCATGATATCTACTATCTTCTATGATTTAAAAAGTTTTACCACATCATTTGTAACATTATAGATCATGATTATACCGAATGATCCCTGGTCATAATCAGACCTATCAACAGTCCATCTATGCACTACGGGCCAAAGATGACTTTCATAACAATATAAGCATGAGGATGATTTCAATGATATATGAATTCAATTAAATGAAAACAAAGGATAAATTTTTAAAGATTTATAATTTAATTTATCCAGAATTCAAAAATGTCCAAATTGTTAACATGATACTGCTTTGTGGAGTAAAATTCAAGAATAATATTGTATCAAAAATGATTTAGACCAAAAAGAAATCAATTTTTGTCATGAATAGTACCCCGGGTGAATAGTATCCAAGTGAATAGTACCCCATGAATAGTACTTCAGGAATAGTACCTCGTGAATAGTACTCCGACATGAAAAAGTTAAAACTTATCAAGAATGCTCAGAATAATATTTTCATGAAAAGATACTGAATGAAGCGCAAATTTCAAGGATATTCTACTAATTTCATGGTGTATAGAAGCCAAAACTTAACAAAATGAGTGTAGAATTCGAAATCTGAAATGAAATAATATTACTTATATACTACAGAGTATGAAAGAAAATATTATTCCTTATGAGTATTGAAAAAAAATAATATCTCTTACCTTAAAAAGAGATTACTTCTGCCTGTTGGGTGGGGATATTCTTGAAGAAAACTTGAACTATTTTCTACGCGCAAAGCTTCCTTAAACTCTAAAGAAATACGCTCAATATTTATAGGAGAATGGAAAGGATACTATTTGAATAAATCACGGGTGAACAATATTTTTTTTTCCTTTCTCACGGACAAAATAACTGAAAGGTTACCGGATGAAATGAATTCGTAAACTTCTAGTTTCACAATTCTCTTACACACACGTAAGTTATACATATATATATATATCACAATCATACACACACATAAATTATATACACACCCACACACATTACCCACTTTAAACTCCCTCCGTTATACATAATCTCCCCACCCCCATTTCCATTTTTATCCCACATGTGGGCCCCACTGTAAGACCTCGAATTTTACGAAATAAAAGTATTCAATTTTCTGATAATTGTTATTCTATTTATTAAATGGTTAAATTGATAAAAGGTTAAAGTTAAGGGGAATATTTGAAAATTTTGCAAAGTAAACAAGTGGTTATAAAATATTCGTTTGGTCGGAGAATAATCTTTTTGTCAAGGGATATCCATACGACGACACCATCATTGGTGGACCCCACAACGGAAATATTATTTTAGTTAGAAAACGACAGAAATATCTTTTATAAAAATAATGGCGAAAGTTTTACCGTTAAACTGTTGAAATACCCGGTGGTAAAAGTAAAGTAATACGCGTGGTTGCATAGTAGCACACGGTATTGATTATTGATGCTTACGTGAGAAGTCAGTCAGTTGTACTCAATTATTGCTACAGTAATTGCTGCATAATATCTCTCATATTATTGATTCAATTATTGTCACAGTATCATCTTCATAATATTTATTATTATTAAATCAATAATTGAGACGATAAAGTTATTTATATTATTATTTTTAATATCGACGATGTCTAGAATGTTCTATCGATGAGAGGTTTGGTCACCTAATTGCGCGCCAATAGGGAGAAATCCTTATCGGAAAGCCCCCTCTTTCTTGGGAATGATCTGGTTGTTAAATATTGTGAGTTATAATATTAATGATGAATAAGTTCGTGTTGATTAAAGATGAAATTCATATTTCCATTGTGTTGGGATTATTAGTGTTAGTTGTGACGCCCCCAAAATTAGGTATACGTCACCCATCTTGGGTCGCCACTTACATGGTACATAAATTCAAATACAACTTAATAATACAACTGTTGTGTAAAATACGACAAAACATAAAATCTGAGTTTGAATACAAATATTGTCCTCTAGAGAGTATACAAACTCAATGGAGTCCTCATTACATTTATTATCACACTATTTCACAGAATAGTGAGGACTACTAATGCTCCATCTAGGACCATCACTCCGTTCCCCGACTCGTCCCAAATATATTCTTATTTCAAGAGAAGAAAGGAAAAGAAAGGGTGAGCTCAACTAGCCCAAGAAGAAATATTATGACTAAGATAATGCGTAATAAATTATCATTAGCCTTAAACAATGTTAAACCGATAAAATATAACAAACATCAAGTTTAATCTGCAGCAGTAACAAGCAATCCATTAAAAGAGTCAAGTAGAAAATAAAATCTACTATCTTTTATGATTTAAAAGGTTTTTCATCATCATTATCGCTGGGACTCAACTTAATAAATAATCCACATCATCGAATCACCCTCGCACTACTACGGCCAGGATATTCTTTAAGTATCACGACTACGAATTATCCATGCACTACTACTAAATATAATTGTGTTTTCATCAACGGTCCCCCGATCATGCCATAAAACAATTCATCTTTAAGACTACTGACTAAAGAGAATCCATAGCCATAATCATACCAAAAAACTCGCCCATCAATGCACTACGGGCCAATGAGGACTTTTTCCACATCATTTGTAACATTACGGTTATGATTACACCGAATAATCTCTGGTCATAATCATACCAAGTCCATCTATGCACTACAGGCCACAGATGACATTCAACAAAATATAAACACGAGGATGATGACAATGATATAAGAATTCAATAAAATAAGTTCAAGAATTAATTTATCTAGGAACTGATAACGTCCAAAGTGTCAACATGATACTGCTTTGTAGAGTAAAATTCAAGAATGCTCAAAAGAATATGTCCATGAAAAGATACTGGATGAAGCGCAAATATCAAGGATATTCCACTAATTTCATGGAGTATAGAAGTTAATACCTTAACCAACTGAGTATAATAAAGAATGGAATAACAAAAGAAATCACCAAGCATGCGGTATTTCAGATAAACAAAGTTATTCCAATGTAATAATAATAATCGGAACCGTGTCAAAGCGTAATTAAGCGAGATGTTCCAAATGTAGAATAATAAAGAATAAAATACCAACAGAATCACCACGCATGCGGTTGTGATAAACAAAGTTATTCCAACAGAATAATAAATAACGGAACCAGTCAAGGCAGAAAATACATGCATGTGATATTCCAATGTAATAATAAAGAATAAAATAACAACAAATCACCATGCATGCGGTACTTGATAGATAGGTTATTCCAATGTATAATAAATAATGGAACCAGTCCCACGTAAAAAATGCATGCATGTAGATATTCCAAATAATAATAATAAAGATTTTAACCAGTCCCATAAAACGCATGCATGTGATATTCCAACAGTTAATAATAAAGATGAGAATCCATGTCCGCCAGAAAAGCGCATGCATGTGATATTCCAATGTAATAAGAATAAAGATGGAATAATGTAAGAATGTCACCAAGTATAGGGTAGTCCATGATATCAAGTTATTCCAATGAATAATAAAGAATGGAATAATGTAAGTTCTCTTCATGAATACAAAAGAAATAATACTTTTACGGTACAACAAATAATATTCCCTACCTTTGAAAGAAGAGTACTCCGACTAGTAGGGCGAGGATATACTCAAAGAAAACTTGTACTACGCTCAAAGCTTTCTTAAACTCTAAAGAAATACGCTCAAGATTATAGAAGAAGAACTCTCTCTATAGTTTCTCTCTCTAGAGTTTCAGTGAATTCGTAAGAAATAATGAAGGAATGAGCTTCTATTTATAGAAAAATGGACTGCATAGTAAGTAACTCATGAATGGTCCAGATTGATTTACTTTAATCTGACGGTCCATATTTAAAGCAAAATCTTTTAAATAAAATATAATATATTCTATTTATAATCTAATAAAACGAATAACTTTATAAAAGATTTTACAATGCAAATACAATGCAGGCACTATGCAAACACTATGCATAATAAAATATAATATATTCTAATTATTGTATAATAAAACAAATAACTTTATAAAAGTATTCTGTTTTATATAAAAAGATATTACTATGCAAAATACTATGCATAATAGAATATAATATATTCTATTTATAGAATAACTTTATAAAAGTATTATGTTTTATATAAAAAGCTTTTCTGTTTTATTACATTGATAATACCAATAAAACAAAACTTATCACCTTTATTATAATTTCAACCAACGGTCTGAAAAATTAGCACATCTCTTCATGGAATAATATTGTACTTAAAAATGATTTGGACCGAAAAGAAATATATTTTTTGGGTGAATCGTACCCCGTGAATAGTAATTTAGGAATAGTACCCTGTAAATAGTACCCCGACACAAAAAGTGTCCCAAATACCCAAGTGAACAATACTAGAGTGAATAGTAATCGAGTGAATAGTAACTCGTGAATAGTATTCCGACACAAAAAATACCCCAAATATCCGAGTGAATATTATTCGGGTGAATAGTAATTTAGGTGAATAGTAACCCGTGAATAGTAACTCGTGAATAGTACTCCGACACAAAAAGTGTCACGAATACCCGATTGAACAATACTGAGTGACTTCTCACATAAGCATCAATAATCAATACCGTGTGCTACTATGCAACCACGCGTATTACTGTACTTTTAACACCGGGTGTTTCAACAGTTAATGATAAAACTTCTGCCATTATTTCCATAAAATATTTTTGTCGTTTTCTCAATCCGACAATAATTTCGTTGTGGGGTCCACCAATGATTGTGCCGTTGTACGAATATTCCCTGTTAAAACGAATATTATACAACAAATATTATACAACAACTTGCATTTTGCAAAATTTATAAATACTACCCACAACTATAACATTATCTCAAATCCACACCATAATATTAAAAAAAATATTTCGAGAAAATTAAATCTTTATTCATAAAATCTGGGGTCTCACAATCTCCCCTCATTATGAAATTTCGCCCTCGAAATTTACGTACGTACTTGGTATGCTGAACAGGTGAGGATACCTCGACTTCATTTCTAATTCTAACTCTTGAGGTATAACCTTTGAGTGTTGAATACGATTCTTCTTATCCAAGATTTTAACACGTATCTCCTCACACGTTAAATCATCCGCTATCTCGTCCGGTTCTAAATTAATAATGTGGTTCGGGCCATCCACATATTTACGTAACATCGATACGTGAAAAAAAAATGTTATGAACACGCGACATTCTTGGCGGTAAAACGAGTCTATATGCCACAGTTCTTACTTGATCGAGGATTTTAAATGGGCCAATTAAATTGAGGGTTGAGATTTTCTCTCTTCGTCGATTCTTGCTTCTAGAATAACGCCCTCTTAAACCTTCTTAATTATTCACATTCATCAGCTCCGGGTGTGTAGCTTGAGCAGCTTTAACTTTATCGATTAAAGTCGATTCTACTCGTATATTCATTATCTTCACGTGGGTTCCTAGAGTCTTTAACTCTATCTTCATCATTTATAAGTCGTACGAAATGGGTCTTTGTGTTAACAACATCGCACTCGTAAATGCATACGATCTTCTACTCAACGCGTCAGCTACCACGTTCACTTTTCCTACGATGGTATTGCATGGTACGATCGTAATCTTCAACAGCTCGAGTCAAAGTCTTTACGATCTTCTACTTAACGCGTCAGCTACCACGTTCGCTTTTCCTACGATGCTATTGCATGGTACGATCGTAATCCTCAACAGCTCGAGTCAACATCTTTGGCGCATGTTACGTTCGTTTTAAGTAAAGAAATATTTGAGGGTTTTAGAAATGGGTTTTGTATTGGGATTAATACAAAATTCGATTTCACGCTCTAGGGGTAGGCTAAGAAGTCCTTCGAGAATACGTCAGGAAATTTATTAACAATAGAAATATCATTCAAAACTGTGACTCTCATCCAAGACTTGGGTAACACGTCACATTGATACCTATCAACTTGCCATCGTCATTCACAATACGTCCCTACGTAAAGTCCGGCGGTGCATTCCACACAAGGAAGTCAACAACGAAAAGGACCGGGGCTCTTTACTTATGGCTTGATATGACAATGATTGACTTTAGTGGTTTGGTTGCTTGAATTCGCATAACAGGTTGGTTAGGAATATGAAAGCTAACAACCTTACGAAAAGCATGATGAGTAGTTAACCAATCGATTCCTAAAATTGTATCAAAGGCAAGTATTTTCAAAGAGATAAGATTGACAGGTAACGTGAAAGTGTTGATTTGAACAAGATTTATAAATAGTGGAGGTAACGAAGGTTTCTAATATCGAAGTTTCAACCAATAAGTTAAAGTCTAACTTCTATGGGGTTAAATTTAAACGTTGAGCGCAAGCAAGAGAGATAAAAGAATGGGTAGAACCGGTATCTAATAAGGTATAGACTTCGTAAGAATTTTATAATTAACTAACCCGTGCTAACTTTGTTCGGGTTACTCGCTTTTTGAAAATCACAAAAAACGCTCTTCCTGAAACCATAAACTTTGTTTTGTCCGTATCCGCCTTTGGTGCCACCGTCCCAGCTGGACTTGACTTTGGTGCACTACAAAATCGAACTAAATGACATTCTCTTCTTAAAATTTCCACTTCTATTATCTTGGCCATGATTACCACCGAAGTGGTTACCATTCTTGGCATGATAATTTCCCCCACGATGGTTATTATTGTTCCGATAGCCGTTGACACCGATATGATTATTATCGTTTTTTTTGTCGTTACCTTTTGCTTGAGCTGAATCAATGCTCTCATGTGCTTCATTGCTTATCTCAGCATTTTTAGATGCCATTCTCAAGCACTGTCACAAAACAAGGGTTAATTGACATATCACATATTATCCCTATACTCTGACCGACCAATTAAATACCAAATAAACTTAGGTAGGTCATACTAGCGAAGAAATTCCCCGTCTCTCCCCTCCTAGTTCTTGTCTCACATCTCAGCCAGGGATTATATCCCTAAGCTTTGATACCAACTGTGATGCCCCAAAATTAGGTATACGTCACCCATCTTGGGTCGCCACTTACATGGTACATAAATTCAATTACAACTTAATAATACAACTGTCGTGTACAATACGACAAAATATAAACTGTGAGTTTGAATACAAATATTGTCCTCTAGAGAGTATACAAACTCAATGGAGTCCTCAATACATTTATTATCACACTATTTCATAGAATAGTGAGGACTATTAATGCTCCATCTAGGACCTTCACTCTGTTCCCCGACTCGTCCCAGCTATATTCTCATTTCACAAGAGAAACAAAGAAAAGAAAGGGTGAGCTCAACTAGCCCAAGAAGAAATATTATGACTAAGATAATGCGTAATAAATTATCATTAGCCTTAAATGATGTTAAACCGATAAAATATAACAAACATCAAGTTTAACTGCAGCTTGAACAAGCAATCCATTAAAGAGTCAAGTAGAAAATAAAATCTACTATCTTTTATGATTTAAAAGGTTTTTCATCACTTTTATCGCTGGACTCGACTTAATAAATAATCCACATCATCGATTCACCCTCGCATTTTACGACCAAGGATATTCTTTAAGATCACGACCATGAATTATCCATGCACTATGGCTAAAGATAATTGTGTTTTCATCAACTATCCCGATCATGCCATAAAACAATTCATCTTCAGACTACTACCAAAGAGAATCCATAGCCATATTCATACCAAAAACTGTCCCATCAATGCACTACGGGCCAATGAGAACTTTTTCCACATCATTTGTAACATTACGGTTATGATTACACCGAATAATCCCTGGTCATAATCATACCAAGTCCATCTATGCACTACTGAGCCCACAGATGACTTTCAACAAAATATTAACATGAGGATGATGACAATGATATACGAATTTAATAAAATAAGTTCAAGAATTAATTTATCTAGGAACTGATAACATCCAAAGTGTCAACATGATACTGCTTTGTAGAGTAAAATTCAAGAATGCTCGAAGAAATATTTCCATGAAAAGATATTTGGATGAAGCGCAAATATCAAGGATATTCCACAAATTTCATGGAGTATAGAAGTCAAAACTTTAACCAACAGAGTATAATAAAGAATGGAATAACAAAAGAAATCACCATGCATGCGGTATTTCGATGAGAAACAGTTATTCCAACAGAATAATAATAACGGAACTAGGTCGGCGAAATTTAACCGCATGTGATGTTCCAAATGAATAATAAAGAATAGAATAACAATGAAATCACCATGCATGCGGTGCTTCATGACATACGAGTGTTATTCCAATGTAATAATAAATAACGGAACCAGTCCCACAGAAAATGCGTAGGCAGGATATTCCAAATGTAATAATAAAGAATAGAATAACAACAAAAATCACCATGCATGCGGTACTTTGCATAAACAGGTTATTCCAATGTAATAATAAAAAGACGGAACCATGTCCCAGAAATGCAATAACGCAAATGCAATAATAATAAAGATTTTATATTCCAAAACGCATGAATAATAATATTCCAAATGAATAATAATAGGATTAATCAGGGTCCCACAGAAAACGATAGATGTGGATATTCCAATGTAATAAGAATAAAGATGGAATAATAGAAGAATGTCACCAAGTATAGGGTAGTCCGCGATATCAAAAGTTATTCCAAGAGAGAATAATAAAGAATGGAATAATAGAAGTTCTCTTCATGAATACAAAAGAAATAATACCCCTTACGGGTACAACAAATAATATTCCCTACCTTTGAAAGAAGAGTACTCTGACTAGTAGGTCGAGGATATACTCGAAGAAAACTTGTACTACGCTCAAAGCTTTCTTAAACTCTAAAGAAATACGCTCAAGATTATAAAAGAAGAACTCTCTCTATAGTTTCTCTCTCTAGAGTTTCAGTGAATTCGTAAGAAATAATGAAGGAATGAGCTTCTATTTATAGAAAAATGGACTGCATAGTAACTAACTCATGAATGGTCCAGATTGATTTACTTTAATCTGATGGTCCATATTTAAAGCAAAATCTTTTAAATAAAATATAATATATTCTATTTATAATCTAATAAAATGAATAACTTTATAAAAGATTTTACTATGCAAACACTATGCAGGCACTATGCAAACACTATGCATAATAAAATATAATATATTCTAATTATTGTATAATAAAACAAATAACTTTATAAAAGTATTCTGTTTTATATAAAAAGATATTACTATGCAAAAACACTATGCATAATAGAATATAATATATTCTATTTATAGAATAACTTTATAAAAGTATTCAATTTTATATAAAAAGCTTTTCTGCTTTATTACATTAATAATACCAATAAAACAAAATTTATCACCTTTATTATAATTTCAACCAACGGTATAAAAATTAGCACATCTCTTCATGGAATAATATTGTACTTAAAAATAATTTGACCTAAAAGAAATATATTTTTCTAATTGAATAGTACCAAATGAATAGTAATTCGGAATAGTACCACAATGAATAGTACCCAGACACAAAAAAGTGTCCCAAATAAACAATACTAGAGTGAATAATAATCGGTGAATAGTAACTAATAACTCGTGAATAGTACTCTCACACTAAAAATATCCCAAATACCTGAGTGAATATTATTCGGGTGAATAGTAATTTAGGTGAATAGTAACTCGTGAATAGTAACTCGTGAATAGTACTCCGACACAAAAAGTGTCCCGAATACCCGATTGAATAATACTGAGTGACTTCTCACATAAGCATCAATAATCAATACCGTGTGCTACTATGCAACCACGCCAGACATCAGTACTTTTAACACCGGTGTTTCAACAGCTTAACGATAAAACTTCCGCCATTATTTCCATAAAATATTTTTTATCGCTTTTCTCAATCCGCATAATTCCGTTGTTAGGGGTCCACCAATGATTGTCTTGGTTGTATGAATATTCCCCGTTAAAACGAATATTCCCCAATCAATAGAATATTATACAACAACTTATGTATTTTTTGCAAAATTTATAAATACTACCCACAACTATAACATTATCTCAAATCCACACCATAATATTAAAAAAAATATTTCGAGAAAATTAAATCTTTATTCATAAAATCTGGGGTCTCACATTAGTGGAAATTGACATTTATTTCGATAAGGTTATATTGACCTATCGGGTAATTAATTGGATAAAGAAGTAATTAATTGCTATTAATTCACATGCTTATAACTATTTGTTCGCATGTATGTACTATTGATTCACATGCATGTACTATTAGGGGAGGTGGTGCAAGATTTATAATACTTGCATGACTAAATTAAAAATGGAGGTATAGATGAAGGTACTATACTGTAACTATTTTTTTCACGTGTATAGAACTATTGATTTACATGAGTGAACTATTGATTCACATGATGTACTATTAGGGGAGGTGGTGCAAGTTTGATAATACTTATAGGACTAAATTAAAAATAGAGGAAAAGATGAATGTATTATACTGTAATATTTCGAGCTCCAAAACGTGCAATTATTGAAACTATATTTTCCTATAAATAGAAGCTCATTATTGAGAGAGAAGCTATAGAGAGAGAAGTTATAGAAAGAAAGAAGAAGAGAACTCTGCTACTTCACTATTCCAGTATCCAGTCTTCTTTTGAGGTAAATGGTATTATTTATTTCATATTCAGAAGAGATATTACTTTTCGTATTCGTATGGATATTATATTCGTTCAATATTCATATGAAATAATATTTTCTTCCATACTCTGTAGTATGTAAGTAATATTATTTCATTTTGTATTCCTACTTCTACACTCATTTTGTTGAAGTATTGCTTCTATACTCCGTGAAATTAGTATAATATCCTTGATATTTGTGCTTCATCCAGTATCTTTTCATGAAAATATTATTCTGAGCTTTCTTGATAATTATTGATCTTTTCATTCTGGAATACTATTCATGAGTTATTTATAGGTTACTATTCACCCGATTACTATTCACTCGAATATTATTCACTCGGGTATTCGGGACACTTTTCCTGCCAGAGTACTATTCATAAGTTACTATTCACCCGGTTACTATTCACTTGAATATTATTTACTCGGGTATTTGGGGTACTTTTCATGCTAGGGTACTATTTACGAGGTACTATTCTTGAAGTACTATTCACAGGGTACTATTCACGGGGTACTATTCACCCGAAAAATATATTTCTTTTCTGACCAAATTATTTTTGATACATGAATATTATTCTTGAATTTTACTCCACAAAGCAGTATCCATGTTGATAATTTGGATATTTTAAACTCTAGATAAATTTAAAGTCTTTAATATTTATCCTTGATTTCGTTTGATTAATGCTTATATCATTGTCATCATCCTTATGCTTATATTGTAATGAAAGTCATCTGTGGCTTACATGCATAGATGGACTGTTGATTGGTATGATTATGACCAGGGATTATTCGGTATAATCATGACCGTAATGTTACAAATGATGTTGTAAAAGTCCTCATTGGCCCGTAGTGCATTAATGGACATATGTTGGTATGAACATAACCATGCGTTCTCTTCGGCAAAGGGTGCAAAGATGAATTGTTTTTTGGCATGATCATGACCATTGGTGAAAACACGAATATCCTTGGCCCGTAGTACATGGATAATTTGTGGTCATGATACTAATGAATATCCTTGGCCCGTAGTGCATGGATAATTCATGGATGTGATACTAACGAATATCCTTGGCCGTAGTGCATGGATAATTCGGTGATGTATTGAGCTGACTCTCAGCGATAAAATATTGATAATAAACTTTTAATTCGTAGAACATAGTAGATATCATGCTCTACTTGACTCTTCTAAAATACAGTGGTATGTCTTTGGCCTGTAGTGCAAAGATGAACTGTTAATGAATATCTTTGGCCCGTAGTGTAAAGATGAATTTATTAGTATGATTATGAACATGAACTATGATTTGGTATAACCATGATCTTTGATGTTTTAGGTAAAGACAAGTGATGAAAATTATCTTCGTCCTGGGTGCGAAGATGAATTTAGAATCATAATTATGATTATGAGTTATTCACATGATTATGGACAAGAACTGTTGATTGATGTTATAGGTAAAATATTGTTGGTGGACTTTTAACATGGAGAAGATAATAGACTTTATGGTCTATTTGACTCTTCTAATGGATTGCTCGTTCCGCTGCCACTATGGTTGAAAAGTTTTATCATCTACCATATGTTCTAAATCTTTGATTTATTACTGACGAAGGCTTTTGATAATTTAATTATCTTTAGTCATGATATTCTTTTATTGGGCTAGTTGTGCTCACCCTTTTGCTTCATAATTCCTTTCGTGTAATAAGAGTGTAGCCATTTCGAGCTGGGTAACAGGGAATAGAACGATGGTCTATAGTTGTTGAGGTTTCCCCTAAAACAGTATGGAAATAATTTTATTGAGAATTATAGATAAGTGTGTCGTATTTTATACGTCATTTTAACCGTTGATTTTGGTGATCCGAATAGGATGAGGTGAACCCAACTTTGGAAGGGCGTTTTTGCCACTATCATACAAGATGTCTAATGACAGATGACTTCGTGTTATCATAAGACAGGGTTGTGCACATGCACTTGCTGATTATATCAATGAGCACTACCTATATAATCTTGGAGTTTGGTTGAAATATAATTCTCAATTGAAGACAATGTAGATAATTATATGTCAAGAGAAGACTCACCATTAGAAAGAACATGATAGAAATCTTCTCATTTTTCTTTGGGGTCTATTGGGTCAACTAAGGATAATTCTCGAGTCATATGATATCTATCATAACTTAGATGCATGGCCTCCCATGTACGAAGATTTTCTTGAGCATTTTCCAAAGATTTTAATTTCTAAAATAGTTATTAACTGTACTTTTATGTAAAGTACCATTGTAAGGTGTTGTGGTCGAGGCTCCATGAGAGTTACATATATTTGTATTAAAACTCACAACTTATATGTTTTTGTACTCTGCACGACTGTTCAACAGTCGTATAAATGAAGTTTGTATTTGATTTCAGTAGTGTGATATCTGGCGACTCGGAATGGGTCGTGTGGACCTATTTTGGGGGCGTCACACCCACCCCACATGTCATTTATGACGCCCCCAAATTCAGGTACTTGAAACCCGAACTCGGTGCTTCACGATACCATTTCTATGAGCGGAATAATACTAATAATAATAACAATAATATAAATACTAAACCTAATTTATATATCAGAGTTTGAATCCCAGTTACGCGACCTTTAAACATTCCTTACATGATAATTAATAAGTATCATCGTCTTAATAACGTATAGTTATTACATAAGAGAACATAAACTTATTCTACCTATTTTCCTTTCCCTTTGTTCTTGGCAGAGCTTTCTGGTTGATCACGTTTAGCTGAAAATATTTAAATTAAGCAAGGATGAGCATTTGGGTGCCCAACAAGAAATAACAACAATAAATATTAGCTGAAAGGATTAAATGTTTTCTTTGAATGACACTTCTACAACGAATCAACAGTTGTGAAGTAAGCTGAACCAATAATAACAACATATCAATTCTATATCAAATTTTTAAAACTACGTACTGACTATAACTGGAGATCAGTCGACAGACTATGAACATTGTTTTTAATTTTCGATAAGGTTTAGCAGAACTTCATCTGCAAACCGTCATAACTTACAGAACCGGGGGGGGGGGGGGGAGTGATCATCCCGTTATGCCCTGTATTGATTAATACTACATGCAAGAACGAGATTATCTTTCATCATATCCGCCTTTGGTGCACAAAAGTTTCCCATGTACGGGATGTTCATACTTAGTCGGGAATCCGAACAAAAATAATTTAATTGGATAATAATAAAGTTCTATCTTGTTCAATAATATTTTTAAGCTTGTGTCTAGCTGAATCAAATAGCTGAGACGGCTTTTAAGTCAACGTATACATACTAGAAATCAATAAGTATGTATCAACATGTGATTAAATACAATGATTATCCAAGTGAGCACACTTGTATAACCATATTTAAAAATTAACGAACATAATAAATATCTGGATTGTACAATAGTACTGTATTGATAAACAATGATCAAATAATTGAAGAACATGTATGAATACCAAAGATTGGATACATAATCGATAATAATAGAGTTAATAATCTGGCACAATAATAGTATAATTCTGAAACTTTCTTACTTATGTCCATTGCATAAAGGAAATGCAAAGTTAGGATACTTGCCTGAGCTGCTGCTTACTAGTACGCAACTTAGTTTTATCTTTTATATTACAACCTATCATTAATAAGATCATTTGTTCGATTAGAATAACATACCATATCACATAGTACTGCTATTTGCAGTCAGCACATAACCTAATCACATTGTCACATATGTTTACCAGTCATTGGTTCACAAACAAACACTTATCTAGTCATATTATCTAAGTTTGGATCAATTTCTAAAATATTTCTGTGTACCGACGGCTTTATCGGGTAATTATCTAGTCTAAAACTCTATTCTGTAGTTCAATATTCATTTAGATAATTTAAATATCAATTGAATTATTTTTCATAAAGATTATAATATTTTTAAATAATTATTATAATTTATCATGATTTTCAAACACTTTGAAATCATTATTTAAATGATTTAAATATTAAATAATTCTATTATCATTAATATTAATTTAATATTAAATTATTAATGAAACAATTGCCAAAATATTAAAGTTATTTATAATAACTCAAAATATTTTAAAAACATTTTATTACCCTTAAATGATTTTTAAAACAATTAAAATCATTTTAAATAATTACTATTAATATTTAATTATTAATGTCTTATTTAGTAAAATATTAAAAGTTATTAATTATAACTTCAAGTATTTTTAATTCATTTATTTCCTTTTAAATGATTTTTAAATAAATAAAACCATTTTTAAACTATTTATTTAATTTAATTATTAAATAAAACTAATATCATTAATATTAAATTATTAATGAAATTTACCTTTAAATATCAAAAGTAATATTTTATAACTTAAAATATTTTTAAACTATTTATTTTCATTTAAAATGTTTTTTATAATATTAAAATCATTTTAATTAATTTATTATTAAATAAATCTAATATCATTAATATTAAATAATTAATGAATTTTGTCTTAAAATATTATTAAATACCTTTTATATCATTTAAATGATTTTTAATATAATAAAATTATTAATAATTTATTTATTTAATGTGTTTATTAAAAAAATTAAATATCAATAATATCTAAATAAATACTAATATTTATGAAAAATATGTCAAAATTTTAAAAGTTAATTTTATAACTTAAAATAATTTTTAAAACTATTTTTGAATTTCTAATAATTAATTTCTATTTTAAATAATTTTTGGAAAATAAATTAAATAAAATTATTAAATCATGTCATTTATAGCCTTTAGCGACAAAATCACATTTTAGGTGTTCTTCTTGAGCTCAAGAACATTCATAGCCATTTATCGAGACAACATGTTTGACCAACACTAATTTTCAATCATGATGTTTTTAGGCAAGATAATGGTCGTAGAGTGTATTACTAATGCAAGACTACATGATCCAATAACAAACACGGCCGAACAACATCACACTAAGGAGATCTAATTAAGCATGAAAAGTGGCCACTTCGAATCTGTTCTTCATTTCGGGTTACCCGAAATGAAGAAACGATTCAATAACCCACTTTCGGCTTTCACAACTTCTTTGTTCTTGTAACATTTGTGTGATTTAATGGGTGCAGTGTGTAGCCAACATGACAAAGAAGAGATCCATCACTTAAACTACATATAACAACATTACTGCAAGCAGATACGATTCGGTCAAACCATGTCAGAACTCACACTCATAAGCTTTCTAGGTTACCTAGAAAGCGTATGTTGTGATTCTTCTGCCTGGTTTGACCGGCCGCTGTATTAATCCTGGTCGATGTTTAGGTGTTCTAATAGCATGATTCTACAGTTAAACTAACATACTATAACATGGTTACAAGAACCGAATCAAAACAATAAACAACTGACAGACCATGGCTTGACAAAAGCTTGTCAGGCACTGATTTTGAGTTTCTGGGTTACCCAGAAACTCTTTGGTCAAGCTCGATCAATGGCGTACCATGATTATCTGACATTCTAAGCATGATCTAGTCCTGCCACAAGTTCTAGATCATAGATCTCATAACACACTACATGTTCATACATTAAAAACACAAAAATCAATAACAGCCAGAGATCTATAAGACTTGACATTTGGTTGTCAGTCGACATAAAAGAATTTTCCCAAATTTTTAAAAACACCAAATCCGAGCCTCTAGATGTTATGGATCTAACATATAGCAACCCAAATCATCATTATACACTACATACAACACATTTTAACACTTAAACACAACTTTTATCATAGCAATCAAGATCAAAATTTAGGTTAGGGTTTATACCTCCTTCGAATAAATTCTTGAATCTAGAGTCCTGATCTGTTTATGGAAGTAGTGGGGCTTGTTCATGGGACTGATATGCTATAAGAATTCATGGGTTTTGAGAGAGAGAGAGAGAGTTGGTTGAGTGTTTGGGAATGAAAGAGCAAAAATTAATGTGCACTTTTCTCTCTCTGAATCTATTTATATAACTTGGATGCATTGAATCTAACTTGCAAGGTATCAAAGAGGATAAGATTGGATGAGAATTAGAGCATGTGCTATAATCTAGAGTTGGTGACTTGCCAAGATATGGCAAGATTTGCAAGCAACAAATCTAAGAATGTGACAAAAAGGGTAATTAGGTCATTTTTTTTGTAATTTTAATGGTATTCTTGTCCATGGTACTTGAATCTAGGGTTTAAAAATTTAAGTTTAAAGTTTAACAAAATTTTAATTAGAACTTACTAATTAAAATTAGGGGTTTAATAGAAAATTAGGGTTTTAAATAATTAGGATTTCTAATTTTAGCAATTAGGGTTCATAATTAGTAAATTAGGGTTTCCAAATTTTAATTAGGGTTTTCCTAATTAACAAAAATTCTATAATATGCAACATAATTCATATAACACAATTACTACAAATTCTTGAATCTCTCATTTGAGTTTCAAAATAGGGTTTAATAAATTAATATTACGGTTTTGACATTATACACCATAATTGACCAACCATTAACAATACGTACATACAATACATATTTATAGTATTGAAATAAAAATAATATTATAATATTATTCTATTTCCTTATTCTAAATCCGAATTAGGGTTTGGATTCCATATCCCATTTATCTTTTAAATATGTACCATAATTAGTTAAATTATATTAATTAACTTAACTAATTTGATTAAATTCATATAATAAAATAGTTATTATAATAATACTAATAATCATTTCATATATTATTTAAATAATATATAAATTTATTTTCATGGAAAATAAGTTCTAAAATCATTTATACTATAAAATTAATTATTATAAGAATATACTTTATAATAATCAATAATTATAAAATAAAATTATTTGAAATTATTCATGTAATAAATAAATTTTATTTATCACATATATATATACACATTACTTGGCACATATTACCACTTTAAAAAAAAATTATATGCAAATTTTTTTATTTATTTATATAGAAAATATAGGGTTATTACATTCACCCTCCCTTATAAAGATTTCGCCCCCGGAATCACCGTTTTAAAACTCATACATACAAGGGTACATAAGATACACAATCATTGCAAATAGATCTCGATCATAATTGATCGAATTAATCTTTAACTATTCAGCATAAAGCTTGTCTATCTGATTATACGGGAGTTTGATTTCTAAAAGAACTCAAATTCCTCCTTCAAAATTTCTTTATAAAATAATTTACTATATATAAGAAAATCATATATATGAAAATAAAAGTTATACTGAATAATACAGAGTTCCATCACCAAATGCCACGGTATCTCCTCGGTCGTATGTTGAAGACTCATGCGGTTGATTTTGTTGGCTTGTTTGATGAAGTTGGTCCTATGATCGCCAGAGTCCCGTTGCCTTTTCCCGTGGTAACACTGCCTGCCTCTATTCTCCTCTTTGGACAATCCTTCACTTTATGCTCCGTATACCCACACAGAAAACACCCACTATTCATCCTTGGATTGGGGCAGTTGGGAGAGATATGGCCCTCCTGCCCGCACTTATAACACACGAAATTTCCCTTGAGGCACTCACCCAAATGATTCTTCCCACAGTTCCCACACTGAACTACATGCTTCTTTACACCTTCATGTTTCACTTGAATATTCCTAAAATTGTTTCCCTTCCTCTTCTCACCCCTATTTCCATTATTACTTTCCACCTTCACAGCTCCTACGACCTTGCCTTTGTTCCTCTTCTCCTTGTTATAGAGGCTCATGGCCTCACTCCCTTCTTCGGCTATGATAGCCTTTTCCATGAGTGCTACAAATGTAGAGATCTGCAACACCGCCACCTTGTTGTAGAGCCAGGGTTTTAATCCCAGCTCAAACCTTCTCGCCTTCCTAGCCTCCATATCAACTTGATGAGGAGTGAACCTAGCCAACTCATTAAACTTTGCGGCGTACTCTGACATCATCATGTTCTCCTGCTTTAACTCCAGAAATTTCACCTCCATCCTAGCCTGCATACTAGCCGAGAGATAATTTTTGAAAAATAAAGTCTTAAACCTAGCCCATGTGACTACACCTTTTCCTGCCCTCGGTTGATTTGCTTCCCACCAAAAGTTAGCCTCCCCTTTCATCATATAGGTGGAAAAAGCGGTCTTTTGCCCATCATCTACCCTAGCAATTATGAACGCATTCTCTATCTCCTTTACCCAAGTCTGGGCTTCAATAGGGTCAGTTGTTCTCCTGAATTCTGGTGGTCCGACTGCTTTGAAGTCTTTGAAATTCGCCTAGCGATTGTCTGGTGGGTTCCCTGCGGCTGGTATTCCCTGCTGCATAGCCTGAGCTACCATGTTCATGAAGTTCTGGATCGGGCCTTGTTGTTGTCCTTCAACGTTGTTGACAGATTCTTCTGCCCTTTGATTTCGAGTTCGACGTCTTGGCGACATTATCTGATTAAATAAAATCATAAAATAACCTTACATTCTAAACCTTATTATATAAGTTTAATATATAAAACTTATTTCATAAATCAAACATAGATTCATATTCATTTAGTGATTTCAAAATACTTTTATATACATAACATATCTTCGCTATCCCTTAGTGACAACAAAAAGTGGGACTTCTTGATATAACTTATATAAAAGTTGAGAATATTACATTACACACGCATATTATCAAACATACATAATCAACTACTAGTCCTAATTATTTCCTACACCTTTTCACGATTACGGACAATCTTTCGCCCAATGACCTTCAAACCCACAAACTAAACATGCACCTTGCTTAAAAGTCGGGACAATGAGGAGAGGTATGTCCCCCTTCATGGCGCATAAATATAACATATCTTTTTCCTTGGTTCTTATCGGATTTTCCTAAGTCGTGGTCTTTCATCTTTCTTTTCCCTTATTACTCGGAGCTGCACATGATATGCTGCTTTTGGCTCCCATCTGATCAATTTGGATTTTAAGCTTATCTTGTTCTTCCATTGTTTCTATTAACGCTTTTCGCAATTGACTATTTAATTGCTTTTCTATTTCCCATAACTTTTCCAGAGAAGAAACCTTATTCCTCAAATTCTGTACTTTCGTTGATGCTTGATCTGCTCCAACTTTGGTGTTCGAATCACTATCTGTTAGTTCCACCATTTTTGGATCTGGTACTATGTTTTCCAAAATAACCATCTCATCCGAGTTGTTTTCATTGTGAGCCTCTGTTTTAGCTATTGGCCTCGATATTAGCTCGGGGGTATAGATTTGATCCATCTTCATGCTATAAGCATATAATAAGCCTTTTCCACCTGACATCTACACATAAATTATCTAGATTAATATATAATATATACACACAGTAAATAATAGTTTCATATAAATTATCTTTCATTTTATTTAACGATGAATTTGTCCAATTCATCTCCTTTTAAACTCTATATGAGTTATTTGTATCTTTAACGTTTCCCTCTGTTCTGAGGTTATAGCCTAAGGTCTATCCCACCTAAGGTTTCTAACCCTAAGCTCTGATACCAACATGTGACACCCCCAAATTCAGGTACTTGAAACCCGAACTCGGTGCTTCACGATACCATTTCTATGAGCGAAATAATACTAATAATAATAACAATAATATAAATACTAGACTTAATTTACATATCAGAGTTTGAATCCTAAGTACGCGACCTTTAAACATTCCTTACATGATAATTAATAAATATCATCGTCTTAATAACTTATAGTTATTACATAAGAGAACATAAACTTATTCTACCAGCTTTCCTTTCCCTTTGTTCTTGGCAGAGCTTTCTGGTTGATCACATTTAGCTGAAAACATTTAAATTAAGCAAGGATGAGCATTTGGGTGCCCAGCAAGAAATAACAATAATAAATATTAGCTGAAAGGATTAAATATTTTCTTTGAATGACACTTCTATAACGAATCAACAGTTGTGAAGTAAGCTGAACCAATAATAACAATATATCAATTCTATATCAAATTTTTGAAACTACGTACTAACTATAACTAGAGATCAGTCGACAGACTATGAACATTATTTTTAATTTTTGATAACGTTTAACAGAACTTCATATGCAAATCGTCATAACTTACAGGCACAGGGAAGGGGGGGGGGGGGTTATCAGCCCGTTATGCTCTGTATTGATCAATACTACATGCAAGAACGAGATTATCGTTCATCTTATCCGCCTTTAATGCACAAAAGTTTTCCATGTACGGGATGTTCATACTTAGTCGGGAATCCGAACAAAAATAATTTAATTGGATAATAAAAAAGTTCTATCTTGTTCAACAATATTTTTAAGTTTGTGTCTAGCTGAATCAAATAGCTTAGACGACTTTTAAGTCAACGTATACATACTAGAAATCAATAAGTATATATCAACATGTGATTAAATACAATGATTATCCAAGTGAGGACACTTGTATAACCATATTTAGAAATTAACGAACATAATAAATATCTGGATTGTACAATAGTACTGTATTGATAAACAATGATCGGATAATTTAAGAACTTGTATGGATACCAAAGATTGGATACATAATTGATAATAATAGAGTTAATAATCTGGCACAATAATAGTATAATTCTGAAACTTTCTTACTTATGTCCATTGCATAAAGGAAATGCAAAGTTAGGATACTTGCACGAGTCATTTGCTTACTAGTACTTGACTTAGTTTTTTATCTTTTATATCACAACCTATCATTAATAAGATCATTTGTTCGATTAGAATAACCTACCATATCACATAGTACTGCTATTTGCAGTCAGCACATAACCTAATCACATTGTCACATATGTTTAACAGTCATTGGTTCATAAACAAACACTTATCTATTCAAATTATCTAAGTCTGGATCAATTTCTAAAATATTTCGGTGTACCGACGGCTTTATCGGGTAATTATCTAGTCTAAAAATCTACTCTGTAGTTCAATATTCATTTAGATAATTTAAATATCAGTCGAATTATTTTTCATAGCCTTATAATAATTTTTAAATAATTATTATAATTTATCATGATTTTTCAAACACTAGAATCATTATTTAAATTTATTTAAATAATTCTATTATCATTAATATTTAATTATTAAAAATTATTAATGAAACCATTAAAATATTAAAGTTATTTATAATAACTCAAAATATTTTTTAAATTTTTATTACACTTAAAATGATTTTTAAAACATTTAAAATCATTTTAAATAATTACCATTAATATTTAATTATTAATGTCATATTTATCAAAATATTAAAATTCATTAATTATAACTTAAAATATTTTAATTCATTTATTTCAAATTTTTAAATAAATAAAACCATTTTAAAACTATTTATTTAATATAATTATTAAATAAAACTAATATCATTATTATTAAATTATTAATGAAATTTACCTTTAAATATCAAAAGTTATATTTTATAACTTAAAATAATTTTAAACTATTTATTTTCATTTAAAATGATTTTTATAATATTAAAATCATTTTAATTAATTAATTAATTATTAAATAAATCTAATATCATTAATATTAAATAATTAATGAAATTTGTCTTAAAATATTAAAAGTTATATTTTATAACTTAAAATATTATTAAATACCTTTTTATCATTTAAAATGATTTTTAATATAATAAAATCATTTTTAATTAATTTATTTAATGCATTTATTAAATAAATTAAATATCAATAATATCTAAATAAATATTAATATTTATGAAAAATATGTCAAACTATTAGAAGTTAATTTTTATAACTTAAAATAATTTTAAAATAATTTTTGGAATTTCTAATAATTAATTTCTATTTTTAAATGATTTTTGTTAAATAAATTAAATAAAATTATTAAATCTGTCGCAATTGTCTTTAGCGACAGAATCTGTCGCCTTAGGTGTTCTTGAAGCTCAAGAACCTTCATAGCCAGTTATCGAGGCAACATGTTTGACCAACATTAATTTTCAATCTGTGATGTTTTTGGGCAAGATAATGATTGTAGATTGTATTACTAATGCAAGACTACATGATCCAACAACAAACACGACCAAACAACATCACACTAAGGAGATCTAAGCATGAAAAGTGATTGTCAGAGCTGTTCTTCATTTTTGGGTTACCCAGAAATGAAGAACAGTTCGACTAGCCAATTTTGGGCATTCACAACTTACTTTCTTGTAACATTTGTGTGATCTAATGGGTGCAGTGTGTAGCCAACATGAAAAGGAAGAGATCCATCACTTAAACTACATATAACAACATTACTACAAGCAGATACGATCCGGTCAAACCATGTCAGAACTCACACTCGTAAACTTTCTGGGTTACCTAGAAAGCGTATGTTGTGATCCTTCTGCCTGGTTTGACTGACCACTGTATTAATCCTGTTTAATGTTTAGGTGTTCTAATAGCATGATTTTACAGTTAAACTAACATACTATAACATGGTTACAAGAAAATAATCAAAATAATAAACAACTGACAGATTAAGGCTTGACAAAAGCTTGTCAAACACTGATTTTGAGTTTCTGGGTTACCTAGAAACTCTTTGGTCAAGCTCGGTCAACGGTGTTTGACCATGATTATCTAACATTCTAAGCATGATATGGTCCTGCCACAAGTTCTAGATCATAGATCTCATAGCACACTACATGTTCATACATTAAAAACACAAAAATCATTAATAGCCAGAGATCTACAAGACCTGACATTTGGTTGTCAGTCGACATAAAAGAATTTTCCCAGATTTTTAAAAACACCAAATCCGAGCCTCTAGATGTTATGGATCTAACATCTAGCAACCCAGATCATCATTATACACTACATACAACACATTTTAACACTTAAACATAACTTTTATCATAGCAATCAAGATCAGAATTTAAGTAAGGGTTTATACCTCCTTCGAATAAATTCTTGAATCTAGAGTCCTGATCTGTTTATGGAAGTAGTGGGGCTTGTTCTTCGGACTGATATGCTAGAAGAATTCGTGGGTTTTGAGAGAGAGAGAGAGAGAGAGAGAGAGAGAGAGAGAGAGAGGTTGAGTGTTTGGGAATGAAAGAGCAAAAATGTGCACTTTTCTCTCTCTTAATCTATTTATATAACTTGGATGCATTGAATCTAACTTGCAAGGTGTTAAAGAGGATAAGATTGGATGAGAATTAGAGCATATGCTATAATCTAGAGTTGGTGACTTGCCAAGATATGGCGAGATTTGCAAGCAACAAATCTAAGAATGTGACAAAAAGGGTAATTAGGTCATTTTCTTGCAATTTTAATGGTATTCTTGTCCATGGTACTTGAATCTAGGGTTTAATCAATAGATTTTAAACCTTAAGGTTTCCCAAATAATTTCTAGGGTTTGAAAATTTAAGTTTAAAGTTTAATAAAATTTTAATTAGAACTTACTAATTAAAATTAGGGTTTTAAATAATTAGGGTTTCTAATTTTAGCAATTTTTGTTCCTAATTAGCAAATTAGGGTTTCTAATTTTAATTAGGGTTTTCAAATATTAATTAGGGTTTTCCTAATTAACAAAAAGTCTATAATATGCAACATAATCCATATAACACAATTACTACGCATTCTTGAATCTGTCATTTGAGTTTTAAAATAGGGTTTAATAAATTAATATTATGGTTTTGACATTATACACCATAATTGACCAACCATTAACAATACGTACATACAATACATATTTATAGTATTGAAATAAAAATAATATTATAATATTATTCTCATTCCTTATTCTAAATCCGAATTAGGGTTTTGGATTCCATATCTAATTTATCTTTCAAATACGTACCATAATTAGTTAAATTATAATAATTAACTTAACTAATTTGAATAAATTCATATCATAAAATAGTTATTATAATAATACTAATAATCATTTCATATATTATTTAAATTATATATAAATTTATTTTCATGGAAAATAAGTTCTAAAATCATTTCTACTATAAAATTAATTATTATAAGAATATACTTTATAATAATCAATAATTATAAAATAAAATTATTTGAAGTTATTCATGTAATAAATAAATTTTATTTATCACATATATACATACACATTACACGGCACATATTCCCACTTTTTTAAAAAAAAAAGTATATGCAAAATTTCTTATTTATTTACATAGAAAATATTGGGTTATTACATCACTTTGTACACACACACACACACACACACACACACACACACACATATATATATATATATATATAACTATATATATCGAACTTAATTTTTGAAAAATGGGTAAATGGGGGTCTAAATAATAAGCAAAATTTACAACAAATACTTCATAAAAATCCCCACAATATTCTTAACAACATTTATTCATTATTAATATTATAACTCATAATATTTAACAACCAGATCATTCCCAGGAAAGAGGGGACTTTTTGATAAGGAATTCTCCCTATTGGCGCGCAATTCGGTGACCAAACCTATTTCCTCGACTTAACTTTCTAGACATCGTCAATAATGCAAATAATAATATGAATAACTGTGTTGTCTCAATTATTGATAAAATATTGACAATAATTGAATCAAATAACGTGAGCTACTATGCAACAATTACTGTAGCAATAATTTAGTATAACTGAGTCACTTCTCACGTAAGCATCAATAATCAATACCGTGTGCTACTATGTAACCACACGTATTACTGTACTTTTCATCACCAGGTATTTCAACAGTTAATGGTAAAACTTTCGCCGTTATTTTATAAAAAGATATTTCTGTCATTTTCTAACTCCGACAATAATTCTGTTATGGGGTCCACCAATGATTGTGCCGTCGTACGAATATTCCCTGTTAAAACGAATATTTTCGACCAATCGAATATTTTATAACAACTTGCATACTTCGTAAAATTTATAAGTATTACCCACAACTATAACATTATATCAAATCCACACCATAATATTCAAAAATATATTTTGAGAACAATTAATCTTTATTTATAAAAGTTGGGGTCTTATGACCTCCCCTTCTTATAAAATTTCATCCTCGAAATTAGGGTATATACCTGGTATGTCGAAGAGGTGATGATACCTTGATTTCATTTCAGATTCTAACTCCCAAGTCATTTCCTCAACATCGTGGTTTCTCCACAAAACTTTGACTTGAGGTATAACCTTGGAGCGTAGAATAAGTTCCTTCTTATCCAAGATTTTAATAGATACCTCTTCATACGTTAAATCTTCCACTATTTTGTCCGGTTCTAAATCAATAATGTGGTTTAGATCTTCCACATATTTACGTAACATAGATATGTGAAAAATGTTATGAACACGAGACATACTTGGCGGTAAGGCGAGTCTATATGCCAAAGTTCCTACTCGATCGAGGATTTCGAATGGACCAATGAATCGAGGATTGAGCTTTTCTCTCTTTCCAAATCTCGTAACTCCTTTCCATGGAGCAACACATAACAACACATGATCACCAACATTGAATTCCACGTCCCTTCGATGAAGATTATCATAACTTTTTTGTCGATCTTGTGAGGTTTTTATACGTTGTCGGATCATTAAAATCTTCTTCGTAGTTATACGTACCAATTCCAGTCCCAATAACATTGCTTCACCTACCTCATCCCAGCATGCTGGAGAACAACACTTGCATCCATACAATACCTCGAACGGAGCCATGCCAATACTTGCTTGATAACTGTTGTTGTAGGAGACTTCCACTAATGGTAAGAACTTGTCCCAACTTCCTTTGAAGTCTAGGACACAGAGTCTTAATAAATCGTCAAGAGTTCGAATAGTCCTCTCTGACTGCCCATCTGTTTGAGGATGATATGCTGACCTAAATCGTAAATCTGTGCCCATAGCTTTTTGCAAACTAACCCAAAATCGTGAATTGAATCTTGGGTCTCGATCAGAAACTATAAATACTAGCATACCATGCAGTCTTAAAATCTCGTTTATGTATATACAAGCAAGACGTTCAAGTGAATAAGTTTCTCGTATAGGTAAGATGTGACGCCCCCAAATTCGGATTGCCACTTGGTCACTCGAATTCGGTTCGTCACGTGCTCATGGCATACAAAATAACTAAAATTTCACGTTCACAACGGAATATCTAATTTAGAATAATATACAATGATTTATTATAATTACTCCCCCAAGTCTCGCAACCTACAGTACTTAATAGATTACATAATAATATCGAATAAAACTTATTACATAATCTTACTCAAGCTTAAATATAGTCTAAAAATAGTCTTAATACAATATACTAGTCTTAAGCATAAAGGAATAAGCTAGTCGGTAGCCTTGCCCTTGCCCTTGTCTTTCACAGAGACACTTCCCTGTTCCGCCTTAACTGAAAGGTTTTAAATAAGCAAGAATGAGCACAAATTGCCCAACAAGTAATATACAACAAGGGTAAAGAGTTTTATAACACGAGTTTGAAATATCGAAGTATCATTTTTAAGATAGTTCAAGGTTTCAGAAAATTATCACGAATAATGAATATCAACAATTCTTGAATCAAATCCTTGGAATAAGGATAATAATTCAATATAAATCAACAGATATATATGAATTCAAAGTCCATCAATGTATCCAACTAGATAAATAATTTAAATTGAGCAGTCACTAAGGACTATTGAACATCTACTAGAATTACCAATATTAAACTGATAACCCAAAAGAATCAAGTACTATAGATGACCAGTCTACAATACTCTAAGTTATGCATAACTACACAGTAATATTCATGCGTGTGTTGGGGCATCCAACAATAAATATTCCCCTTACCATAAGGGTTGTTCAACTTAGTTTTCAAGATTTCCGCACCAGTCAATTGGTTTGGGTGGTTTTATAAACATGCATATAGTCTAGCCGAATCAAATGGCATAGACACTTTCACAATATTCAAGAACAATACCAAGTTCAGCATGAATAATAGTTTTCTCAAGAGTTTAACATACTAGCTCAATTAAACGAGAAGTAATATAACTTGAATTTAAAGAGATAAAGTTTGCTTACGATAACCGTTGAATAAAGTAATGTAAGGGTACTTGCACAATGTAAAGGATAGTTCAGATACTTGCCTTAAACATAGTTTATCCACGTTAAGAAATTAACACTTTCGAATCCTATTTATAGCGTATTATATGTACAAGGTGCTCATTAGCTAACACATTCTTTATTCAAGTTTGACATGATTCAAGTATGCACATATGGTACAAAATCAGCTCATATGTTATTATGAAATCAAATATCTAGTTACTTTATAAGTAAATTTATAAAGCTCAAGGTTAAGAACTTTTTACCCATGGACTTTCCTTATACAAGACAAACACCATCATATTACTTAATCATCAAATATATGCATGCATTAGTAGGTTTTAAACCATTTTTAGCAGTATAGACATCATACAAGTTAACTATCCAAAGATCAGATTTCAAATCATCAAACTTCTGATTTCAGACAATAAGCAATTGCTGCCATGGCTAAGCTTTAGGGTTGGCGCAATTGCTTGCAACCCTCCGCCAAGACAAGACTCGAGATCTTTGCCTTGTGGTTCTGTCACTAGACACACAACATTCATACATAATATATTTTGTTATGTTAAAGGTCTTTTCATGTTTCTCAAGTTAATCTAGGTTCCCCCTTTCATAATATAATTCTAAATTAAACATTTCAACAAGTTAAGGCCATTCAAGGTCATGAAACTACAAAGTCTATCATGCTTGCTCTCTAAACATACAAGGTAGTTATAAAACTCATATTTTGCATGCTTATGAGTATTCATATCACATATGTGTAATTAGCATCGTTTTGGTTTGAAAATATGCTTTATATAGTCTCAATATGATTTCACAACTCCTAACATAGTAGGTATATATGTATGATACATTAGCAAGTCTAATAGTACCATCAAATCATGCTTATAAAAGTCAGATTCTAAAAGTAGCATGTTAACATTCATATCCAAAGTTTGTATTTTCATTAGTAAGGCTTACTAATAAGTCCAACATGTTCATGCTTCCTTACGAATCACATAAACACAAGTTAATGGTTTATTCATGCATTTCTAAACCATACCTACATACTTGCAAAGTCAGTATATAACTATGGCATACATACATATCAATATATATGCTTTCGTTAATCATGTATGCTAGTCTAAACATGCTCGCATTAGGTTAACATACTTATATATACCCATTACACATGTTTGCATGCTAGTTTAAGCCATATTAGTTGATCATCACTTAACAGGTTTTAAAATAGAAGGCTCAATTGAACTCGAGACCAAGATGCTGATTCTTATTTGCGCCTCGATGTTAATCCGGCCACAATTGCTTACCATGTCCGTTTCGAGCCAGAATGGATCTGCTTCGGCAAAACTTCAAATTTCACCACATAAATTACTCATAAATTTGATTCTAAACAGTCATACATCAGTTTAAACATACTTATATGGTCATATAACAACTATATAACCGTTACCCAACCTTATTATCATCCAACTCCACATAATCAAGAAATTGAAATTCAAGAACTCAAGAACTCTATTTTGGCAGAGAATAAAATGGAAAGCAAGGAATAGGGATTATACCTCTGTAATGTGAAATGAACTTGCTGCTAAATGGACTCCCAATTCTTAGAATACTTGTATGCTCTCAATCTCACATTTATCAATTATCAGACAAATTTCAAGCACACCAACTGAGAATTGAGTCTGCTACTTATAGGAGAAGTTTTGGACTAGACATTTGTGTTACACAAGATTGGAGTCCATAGTGTAATGGAAGGGAACATATGTTATTAAAGAGTTGTTTAACAACTCCATACCAGCCACCTTCCTATCCATGATCACCTATGATTAGCAGCTTGAAAGTTACATAAATAGAGTGCAAGTTATTGTTCATTGTACTATTGTGTCACTTAATTTGGGAAAAATGAAAAATCTCAGCAACAAGCTTAGCTCAATCCAATTTAGTTACTTTGTTAACCAAAAATGGGTTTTAATTTCCAAGTGTTACTATATTAGGAGAAATTTGGGGTTATTTATATACTCACATCATATAGTCCATGTACATTAAATACATGTAATAAAATAACGAAGTCAGGTATCAGCGACCGCAGTCGGTCACAGATCTTTATCAGCGACCGACTGCGGTTGCTGATAGTCGTCGCATAAAATCTGGTCGCTGAGATGCACTTCAGCGACCACTATTAGCGACCGCTATTAGCGAATGAATTCATCATTTCGCTTGCTAAGCTGAGTCAGCATGGCTCAGGGCCAAAGGCTTACGTGGTCCACATGTCAATGATCGCTATCGCCGACTACGACTGCATCATCGATACCCTCAAATGCTTAGCAATTAATACTTATCAAATTGCGTATGGTCACCGATCTTAAAAATTGAAAACCAACTTTTTACTGTTTTGCAGAATTCCCAAAAACATGTACCTGTTTTGTACCTGCTTTATCCCAACACACATACACAACAATATAAACAACATGCACAATAATATAAACATCCATCGTCCACCGACACATACACCAAACTAGTATATAAATTATATAAACCTTTAAAAACCAATATGAATTGAATAAATATAAACAAATCTAATGTTTAAGTAACATACAGACATCCAAAGAATGAATATAAAGGTACAAAATTCTTAAAGAACTATAAAACAGAGTTGTATCGATCGTCAAACATCATTTTCTTGATTAGCTTCTCCTTGATCACCCTGTAATTAACAAAATAATAAAACAAGTTACAAATATAGTAACTATGTTGATACTGGTATTACGACAATATACAAAAAATTGATTACCTCGTCGCCATCCCCATGTTGTGTTGCTGTTGCTGTTGCTGCTGCTACTTCTTCAGCTAACTCCTCAAGACTCAGAGCCCCCACATGCCCGCCCAGTATCTTCAGAAGATCTCGATCTCAACATATAGCTCTCACACAGTCAGCCGGAGTATGAACAGCTGGATGACATCCATGACTGTGAAGACTGGGTAGCAGAGCTACCTGAGCCACTGAAGGATGGGCGTCGTCGTTGTCCTTGACCTTTAATGTTGTTCTTCTTCACAATAGACGCCCTCTCCCACAACTCTTGATCAACTGTCAACACGTATCCCTTTTTCTGAATCAAACCAACGACACTTGAACAAGTTAATATGACCCCCACGTGCCCTTGTACGACAACTGTAAGACCCCAACTTTCATAAATAAAGATTATTTTTCTCTAAATATCATTTTGAATATTATGGTGTGGATTTGATATAATGTTATAGTTGTGGGTAATATTTATAAATTTTGCAAAGTAAGTTGTTATAAAATATTTGTTTGGTCGGGGAATATTCTTTTTGTTGGAGAATATTCGTACGATGGCACAATCATTGGTGGACCCCACAATAGAATTATTGTCGGAGTTAGAAAACAACAAAAATATCTTTTTATAAAAATAACGGCGAAAGTTTTACCGTTAACTGTTGAAATACCCGGTGGTAAAAGTACAGTAATACGCGTGGTTGCATAGTAGCACACGATATTGATTATTAATGCTTACGTAAGAAGCCACTCAGTTATACTTAATTATTGCTACAGTAATTGCTGCATAGTATCTCATATTATTGATTCAATTATTATCACAGTATCATCTGCATAATATTTTATATTATTAAATCATTAATTGAGACGACAAAATTATTCATATTATTATTTGCAATATTGACGATGTCTAGAAAGTTCTATCGATGAGAGGTTTGGTCACCTAATTGTGCTCCAATAGGGAGAAATCCTTATCAGAAAGCCTCCTCTTTCTTAGAAATGATCTGGTTGTTAAATATTATGAGTTATAATATTAATGATGAATAATTGTTGAAACATTAAAAATATGTTGATTGAAGATAAAATGATTTGTGGCAATATTTATTCAATCTTTGATATAAATAAGAAGTTTGTTATGAGACGTTTGTGGTAAGTTGGTTTATTCTATGGGGCCCATATGTCATCATCTAAGAGTCACTTTTGCAAATAGTAATTGCATTTAGTAGACGTAAAACCACTTGTCGTTTCACATTACAGGCGTCGAACCAATTGTCGTTTCACATTACAGGCGTCGAACCAATTGTCGTTTAACATTACAGGCGTCCAACCACTTGTTGTTTCATATTACAGGCGTCAAACCACTTGTCGTTTCATATTACAGGCGTCAAACCACTTTTCTTTTCACATCACCAGTCGTCAAGCCACTTTCCTTTTCACATTGCAAGGGCTAAGCTAGAAATCTTCTATAAATAGAAGCTTAATTCTTCTTTCATTCTCACCAATTCACTACAACTCACAAGAGAATTCTATAGAGAGAGAATCAGAGAGAAAGAAGAAGAGTATTCTGTTACTACACTATTTCAATATCCAATCTCCTACTAAGGTAAGGGGTATTATTTCTTTCGTATTCATAAGTGATATTCTTCTTGTTCAATATTCGTAAGAAATAATATTTTCTTCCATAGTCTGTAGTATGTAAGTAATATTATTTCGTTTCATATTTCTAATTCTACACTTATGTTAATAAGTATTGCTTCTATACTCCATGAAATTAGTAGAATATCCTTGATATTTGCGCTTTATCCAGTATCTTTTCATGGAAAAATTATTCTGAGCATTCTTGATAAATTTTAATCTTTTCATGTCGGGGTACTATTCACGGGTTACTATTCCCGAAGTACTATTCATGGGGTACTATTTACTCGATTACTATTCACGGGGTACTATTTACTCGGTTACTATTCACGGGGTACTATTCATGACAAAAATTGATTTCTTTTCTGTCCAAATTATTTTTGATACAATATTATTCTTGAATTTTACTCCACAAAGCAAAAGATCGTGTTTTACAATTTGGACATTATTGATTCGGATAAATTGAATTATCTTTAAATCTTTGTGAAAATTTATCCTTGCTCTCCAAACTTGGATAAGACGTCACAACGACACCTTACATAAAGGTATAATCATTTAGAAATTTCAAATTATTATCATATTCTTCCCAATGGTGAGTCTTCTCTCAGATCATTATCTCACTGCTCAATTGGGAATTAAAGAATATCACCAAGATTAAAGATAAATAAATTATCAATAGCCTTCAACATGATGAATAAATCGTAGATTTAGAATATATAGGTAGATGTTAAAACTTTTCAACCATAGTTGCAATGTTATTCGTCTTGAACGAGCAATCCATTAAGGAAAGAGTCAAAAAGGGTGAGCAGCTAACTATAAAATCTATTATCTTCTCAATGTTAAAAGTTCATAAACAATGTTTTAAAACCTAGTAACATTAATCAACAATTTCTCCATGTTAAAAGTTCATCAACAATCCACAATCACGCCCACAATCACGTATAACTCATAATCGTAATTCTAGTTCTAAATTCCTTTGCTCATCCAGGACAAAGTTAATTTTCATCACCTAAAACATCAAAGATCATGGTTATACCAAATCACAGTTCATGTTCATAATCCTACTAATAAATTCATCTTTGCACTACGGCCAAAGATATTCATCAACAAGTCATCTTTGCACTACAGGCCAAAGATATTCATTTATATCATCTTTGCACTACATGCCAAAGATATTCAACACCAGGTCATCTTTGCATTACCAGCCAAAGATATTCATCAACAAGTCATCTTTGCACTACAGGCCAAAGATATTCATTTATATCATCTTTGCACTACATGCCAAAGATATTCAACAACAGGTCATCTTTGCATTACGAGCCAAAGATATTCATCAAAAATCATTCATCTTTGCACTACAGGCCAAAGATATTCAGTTATATCATCATTTAGGATTGAGGATGATGCAAAATATTTTAAATAAAACGAATCCAGTGAAAAAAAAGAACAAATATTAAGGATTCGTACTTTAAACAACCCAAGTTCAAAAATACTTCATAAATAACCAGAGTGGAGTAAAATTCAAGAATGAAGACCAAAACATAGATCCAATCAAAGATAGGAATTATAATGCATAATCTTGGACACGGAGAAGAAAACTTAATTTTTCTCGTGAATAAAGTCGTATTTGTGAATAGTCCGATATACGTGAATAAGAACTCTCACACCAAAAGATAGAAATTTCACAAAAATCATCATCACGCTCGTGAATAGTACTCGTGAATAGTAACTCATGAATAATAACTCGTGATAGTAACCCCGACATGAAAAAGTTCCAAATTTGGCAAAAAGTTCAAACCAATATTTCGGCATAATGATATTGAAAAAAATAATATCATTTATGAAGAAAATAATCTCCCTTACCTCAGAAAGAATAGTACTTCTGACTAAAATACTGGATATAGTGATAAAAGAACTTGCACCGTATAGCAATACTCGAAGTACTAAAATACTCACAAAAATAAGCTCGATATATAGAGAGAGAAATAGAGAGAAAACTTCAGTTTCTGGTGTGATTTTCAATTCTAACCTAAGCACCCTATTTATAGGAAAATGCTTAGAACATCAAAGCAGAAAATTTAATAAAAATATTAATATAATTACAAAATTTTCCTACGCCCACTTTTACTAATTGAACTCAAAGACTTTGCACATGTTAGTGTAGCCCACAAAACACAAAACGTTTTCATATTAAAATAATTAAAACTTCCAAAAATCAATTATTTCTAACTTCAATAATTCATAATAAATAGCCCTTTTATCGTAAAATTGAATCTCACGCTTTTTTTTTATAGGAAATTCAATTCTCTACAACTTTACGTAAGAAAGTTTTTCCAAATTCCAAATGTAAATTGACCAAATTCCCATACAGACGATTTTACAAAGCTATAATCAAATTTCAAATAAGAAATGGGGTCCAATCGACATACAAAACATGTGTTAATCATTTAATGCAACAAAATACTCTTCCTCCTCATATACTCATATATCACACATTCATTGTAAAAATATAATCATTATTATATTATAATAATATAATAAAATATTATTTTATCGTAAAAGATAAAATATCAATTTTCAACAATTGTCACTTTAAAAATTTTCTCCATATATATCCACATAAAATGAATATTTTTCTCATCATATAAATCAATAATTAATTATTCACAAATAATATTACGTAATCACAATAATGACAACCAAAAGCGCCTCCTGAAAGAGGGGCTTTCCAATAAGGATTTCTCCTTCATCGCGCAAGAATTAGGTGACCAAACCTCTCCTTAGATGTAACTTTTAGACATTGCCAATAATGTTATATAATAATATTATTCAGATAATATGAATTATTGCTTCGATAATGGAAAATATTGTAGTGACAATTATTAAAACAATAAGAATATAAAATATCAACGCAAAGAATTCGAATCAATAAAATATCTTGAAGAATTATCTGAATAATTATCGAGTAGTGCCTTCACGTAAGAATCAATAATTGTGCAATACTCGTGCTATCGTGCAACAACGCAGTATTATCGTATTTTAACCAAATACGGGTATTCCAACAAAGTTAATTGGTGAATAATTACGCCATTATTTATAAAAACTCAAATTTGTCATTTTCTTCATCCGACGCTTATTCTACATTATGGGGCCATAAAAAGGCTACATTGTATACTAATATTCCCTGACGTAGAAGAATATTCCACGACCAAAACGAATATTCCCCGATAGAAATGAGTATTTTATAACCACTTGTATTTTGAAAAATTCATATATCACCCTTAACTTTAACCTTTTATCAATTTAACCATTTACTTTGAATAGTAATTATAAGAAAAATTGAATACTTTTATTTCATAAAATCTCGGTCTCACATTTATCTTTGCTCTCATTTAATTGAATTCTTATATCATTGTCATCATCCTCATTCTTATATTATGATGAAAGTCATCTTCGCCATAGTGCATAGATGGATTGTTGATTGTTATGATTATGATCGTGGATCATTCGGTATAATCATGACCCAAAATGTTACAAATGATGTGGTAAAAGTCTTCATTGGCATTGTAGTGTATCACGCCGACAAATTGTTGGTATCATAACCATTTGTGATAATAATGAATATCCTCGGGAGTTCCAACGATAAAATTGATGATAAACTTTTTAAATAATAGAAGACAGTAGATATCATGCTCTACTTGACTCTTCTAATGGATTGCTTGTTCCGCTGCAGTTAAACTTGGTGTTTATTATATTTTATCAGTTTAACACTGTTAAAGGCTAATGATAATTTATTCTGCATTATCTTAGTCATAATATTTCTTACTGAGCTAGTTGAGCTCACCCTTTTGTTTTCATTGTTCTCTTCAGGAAATGAGAATATAGCCGAGACGAGTCAGGAAATGGAGTGACGGTCCAGATAGGTGGCTATAGTAGTCCTCACTATTATGTGAAATAGTGTGATAATAATTGTAATGATTACTTTATTTGAGTTTGGATACTCTCTACGAGATATTATCCGTGTTGAAACTCTCAGCTACGTTTTGTCGTACTGTATAAAAGAAGTTTGTATTTAAATTATGTACCATGTATTTGGCGACTTAAGATGGGTGATGTATTCCTATTTTGGGGGTGTCACAACAACTCTACGATTTCCTCTAACTCTCCATAAAAGGCATGACCAAGCTCATTGTAACAATCTCCTTGGACACACACTCCAGAGTTCGTTGTTCTTTTATCGCGCCCATATGCCTTTGTATGAAATTCTCAACCATTTATTTTGTAACCATTGCGGCTGACTTGGTCCCTATCTAGTCCCATAGCTAGGACTTGTCCATTAGCCGGAATCGTTGATCCCTCAGTCAAAGCCTACAAAAACTCCATCATATTAAATGAAGTTATAGTTAATATGGAGTATATATATATGTCGTGCTTAAGAAATTGAACTTAATTTGTCCTTTAGCCAAAGTGCAATTTTTTTATCACAATTGATTTGAATATCTCTATCAGTTATGCTCAGATGCTTTTCTTTTAACTCGTCATCTTACAATCTATACAATGTTATAAACATTAACATATTGGAATGTATATTACATGTTAAAAAAAGTTAAGGGATAAATTTTCAAGTCTACACGTGTACCTCACAAATTCGTCAATCTCCTCGAAATTGAGAAGAATGTAAGTATGTGCAACATGTAATTCTTGCTCAGAGAGGAATATGCGCTTCCCTTTTCCATAAGCACAGCCCGATAGACCAAATACAGAAAGTCAAACATTTAGTTCAATATTTCCCCCATCATCATGTCTCGAGACTCGATTAGCCTTAGTCAAGACTTCATCCGTAAAATAGTCTGAGACAAACGTAGATATCTCATCGAAAATGTATGCCTCACATATCGACCCCTCGACACGAGCTCTATTCTTCACCTTTCTCTTATGGTTTCCCATCACCCTCTCGAAAGGGTACATCTATCTATATTGAACTGGACCCCCAACACGAGCTTCATAGGGAAGATGGATTTGCAAATGTGTTGGTCGTTTTACCGATCAATATATACGTGCAAGTATACACGATCAACATGTAATAAAGAGTAAGTAAAGTATCGTTCCCATGGAGAATTAACTAATAAATTTCACCAAGCATTAACCCATAACCATCTCAGTCTTATTTAAACGAATGATATTATATTTTATATTTAAACTACTAAATTAAATAAACCTAACTATTCTTAGAGTGAGACTAGATAATGAAGACCTGAGATTACAATTTCATCTATTGAATAATTTAAATCAATGCACTCCCCTGTTGAGCCAAATTACTTGCACTGGATTGCTAGTCGAGACCACGAAAGTAAAGTACAGCCATATCTCAATGTACCATACCCGTATCAAATATAATCCCCGGTTGAAAGAATACACATGAACACCCAAATTACCTAAACCACTATATGTCTATGTGATTTACAAATAATTAGGGTTTAAGCCCAAGTTCTCAATTGGCTACGAGCGATGCCTCGGTATATGTCTATCCTAAGCACAAATCATACATCCCATCACAATATAGAATATATCATCACAAACTATTAAAATCATCAGATCCAAACCCATACATCGTCTCTCAAGTCCATATGGATTATCACAGTAATTTATGGCCAATCACTTAAGCAAATAGCATGAATCTAAATAGACAATCATATAGCAATCAATAAGGCTAACAATGAAATATATCAGAATAAACTAATCCATAGAATCCATTGCAATCTCAGAATAGAGTTTAAATCATAATTGAGTCGAATCTATCATCCACATATTGAATAAACATCACAAGATTACAAATAAGAATCAAAGAGAGGATAAAAGTAGAGAATTGAAGTGCAAATCTGTTCTCCTGCTCCAAGATGGAATCTCTGATGCTTCCCAATTGCTTCAAGTCTTCAATCTCATCAACCCTATAAATCACTACTCTAATCTACTCTAATCTAATATCGAAATTAAAGAGAAAAAAAAAAGTAATGATAGCTTATTGATCCCCCAAGGGGTGGTATATCTTTTCATCTGATAATAAGTCTAATATATAAGCCCTAGTTGCCCCAACACTTAAAATTTCAAAAATAAAATAAAGTCGTGACTTGATTAGACTACGCCAAGACGGCCGGTGAGGTCCTAGTGCACCACAAAAGTGGGCGCTTCCGGTAGCATTTTTCTCTGCTCCGGGTGTGTGGTGCAGTGTGCGTGTTTATCCTCAGATAGTAGCAGTACGCCACGCCCCCCTTAATTTTGCATCCTCAGCTTTTGCATTGCCATCGCTTCTTTGACATGCTACTCTTGCATCTTTGTTCATCAATGCTCAGTTTCATTTGTCCACTCGACCCTCTTGTCATGTCATCACTGATCTCGTGCCACATACCAATGCCAAGCTATGTCATTTCCTGCACTTTAACACCAAAGGAGTTCTAACTATATATAATGCAAAATAACACGAAATGCAACTAAAAATACACTAAAATGTGCTTGAGATGGGCCTAGATCTCGTGAATTGATATCCAATAAGTAGGTGTAAAACCTACTTATCAAAATGCTCCATGGAGTCAAATAAACCAGGTGGGATTATTTTTTCCAGTTTACAAGTGATCTCTATGATGTTTTTCTCAAGTACAGTCATGTCCTTCTCATTTAATGTTTTTGAACATAATTCTTTGAAGAAACGACTAAGATCCGTCAAAGCATCCCATATAGGCATGAGTCTCTCCATGAACACATGACAATCATGGCTCTTCATCCCTTGCAATTTCCCACCTGTAACACACCTTGCAATGTTTGACGCATATTCATTTTGGCAGTTTCAGAGACTTAACCCATGTGCACACATCTTCAACTTGCTTTTTGGACAATGTGTACCTTGCATGCAGTTTGACAATCTTACCATTAGGAGATTCATAAAGTTCTAATCCAGGACGCTTACAAATATCTTTCATATCCAAACATGCCTTATCATTATCTTTTGTCTTCCCCGTAACATTCATTACAGTGTTAAACACATTGTCGAACACATTCTTCTCAATATGCATCACATCTAGATTATGACGAATCAAATTTGTAGACCAATAAGGCAGTTCCCAAAAGAAGCTTCTCTGAACATAGTTATGAGATTCGCCAAACCCATTGATTATGTTTGTGGCATCAATCTTACAAAATGGGATGACCGACAATCGCATCACACGATCTCGCATCTCTATTCACGACAATTGCAGTGCAAACATATCATTGTCTACTTTCCCTTTCCTAAAGTGTTCTCTATTTCTTCGAAAGGGGTGATCTACTGGTAAGAACCAACGATGACAGTCAAACCAACAAGGCTTTCGACCTTTTGATAGATTGAAAGACTTTGTATGCTCCATACAATACGGATAACCTAATTTCCCGTATGTACTCCATCCAACTAACATACCATAAGCTGTGAAGTCACTTATAGTCCACATAACCGCTGCCCTAAGGTTAAAATTTATCTTCGTTGCAACATCCCAAGTCTGTACTCCATCCTCCCACAATACCTTCAACTCATTTATAAGAGGTCTCAAGTAAACATCTAAGTTCTTTCCAGGACTCTTAAGACCATGAACCACGAGTGAAAGAAACAAGTATGGTTGTTTCATACACATCCATGGAGGCAAGTTGTAAGGAGTAACAATTACATGCCAACATGAGTACAGAACAGCTGAGTGGCCAAACGGGTTGAAACCATCGGTGGACAATCCAAGCCTCACATTTCTAGGTTCCAATGCAAACCCAGGATGCGCTAAGTTGAATTCTTTCCAAGCCTGCCCATCTGTGGGATGATTTAGTTCTCCATCTTTAGCTAGAGATTTTGCATTCTAACTAATATGTTTAGCTGTTCTTGAAGACATGTATAATCTTTTTAGCCGATGTGTTAATGGAAAATACCTTAGAATTTTAAACGGTATACTTGATTTTTTTTTTTGTAGTCACACCCCGTTTATTAGGCCTAAATCGGCCATGATCGCAAAACGCACCTTGTCATCTGCTCATTTTCTTTATAAAATAACATGCAATCATTGGGACATGCATCGATCTTTTGGTATCCAAGACCCAACTTCTTCACTATTTTCTTACAAAAGTAATAGTTATCAGGTAATTTCTCACCGTCAGGTAACATACTCTTAATGGCCTTCAACAACGACTCAAAACACTCATGGCTCATGTTGTGATAAGCCTTGATGTTAAGTAATGTCGCCACTGCAGACAATGTAGTGTGTTTGGTGCAACCATGCCATAATGGCTCACTACCCTCGTCTAACAACTTATAGAAGTCTTTGGCATCAGAATTCATAGATTGCTCCCTGCCTTGTTCCCAATGAAAATCTGGCCCTATAATATCATGAACCATTTCATTCATACGATGAGTACTACTATCGCCTTGATTGTGTAATCGCCGTGATGCCACCATCTCTTCTCTCGCCCATGTGCCCACCAACATTCTTCGTAATTTTCATGAACCCGCATACAAGTAAATGATAGTTTACCACGCTCTTTCCATATAATTTATATTGTTACACTTCAAACATGGACATCGATATTGTTCGACCATTCATACATTCCGGGTGACTATACGCGATACTCCAAAAACACTTGGCAACCAAATTTAAATTCAACAGAAGACTCATGACACACCCCAAATCCTTGTGACTTCATTACTTCAAGATTTGGTGTTCACGTAATAAAACATTCATATCTAACTACACAATCATAATATAATTGAATAATAAAATCACCTTATACAGATTACATTAATAAAAACATTATCTCCCGTGTTCTCTAACCTTTAATACAATTATTCAAGTGCAAAAATTAAATTATTACATCACGTCATTATTAAAAGTCTATCATCATAACGATAAAACAAAATTACAAGTCTTCATCAGTTGTACATTTTTCCCTTTCCTTTGCTAGTTGTAGGTTTATCTACCTTCTCAACCATAGCTGCAATAAGTGTATAAATAGGCAAGAGTGAGCAAACAAAGCTCACTTGAAATAAGAATAAATATGTTTACAACATTTTCCAAATAATAGGCTCAATAGAACTGAATGATATGTTCTATTAACATTTCAACATTTACCAACTCATAGGCTAAAAAGAATTGAATGATATGTTCTATTAACATTCTTAAATATACTACTGAGGGTCAAATGACCCTGAACCATGTCCACAGTTATAAGTAATCTTTCAACTTTAACAGTCATATGCCTATAAGGACTCCACGTACTAAGGGGGATCAATCCTTCGTACAATGTATTGTGCACAACCATTTCAACACTAAGCGTAAACCCCTAAACATAGGGTTGTTCATCTCAGTATTTAGAGTACAAGTCTGCACCAAAGAAAGTTTGGTTTGGATAAGCATTCAAGGGTAATTGAAGTTTAATAATCATCAACTAGGGAACTAGTTGAATCAACAACACTTGATAACGCAACAGTTGTTTAATAACAACATAACTTAGAACATTTGAGAATCATTAATGAACTGATTCTACATATCAAACTCATGCTTGAAATAACTATAGAGCATAAGCATTCAATAAATTGAATAAAATGGTTAACCTTTGCTTGAACTGTAAAATAAGCTAAGGTTCAACTCTTATAACATTAGAAATGAAATTCCTGAACGTACATTTAACTGATAGCAAGCTGGAAACTAAAAACTTGCCCAATAATGTATTAACTCATGCAAAGAATTAAAATAGTTCAATAATAAAGACGAGAGTTCAAAACTACGTTCATTATACAATAATAGAACTTAAGAAACTTGCTTAACTGTAAATAAGTTAGAATGAATCAATCAATAAGAATTTCCAATAACATTAGAGTTAGAGTTTGCTCGAATGAATTTTTGGAATAATTGATTTATTCAATAACAGTTAAGATAAATAAGCTTGCTCAATCAAAAGCATAAAGTTATACAATGAAATAATAAAACTAACTCAACGAAAGTGTAGAGTTAGAAAACTTGCCTCGAGCATAAGCTAAAATATTAAACTCACGTTCACCTATACACAATATTAAAACCACAACATCTATTAGACATACTAATATTCACTTTTCAGTATAAAATGCATTACTAGCTAAACTTATTATTTTAGCACACGTCTTAAGCTACCATTTACATTTCAGAATTCCCAAGTGTACATCACAACACTTAACTAACGTTCATTGTATAAACTAGGTTATCACATAACGCGTTTTTGATTTACTAATCATTTTTGCAACTTTGAATTCATAATACATATAACACAGCTCTGTATTAGCCTTGTTGTTACATGTTGGACACATTACCATAACCTTTAGTTAAGCTACAAAGAATGACCAAAGTCTGCAGAATTAGCAGACTTCAGTGTTTGGAAATGGGCATTTGCGCTGGTAATGTGCCAGCTTTATACTAGATTTTGGCGCCCTACGCTTTAAGGGCCACGCCTGACGTATGTAACTCAATTTTTTGCGCATGAGGTTCGACACTTTTCTTAAGCCAACTAACACGAATTTTACGCACTAAATGTTGATAAGAATATCGTAAGATAAATATACAACTATCATAAACATGATTGCTCACATTTACAACCAATTAGAACAATTTAACACTAACTAAAACTATTTTATTTTCTCAAAACTCATGTTTTTCATAAAAACTCAAGTTTCTTGACATTCATTCTATAAATCATCACTGTGAATTCATTAATTGGCCAAATCACCTCATTCAAATTACGTTATGCTCGTATCTCATAGAACTAACATATACAAGCTTCAATTTATACTTTCACATACAAATTGGCCATTATAATTGATACTTACATGAGCCATATGAAAAAATATATACAAACATATACTGTCAAAATTTTCTTCTACTGTAAACCAAAATTAGCATGCAATTATTGTTTAAACATACTTTCTAATCATCATAAACACATGTAATCATCATAACTAATTTGAGAATATCAATTCTAAAAATTCACAGAGTATAACAAAACTTTGCCGTAATTCACATATGTAGACATATAAATATATATATTAGGGTTGTATAAGAAATACCTTCAACTAGTGTGATAATTTGTTGCAATTGCAGACAATTCTTCTCAATTTCTCTGATGCTTTCTCTCAATTCTCTCAAGCTTCTCTGAACTTCTTAGCTTTCTTCTCTTAGGCTTAAACTAGATAACTAACAAGTATGCGTAAAAATAAAACTGATATAATACTAATACGTATACTTATTAGGATATCAGTTATAAAAATAACGTATAAGTTATAATTATATTATATTTATTATTTTATTTGTTTTATTTATACTATTTAATTTAAAAAACTAGAAATCCCAAAAGCCATAAGGCTTGTTTGGCAAAAACCCTTTAAATATTAAAGAATTAATATATTAAGCCTTGTTTGTTAAAAACTAAATTAAACTACTTTAATTTATTTTAATAACTCCTTATAATATAGTTATTTGTCACACTATATTAATCAAGCTTTCATATTTAATTTTAATTAATTCAAATAACAATTAATTAAATAAATCCTTTAATCACATAACTCAATACAAACAATTAACCATTAAATTGAAATATCAATGTAATAATAATTTCCTTAATTCATCAACTAATTATTTAAAAAATAATTCTCCAAATAAAATTAAATCAATTAAATAAATATTTATTCAACGATAAACACATCTATTAAATATTTATATAAATCAATAAATATTTAATATTACATTTAAAATTCTGGAATGTTACAACACCTATCTGGGCACTTGACTTTCGTCGTGTCATCTAACTACGGTCTGAATAAAGGTCCATGATACCACGGTACCTATGTTGACATGAATTATTGTATTCCCTTCTTAAACATTTATAATTCAGCTCAATCCCATTTATGATGCTTATAAATACATATAGATGTATATGTACATATATAACATGAGTGTACATCAAAGTTTAGGTTTCTTTTTCGTTTCATTTAAGCTTCTCAAAACTGGGCTCAAACTGGCTTGTTTTCTCACTTTTTCACAAAAAAACTGTTTTTGACACTTTTATATTTCTCCAATTTTGGCTACTTGTATAGTCTAAGCATGTGTATTTTAGTTTCCTAAGGTTACATTTATCATCATCTCACTTTACTTGGTCATCTAGCCAATTTTAACATATTAAAGCTCACTTTAGGCTTGATAATAGATCATAACTTGATTTTCTTACTAGCTTTGGTCATTGCAATGATTAGAAATCATCACAAGCATGAGTTAGAAATTTTATATGAGTTCATTATAGTCTTATAAGATTAGGCACTAAAGGTCACCCAAAACAGTCCACTTTTGGGCTTAAAATATGATTTTTCACAAGTTTAATGCTCAAAACAGTTTAAGCTTGGTTTCTTTAGCTTGTGTAGCTTACTTATGTCATATTATGACTATTGAAACTTGCCCACATGGTCCAGGTATGGGAATTCTATAGTTAGGTCTTAGTTGCCACTTAAAGCTTACTTTTCATGGCTTTTAAACATGAAATTTGGTCAATACACAACATAGACCACAACTAAGTTAAGGAACACCTTTTAAATGATATGTGTAGACAATATAGGGACTCCATACTGTCTCAAAACTTCAGTTGCAAAAATTTGCTATAATAGTTCTCATATAGGCATAGATTTGACTATAATTTCATAAACAGTCCACATAAAGGCAAAAGAAACCCTTATTGTTTCTTATAGTTTCTTTCAATATAAATATCAATTCATATGCTTCCTAAGTTGTTGCCGAACAAACTTACCCAAAAACAAAAAAATCATCTTCACAATTATCCAAAACACAATTGGAAAATCCCATAATTTCTTCCACCAGCCCTATTTTTCAATTTCTAATTTGTTGAAATCGCTTTTTCCTCAAGGGCTTATCATCGCTTTATTAGCAAGTATAAGACCATTTCATTATCGGGTATAATGATAATATAACACAACATCAAAATTAAATGCAGAGAATGCTTCGGGTAACAATTATATATACATCTACCGTATGAAAAATAAGGGCGAAGAAATATTTCCAAAACAAATTAGAAAAAAAAATGGAATCTTCTAAGGAAATTGAGAAAGATAACTGTTATGTACTCTCCTATAAGAATATAATGAGTACCTCCCGGTGGCGGTGGACTGGTGGTGGCAGACCGGAGTCTCTTCCCCTTCTTCTCTTCTCCCCCTTTCTCCCACTTCTCTCTCGTCTGCAGAGCTCCTCTTGTTTTTTTTCTTCGCTGGCACGTGTCGAGCGAATGACTGAATTTGTTAACATTAAGTTTGATCAGCGACCGCCATCAGCGACCACATGCGGTCGTTGATTTTTAATGACATGGACTTATCAGCGACCGTATGCGATCGCAGATATTAAGTGGTCGGACAAAACCTTGGCACCAACATTTCAAGGCAAATTTTTGGAGGCAAATTTATACTAGCTACTGCTCAGCGACCGCATTCGGTCACTGTTAAAATATAGCGACTAGATTAAATAACGGTCGCAGATGGCGGTTGCTAATATCAGCGATCGATAGTGTGGTCGCTGATAGTATTGGTCGCTGTTAGGCATTTTTCTTATAGTGATACTAGTCTTAAGCATAAAGGAATAAGCTAGTCGGTAGCCTTGCCCTTGCCCTTGTCTTTCACAGAGACACTTCCCTGTTCTGCCTTAACTGAAAGGTTTTAAATAAGCAAGAATGAGCACAAATTGCCCAACAAGTAATATAAAACAAGGGTAAAGAGTTTTATAACACGAGTTTGAAATATCGAAGTATTATTTTTAAGATAGTTCAAGGTTTCAGAAAAATATCACGAATAATGAATATCAACATTTCTTGAATCAAATCCTTGGAATAAGGACGATAATTCAATATAAATCAACAGATATATATGAATTCAAAGGCTATCAATGTATCCAACTGGATAAATAATTTAAACTGAGCAGTCACTAAGGACTATTGAACATCTACTAGAATTACCAATATTAAACTGATAACCCAAAAGAATCAAGTACTATAGATGACCAGTCTACAATACTCTAAGTTATGCATAACTACACAGTAATATTCACGCGTGTGTTGGGTCTTCCAACAATAAATATTCCCCTTACCATAAGGGTTGTTAAACTCAATTTTCAAGATTTTCGCACCAGTCAATTAGTTTGGATAGTTTTATAAACATGCATATAGTCTAGCCGGATCAAATGGCATAGACACTTTCACAATATTCAATAACAATACCAAGTTCAACATAAATAATAGTTTTCTCAAGAGTTTAACATACTAGCTCAATTGAACAAAAAGTAATATAACTTGCATTTAAAGAGACAGTTTGCTTACGATAACCGTTGGATAAAGTAATGCAAGGGTTTAGGATACTTGCACAATGTAAAGGATAGTTCAGATACTTGCCTTAAACGTAGTTTATCCACGTTAAGAAATCAACACTTTCGAATCCTATTTATAGCGTATTATATTTACAAGATGCTCATTTGCTAACACATTCTTTATTCAAGTTTGACATGATTCAAATATGCACATATGGTATAAAATCAGCTCATAGGTTATTATGAAATCAACTATCTAGTTACTTTATAAGTAAATTTATAAAGCTCAAGGTTAAGACCTTTTTACCCATGGACTTTCCTTATACAAGAAAAACACCATCATATTACTTAATCATCACATATATACATGAATTAGTATGTTTTAAACCATTTTAGCAAAAGATAGACATCATACAAGTTAACTGTCCAAAGATCAGATTTCAAATCATCAAACTTCTGATTTCAGATCAAGCAAGCAATGCTACCATGGTTAAGTTTAGGGCCAGCAAGAATCACATGACCTCTCTAGCTGACCAAGCCAAGACTCACAAATTTGCGCGCCTTGTGGTTCCTGTCTGGCTTGACACACAACATTCATACATAATATATTTTGTTATGTTAAAAGTCTTTTCATGTTTATCAAGTCAATCTAGGTTCCCCCTTTCATAATATAATTCTAAATTAAACATTTCAACAAGTTAAGGCCATTCAAGATCATGAAACTACAAAGTCTATCATGCTTGCTCTCTAAACATACAAGGTAGTTATAAAACTCATATTTGGCATGGTTATGAGTATTCATATCACATATGTGTAATTAGCATCGTTTTGGTTTGAAAATATGCTTTATATAGTCTCAACTTGATTTCACAACTCCTAACATAGTAGGTATATATGTATGATACATTAGAAAGTCTAAAAGTATCATCAAATCATGCTCATAAAAGTCAGATTCTAAAAGTAGCATGTTAACATTTATATCCAAAGTTCGTATTTTCATTAGTAAGGCTTACTAATAAGTCCAACATGTTCATGCTTCCTTACGAATCACATAAACACAAGTTAATGATTTATTCATGCATTTCTAAACCATACCTATATACTTGCAAAGTCAGTATATAACCATGGCATACATACATATCAAGTTCGTTTCCAAGTTCTAATTTTGATCTAATATATATGCTTTCGTTAATCATGTATGTTAGTTTAAACATGGTCATATTAAGTTAATATACTTATATATACCCATTACACATGCTTACATTCTAGTTTAAGCCATATTAGTTAATCATCACTTAGCAGGTTTTAAAATAGAAGGCTCAATCGAACTTCAGAGAGACCAAAGCGCAAGGCACATTGCGCCTCGTGTTAATCCTATGCAAATTGCCATGTCTAGTTCGAGCCAGAATAACATCTGCTTTTAAGAAATTTAGCCCAACCACGTAAATTACTTATGAATTTGATTCTAAACAGTTATATATTAGTTTAAACATACTTATATGGTCATATAACAACTATATAACCATTACCCAACCTCATTATACCTCTGTAATGTGAAATGAACTCGCTGCTAAATGAACTCCCAATTCTTAGAATACTTGTATGCTCTCAATCTCACACTTAGCAATTATTAGACAAATTTCAAGTACACCAACTGAGAATTGAATCTGCTACTTATAGGAGAAGTTTTGGACTGGACATTTGTGTTACACAAGATTGGAGTCCATGATGTAATGGAAGGGAACAAAGGTTATTAAAGAGTTGTTTAACAACTCCATACCACCTTCCTAGCCATGATCACCTATGGTTAGGAGCTTGAAAGTTACGTAAATAGAGTACAAGTTACTGTTCATTGTACTATTGTGTCACTTAATTTAGGACAAATGAAAAATCTCAGCAACAAGCTTAGCTTAATCCAATTTAGTTACTTTGTTAACCAAAAATGGGTTTTAATTTCCAAGTGTTACTATATTAGGAGAAATTTGGGGTTATTTATATACTCACATCATATAGTCCATGTACATTAAATACAGGAAATAAAATAACGAAGTCATGTATGATTGTCCGGGTAGTTCCATAATTATTTCTACTACTCACATAACCACATTATAACCTTATTTAATATTAATGTTTATTTAAACATTTAATTCCTTTCTCAGTTTCTAGAAAACACATATATTTAACCATTTATGTATTACAATTTCATATGAACTTATTGTACTATTTAGTAACTTATATTAACATAATGTACTCTTATCCTATGTTTTATTAATGTCACACATATAACATTAATGTTCCAATTCAGTGCTACATTAGAAATTAACTATCTTCAACTGATCATCATGGCAATGCACTAGCTTATCTCGCTAATAGGGGCGAATCATAGCACAGCATTCTCGACAAAGGCTAAACTAGTTTAGCTTCAAGCCAGTTTCAACATCCATCTCCATAATATTTCTTCACATCATAAATTAACTATCATACTAGTTTAAGAGCATATTCCTTTCATGAAATCACATAATTATTTGCAATTAATCAACATTCTTTAATAACTATCAATTACTTGTTTGCCTTAACAATTCTTTCATTAATTAATATAGTCACTACTATCACGGTGCCACACAAGGCATTTCAACGAGTTTATTACAACTCCACATTAATCACTTTAATATAATTGAGTTAACTTGCCTCATAACACGAAATCATTTATATTCGAATAAATATTTATTCCGTTAATATATTCATAAGACATGGAAATTCTCGGGTATTACATCCTCCCCCCTTATAAAAATTCCGTCCCGGAATTGATACAAGGTTACACAAATAGATGGAGATAATCCCTCATCATCCTATCTTCTAACTCCTACGTTGCCTCCTCGACATCGTGGTTACACCAAAGTACTTTTACAGAAGAAATGACTTTATTCCTTAAAGTTTGATCCTTCCTATCTAGAATTTGGACAGGAATTTCTTCATGCGCTAAGTTCTTCTCCACTTGAATGAGTTCATAAGAAATCACGTGTTTGTAGTCAGGCTTGTAGGGACACAACACAGATATGTAAAACATGTTATGGATGTGCTCCAACTCAGGTGGTAGTGTAACTTTGTACGCTACTTCGCCCACCCGCTTTAGTATCTCCAACGGTCTTATGAATCTTGGACTCAGTTTTCCTTTCTTGCCAAAACATATCTTTCCCTTCCATGGAGATACCTTCAAGAATACAAAACTGCGGACTTTAAAATCTTGGTCTTGCCGATGCAAATCCGCGTGCTTTTTCTGGAAATCTTGAGTTGATACTAGTCTGGCCCTTATTACTGTCACCACATTCGCGGTTTGTTGTATTAACTCTAGTCTGAGTATTCTTCGCTCTCCAACTTCGTCCCAACATAATGACGTTCTGCACTTCCTTCCGTAAAGAGCTTCGTATGGTGGCATGCCGATACTCGCATGGTAACTATTATTATATGAAAATTCAACTAAGGGTAAATGGTCATCCCAATTTCCCTTGAAGTCCATCACGCAAGTCCTAAGCATGTCCTCCAGCGTTTGTATTGTTCGCTCACTCTATTCGTTTGTCTGAGGATGATAAGCAGTACTTAACCTTAACTGTGTTCTCATCCTCTCTTGCAAGCTTTTCCAGAATTTGACGTGAAATGCGGGTCTCGGTCAGAAACAATTGATACCGGCACTCCATGTCGTAAAAAAATTTCCTTTACGTACAGATTTGCTAACTGATTTAAACTATAACGGATCTTGATTGGTAGAAAATGTGCGGTCTTTGTAAGTCAATCCATGAAAACCCAAATGGCATCAAAACCTTTCTGCGTGACTGGAAGTCCTACCACGAAATCCATCGTAATATACTCCCATTTCTACTCTGGTATTTCCAATGGTTGTAGTAAACCACTCGGCTGTTAATGCTCTACTTTTACGCTTTGGCAAGTTAAACACCTACTAACGCACTCTGCGACTTCCCGTTTCAAATTGGGCCACCAAAAATGTTGCCTCAAGTCTCGGTACATCTTAGTGCTTCCCGAATGAACGGAATATGTCGTATTGTGTGCCTCATGCAAAATCTCTTCTGTTAACTAGGTTATCGCTGGTACCCACACTCTCCATTCGAATTTTAAGATATCGTCTTTATCCATTCAAAATTTCTCTTGTTCATTTTCTGAAATCCTTTTCCTGATCTTCTCATATTCTCCATCTTTCTCCTGTGCTTCCTTTACTCTATCCAACACTGTCGGACAAGCTTCCATTACAAATAACTTCTCTTCAGACCTCTCTGGTCCTTTACCTCTATTTCAAATTTCTCTATCTCTCTTATTAACTCTTCTTGAGTTGTCAATTGAAATAACTTCTCCCTTCCTTTCCTACTTAGCGCGTCGGCTACTACATTCACTTTCCTCGGGTGATAAAGAATATCGCAATCATAATCTTTGATCAACTCCAACCACCTTCTCTGACGCATATTCAGCTCTTTCTGTGTGAAGATATATTTCAGACTTTTGTGGTCGGTGTATATCTCACATTTTTCTTCGTACAAATAATGCCTCTTTAACTTTAAAGAAAAAAATACCTCGGCTAACTCTAAGTCATGATTAGAGTATCATTTTTCGTAATCCTTCAATTGTCGTGACACATACGCAATGACTTTTCCATGCTGCATCAGCACACATCCCAGTCCTCTATGCGATGCATCACTATACACCACAAATCTTCACGTATCATCTGGTAATGATAATGCAGGCGCCTCGCTTAATCTCTTCTTCAACTCTTGAAAACTCTCTTCGCATTTGTCGGTCCATACAAATTTCACCGTTTTCCTCGTCAGATTAGTCAACGGGGTCACTATCTTAGAAAAATCTTGGATGAATCTTCGATAGTACCCAACTAACCCTAAAAAACTTCTCACCTCTGTTGGGGTCCTCGATTATTCCCAATTACTTACTGCTTCGACTTTTTCGGGGTCTACTGAGATTCCATTCTCATCCACCATGTGGCCTAAGAATTGAACCTTCTTCATCCAAAATTTACACTTTGTGTGACGCCCCCAAAATATGTATACATCACCTATTCTGAGTCGCCAAATACATGGTACATAAAATATATACAATCTTAAATATACAACATGAGCTGTGAGTTTGAATACAAATATTGTTTACTAGAGAGTATACAAACTCAAAATGAGTCCTCATTACTATTATTATCACACTATTTCAGAGAATAGTGAGGACTACTAATGCAAACATCTAGGACCATCACTCTGTTCGCCGACTAGTCCCAAATTTACGTTTCATTTTCCTCAAGAGAACAAAGGAAAAAGAAAGGGTGAGCTCAACTAGTCCAGTAAGAAATATTATGACTAAGATAATGCAGAATAAATTATCATTAGCCTTCAACAGTATAACAACTGATAGAATATAATAGAAAACAAGTTTTAGAGCAAAAATTGCAGCAGAATAAACAATCCATTAGAAGAGTCAAGTAAAATTTAAAATCTACTATCTTTTATGATTTAAAAAGTTTTTCACCAACTTTATCGCTGAGTCTCAGCTTAATAAATAATCCACATCATTAACTCATCCCTACACTACAGGCCAAGAATATTTTTAGTATCACGACCACGAATTATCCATGCACTACATGCCAAAGATAATCGTGTTTTCATCAACGGTCTTGATCATGCCATAAAACAATTCATCTTTGCACCCTCGGCCGAAGAGAATCCATAGCCATAATCATACCAAAAACTGTCCATCAATGCACTACGGGCCAATGAGGACTTTTACCACATCTTTTGTAACATTACGGTCATGATTACACCGAATAATCCATGGTCATAATCATACCAAGTCCATCTATGCACTACAGGCCACAGATGACTTTCAACAAAATATAAACATGAAGATGATGACAATGATATAAGAATTCAATAAAACAAGTTCAAGAATTAATTTGTCCAGGAACCAATAACGTCTAAATTGTCAACAGGAAACTGCTTTGTAGAGTAAAATTCAAGAATGCTCAGAAGAATATTTCCATTAAAAGATACTGGATGAAGCGCAAATATCAAGGATATTCCACTAATTTCATGGAGTATGGAAGTCAAAGTTTTAACCATCTGAGTATAATAAAGAATGGAATAACAAAGGAAATCACTATGCATACGGTACTTCGCATAGATAGGTTATTCCAACAGAATAATAATTAACGGAACTAGGTCATGCGTAAAGCACAGACAGGATGTTCCAATAGAATAATAAAGAACAAAATAATAACAGAAATCACCATACATGCGGTACTTCGCATAGACAGGTTATTCCAATAGAATACCAATAAAGATTTTAAACCGGTCCCACAGAAAAAGCATGCATGACGTATATTCCAACCGAATAATAATAAAGATTTTAACCAGTCCCAAAGGTAAAAAGCATGCATACATGATATTCCAAATGAATAATAATAAAAAGATTTTAACCCGTGTCTAGCGTAAAAAGCGCATGTGATATTCCAACAGAATAATAAAGAATGGAATAACAGAAGAATTTCACCAAGTATAGGGTAGCCCACGTATACAGGTTATTCCAACAGAATAATAAAGAATGGAATAACATAAGTTCTCTTCATGGATAAGAAAGAAATAATACTCCCTACGAGTACAACAAATAATATTACCTACCTTAAAAAAACTGGATACTAGAATAGTGAGGTAGCAGACTTCTCTTCTTCTTTCTCTCTATAATAATTGTTTTAAAGCTTTTGTGAATTGGTGAGAAATGAAGGAAGAATGAGCTTCTATTTATAGGAAAATATAGTTTCGATAATTGCACATTTTGGGGGCTTTCTGATAAGGATTTCTCCTTATCATTTTAACTTAGTCATGCAAGCACCACCCCTATTAGGTGACCAAACCTCTCCTCGTGAATAGTAAACTTCTAGACATTGTCATTAATATTGCAAATAATAATATGAATAACTTTTTCGTCTCAATTATTGATTTAATAATAATAAATATTATGCAGATGATACTGTGATAATAATTGAATCAATAATATGAAAGATATGATGCAACAATTACTGTAGCAATAATTGAGTATAACTAAGTGACTTCTCACGTAAGCATCAATAATCAATACCATGTGCTACTATGCAACCACCAGTATTCTTTATCACCCACAGCGTATACTTTTGACACCGGGTGTTTCAACAGTTAACGGTAAAACTTCCGCCGTTATTTTCATAAAGTATTTTTGTCGTTTTATCAATTCGACAATAATTCCGTTGCGGGGTCCACCAAAGATTGTACCGTCGTACGGATATTCCATGACAAAAAGAATATTCCCCGACTAATCGAATATTATATAACAACTTGCGTACTTTGCAAAATTTATAAATCTAACCCACAACTATAACATTATATCAAATCCACACCATAATATTTAAAAAAAATTATTTTGAGAAAATTAAATATTTATTCATAAAATCTGGGGTCTCACACTTTGAAAACTTCGCATACATCTTCTCCTTTCGTAGTGCCTCCAAAACAATCTTCAGATGTTCGGTGTGTTCTTCCTCTGTCTTCGAGTAGATCAAAATTTCGTCTATGAAAACTACTACAAATTTATCCAAGTATGACTTGAAAACTTGATCATCAAGTCCATGAATCTTTGCCAAAGATATCTGTTTTTGATCGTTACTCGGTTCAATTCTCGATAATCGATCTGAGCACATGATACCCCCAAATTCGTACTTCATTCCCATAGAATTTGGTGCTCACTATAAAAATAATTACATCTAACTACCCATAATAAAGGATAAAAACATCAATTAATTTAAACAATAATCTTCCCCATTAAAGGGTTACATCATCTCATAAAAAATCCCAAGTAATCTAACCTTAAATTATTACATAAGTTTATGGAATACATCATAAAAGAAAACAAGTCTTATAACATAATGCATTTAAATAAATTCTAATAATTCTTCAACACTTGGACATCTTGCCCTTTCCTTTGCTAGTAAATGGCTCATCGACTCTTTCAACTTTAGCTACAGTGTTAATTGCAAGAGTGAGCAAACAATTGCTCACTGATATAAAGAGTAGTAATAATAACCATATGAGAATGAACAACGAATGCTGAACAATAATGAACTTGTTTTACAAATCAAAAATAGAAAACAAGTTCGAACTTTAATATCTGAGGGTCTTAAGACCACAAACTATGTGCACGGTGATTAGGTATTACTACCCCAACCTTAATAAATCAATTAGACTATACAAACCCTTCTTAACGCATACTTAGGGGGATCAGCCCTTTGTACCATGTATTGTGCACAAACATCTAAACGTTAACACGCATAAAATCCCCCTGTTAGGGTTGTTCATCTCGCTTTGAATTTAGAATTTCCGCACTAAAGAGGGTTTAGCTCGGAACTAACTTATCAGTGGTTCTAGAATTTTAGAACACCATTCATAATAGATTAGTTCAATCAATAAGAGTTTGCTTACTACTTGGAGGTTTAATATAATCAATATAGAATTGAACAAGGTTTTCAAAGTCAAAGACCGAATAACAACATTGTATAATTGAATAAACATGGTGTACATGCAAAGTACTATATCCAAAAGAGTTAGAACAATCTCATTTGAATCGATGTATTAGAACAATATATGCTTTAAATAATAATATCAAGATTTAGAAAAGTAAAAATCGCTCGAGGTAACGAATTAGGTTACAAGAGCTTGTACAAACATATGCAAGATATATTATGTTTGCTCAATTTCAACATAAAAATTAGAAACTTATACAACGATAACTTAGGAATAGAAAACTTGCATAAGTATAACATAACAACAATAAGTAAACCTTTCTAAAAAATTAAGTAGCAAAGGTTAGGGATACTTGCTCAATAAAAGAGTAGGATAAGAAACTTGCCTTATATGTAAGCTACGCAAGTATAACAATGTTCTCCAATTACCCTACAAATATCATTGGAATCGCAATAGCAATTAGTTGTATTAATATTAGCTTTATGGGTTTAACCCCTCATTTAGGTTATAACCTTAACTTAACATCTAACCATGTTGATTAACACCTTTAACGAATCTGAAATTACATTATAAACTAACATAAACCTCATCATTTACTTTTAACTTTCATAACATCACTTTTTGATTTATTACATAACTTAATTAACAAACACTTACAAATCTTCACACTTTTTGTTATAACACATTACAATATGTTGTTGTAGCCTATGTTATGTCTTAACATCATTAACATGCTTGCTAAACTAGATTAAGTCCATTAATCATGACCTACAAATAAGCGTGAGAAGCACTACCTTAGGGCTCGCAGCAACATGAATGCCATGGCTATTCAAGCATGCAGGCCATCAGAGATTTGTAGAAAGGCTACTGCATTGTCATTGCTACTGCTTCTCTACTATGGTAATGCAAGCTCGCCCGCCACACACGTATGTAAACTCTCAAGAAACTCTGCTCATACACAGAGACACACCAATTAAACCCAAAACCACAGAAATTCACAAACCTAAACATCTAAAACTCTATAATAACATAGTTAAGCATGCTATACACCATTTTAACCACATAAACATCAATATAACGAATTTGAAGAATCAAAACCACAATTTTCCAAATTTCTTCAATTTTGACACTTTTAGCGAATTCGATCGCCACGAATTCGTTTCTTAATCAATTGACATGATTCAAACTACGTCGCTTTCGTTTCTTAACACACTAACATAATCCAACACCAATTTACAGATTATCATATATATTAAACATGAAATTTTGTAATTTATTAAGCCTTCTTTTTATAAACATACACTATTTTTTACTTTTTTCCCCTACAAACCCAAATTCATGTATTTAATCATCAAATAACACTCACAAATGATGATTAATAGTTTATAACAATATACATACATGTATCAATCCAATATAACTATCAATTTACAATGGATAATCATAGAAACTCAAAACATAAATATTAGAAATAAAATATACCTTCAAACCCTAGTTGTATGCTAACAAGAGATGGTGACTCTCTCTCTCAAAACCACTGTGATTCTTCCTTCTCTAAAATCTCTCTGTTTTCCTCTTTGTAGTTCTATTAGCTAGGCTTAGGAAAACTCACGCAATATACACTGACTCCCTTTTCCCAACGTACGTCAGGTGAAAAACCCAAAAAAGCGCACAAAAAATAATCCAAAAGCCATAAGGCTGTCGTTTGGTTACACACCTATTCCCCCAAACTAGATTATTTTAATAATATTATATTATATGCTTTCATGTGTCACACTCTAGTTAATTTAAATAACTTTTGTTTAGTTAATTTAAATAACTTAAAATAGTAATTATAATAATTTCTATTATAATTATATTTATGAATAATAAATAAGTATATATCTAATTTAAATTATTAAATTAGACCAAAACATTATTTAATTTAATTTACTTATTTTCTTAAATATTAAACACTTCATTTAATTTAATTATTTTCATTAAATTAAATCCTCAAATAATAAAATAACTATTCATTAATTTAGTTAACATACATACTCAACTAAATTATTACATCACCATTCATCAAATATTTATTTTTCCTAATAAATAAAATATTTAAAATATTTAATTAATCAATAAATATTTAAATTAAATTACAAATTTCTCGATCGTTACATCCTTCCCTCTTTAAAAGGATTCTCGTCCCCGTAATCACAACTTCTTTTATTCGCCACATTCTTCCTCCTTAACAAGATTCTATCCCCGACATCATACAAGATCTTTTTCATCATAACATCTTCAAGTTCCCAAGGATTGTGGTTCTCATATTACCTTAATTTATATCACTTTATTCCTTAGTACTTGCTCTTTCCTCGTCGATAATTTGAACATCAAACCGTAAGGGCTCATATTCTATAACATGTTTATAGTCATGCTTATATGGTCTCAACACCGAGACATGGAAAATATTATGGATATGCACCAATTCTGGAGGTAAAGCTACCTCTTATGCCACTTCACCTACGTGTCGAAGCATTTCAAAATGTCCTATAAACCTAGGGCTTAATTTCCCCGTCTTGCCAAAATGAATTTTTCCCTTCCAGTGAGATACTTTCAAGAACACATAACTACCAACATCGAATTCCTAATTTTGTCAGTGTTGATCGACATATTTTTTTTGTCTATCCTGTGCAGATATCAATCTTTCTCGAATGACCTTGATGATTTTGACAATTTGTTGTACCAACTCTGGACCCAATAGTTGACGTTCACCTACCTCATCCCAGCATAACAGAGTTCTGCATTTCCTGCCGTATAACGCTTCATAAGGCGGCATGCCAATAATTGTGTGATAACTATTATTATAAGAAAATTCAACCAATGATAAATGATCGTCCCAATTTTCCTTGAAATCCATAATACATGCTCTGAGCATATCCTCTAGTGTCTAGATGGTTTTTCTCACTATGTCCGTCTGTTTGAGGATGGTATGATGTGCTCATTCTCAACTAAGTTCCCAAACATTCTTATAATCGTTTCCAAAAATTTGATGTGAAACGTGGATCTCTGTCTGATACAATGGACATAGGTACACCATGTCTTGAAAAAATTTCCTTCAAGTAAAGTTTTGCCAATCGATCTTGGTTAAATCTAATCTTGATTGGTAAGAAGTGTGCCGACTTCGTTAATCGATCAATAATCACCCAAACGGCGTCATAACCTTCCTGAGTCATTGGAAGACCTACCACAAAATCCATTGTGATATGCTCCCATTTCCATTCTGGTATCTCCAACGGTTTCAATAATCCGCTTGGCCTTTTGTGTTCAGCTTTAACTTTCTGACACGTTAAGCATTTCGCCACATACTCAGCCACATCCTTTTTCATATTCGGCCACCAAAAATGATGTCTAAGATCCTGGTACATTTTGTTACCTCCAAGGTGAATCAAATATTGAGTTGTGAGCTTTACTCAGAATTTCCTCTTTAACTTCCGGTACAGGCGGAACCCAAATTCTCCCTTTGAATCAAAGTAACCCTTCCGAATTGATTTTGAATTTGCTTTCCTCCCCTTTAGATACTTTCTATTTTATCTTTTCGCAGTCTCCATCCTGATGTTGTGCATCCTTCACTTTATCTACCAACGTTAGACCGTTTCCTATCTGGAACAACTTCTCGTCGGATTTTGTCTTATATTTAATTTCCAATTCCATCTTAGCCATTTCCGACACTAATTTCTCCCGAGTATCAACAACATCATTAACTTCTCTCGTCCCTTTTACTACTTAAAGCATCAAGAAAAACATTCGCTTTTCCGGATGATAGAAAATCTCACATGATCATAGTCTTTGATCACCTCAACCATCTTCTCTCGCCTCATATTCAAGTCTTTTTGTGTAAAGATATACTTTAGACTTTTATGGTCGAGATATATCTCACACCTCTCTCCATAAAAGATAATGTCTCCAAATCTTCAAGGCAAAAACACACCGCAGCCTAACTCTAAGTCATGAGTTGATACCCTTTCTCGTAATCTTTTAATTGACGTGATGCATACGCAATAACTCTGCCGTTTTGCATAAGCACACAACCTAGTCCTTTATGCGATGCATCACTATACACCACAAAATACCCTGTATCATCAGGTAATGATAACACAAGTGTCATACTTAACCTTTTCTTTAATTCGTGAAAACTTTCCTCACACTTCTCCTTCCAAACAAACTTAACCGCCTTCCTGGTTAAATTCATCAACGGGGTCACGATATTAGAAAAGTCTTGAATAAATCGCCTATAGTAACCTGCCAACCCTAAGAAACTCCTTATCTCTGACGGTGTCTTCGGCTGATCCCAGTTTACTACAGCTTCAACTTTAGATTGATCTTTCGAAATTCCGTTTTTATCAATAACGTGTCCGAGAAACTCAGATATAATGCTCCAACCAAAACTCACATTTTGAAAATTTTACGTACAACTTCTCTTTTCTCAATGTCTACAACGTCACTCTTAAGTGTTCAACATGTTCCTCCTTGGTCTTGGAATACACCAGGATATCATCAATAAACACCACCATAAATTTATCTAAGAATGGTTTAAACACCTTGTTCATCAAATCCATGAACGTTGTAGGTGCATTAGTTAAACCAAATGACATAACCAGAAACTTGTAATGACCATATCGAGTTCTGAATGTCGTCTTCGGTACGTCTTCTAGCCTCACATTCAGCTGATGATAACCACTCCTCAAGTCTATCTTTGAAAAATACCTCGCACCCTTCAGTTGATCAAACAGGTCATCGATTCTCAGTAACGGATACTTATTTTTAATCATGACCTTATTCAATTCTCTATAATCAATGCAAAGTCTCATCGATCCATATTTCTTCTTAACAAACAATACCGGTGCTCCCCATGGCGATACACTCGGCTGGATATACTTCTTGTCGAGCAACTCTTGTAATTGCACCATCAAATCTTTCATCTCTACCGGGGCCATTCTGTATGGGGCCTTAGATATCGTGCCCGTTCTTTGTACTAAATCAATCACGAACTCGATTTGTTGATCTGGCGGAAGACCCGACAATACGTCCACAAAATCTCTTATGATCGGTATCTCTTCTAACTTCGCATTCTTCTTCTATGTATCAACTATGTAGGCTAAGTATCCTACACATCCTTGTTTTAACAACCTCTTGGCTTGCATCATCATCAGACAACTTGCTTGTCGAGGTGACTTGACTTTGCCGTATAACACAACACAACCTTTGACGGAGTCATAAGGTTAACACATTTTCTTTGGCAATCAATTACTGCTCCGTGATTGAATAACCAATCCATTCCTAGGATAACATCAAACTCACCCAGTCTAATCGGTATCAAGTCTACCATCATTTCTTGACCCTTTATAACCACCCTACAATTCTTATATATGAATCTAACAGGAATCACTTCCCTATTTGCAATCTCTATGCTCAAAGGATAATCTAATTCTTCTTGAGGCAAATCTAAGTTCTGGGAAAATTCATCGGATATAAATGAACAAGTAGCACCCGAATCAAATAGTACATAAACATTAATACCATTAATCGAATGATACCGACACCACATCCTTAGATCGAACAAAGATCCCGCACACTGGTCATATTGAAAGTTCTCGCAGAGGGGTCGGCTTGATCGTGGCTGGTCCAAAGATAGTCAATGCACCACCACCATTGTTGTTTCCCTTTCCTCCACTTGCACTCCTCGACCGCTTTTTAGGGCAATCACGAGCCATGTGATCCTTCAACCGCAGGTAAAACATGCTCCTTTTTTTGGGCTAAAATAGTTTCGGTGCAATGTGTCCCTCCCCGACACAGTTGAAACACACCCGCTTTCCCTTCAAACATACCCCAATATGGTTCTTTCCACAAGTAGCACAAGCTTCAAACTTTTTCTTCACGACTTCCTTGTTGTCCTTCCATAGTCGAATTCTCGCTCCACTTCCTCTTCTGATTGTTACTTCCAACGTTACTTCCACCAACCTTATTTTCATTCTCATTCTTCCTCTTCTTCTATTCTTGATTGTACTTGGTCAAGGCATCGCTTCCACCTTCTACGATAATTGCCTTTTCTAAAGACAAACAAAGAAATGTATTTAATCGAAACATTGAAACCTTTCTATATAGCCCGTGGTTTCAATCTTGTTCGAACCTTCTCTCGCCTTTACGCTCATCCAGATTGACTTGATAAGTGGAACACCTTGCCAACTCGTTAAACTTCGTAGCATATTCTGGCACCGTCATGGTTCCTTATTTCAGCTCCAGAAATTGCACCTCCAACTGATTCCGAGAACTCACTGAAAAGTAAATTTCAAAAAATATCTCCTTAAATATATCCCACGTTATCACTCCTTGTCCCCCACGAACCTTATTTGCTTGCCACCAGCAGCTAGCTTCAGACTTCAACATGAATGTCGCGAACGCAGTCTTCTGATCTTTGTTAACTCTAGCAACATCAAACACTTTCTCCATTTCCATGATCCAGGTTTGGGCTTCCACTGGATTCATAGACCCTTAAAACTCTGGCGGTCCAACCGCTTTGAATTCCTTGAAGGTCGTAACTTGATCTTGCAGTTGATTCGCAAGTGTTCCCGTCAACAAAGTCACTAACTGCTAAACCGGGTTAGCGTTGGCCTCATTGTTATTGTTAGTAGACCCCTCAAGAGGTGGTTGTTGACGTGGTTGTCTTCTTCTAGGAGGCATTTTCTGTTAAAATATACGCTTATTAGTTCATTTATTCAATTCCTTGAATATTTTAAAGTTTAACTTTAAACATTCTAAGATTAAAGCTATAACACATAACCTTTCAAATAACTTTGATATTTTATTCATTCATAATGCTTTAAAACATATAAAAGATAGCATATCTCGCTATTAACATCCACTTTCCTAACTAAACAAGTTTCGTGATTACATACTCATACTACCCCTTTATTCATCTCAAAATAAGGGGATTTAAAACTTTATTTATTCACATAAATAACCACATATTATTATCACTCTTATTTTCTATCTATGCATATTAAGACGTCGAGAGGCTTCTCTGCGCTTTTCCTCCATAATATGATATGCCATCCTACGATCCATCACGAACCACTTCATGAGTCTTCAAATTATGGCGGGGTAATAAAAGACTCGATCTTAGGCCCTATCAATCGCAGAATTAAAGGCATGATCCATTTCGCTTCATTTTGGCTTTCTTCACTTGGACTTTAGCCTCAAACGCGGCCTCGCACGCTTGAGTCGCCTTCATCCAAGCATCCTCTCGCTTCTTGCGCTTAGTTGATTCCTCTTTGAAGTCATCTTTTAATTTCTCCATGTCAGTCTTCATCTTCTCGCTCATCGCCAATGATGATCCTCATGTTGACCCTTAGTATGAACTAGGTCCCACTCTGTTTCCAAGTTTTGAGTCAAGTTCTCGAATCTCTGCATCCTTCGCTTCCATCGCAACGTGATGCATCTCAACCAACTCCTTCAGCCTCTCTACATTATCCTCATAACTCTATGTTACGGTCGTACAAAGCATCATACATCTCACCGATATGGAGTTTGGTGGAAACTCCACAGATCCTCTTCCTCCTCATCTCTCTATCTCCTCGTAACTATCCTCCTGGATCGGGTCACAGCTCATCCTCCTCAATCAACTATTCCCGCACAACGTGAATATCCTGGGTTCGCCATCTCTAGGTATCTCGAGGTATCACCTCCCTAGCGGATCGATCCTCCTTCGTTAGACATCCCGACAACAAAATATTTTAAGTTTTACTTAACATTATCGATACTCATGAGCACATAAGTTATTAACACATAGCACATAATGCCTTTTATTGTTTAGCTTCAATGGATGCCTTAATCCATTCCTTAAAACCCGATAAGAGTTAAACACCACTATATTTTTTCTAACTCCTTAAGGTTACTTCCTAAGGTTTCCCCACCTAAGGTTCATAACCTAAAGCTTTGATACTAACTCATGACACACCCCAAATCCGGGTACTTCATTCCCATAGGATTTGGTGCTCACTATCAAAATAATTACATCTAACTACCCATAATAAAGGATAAAACATCAATTAATTTAAAAATAATCTTCCCCATTAAAGGGTTACATCATCTCATAAACAATCCCAAGTAATCTAACCTTAAATTATTACATAAGTTTGCGAAAAACATCATAAAAGAAAACAAGTCTTATAACATAATGCATTTAAATATATTCTAATAATTCTTTAACACTTGGACATCTTGCCCTTTCCTTTGCTAGTAGATGGCTCATCGACTCTTTCAACTTTAGCGACAGTGTTAATTGCAAGAGTAAGCAAACAATTGCTCACTGATATAAAGAATAGTAATAATAACCATATGAGAATGAACAACGAATGCTAAAAAATAATGAACTTGTTTTACGAATCAAAAATAGAAAAAAGTTCGAACTTTAATATCTGAGGGTCTTAAGACCACGAACTATGTCCACGGTGACTAGGTATTACTACCCCAACCTTAACAGTCAATTAGACTATACAGACACTTCTTAACGTACTTAGGGGGATCAACCCTTTGTACCATGTATTGTGCACAAACATCTAAACATTAACATGTACAAAATCCCCTATGTTAGGGTTGTTCGTCTCAATTTGAATTTAGAATTTTCGTACTAAAGAGGGTTTAGCTCAGAACTAACTTATCAGTGGTTCTAGAATTTTAGAACACCATTCATAATAGATTAGTTCAATCAATAAGAGTTTGCTTACTACTTAGAGGTTTATTATAATCAATATAGAATTGAACAAGGTTTTCAAAGTCAAAGACCAAATAACAGCATTGTATAATTGAATAAACATGGTGTACATGCAAAGTGCTATATCCAAAAGAGTTAGAACAATCTCATTTGAATCGATGTATTAGAACAATATATGCTTTAAATAATAATATCAAGATTTAGAAAAGTAAAACTTGCTCGAGGTAACGAATTAGGTTACAAGAGCTTGTACAAATATATGTAAGATAGATTATGTTTGCTCAATTTCAACATAAAAATTAGGAACTTATACAACGATAACTTAGGAATAGAAAACTTGCATAAGTATAACATAACAATGATAAGTACACCTTGCTGAATAATGAAGTATCAAAGGTTCGGGATACTTGCTCAATAAAAGATTAGGATAAGAAACTTGCCTTGTATGTAAGCTACGCAAGTATAACAATGTTCTCCAATTACCCTACAAATATCATTGGAATCGCAATAACAATTAGTTGTATTAATATTAGCTTTATGGGTTTAACCCCTCATTTAGGTCATAACCTTAACTTAACATCTAACCATGTTGATTAACACATTTAACGAATCTAAAATTACATTATAAATTAACATAAACCTCATCATTTACTTTTAACTTTCATAACATCACTTTTTGATTCATTACATAACTTAATTAACAAACACCAAATCTTCACACTTTGTGTTATAACATATTACAATCTGTTTTTGTAGCCTATGTTTTGTCTTAACATCATTAACATGCTTGCTAAACTAGATTAAGTCCATTAATCATGACTTCTGAATAGGTAAAGATCCATAACGCTTAGGCTCGTAGTACTGCCAAGAACTACTTTATCCATCTACAGCGATTGCATTTCTTGCACATATTCTTGCGTAAGGCTTACTGCGTGTCTAGCCATTTTACTTGTGCTTTACGATACCATTTCTATGAGCGGAAATAATACTAATAATAATAAAAATAATATAAATATCAAGCTTAACTTACATTTATCAGAGTCTAATCCCAAGTACGCAACCTTTACTATATTCTTTACATGATATATAATACATATCATTATCTTAATATAGTCTAATTATTACAAAAGATACCATTAAACATATTTTGTTTGCTTTCCTTTTCACTTGTTCTTGTCTGAACCTTCAGGTTGATCATGCCTAGCTGAAAACATTTAATTTAAAGCAAGAATGAGCATTTGGGTGCCCAGCAAGTAATAATAATTAGAAATATAATTAGTTGAAAGAAATAAATGTTTTCTTTGTACATCACTTCTACAACGAATTTATAGTTGTGAAGTAAACTGAACCGATAATAATAACATAACAATTCTATCTCAAATTTTTTAAACTACGTATTGACTATATATATTGGGTAGTCGACATACTATGAACATTGTTTTCAATTTTTGAAAAGGTTAGACAGAACTTCATCTGCAAACCGTCATAACTTACGGGCACGATGGTGTACATCCCATGGACCCTATATTGATCAATACGACATTGCAAGAATGATAGGATTGTTCACTCTGTCTGCCTTAGGCCCATAAAAGTTTTCCCGTGATCGGGATGTTCATACTTAGTCTGGAATCCGAACCAAAACAATTTGATTGGATATAAAAAGGTTTTATCATATTCAACGGTATTTCTGAATCTGTGTCTAGCTGGTCAAATAGCTTAGACGACTTATATATATATATCAACATGTGTTTAAATACAATGATTATCCAAGTGGGGACACTTGTATAACCATATTTTGAAATTAACGAACATAATATATATATGAGTTATATAATATAATATCATGTTGATAAACAATGATCGGATATAATATATACGATAATAGGGTTAATAATCTAGTACAATAATAAATATAATTCTGAATCTTCTTACTCATGTCCATTGCATAAAGGAATGCAAAGGTAGGATACTTGCCTGGTCTGCTGCTTACAGTTACGCAACTTAGTTTTTATCTTTATAACGAAACCTATCATTAATAAGATCATTTTACTGATTAGAATAACATTCTATAACACATAGAACTGCTTATTGCAGTCAGCACATAACCTAATCACCTTGTCACACACATATTCAACAGTCATTGAATCACAAACAAACATTAATACAGTCAAAATATCTAAGTCTAGATCAATTTACGAAAATATGCTCTGTGCAGTAAGCGACCTTTATCGATTTGCAATTGTGACGCCCCAAAAAATTAGGTATACGCCACCCATCTTGGGTCGCCACATACATGGTACATAAATTCAAATACAAACTTAATTATACATCCGTCAGGTGTAACATACGACAATACATAAACCGAGAGTTCTAATAGAATATTGTCATTTAGACAATATCCATACTCAAGGACTCCTCATTACATTTATTGTCACACTATTTAATGTAATAGTGAGGACTACTAATGCTATCTTCGGGACCATCACGCTTTTCCCCTCGCTCGTCCCAAATATATTCTCATTTCACGAAGAGAACAAAGGAAAGAAAGGGTGAGCTCAACTAGCCCAATAAGAAATATTATAACTAAGATAATGCGAAATAAATTATCAATAGTCTTCAACAATGTTAAACCGATAAAATACAATAGACAACCGCTTTAATCTGCAGTGAATATCTGAATCCATTAAAAGAGTCAAGTAGAAAATAAAGTCTACTATCTTTTAGGTTTTAAAAGGTTTTCATAAATTTTTATCACTAAGACTCAGCTTTAATGAATAAACCACAATATCTAATCATCCCTCGTATCTACCGGCCAAGGATTTTCATCAAATTATCAATGGTCATGACTATACCGAATCACCCCCGGTCATAATCATACCAAAAACTATCCATCATCGCATTACAGCCACCGAGGACTTTTATCACATCATTTATAACAAGCCATGATTATACCGAATGATCCTCGGTCATAATCATACTAAGTTCATCTATGCACGTAAGCCAAAGATAACATAATATAACATGAGGATGATGACAATGACATAATAATTCAATAAAACAAGTTACACGAATTAATTTATTCAATAACTAACAACGCCCAAATTGTCAACATGATCATCGCTTTGTAGAGTAAAATTCAAGAATGATCGTAAGAATATTTCCATGAAAAGATATTTGGATGAAACGCAAATATCAAGAATATTCTACTAATTTCATGGAGTATAGAAGTCAAAGTTTTAACCAACCGGGTATAATAAAGAAGGGAATAACAAAGGAAATCACCACGCATGCGGATTGCAGATGTATGACGTGTTATTCCAATGTAATAATATTAATGTAACTGTGTCGTGAAATTCACACCGAAGCGTGATGTTCCAATGTAATAATAAAGATGGAACCAGATCCTGTAAAAAACACACATATAGGATATTCCAATGTAATGATAAAGATTTTAACCAGTCCTGTAAAACACATGCATGTGATGTTCCAATGTAATAATAATAAAGACGGAACCAGTCCTGTAAAACACACATACAGGATGTTCCAACAGAATAATAGAAGAATGTCACCAAGTATAAGGTAAACCACGAATACAGATTATGTATAGGGTATGCCGCGTATACAGGTTATTCCAACAGAATAATAAAGAATGGAATAACAGAGGGATTTCACCAAGTATAGGTATGTATCTGGCATATAAAAGTTATTCCAATGTAATAATAAAGAATGGAATAATGTAAGTTCTCTTCATGAATAAGAAAGAATAACACCCTTACGAGTACAACAAAAATAATATCCCTTACCTTAGAAGAACCTAATATTGGAAAAGTGAAGTAGCGAGAATACTTTTCTTCTTTCTCTCTATAGTTTCTCTCTCTGTAGTTTCAAAGAATTCATAAGAAATAATGAAGGAATGAGCTTTCATTTATAGAAAAACCGAGGGTGGCTCTTGGTCTTAACGAAGGTCAAAATGACTCTCGTAATATCAAGAGACAACTACTATTCATGAAGGGGTAATTAACCTTGGAACAATCAAGAGGCGCTTAACTCTTGGTAATATTGAAGGACAACTACTATTTGCGAAGGGTAATTACTATTGATGAAGGTAATTACTATTGATTTAAGGTAATTACTATTGAAAAGGTAATTACTATCAAGAAGGAAATTACTATCAAGAAGGAAATTACTATCGACGAAGGTAAATACTATCGATGAAGGTAAATACTATCGATTTAAGGTAATTACTATTGAAGAAGGTAATTACAATTGACGAAGAGACTCTTAGATGATGACATATGGGACCCCCATAAAATAATCAAACTTACCACAAACGCCTCATAATGCACTTTATATACATCAAGGATTGAATAAATACTACCACAAATCATTTTATTTTTAATCAACACATAATTAATCTTTCAACAATTATTAATCATTTATAACTTGTCGCCTCAATTAATAATATAACATATTATACGATGATAATCGCGACAATAATTGAATCAATAATATAAGAGATATGATGCAAAGAATTATCGTGAGCAATAATTGAGTATAGCTAAGTGACTTCTCATATAAGCATCAATAATCAATACCGTGTGCTACTATGCAACCACGCCAGATTATTGTACTTTTACCACCGGTAGTTCAACAGCTTTTGGCAGTTAGAACACCTCTGCTAGTTATTTTTATAGAAAAATAATTTTGTCGCTTTTCTAACTACGACAATACTTCCGTTAGGGGGTCCACTTAATGATTGAGCCGTCGTATTTAATATTCCCCGACAAAAAGAATATTCCCCGACCAAACGAATATTTTATAACAACTTGCTTACTTTGCAAAATTTATAAATATTACCCACAACTATAACATTATATCAAATTTATTCAATAATATTCAAAAATAATATTTATAAAAAATTCATCTTTATTTATAAAAGATGGGGTCTTACAACCTCCCCTTCTTATGAAATTTCGCCCTCGAAATTAGGGTAAGTACCTGATATGATAAAGAGGTGAGGATACCTTGAATACCTTTATCGTTCAAAATATTAAATTCATCTTCGCAATCTGGCCAAAGATATTCATTAATAATTCATCTTTGCACTACAGGCCAAAGATATACAACTGTAAAACCAATAATGCTGAGACGCAGCTTAATAGTATCACGACCACGAATTATCCAATGCACCACTGGCCAAGGATATTCGTGTTTTCAATTACTGATCATGATTATACCGAATAATCCTTGGTCATAATCATACCAAGTCTATCAATGCACTATGGCCAAAGATGACTTTTACCACATCCATGAATTAATATTTCATTCACGAGACTCACCAATAATTAATCCATATCATCGAATCATCCCCGCACTACGTGCCAAGGATATTCATTAGTATCACGACCACGAATTATCCATGCACTACTACCAAAGATAATCGTGTATTCATTAGTATCACGACCACAAATTATCCATGCACTACTACCAAAGATAATCGTGTATTCATTAGTATCACGACCACAAAATTATCCATGCACTACTACCAAAGATAATCGTGTATTCATTAAGATCATCACGACCACAAATTATCCATGCACTACTACCAAAGATAATCGTGTTTTCAATTACGGTTATGATTATACCAAACAATCCCCGGTCATAATCATACCTAGTCCATCTATGCACTACAGTTACGTATTGACTTTCAACATAATATAAACATGAGGATAATGATATAAAGAATCAATCAAATGAGATAAAGGATAAATATTAAATATTTATAATATAATTTATCTAGAATTCAAGAATATCCCCATGTTATCAATCACTTAATAATCTCATAATCTAATATCATTAATACTATAACAATATTTTAATCACTTCTTAAATTTATAAACAATTTATCTCAATTGTTTACGCTTTTACCATATAATGCATTTAATAATTCAAAATGCCATACTCATAAGATATCATCACCAATTATCAAATCCCTCATCAAAAAAATATGCATATACTCTATATAGGATTCTCTAGCCATAAAATCCTATTTTCAACTTTGTTACTTCACATAACATATCTAACTCATATGTTCGTAACTAAACTATTTTCATGATAAATACCAAATCAGTCCCAAAAATATTTCTTTTCTAGAATTTAGCATAATATAGTCCCATAATGAAAATATATTTTTCTCGGAATTTTTTAAAATTCATTTACTATTTTTCAAAAATCAATTTCTAATTAATTCCTTAAGAAATTTGCTACCTCAAGTTTAACTTACGAAATTCCCAAATCTTGGCAGGACCTTACACATGTTAATGTGAGCCTCCAGTTTAAATTTCATGGTCATCGGAGCTATAGAACTCCAGTTATAGCATTTTTTGTCAAAAAAACCTAAATATTGAAATGGTCATAACTTGTTCATTTTAAGTCAGAATGAGCTCATTTTTGGACAGGAGGTACTTTATAACATATATTTTCATGTCCCAAAAGGCCATAATTTTTCACATAAATTTAGTGGCCAAAACAGCCCTTACAAAATGTGGCAGCAGACTTTTTGGACATTTTCAAGTTTTGACTCCTTTGCTAAAATCACCCACATGAAAATCTACAACACCTTTTTCATTGATTCCACTTGGATTAGTTAGGTAACTCATAGATCTACCTCTAGGACTTAATCACACTCAAAATTCAAAATATAAAAGGGATTTGGTCAATTGAATTTCATGTTACGCTTTTCACCAAAATCGGTTTTTAACTCCTCAGTGATTTTTAAGAAACTTTCATGTTTTCACATACTAACCAACATAACTCATCATAACACTTACTAATACCACGTATACCCATGATTTTCATTAGTCCAATGCTTTTATTATGACTTTCATCATAAACCACGTAAACTGTTCATTTTAGTTGAAGAAATATTTGAGGGTTTAAGAAATGGGTTTTATACTGGGGTCAATACGAAATTCGATTTCACGCTCTAAGTAGGCTAAGATGTGACGCCCCCAAAATTAGGTATATTTCACCCATCTTGGGTCGCCACTTACATGGTACATAAATTCAAATACAACTTACTAACATAACTGCACGTATGCAATAAATACGACATAAACCGTGAGTTTGAATACAAATATTGTCTACTAGATATTATACAAACTCAAAAGGAGTCCTCATTACAACTATTATCACACTATTTCACGTAATAGTGAGGACTACTAATGCTATCCTCTCGGACCATTACTCCGCTCCCCGACTTCGTCCCAAATATGTTCTCATTTCCTCAAGAGAACAAAGAAAGAAAGGGTGAGCTCAACTAGCCCAAAGAAGAAATATTATAACTAAGATAATGCGTAATAAATTATCAATAGTCTTCAATAATGTTAAACCGATAAAATACAATAGACAACCAGCTTTAATCAAGCTGAATATGCAATCCATTAAAAGAGTCAAGTAGAAAATAAAGTCTACTATCTTTTAGGTTTTAAAAGGTTTTCATAAATTTTTATCACTAAGACTCAGCTTTAATGAATAAACCACAATATCTAATCATCCCCGTACTACACGGTCAAGGATTTTCATCAAATTATCAATGGTCATGACTATACCGAATCACCCCCGGTCATAATCATACCAAAACTATCCATCAACGCATTACGTGCCACCGAGGACTTTTATCACATCATTTATAACAAGCCATGATTATACCGAATGATCCTCGGTCATAATCATACTAAGTTCATCTATGCACGTAAGCCAAAGATAACATAATATAACATGAGGATGATGACAATGACATAATAATTCAATAAAACAAGTTACACGAATTAATTTATTTAATAACTAACAACGTCCAAATTGTCAACACGATATCGCTTTGTAGAGTAAAATTCAAGAATGATCGTAAGAATATTTCCATGAAAAGATATCGGATGAAACGCAAATATCAAGAATATTCTACTAATTTCATGGAGTATAGAAGTCAAAGTTTTAACCAACCGGGTATAATAAAGAAGGGAATAACAAAGGAAATCACCATGCATGCGGTATTTCGATGTATGTAAAGTTATTCCAATGTAATAATATTAATGTAACCAAGTCAAGTGAAATTCACAATCGATAGATGTTCCAAATGTAATAATAATAAATGCTTGAATAATAAACAATGGAACCAGTCCTGTAAAACACACGTATACGATATTCCAAATGTAATAATAAATGCGAATAATAAACAATGGAACCAGTGTCCTGTAAAACACATGACGGGATATTCCAAATGTAATAATAAAGAATGGAATAATGTAAGAAGATCACCAAGTATAGGGGATTCACAGATATCTGAGTTATTCCAATGTAATAAATAAGAATGGAATAACATAAGGATTTCACTAAGTATAGGGTATCGCCATATATACAAAGTTATGTATAGGGTATACCACTTTTACAAAAGTTATTCCAATGTAATAATAATGAATGGAATAATAGAAGTTCTCTTCATGAATAAGAAAGAATAACACCCCTTACGAGTACAACAAATAATACCCCTTACCGTAAAAGACACTGGATATCAAAGTAGTGAAGTACCAGAATACTCTTCTTCTTTCTCTCTATAGATTTTCTCTCTATAGCTTATCTCTATAATTTCTCTCTCTCTAGAGTTTCAGTGAATTCGTAAGAAAATAATGAAGGAATGAGCTTCTATTTATAGGAAAATAGAATGCATAGTAATTAATCCATGAACGGTCCAGATTGATTTACTTTAATCTAACGGTCCATATTTAAAGCAAAATCTTTTAAATAAAATATCATATATTCTATTTATATAAAAACATTTTACTATGCAAACACTATGCAACACTATGCAAACACTATGCAAAACACTATGCAACACTATGCATAATAAAATATAATATATTCTATTTATAGAATAACTTTAATAAAGTATTCAGTTTTATATAAAAAGATGTTTCGCTTTTATTACGTTAATAATACTGAATAAAACAAAACGTCATTATCGCTATAATAATTCATATTATTAATCGACAATAATGGAATCAAACCGAGTGACTTCTCACATAAGCATCAATAATCAATACCGTATGCTACTATGCAACCACACGACATCGTATTTTTTTTTACTAAGTAGTTCAACAAGAACTACCAGTAAACTTCCGCCGTTATTTCAAATAAATATTTTTGTCGCTTTTCTCAATCCGATAATAATTACATTAGGGGGTCCACTAATGATTGAGTAGTTGTATTTAATATTCCCCGCTAAACCTAATATTCCCAACCAATCGAATATAATATAACCACTTGCATACTTTTGCAAAATTTATAAATACTACCCACAACTATAATATTATCTCAAATTCACACCATAATATTAAAAATTATTTCGACAAAATTTAAATCTTTATTGATAAAATCGGGATCTCACAATCTCCCTCCTTATGGAATTTTGCCCTCGAAATTAGGGTACGCACTGGTATGATAAAGAGGTGAGGATACCTTGAATACCTTTATCGTTGAAAACATTAAATTCATCTTTGCAATCCTACCAAAGATATTCATTAACAATTCATCTTTGCACTACGTGCCAAAGATATACAATCAGAAAACCAATAATGCCGAGACGCAGCCTTAATAGTATCACGACCACGAATTATCCATGAACCCCCCAAGGATATTCGTGTTTTCAATTACTGATTATGATTATACCGAATAATCCTCGGTCATAATCATACCAAGTCTATCAATGCACTACTACCAAAGATGACTTTTTACCGCATCCATGAATTAATATTTCATTCACGAGACTCACCAATAATTAATCCATATCATCGAATCATCCCCGCACTACAGCCAATGATATTCATTAGTATCACGACCACGAATTATCCATGCACTACTACCAAAGATAATCGTGTATTCATTAAGATCACGACCACAAATTATCCATGCACTACGACCAAAGATAATCGTGTATTCATTAGTATCACGACCACAAATTATCCAAGCACTACTACCAAAGATAATCGTATTCATTAATATCACGACCACAAATTATCTATGAACTACTACCAAAGATAATCGTATATTCATTAGTATCATGACCCCAAAATATCCATGCACTACGGCCAAAGATAATCGTGTATTCATTAGTATCACGACCACAAATTATCCATGCACTACTACCAAAGATAATCGTGTATTCATTAGTATCACGACCACAAATTATCCATGCACTACTACCAAAGATAATCGTGTATTCATTAGTATCACGACCACAAATTATCCATGCACACTACTACCAAAGATAATCGTGTATTCATTATTATCACTACCACAAATTATCCATGCACTACTGACCAAAGATAATCGTGTTTTCAATTACTTGCTTATGATTATACCGAACAATCCCCGTCATAATCATACCAAGTCCATCTATGCACTACAGCCACGTAATGACTTTCAACATAATATAAGCATGAGGATAATGATATAAAGAATCAATCAAATGAGATAAAGGATAAATATTAAACATTTATAATATAATTTATCCAGATTCAAGAATATCCCCATGTTATCAATCACTTAATAATCTCATAATCTAATATCATTAATACTATAACAATATTTTAATCACTTCTTAAATTTATAAACAATTTATCTCAATTGTTTACGCTTTACCATATAATGCTTTTAATCATTCAAAATGCCATACTCATAAGATATCATCACCAATTATCAAATCCTCATCAAAAAATATGCATATATTCTATATAGGATTCTCTAGCCATAAAATCCTATTTTCAACTTTCTTACTTCACATAACATATTTAACTCATATATTCGTAACTAAACTATTTTCATGAAAAATACCAAATCAGTCCCAAAAATATTTCTTTTCTGGGTTTTAGCATAATATAGTCCCATAATGAAAAAATATTTTTCTCGGAATTTTTAAAATTCATTTACTATTTTTCAAAAATCAATTTCTAATTAATTCCTTAAGAAATTAGCTACCTCAAGTTTAACTCCAGAAATTCCCAAATCTTGGCAGGACCTTACACATGTTAACATGAGCTTCCAGTTTAAATTTCATGATCATCGGAGTTATAGAACTCCGGTTATAGCATTTTTCGTCGAAAAAAACCTAAATATTGAAATAGTCATAACTTGCTCATTTTAAGTCAGAATGAGCTCATTTTTGGACAGGAGGTACTTTATACCATATACCTTCATGTCCCAAAAGGCCAGAATTTTTCTCATAATTTAAGTGGCCGAAACAGCCCCTCAAAAATCATGGCAGCAGCTTTTTCGGTTTTTACAGCTTTGCACTCCTTTGCTAAAATCAGTCCACACAAAAATCTACAACATCTTTTTCATTGATTCCACTTGGATTAGTTAGGTAACTCATAGATCTAACTCTAGGACTTAACCACACTCAAAAATTTAAAATATAATAGGAGATTTGGTCAATTGAATTTCATGTTACGTTTTTCACCAAAATCTGGTTTTTAACTCCTTGTGATTTTTAAGAAACTTTCATGTTTTCACATACTAACCAACATAACTCATCATAACACTTACTAATACCACGTATACCTATGATTTTCATCAGTTCTATACTTTTATTATGACTTTCATCATAATCCACGTAAACAGATCCTTTTAGTTGAAGAAATATTTGAGGGTTTAAGAAATGGGTTTTTGTACTGGGGTCAATACAAAATTCGATTTCACGTTCTTGGGTAGGCTAGGAAGACTTCAAGAATACGCCAAGAAATTTATTAATGATAGAAATATCATTCAAAACTGTTACTCTCGTCCAAGACTTGGATAGTACGTCACATTAATACCAACTGTGACTTCTATCCCTTAACCTCAGATAAGATCTCACAATGATACCTATCAACATGCCATCTTCAGTCACGACGTCTCCTATAGAAAGTCTGGCTTTGGTGCATTTCACACAAGGAAGTCAACAACGAAAGGATCCGGGCTCTTTACTTATGGCTTGATATGACAATAATTGACTTTAGTAGTTTGGTTACTTGAATTCGCACAACAAGTTGGTTATGAATATAAAAGCTAACAACCTTACGAAAAGCATGATGAGTAGTTAACCAATTGATTCCTAAAATCACATCAAAGGCAAATATTTTCAAAAGATAAGATCGACAGTAACGTGAAAATGTTTATTTGAATCAAACAAGATTTAAAAATAGTAGCGGTAACGAAGGCTCCTACTAACGAATTTTCAACCAATAAGTCAAAGTTTAACTTCTTCGGAGTCAAATTTAAACGTTGAACACAACTAGGTGAAATAAAAGAGTGGGTAGAATCGGTATCTAACACGGTATAGACTTCAAGAAAGAGCTTACGATTAACTTACCCGTGATAATTTTATTCGTGTTCCTCGTCACGAGAAAAAAAAAACGCTCTCTTAAACTACTCGGCTTTGGTTTGTCCGGGACAACCTTTGGTGCCTCCATCCTAGTTGAATTTTTTTTCTGATAAACGACAAAATCGAGCTAAGTGACCTTCTCTTCCACAATTATAACATGCTTTGACTTTGGATGGTATGGCGCGAGCTCGATCGATGTGTCCCTCTCTCTCCTGCATTTGAAGCATATGATAGGTGGTCTTTCTCCTTCCTTAACAACGGGTCTTTGGTGCCGACGCCTTCCATCATTGTTGAATCTCCTTTTCTTGAAATGTCCATTCTTATTGTTTTGGCCCCGATTACCACCAAAAAATGATAATTTCCCCCACGATGGTTATCGTTGTTCATGGTAGTTGCCACCTGCAGATGATTATTATTGTGTTGTTGGTCGTTACCTTTTTGGTTGTCTTGACTCATTATCGCTCCCAATAATCGAGCCCTATTCACAATATCTCAATACAAACAAAGTTTATAAGAAATTAGGTATCGACGATATCGGGTTTTAAACCTCTTAAAAACATCGCGTCATTCGCTCCTCATTATCGACCAAATGGAATGCAAACCGAGATAACTCGCAAACTTAGCATCATATCGTGACACGGTCCATATTATTTTTCTCCAGCTTGATAAACTCCACCTCCTTCATGTGACGAATACTTTCGGGAAAGTACTTGTCGTTGAACAGCTCTTGGAACTTCTCCCAAAACATCTTGAGTATGTCAGTCTGGGTACGTTTTACAGATTCCCACCAGTAATCTGCCTCTTCACGCAACATAAAGGTGGCAAATAGAACTTTTTGCTCCTATGAGGATCCCAAGACATCAAATATCTTGGTGATCTGCTTTAACCACGTCTCCACCTTAAGTGGTTCTGGCTTTCCCAAAAACTCCGGTGGTCCCAGCTCCTTGAACTGCTTAGCAGTGACCGACCGAGAGTTTTCCGTGTTTCCACCTACGTTTTGGACAGAAGTCGCTCTCGCCTGATGTTGCATGAATTCTACAAACCTCTTAAACGTATCAATGTCATTCACCAATCGATTGATCGGTGTTGTTATTTACGGGAGGATTATCGCCATGTCTTTGTTGCACATTGTCCCGATTATTGATCCGTGGAGAATCAACAGTCTCCCTGTGCTCCATTGCTATTCTCAACATTCTCTGATGCCATTTTCAAACACCGCCACAAAATAAGGGTTAATTGACATACAACATATTATCACTATACTCGACGATCAAAAATACCAAATAAACTTAGGTAGGTCAAACTAGCGAAGGAATTCCCTATTTCTCCCTCCTAGTTCTAGTCTCACATCTTAGCCAGTGGATCATATCCCTAAGCTCGATACCAATCGTGACTCTGGACACCAACTTGTGTCAAGACTCACATCAAGATTTATCACCACCCACCGAAAGACTCAAGCGTCCCCTACGAGAGTCCGGCTTGCATTCCCCATCAACAGAAGTCACCAAATGAGAGGCTCGGGGCTCTTCACACTTATGGCTCTGATACCAACTGTGACGCCCCCAAAATTAGGTATACGTCACCCATCTTGGGTCGCCACTTACATGGTACATAAATTCAAATACAACTTACTAACATAACTATCGTGTACAATACGACATAAACTGTGAGTTTGAATACAAATATTGTCTACTAGATATTATACAAACTCAAAAGGAGTCTTCATTACAACTATTATCACACTATTTCACAGAATAGTGAGGACTACTAATGCTATCCTCTGGACCATTACTCCGTTCCCCGACTCGTCCCAGCTATGTTCTCATTTCCTGAAGAGAACAGTGAAAGAAAGGGTGAGCTCAACTAGCCCAGTAAGAAATATTATGACTAAGATAATGCAGAATAAATTATCATTAGCCTTCAACAGTGTTAAACTGATAAAATACAATAGACAACCAGTTTAACTGCAGCGGAATATGCAATCCATTAAAAGAGTCAAGTAGAAAATAAAGTTTACTATCTTTTAGGTTTTAAAAGGTTTTCATAAATTTTTATCACTAAGACTCAGTTTAATGAATAAACCACAATATCTAATCATCCCCTGCATCTACCACGGTCAAGGATTTTCATCAAATTATCAATGGTCATGACTATACCGAATCACCCCGGTCATAATCATACCAAAAACTATCCATCAACCGCATTACACAGCCACCGAGGACTTTTATCACATCATTTATAACAAGCCATGATTATACCGAATGATCCTCGTCATAATCATACTAAGTTCATCTATGCACGTAAGCCAAAGATAACATAATATATCATGAGGATGATGACAATGACATAATAATTCAATAAAACAAGTTCAAGAATTATTTTATCCGAGAATTAGTAACGCCCAAATTGTCAACAAGATACTGCTTTTGTAGAGTAAAATTCAAGAATGATCGGAAGAATATTTTCATGAAAAGATATCTTTGGATGAAACGCAAATATCAAGGATATTCTACTAATTTCATGGAGTATAGAAGTTAAAGTTTTAACCAACTAGGTATAATAAAGAATGGAATAACAAAAGAAATCACCATGCATGCGGATTGCGATGATGTGTTATTCCAACAGAATAATAATAACGGAACCAGTCGTCGTGAAATTCACACCGACAGGATGATCCAATGTAATAATAAATGCTGAATAATAAACAATGGAACCAGTCCTGTAAAAACACACGCATGTGATATTCCAAATGTAATAATAAATGCGAATAATAAACAATGGAACCAGTCCTGTGTAAAACACGCATGTGATATTCCAATGTAATAATAAAGAATGGAATAATGTAAGAAGATCACCAAGTATAGGGGATTCCAGCGTACAAGTTATTCCAATGTAATAAATAAGAATGGAATAACATAAGGATTTCACCAAGTATAGGGTATGCCGCATATACAGGTTATGTATAGGGTATACCACTTTTACAGGTTATTCCAACAGAATAATAATGAATGGAATAACAGAAGTTCTCTTCATGAATAAGAAAGAATAACACCCCTTACGAGTACAACAAATAATACCCCTTACCGTAAAAGACACTGGATATCAAAGTAGTGAAGTACCAGAATACTCTTCTTCTTTCTCTCTATAGATTTTCTCTCTATAGCTTCTCTCTATAATTTCTCTCTCTAGAGTTTCAGTGAATTCGTAAGAAAATAATGAAGGAATGAGCTTCTATTTATAGGAAAATAGAATGCATAGTAATTAATCCATGAACGGTCCAGATTGATTTATTTTAATCTGACGGTCCATATTTAAAGCAAAATCTTTTAAATAAAATATCATATATTCTATTTATATAAAAACATTTTACAATGCAAACACTATGCAACACTATGCAAAATACTATTCAAAACACTATGCAACACTATGCATAATAAAATATAATATATTCTATTTATAGAATAACTTTAATAAAGTATTCTGCTTTTATATAAAAGATGTTTCGCTTTTATTACGTTAATAATACGAATAAAACAAAACGTCATTATCGCTATAATAATTCATATTATTAATCGACAATAATGGAATCAAACTGAGTGACTTCTCACATAAGCATCAATAATCAATACCGTGTGCTACTATGCAACCACACGTATTACTGTACTTTTACTACCGAGTAGTTCAACAGTAACCACGGTAAAACTTCCGCCGTTATTTCATTAAAATATTTTTGTCGTTTTCTCAATCCGACAATAATTCTGTTGTGGGGTCCACCAATGATTGAGTAGTTGTATTAATATTCCCTCGCTAAACCGAATATTCCCCACCAATCGAATATAATATAACCACTTGCATACTTTGCAAAATTTATAAATACTACCCACAACTATAATATTATCTCAAATTCACACCATAATATCATTAATAAGATCATTTTACTGATTAGAATAACATTCTATAACACATAGAACTGCTTATTGCAGTCAGCACATAACCTAATCACCTTGTCACACACATATTCAATTGATCGTTGAATCACAAACAAACATTAATACGATTGAAATATCTAAGTCTAGATCAATTTACGAAAACATGTCTTGTCTTAAAAGCGGCTTTATCGAATAATTGTGACGCCCCCCAAAATTAGGTATACGTCACCCATCTTGGGTCGCCACATACATGGTACATAAATTCAAATACAAACTTAATTATACATCCGTAGGTAAACATACGACAATAATACATAAACCGAGAGTTCTAATAGGAATATTGTCATTTAGACAATATCCATACTCAAGAGTCCTCATTACATTTATTGTCACACTATTTAATGAGAATAGTGAGGACTACTAATGCTATCTTCGGACCATCACTCTTTTCCCCGACTAAATCCCAAATATATTCTCATTTCCTCGAAGAGAACAAAGGAAAGAAAGGGTGAGCTCAACTAGCCCAAAGAAGAAATATTATAACTAAGATAATGCGAATAAATTATCAATAGTCTTCAACAATGTTAAACGATAAAATACAATAGACAACCGGTTTAATCTGCAATGAATATGCAATCCATTAAAAGAGTCAAGTAGAAAATAAAGTCTACTATCTTTTAGGTTTTAAAAGGTTTTCATAAATTTTTATCACTAAGACTCGCTTTAATGAATAAACCACAATATCTAATCATCCCTGCATCACCACGGCCAAGGATTTTCATCAAATTATCAATGGTCATGACTATACCGAATCACCCCCGTCATAATCATACCAAAAACTATCCATCATCGCATTACAGAGCCAATCGAGGACTTTTATCACATCATTTATAACAAGCCATGATTATACCGAATGATCCTCGTCATAATCATACTAAGTTCATCTATGCACGTAAGCCAAAGATAACATAATATAACATGAGGATGATGACAATGACATAATAATTCAATAAAACAAGTTACACGAATTAATTTATTCAATAACTAACAACGCCCAAATTGTCAACATGATCTTTGCTTTGTAGAGTAAAATTCAAGAATGATCGTAAGAATATTTCCATGAAAAGATCTTTGGATGAAACGCAAATATCAAGAATATTCTACTAATTTCATGGAGTATAGAAGTCAAAGTTTTAACCAACCGGGTATAATAAAGAAGGGAATAACAAAGGAAATCACCATGCATGCGGTAGTTCAGATGCATGTACAAAGTTATTCCAATGTAATAATATTAATGTAACCCGTGTCGTGAAATTCACAATCGGCGGGATGTTCCAACGAGAATAATAAAGATGGAACCGGATCCTGTAAAACACACGATAGGATATTCCAACAGAATGATAAAGATTTTAACCAGTCCTGTAAAACACACATGCATGTGATGTTCCAATGTAATAATAATAAAGACGGAACCGGTCCTGTAAAACACACATATAGAGATGTTCCAATGAATAATAGAAGAATGTCACCAAGTATAAGGTAAACCACGAATACAGATTATGTATAGGGTATGTCACAGATACAAAGTTTCCAATGTAATAATAAAGAATGGAATAATGGAGGATTTCACCAAGTATAGGGTATCTGGCAGACACAAAGTTATTCCAATGTAATAATAAAGAATGGAATAACAGAAGTTCTCTTCATGAATAAGAAAGAATAACACCCCTTACGGGTACAACAAATAATATCCCTTACCTTAGAAGAACTGAATATTGGAAAAGTGAAGTAGCATAATACTTTTCTTCTTTCTCTCTATAGTTTCTCTCTCTAGAGTTTCAATGAATTCATAAGAAATAATGAAGGAATGAGCTTTCTATTTATAGAAAAACTGAGGGTGGCTCTTGGTCTTAACGAAGGGTCAAAATGACTCTTGGTAATATTGAAGAGACAACTACTATTTGCGAAGGGGTAATTAACCCTTGGAACACTGAAGAGGCAGTTAACTCTTGGTAATATTGAAGGGACAACTACTATTTGCGAAGGGGTAATTACTATTGACGAAGGTAATTACTATTGACGAAGGTAATTACTATTGAAAAAGGTAATTACTATTGAAGAAGGAAATTACTATTGAAGAAGGAAATTACTATTGACGAAGGTAAATACTATTGACGAAGGTAAATACTATTGACGAAGGTAATTACTATTGAAGAAGGTAATTACAATTGACGAAGAGACTCTTAGATGATGACATATGGGACCCCCCCATAAAATAATCAAACTTACCACAAACGTCTCATAACAGACTCTTTATATACATCAAGGATTGAATAAATACTACCACAAATCATTTTATTTTTAATCAACACATAATTAATCTTTCAACAATTATTAATCATTTATAACTTGTCGTCTCAATTAATAATATAACATATTATACAGATGATACTGTGACAATAATTGAATCAATAATATAAGAGATATGATGCAAAGAATTATCATAGCAATAATTGAGTATAGCTAAGTGACTTCTCATGTAAGCATCAATAATCAATACCGTGTGCTACTATCGCAACCACGCCATTTATTGTACTTTTTACCACCGGGTAGTTCAACGGTTTTGAGAAGTAACACCTCTGCCCAGTATTTTTATAGAAAAATAATTTTGTCGCTTTTCTAACTACGACAATACTTCCGCTAATGGGGTCCACTAATGATTGAGCCGTCGTATTTAATATTCCCCGACAAAAAAGAATATTCCCACCAAACGAATATTTTATAACAACTTGCTTACTTTGCAAAATTTATAAATATTACCCACAACTATAACATTATATCAAATTTATTCAATAATATTCAAAAATAATATTTATAAAAAATTCATCTTTATTTATAAAAGCTGGGGTCTTACAACCTCCCCTTCTTATGAAATTTCGCCCTCGAAATTAGAGTAAGTACCTGATATGATAAAGAGGTGAGGATACCCTGAATACCTTTATCGTTCAAAATATTAAATTCATCTTCGCAATCTGGCCAAAGATATTCATTAATAATTCATCTTTGCACTACAGGCCAAAGATATACAACTGTAAAACCAATAATGCTGAGACGCAGCTTAATAGTATCACGACCACGAATTATCCAATGCACCACTGGCCAAGGATATTCGTGTTTTCAATTACGGTCATGATTATACCGAATAATCCTTGGTCATAATCATACCAAGTCTATCAATGCACTATGGCCAAAGATGACTTTTACCACATCCATGAATTAATATTTCATTGCTGAGACTCAGCTCAATAATTAATCCATATCATCGAATCATCCCTGCACTACAGGCCAAGGATATTCATTAGTATCACGACCACGAATTATCCATGCACTACGACCAAAGATAATCGTGTATTCATTAGTATCACGACCACAAATTATCCATGCACTACGACCAAAGATAATCGTGTATTCATTAGTATCACGACCACAAATTATCCATGCACTACGGCCAAAGATAATCGTGTATTCATTAGTATCACGACCACAAATTATCCATGCACTACGACCAAAGATAATCGTGTTTTCAATTACGGTTATGATTATACCAAACAATCCTCGTCATAATCATACCTAGTCCATCTATGCACTACAAAACACACAGATGACTTTCAACATAATATAAACATGAGGATAATGATATAAAGAATCAATCAAATGAGATAAAGGATAAATATTAAATATTTATAATATAATTTATCTAGAATTCAAGAATATCCCCATGTTATCAATCACTTAATAATCTCATAATCTAATATCATTAATACTATAACAATATTTTTTTAATCACTTCTTAAATTTATAAACAATTTATCTCAATTGTTTACGCTTTACCATATAATGCATTTAATAATTCAAAATGCCATACTCATAAGATATCATCACCAATTATCAAATCCCTCATCAAAAAAATATGCATATACTCTATATAGGATTCTCTAGCCATAAAATCCTATTTTCAACTTTGTTACTTCACATAACATATCTAACTCATATGTTCGTAACTAAACTATTTTCATGATAAATACCAAATCAGTCCCAAAAATATTTCTTTTCTAGAATTTAGCATAATATAGTCCCATAATGAAAATATATTTTTCTCGGAATTTTTTAAAATTCATTTACTATTTTTCAAAAATCAATTTCTAATTAATTCCTTAAGAAATTTGCTACCTCAAGTTTAACTCACGAAATTCCCAAATCTTGGCAGGACCTTACACATGTTAATGTGAGCCTCCAGTTTAAATTTCATGGTCATCGGAGCTATAGAACTCCAGTTATAGCATTTTTTGTCAAAAAAACCTAAATATTGAAATGGTCATAACTTGTTCATTTTAAGTCAGAATGAGCTCATTTTTGGACAGGAGGTACTTTATAACATATATTTTCATGTCCCAAAAGGCCATAATTTTTCACATAAATTTAGTGGCCAAAACAGCCCTTACAAAAATGTGGCAGCAGCTTTTTGGACATTTTGAAGTTTTGACTCCTTTGCTAAAATCAGTCCACATGAAAATCTACAGCACCTTTTTCATTGATTCCACTTGGATTAGTTAGGTAACTCATAGATCTACCTCTAGGACTTAATCACACTCAAAAATTCAAAATATAAAAGGGGATTTGGTCAATTGAATTTCATGTTACGTTTTTCACCAAAATCTGGTTTTTAACTCCTTGTGATTTTTAAGAAACTTTCATGTTTTCACATACTAACCAACATAACTCATCATAACACTTACTAATACCACGTATACCCATGATTTTCATTAGTCCAATGCTTTTATTATGACTTTCATCATAAACCACGTAAACTGTTCATTTTAGTTGAAGAAATATTTGAGGGTTTAAGAAATGGGTTTTATATCGGGGTCAATACTGAAATTGATTTCACGCCTAAGTAGGCTAAGATGTGACGCCCCAAAATTAGGTATATATTTCACCCATCTTGGGTCGCCACTTACATGGTACATAAATTCAAATACAACTTACTAACATAACTGCTGTACATAATACGACATAAACCGTGAGTTTGAATACAAATATTGTCTACTAGATATTATACAAACTCAAAAGGAGTCCTCATTACAACTATTATCACACTATTTCACGTAATAGTGAGGACTACTAATGCTATCCTCCGACCATTACTCCGCTCCCCGACTCGTCCCAAATATGTTCTCATTTCCTCAAGAGAACAAAGTGAAAGAAAGGGTGAGCTCAACTAGCCCAAAGAAGAAATATTATAACTAAGATAATGCGAATAAATTATCAATAGTCTTCAACAATGTTAAACCGATAAAATACAATAGACAACTAGTTTAATCATAATGAATATGCAATCCATTAAAAGAGTCAAGTAGAAAATAAAGTCTACTATCTTTTAGGTTTTAAAAGGTTTTCATAAATTTTTATCACTAAGACTCAGTTTAATGAATAAACCACAATATCTAATCATCCCTGTACCACGGTCAAGGATTTTCATCAAATTATCAATGGTCATGACTATACCGAATCACCCCTGGTCATAATCATACCAAAAACTATCCATCACTGCATTACAGGCCACTGAGGACTTTTATCACATCATTTATAACAAGCCATGATTATACCGAATGATCCCTGGTCATAATCATACTAAGTTCATCTATGCACGTAAGCCAAAGATAACATAATATAACATGAGGATGATGACAATGACATAATAATTCAATAAAACAAGTTACACGAATTAATTTATTTAATAACTAACAACGTCCAAATTGTCAACATGATACTGCTTTGTAGAGTAAAATTCAAGAATGATCAGAAGAATATTTCCATGAAAAGATACTGGATGAAACGCAAATATCAAGAATATTCTACTAATTTCATGGAGTATAGAAGTCAAAGTTTTAACCAACTGGGTATAATAAAGAAGGGAATAACAAAGGAAATCACCATGCATGCGGTATTTTGCATGATAAAAGTTATTCCAACAATGTAATAATATTAATGTAACCAGTCGTGTGAAATTCACACCGATAGGATGTTCCAATGTAATAATAAATGTTGAATAATAAACAATGGAACCAGTCCGGTGTAAAACACACGTATATGATATTCCAAATGTAATAATAAATGCGGAATAATAAACAATGGAACCAGTCCTGTAAAACACACGCATGTGATATTCCAAATGTAATAATAAAGAATGGAATAATGTGTAAGAAGATCACCAAGTATAGGGATTCCAGATACAAAGTTATTCCAATGTAATAAATAAGAATGGAATAACATAAGGATTTCACTAAGTATAGGGTATGCCATGATATACAAAGTTATGTATAGGGTATACCACTTTTACAAAGTTATTCCAACGAGTAATAATAATGAATGGAATAATGTGTTCTCTTCATGAATAAGAAAGAATAACACCCCTTACGAGTACAACAAATAATACCCCTACTCAGTAAAAAACACCTTTGGATATCAAAGTAGTGAAGTACCGTATACTTTCTTCTTCTTTCTCTATAGATTTTCTCTCTATAGCTTATCTCTATAATTTCTCTCTCTCTAGAGTTCAAAGAATTAAATAAGAAAATAATGAAGGAATGAGCTTCTATTTATAGGAAAATAGAATGCATAGTAATTAATCCATGAACGGTCCAGATTGATTTACTTTAATCTAACGGTCCATATTTAAAGCAAAATCTTTTAAATAAAATATCATATATTCTATTTATATAAAAACATTTTACTATGCAAACACTATGCAACACTATGCAAACACTATGCAAAACACTATGCAACACTATGCATAATAAAATATAATATATTCTATTTATAGAATAACTTTAATAAAGTATTCTGCTTTTATATAAAAGATGTTTCGCTTTTATTACGTTAATAATAATGAATAAAACAAAAACGTCATTATCGCTATAATAATTCATATTATTAATCGACAATAATGGAATCAAACTGAGTGACTTCTCACATAAGCATCAATAATCAATACCGTGTGCTACTATGCAACCACACGTATTACTGTACTTTTACTACCGAGTAGTTCAACAGTAACCACGGTAAAACTTCCGCCGTTATTTCAAATAAATATTTTTGTCGCTTTCTCAATCCGACAATAATTACATTAGGGGTCCACTAATGATTGAGTAGTTGTATGCGAATATTCCCCTCGCTAAACCGAATATTCCCCAACCAATCGAATATAATATAACCACTTGCATACTTTGCAAAATTTATAAATACTACCCACAACTATAATATTATCTCAAATTCACACCATAATATTAAAAATTATTTCGACAAAATTTAAATCTTTATTGATAAAATCTGGGATCTCACAATCTCCCTCCTTATGGAATTTTGCCTCGAAATTAGGTGCGTACTGGTATGATAAAGAGGTGAGGATACCTTGAATACCTTTATCGTTGAAAACATTAAATTCATCTTTGCAATCCTACCAAAGATATTCATTAACAATTCATCTTTGCACTACAGCCAAAGATATACAACTCAGAAAACCAATAATGCTTTGAGACGCAGCGACTTAATAGTATCACGACCACCACTAATTATCCATGAACCCCTCGCCAAGGATATTCGTGTTTTCAATCTACTATGATTATACCGAACAATCCTCGGTCATAATCATACCAAGTCTATCAATGCACTACGACCAAAGATGACTTTTACCGCATCCATGAATTAATATTTCATTCTTTGAGACTCACCAATAATTAATCCATATCATCGAATCATCCCCGCACTACGTGCCAATGATATTCATTAGTATCACGACCACTTAATTATCCATGCACTACGGCCAAAGATAATCGTGTATTCATTAGTATCACGACCACAAATTATCCATGCACTACGGCCAAAGATAATCGTGTATTCATTAGTATCACGACCACAAATTATCCAAGCACTACGGCCAAAGATAATCGTGTATTCATTAATATCACGACCACAAATTATCTATGAACTACGGCCAAAGATAATCGTGTATTCATTAGTATCATGACCCCAAAATATCCATGCACTATGGCCAAAGATAATCGTGTATTCATTAGTATCACGACCACAAATTATCCATGCACTACGGCCAAAGATAATCGTGTATTCATTAGTATCACGACCACAAATTATCCATGCACTACGGCCAAAGATAATCGTGTATTCATTAGTATCACGACCACAAATTATCCATGCACTACGGCCAAAGATAATCGTGTATTCATTATTATCACTACCACAAATTATCCATGCACTACGACCAAAGATAATCGTGTTTTCAATTACGGTTATGATTATACCGAACAATCCCTGGTCATAATCATACCAAGTCCATCTATGCACTACAGAATACGATGACTTTCAACATAATATAAGCATGAGGATAATGATATAAAGAATCAATCAAATGAGATAAAGGATAAATATTAAACATTTATAATATAATTTATCCAGGATTCAAGAATATCCCCATGTTATCAATCACTTAATAATCTCATAATCTAATATCATTAATACTATAACAATATTTTAATCACTTCTTAAATTTATAAACAATTTATCTCAATTGTTTACGCTTTACCATATAATGCTTTTAATCATTCAAAAATGCCATACTCATAAGATATCATCACCAATTATCAAATCCCTCATCAAAAAAATATGCATATATTCTATATAGGATTCTCTAGCCATAAAATCCTATTTTCAACTTTCTTACTTCACATAACATATTTAACTCATATATTCGTAACTAAACTATTTTCATGAAAAATACCAAATCAGTCCCAAAAATATTTCTTTTCTGGGTTTTAGCATAATATAGTCCCATAATGAAAAATATTTTTTCTCGAATTTTTAAAATTCATTTACTATTTTTCAAAAATCAATTTCTAATTAATTCCTTAAGAAATTAGCTACCTCAAGTTTAACTCCAGAAATTCCCAAATCTTGGCAGGACCTTACACATGTTAACATGAGCTTCCAGTTTAAATTTCATGATCATCGGAGTTATAGAACTCCGGTTATAGCATTTTTCGTCGAAAAACCTAAATATTGAAATAGTCATAACTTGCTCATTTTAAGTCGAATGAGCTCATTTTTGGACAGGAGGTACTTTATACCATATACCTTCATGTCCCAAAAGGCCAGAATTTTTTCTCATAATTTAAGTGGCCGAAACAGCCCTCAAAAATCATGGCAGCAGACTTTTTCGGTTTTTACAGCTTTGCACTCCTTTGCTAAAATCAGTCCACACAAAAATCTACAACATCTTTTCATTGATTCCACTTGGATTAGTTAGGTAACTCATAGATCTAACTCTAGGACTTAACCACACTCAAAATTTAAAATATAATAGGAGATTTGGTCAATTGAATTTCATGTTACGTTTTTCACCAAAATCGGTTTTTAACTCCTTGTGATTTTTAAGAAACTTTCATGTTTTCACATACTAACCAACATAACTCATCATAACACTTACTAATACCACGATACCTATGATTTTCATCAGTTCTATACTTTTTTTATTATGACTTTCATCATAATCCACGTAAATGCATCCTTTTAGTTGAAGAAATATTTGAGGGTTTAAGAAATGGGTTTTTATCTTCGGGGTCAATACAAAATTGATTTCACGTTCTTGGGTAGGCTAGGAAGACTTCAAGAATACGCCAAGAAATTTATTAATGATAGAAATATCATTCAAAATCATATACTCGTCCAAGACTTGGATAGTACGTCACATTAATACCAACTGTGACTTCTATCCCTTAACCTGGATAGCATCTCACAATGATACCTATCAACATGCCATCTTCAGTCACGACGTCTCCTATAGAAAGTCTGGCTTTGGTGCATTTCACACAAGGAAGTCAACAACGAAAGGATCCGGGCTCTTTACTTATGGCTTGATATGACAATAATTGACTTTAGTAGTTTGGTTACTTGAATTCGCACAACAAGTTGGTTATGAATATAAAAGCTAACAACCTTACGAAAAGCATGATGAGTAGTTAACCAATTGATTCCTAAAATCACATCAAAGGCAAATATTTTCAAAAAGATAAGATCGACAGGTAACGTGAAAATGTTTATTTGAATCAAACAAGATTTAAAAATAGTAGCGGTAACGAAGGCTCCTTACTAATTTTCAACCAATAAGTCAAAGTTTAACTTCTTCGGAGTCAAATTTAAACGTTGAACACAACTAGGTGAAATAAAAGAGTGGGTAGAACTGGTATCTAACACGGTATAGACTTCGCAAGAGCTTACGATTAACTTACCCGTGATAATTTTATTCAGGTTCCTCGTCACGAGAAAAAAAAAAACTCTCTCTTAAACTACCGGCTTTGGTTTGTCTGGGACAGCCTTTGGTGCCTCCATCCTAGTTGAATTTTTCTTCGGTAAACGACAAAATCGAGCTAAGTGACCTTCTCTTCCACAATTATAACATGCTTTGGACGGAATGGCGCAGTTCGGACTGATGTGTCCCTCTCCTCCGCATTTGAAGCATATGATAGGTGGTCTTTCTCCTTCCTTAACAACGGGTGCTGGTGCTGACGTCTTTCCATCATTGTTGAATCTCCTTTTCTTGAAATGTCCATTCTTATTGTTTTGGCCCTGATTACCACCAAAATGATAATTTCCCCCACGATGGTTATCGTTGTTCCGATGGCCGTTGCCACCGGTATGATTATTATTGTGTTGTTGGTCGTTACCTTTTGGTTGTGCTGACTCATTATCGTGCTCCAATAACTGAGCCCTATTCACAATATCTGAATACAAACAAAGTTTATAAGAAATTAGGTATTGACGTATATCGGGTTTTAAACCTCTTAAAAACATTCGCTCCTCATTATCGACCAAATGGAATGCAAACCGAGATAACTCGGCAAACTTAGCCTCATACTGTGACACGGTCATATTATTTTTCTCCAGCTTGATAAACTCCACCTCCTTCATGTGACGAATACTTTCGGGAAAGTACTTGTCGTTGAATGACTCTTGAACTTCTCCCAAAACATCTTGAGTATGTCGATCGAGGTAATGCGTTTTACTGATTCCCACCAGTAATCTGCCTCTTCACGCAACATAAAGGTGGCAAATAGAACTTTTTGCTCCTATGAGGATCCCAAGACATCAAATATCTTGGTGATCTGCTTTAACCACGTCTCCACCTTAAGTGGTTCTGGCTTTCCCAAAACTCCGTGGTCCCAGCTCCTTGAATCGCTTAGCGGTGGACCGGACCGAGAGTTTTCCGTGTTTCCACCTACGTTTTGGACAGAAGTCGCTCTCGCCTGATGTTGCATGAATTCTACAAACCTCTTAAACGTACCGTCGTTCGTCAATTGATCAGTGTTGTTATTTACAGGAGGATTATCGCCATGCTGTTGCACATTGTCCTGATTATTGATCTGTGGAGAATCAACAGTCTCCTGTGCTCCATTGCTATTCTCAACATTCTCGGATGCCATTTTCAAACACTGCCACAAAATAAGGGTTAATTGACATACAACATATTATCACTATACTCTGACCGATCAAATACCAAATAAACTTAGGTAGGTCAAACTAGCGAAGGAATTCCCTATTTCTCCCCTCCTAGTTCTAGTCTCACATCTTAGCCAGGGATCATATCCCTAAGCTCTGATACCAACTGTGACTCTGGACACCAACTTGTGTCAGCACCTCACATCAAGACTATCATCACCTGCCACCGAAAGACGGCGTCCCCTACGGAGAGTCTGGCTTCGGTGCATTCCCCATCAACAGGAAGTCACCAGCGAGAGGCTCGGGGCTCTTCACACTTATGGCTCTGATACCAACTGTGACGCCCCCAAAATTAGGTATACGTCACCCATCTTGGGTCGCCACTTACATGGTACATAAATTCAAATACAACTTACTAACATAACTATCGTATGTAATACGACATAAACCGTGAGTTTGAATACAAATATTGTCTACTAGATATTATACAAACTCAAAAGGAGTCTTCATTACAACTATTATCACACTATTTCACGTAATAGTGAGGACTACTAATGCTATCCTCTGGACCATTACTCTGCTCCCGACTGTCCCAAATATGTTCTCATTTCCGAAGAGAACAAAGAAAGAAAGGGTGAGCTCAACTAGCCCAAAGAAGAAATATTATGACTAAGATAATGCGAATAAATTATCATTAGCCTTCAACAAATGTTAAACCGATAAAATACAATAGAAAACAAGTTTAATCTAGCAGCGGAATATGCAATCCATTAAAAGAGTCAAGTAGAAAATAAAGTTTACTATCTTTTTTAGGTTTTAAAAGGTTTTCATAAATTTTATCACTAAGACTCGCTTTAATGAATAAACCACAATATCTAATCATCCCTCGCACCACTATCAAGGATTTTCATCAAATTATCAATGGTCATGACTATACCGAATCACCCCGGTCATAATCATACCAAAAACTATCCATCACTGCATTACAGGCCACTGAGGACTTTTATCACATCATTTATAACAAGCCATGATTATACCGAATGATCCCTGGTCATAATCATACTAAGTTCATCTATGCACGTAAGCCAAAGATAACATAATATATCATGAGGATGATGACAATGACATAATAATTCAATAAAACAAGTTCAAGAATTATTTTATCCAGGAATTAGTAACGTCCAAATTGTCAACAAGATACTGTTTTGTAGAGTAAAATTCAAGAATGATCAGAAGAATATTTTCATGAAAAGATACTGGATGAAACGCAAATATCAAGGATATTCTACTAATTTCATGGAGTATAGAAGTTAAAGTTTTAACCAACTGGGTATAATAAAGAATGGAATAACAAAAGAAATCACCATGCATGCGGTACTTCGCATAGTCAAAGTTATTCCAATGTAATAATAATAACGGAACCAGTCGTGTGAAATTCACAATCAAGCAGGATGATCCAATGTAATAATAAATGCTGAATAATAAACAATGGAACCAGTCCTGTAAAACACACGCATGTGATATTCCAATGTAATAATAAATGCGAATAATAAACAATGGAACCAGTCCGGTGTAAAACACACGCGATGTGATATTCCAATGTAATAATAAAGAATGGAATAACGTAAGAAGATCACCAAGTATAGGGGATTCATGATACTGAGTTATTCCAATGTAATAAATAAGAATGGAATAACATAAGGATTTCACCAAGTATAGGGTATGCCGTATATACAAAGTTATGTATAGGGTATACCACTTTTACAAAGTTATTCCAATGTAATAATAATGAATGGAATAATAGAAGTTCTCTTCATGAATAAGAAAGAATAACACCCCTTACGAAGTACAACAAATAATACCCTTACCGTAAAAGACACACCGGATATCAAAGTAGTGAAGTACCGTATACTCTTCTTCTTTCTCTCTATAGATTTTCTCTCTCATAGCTTATCTCTATAATTTCTCTCTCTGTAGTTTCAAAGAATTCGTAAGAAAATAATGAAGGAATGAGCTTCTATTTATAGGAAAATAGAATGCATAGTAATTAATCCATGAACGGTCCAGATTGATTTATTTTAATCGACGGTCCATATTTAAAGCAAAATCTTTTAAATAAAATATCATATATTCTATTTATATAAAAACATTTTACAATGCAAACACTATGCAACACTATGCAAAAATACTATTCAAAACACTATGCAACACTATGCATAATAAAATATAATATATTCTATTTATAGAATAACTTTAATAAAGTATTCGCTTTATATAAAAGATGTTTCGCTTTTTATTACGTTAATAATACTGAATAAAACAAAACGTCATTATCGCTATAATAATTCATATTATTAATCGACAATAATGGAATCAAACCGAGTGACTTCTCACATAAGCATCAATAATCAATACCGTGTGCTACTATGCAACCACACGACATCGTATTTTTTTACTACCGAGTAGTTCAACAAGAACCACGGTAAAACTTCCGCCGTTATTTCATTAAAATATTTTTTGTCGCTTTCTCAATCCGACAATAATTACATTAGGGGTCCACCAATGATTGAGCCATCAGACGAATATTCCTTGCTAAACCGAATATTCCCCAATTAAATCGAATATAATATAACCACTTGCATACTTTGCAAAATTTATAAATACTACCCACAACTATAATATTATCTCAAATTCACACCATAATATTAAAAATTATTTCGACAAAATTTAAATCTTTATTGATAAAATCTGGGATCTCACATAAGAAGTCTTCAAGAATATGCCAGGAAATTTAATAATAATATAAATATCATTCAAAACTGTGACTCTCATCCAAGACTTGGATAGTACGTCACATTGATACCAACTGTGACTTCTATCCCTTAACCTAGATAACACCTCACAATGATACCTATAAACTTACCATCTTCATTCACGATGTCGCCACTGAAAAGTCCGGCTTTGCATTCCACACAAGGAAGTCAACAACGAAAGGTTCGGGGCTCTTTACTTATGGCTTGATATGACAATAATTGACTTTAGTAGTTTGGTTACTTGAATTCGCACAACAAGTTGGTTATGAATATAAAAGCTAACAACCTTACGAAAAGCATGATGAGTAGTTAACCAATTGATTCCAAAAATCACATCAAAGGCAAATATTTTTTAAAAGATAAGATTGACAGGTAACGTGAAAATGTTTATTTGAATCAAACAAGATTTAAAAATAGTAAGCGAAACGTAAGGCTCCTAATAACGAAGTTTCAACCAATAAGTCAAAGTTTAACTTCTTCTGAGTCAAATTTAAACGTTGAACACAACTAGGTGAAATAAAAGAGTGGGTAGAACCGGTATCTAACACAAAGATAGACTTCAAGAAGAGCTTATGATTAACTTACCCGTGATAATTTTATTCGGGTTCCTCGTCACGAGAAAAAAAAGCGCTTCTCTTAAACTACTGGCTTTGGTTTATGCAGGGACGACCTTTGGTGCCTCCATCCTAGTTGAATTTGTCTTCATGGCGACAAAATCGAGCTAAGTGACCTTCTCTTCCACAATTATAACATGCTTTGATTGGCATGATGGCGCGATTCGGATCGATGTGTCCCTCCTCCGTGATTTGAAACATATGATAGGTGGTCTTTCTCCTTCCTTAACAACGGGTCTTTGGTCTTGACGTCTTTCCATCATTGTTGAATCTCCTTTTCTTGAAATGTCCATTCTTATTGCTTTGACCACGATTACCACCGTCAAGTGGTTACCATATCCTTTCTGATTCCCTCCACGTTGTTGTCACCGCTCGATGACTACTCTCTCACCGGTATTATAATTTTGCCTACCGCTCTCTTTTTAGTTACGTTGACTCGTTATCGCACTCCACTAATCGAGCCCTATTTATAACATCCGAATACAAACACGCTTTATGAGAAATAAGATGTTGACGTATCTTCTATTTCAAACCTCTTAAAAACATTCGCGCCATTCTCTCTTCATTATCCACCAAGTGGGACGAAATCGTGATAACTCCGCAAATTTTTCCTCATTACGACACACGGTCATATTGTTTTGTTCTAACTTGATAAACTCCACCTCCTTCATGTGGCGAATACTTTCGTGAAAGTATTTGTCGCTGAAACGACTCTGGAACTTCTCCCAAGATATCTTCAAGACAAAGAAGTTGAGTATGTTTTACCGATTCCCACCAAGAATCCGCCTCTCCGCAAACATAAAAAGCGAAGAAGGGAACCTTTTGCTCCTCGGAGCATCCCAAGACATCAAATATCTTGGTAATCTTTTATCCATGCTTCCGCGTAAGTGGTTTTGGCTCTCCCTTAAACTCCGGTGGTCCCAAATTGAATTGTTTAGCGGTGACCGCCTTGAGAGTTTTCCGTGTTTCCACCTACATTTTGGATGAAAGTCGCTTTAAGCTTGATGTTGCATAAATTATGAAAACCTCTTAAATGTACCGTCGTTCGTCAATTGATCAGTGTTGTTGTTTATAGGAGGATTATCGCCATCCTGTTGCACATTGTCCTGATTATTGATCTGTGGAGAATCAACAGTCTCCTGTGCTCCATTGCTATTCTCAACATTCTCGGATGCCATTTTCAAACACTGCCACAAAATAAGGGTTAATTGACATGCAACATATTATCACTATACTCTGACCGACCAATCAAATACCAAATAAACTTAGGTAGGTCATACTAGCAAAGGAATTCACTATCTCTCCCCTCCTAGTTCTAGTCTCACATCTTAGCCAGGGATCATATCCCTAAGCTCTGATACCAACTGTGACGCCCCCAAAATTAGGTATACGTCACCCATCTTGGGTCGCCACTTACATGGTACATAAATTCAAATACAAACTTAATTATACATCCGTCGTAGTAACATACGACAATACATAAACCGAGAGTTCTAATAGGAATATTGTCATTTAGACAATATCCATACTCAAGAGTCCTCATTACATTTATTGTCACACTATTTAATGAATAGTGAGGACTACTAATGCTATCTTCGGGACCATCACTCTTTTCCCCGACTCATCCCAAATTATATTCTCATTTCAAGAGAGAACAAAGTGAAAGAAAGGGTGAGCTCAACTAGCCCAAAGAAGAAATATTATAACTAAGATAATGCGTAATAAATTATCAATAGTCTTCAACAATGTTAAACCGATAAAATACAATAGACAACCAGTTTAATCTATGATGAATATATCAATCCATTAAAAGAGTCAAGTAGAAAATAAAGTCTACTATCTTTTAGGTTTTAAAGGTTTTCATAAATTTTATCACTAAGACTCAAGTTTAATGAATAAACCACAATATCTAATCATCCCCGTACTACTACAAGAGGATTTTCATCAAATTATCAATGGTCATGACTATACCTAGAATCACCCCCGGTCATAATCATACCAAAACTATCCATCACTACATTCTGAACAACCGAGGACTTTTATCACATCATTTATAACAAGCCATGATTATACCGAATGATCCCTGGTCATAATCATACTAAGTTCATCTATGCACGTAAGCCAAAGATAACATAATATAACATGAGGATGATGACAATGACATAATAATTCAATAAAACAAGTTCACGAATTAATTTATTCAGGAACTAATAACGTCAAATTGTCAACATGATACTGCTTTGTAGAGTAAAATTCAAGAATGATCAGAAGAATATTTCCATGAAAAGATACTGGATGAAACGCAAATATCAAGAATATTCTACAAATTTCATGGAGTATAGAAGTCAAAGTTTTAACCAATTGGGTATAATAAAGAATGGAATAACAAAGGAAATCACCATGCATGCGTATTGCAGATAGATAGGTTATTCCAATGTAATAATAATAACGAACCGTGTCGGTGAAATTCACACCAAGCGTGGATGTTCCAACAGAATAATAAAGATGGAACCCGGATCCGGTGTAAAACACACGTATAGGATATTCCAACAGAATGATAAAGATTTTAACCGGTCCTAAAAACACACGCATGTGATGTTCCAACGAATAATAATAAAATTTTAACCGTTAGTCCTGTAAAACACATGCATGTGATGTTCCAACAGAATAATAGAAGAATGTCACCAAGTATAGGGTAAACCACGATCTGATTATTATGTATAGGGTATGTCACAGATACAAAGTTATTCAACATAATAATAAAGAATGGAATAACGAGAGGATTTCACCAAGTATAGGGTATGCCACAGATATCTGAGTTATTCCAATGATTAATAAAGAATGGAATAACAGAAGTTCTCTTCATGAATAAGAAAGAATAACACCCCTTACGGGTACAACAAATAATATCCCTTACCTTAGAAGAACTGAATATTGGAAAAGTGAAGTAGCAGAATACTTTTCTTCTTTCTCTCTATAGTTTCTCTCTCTAGAGTTTCAGTGAATTCGTAAGAAATAATGAAGGAATGAGCTTTCTATTTATAGAAAAACTGAGGGTGGCTCTTGGTCTTAACGAAGGGTCAAAATGACTCTTGGTAATATTGAAGAGACAACTACTATTTGCGAAGGGGTAATTAACCCTTGGAACACCGAAGAGGCAATTAACTCTTGGTAATATTGAAGGGACAACTACTATTTGCGAAGGGGTAATTACTATTGACGAAGGTAATTACTATTGACGAAGGTAATTACTATTGAAGAAGGTAATTACTATTCACAAAGGTAATTACTATTGACGAAGGTAAATACTATTGACGAAGGTAATTACTATTCACAAAGGTAATTACTATTGACGAAGAGACTCTTAGATGATGACATATGGGCCCCCCATAAAATAATCAAACTTACCACAAACGTCCACATAATGTATACTCTTTATATACATCAAGGATTGAATAAATATTACCATAAATCATTTTATTTTTAATCAACACATTTTTAATCTTTCAACAATTATTAATCATTTATAACTTGTCGTCTCAATTAATAATATAACATATTATACAGATGATACTGTGACAATAATTGAATCAATAATATAAGAGATATGATGCAGCAATTACTGTAGCAATAATTGAGTATAGCTAAGTGACTTCTCACGTAAGCATCAATAATCAATACTGTGTGCTCTACTACGAACCACGCCATATTATTGTACTTTTACCACCGGGTAGTTCAACAGCAGTTTTGACGGTAACACCTCTGTAGATTATTTTTATAGAAAAATAATTTTTGTCGCTTTTCTAACTACGACAATACTTCCGTTAATGGGGTCCACCATGATTGGTAGTCGTCATGAATATTCCCCCCGACAAAAGAATATTCCCAGACCAAACGAATATTTTATAACAACTTGCTTACTTTGCAAAATTTATAAATATTACCCACAACTATAACATTATATCAAATTTATTCCATAATATTCAAAAATAATATTTATAAAAATTCATCTTTATTTATAAAAGCTAGGGTCTTACGGTAATTATCGAGTCTAAGACTCTATCCTCGTAGTTCAACATCCATAAGTATCGGTCATATTATTTTAAATGACTTATAATAATTTTAAAATATTTATTATAATTTATCATGAATTTTCAAACACCTAATCATTATTAAATGATTTAAATATTAAATAATTCAATTATCATTAATATTTAATTAATATTAAACTATTAATGAAACCATTGCTTAAATGTTAAAGTTATTTATAATAACTCAAAATACTTTTAAAGTATTAATATTATCCTTAAATGATTTTTAAAAGAATTAAAATCATTTTAAATAATTACCATTAATATTAAAGTATTAATGTATTATTTATCAAAATATTAAAAGTCCTTAATTATAACTTAAAATATTTTTAATTCATTTATTTCTTTTTAAAGTAATAAAACCATTTTAAAACTATTTATTTAATATAATTATTAAATAAATTAAATACCCTTTAATATTCCAAAAATATTAAATATTTATGAAATATATTCAAAATAATTAAAAACTAATTTTTTGACTTTAAAATAATTTTTAATAATTTATTATGTATTTTAATAATTTAAAACTATTTTTTTCTATTTATTTAATTAAAATAATTAATTTTCAAAATATTTGTCAGCTAAAGGTCCTATAGCGACGTAACCGTCATATATATTATTCTTATTCTTGAAATTTTCTTGGTAGAACCACCCATAAATTCATGTTCATGGCTTCGTTTTGTAGGTGTTCGGTGGTTTGACCACCCGTAAATTAAATGTTACGATAAACTTACGATTTGTCTAAAAATGTTATGTATTGTAGTATACAACCTTAAATGACACATGATGCGTGAGTTTTAATACAAATATCTTTGTGTCAAATAAGTCCTCGATAATCACACTATTTCGAAATATCGACTAACATCACAGGAGGACATATTCATCTTTTTTAAGAGAACCCCGAAAGACAATCCAAATCCATACCGGATACTACCGAAGTGCAAATGCTAACCCCGGATCGCAACTCTGAGTAACCTGCTTTCAACCTTCAGTGATCTAACCCCGAGACCAAATTCATCTTTAAGAGACCACGATAACGAACACACACCCGAGAAGACCGATTAATCTTGAGATAACCCCGAGGTATCCAAGACTCTGCAGATCAAATCCAACCACACGGAATAGCCACCAACCTCGTGATAACCCCAAGGAATGCCACTTTGAGATAACCCCGAAAATGCTTGTTTCAAATGCCATCACCTTTCAATCTCTTCAATCTAAGACTCACAACGAGATACACCGTACCAACCCTAAGAATAACATCGGAAAGACAGTACACCTCAAAGATGACAATGAGGACCTTCAACAAATGCAGCAGATTCAATCTCAAATAAGTCTCGAGCAACGCCTCGCTTATCGGCCAATCCGGAGAAACACCGGTGAGGGGCAACATCGCCATCTCGTCCAAACACGATGCCACGCCTCGCCTCTCTACGCAACAATGTCCCACAAGGCTAACCAATCCCGAGTGACTATTGTGCGGGGTAACGGATGAAAGTTGAAGCTTGAAGACCGGAGGGCATCGTCCCCATCTTCAAAGACTTCAGACAAACTCTAATCCCATGCCATCGCATAACTCTCGACAACGGCGGTCCAAAATAGGTCTTGAATACCTCAAAATGGATGCTTGATTGCACTTCTCAAAATTCGAGTGGACATTACAAAGGCTCGAATGCACGTGATTTCGAGACGAACCTGACCGACGTAACCCAGGCCGACCACCCGCCTTTAGTACACTCATGGATCACCAAGCAGTACACTGAGGCACATATTGCCTATAAATAGAGGGCTTGGGGTGCTGATTTTAAGAGAAAAAGACGGGGGAAACCCCTCACACAATTTGCTCGCACTTGCCATACAAAGGTATTTTCTCACTTTCAAACACCTGTGAGCTCATATATAGCCTCTTTTGTACCCACAAAAGCCCAGTGTTTACCCACTCTAAATATATAGAAGCCCTTTTATCACCACCGTAAGCCTTCTCACACACTTTAGTCTTTCTCTTTCATCTTTGCACACACCCTTCTACACGCTGAGAGTCGTGTTGCTTGCTTTTTGCCTGACTTCTCTATCTGTGGTTTCATTCCAGTCATATATATATATATATATATATATATATATATATATATATATATATATATATATATATATATATATTATTGACTAACATTATCGAGTTATGCCTCGATTGAGCCTGCATTTTATTCCCGAGCGTTTATCGCTTTAATATATATATATATATATATTATATATATTAACTATATATATATCTGACTTTGTTCAATGAGCCTGTACTTCTATTCAGTGCGCTTACTCGCTTATATATATATATATATATATATATATATATATATATATATATATATATATATATATATATATATTTTGTTCGATGAGCCTAGATTTTATTCTGGTATGCTTTTATTCTTATATATATATATATATATATATATATATATATATATATATATAACTTGGGTTTAATTTTGTTCATCGATGCGCCTATATATATTTTACATCCATATATATGCTTTTATATATATATATATATATATATATATATATATATATATATATATATATATATATATATATATATATATATATATATATAGTATATTCGTATATATATATCGCTTATATTTATTACATTTCATCCCGCCTCGAGTTTACTTCATGGCGCTGAATCGTATTTATAGCCTTTTTAACAACTTTTATTTACATTTCGATCCCCATGGAGGTGCTTCGTGGTTGGTGATCATGTATGTATATATATATATATATATATATATATATATATATATATATATATATATACCGCTTTTATATATATACCGCTATATTTTTTTATACAAATTGAAATATTCTCATGCCTAGAATCATGTGATCACAGATTCATCCCATCGATCTAGATTCGTTCCCCGTGATGGACATTTTCAAATTGTAAGCGCTTTGTAAATTATTCTCATGATGTCTCAGATTTCCTCGATGGTTTCCATACCCACGAGGAAGTCGACATTATTTTTGGATATATTATTTTTCATACGGATGCCTCGCATCCGCCAAATAAAATCAATTCAAATTACCACTTAATAAAAATGGAAGTGTAAAAGGTCTCAATTCCTATTGAGCATCGTGGTTTGAAAAACCTCTTTATAAAAAACATCATTGCCATATCTTGCTAAAAACCTGAATTTTTACATAAATTCAAACTCGTATATATATAGGTTCGAACGAGGCCTCGCACAACTTTCATATAACAACACACATCGACCCACACACACACACACACACACACACACACACTCAGATAATAGTTTCTTGAAAAGAGGCGGTCACCGTGGTAACACGGATGTCTGGGTGCCTAACACCTTCCCCAAGATAACCAAGTCCCCTGACCCTAAACGAATCTCTTGCTTTCACGACCAGAGATATCGTTGTCACATCACTGGGTCATTGTGCAAACCTTTTCTCATTGTGTTGGTACAACCATTTAAAAACCAACTGGCAACTCTTAATAATCCCATCGTCGACATTATACATGTCGACCTTTTTCACTTGTTTTTTCAAACAAATCTCACCTAAAATGAGAACACCAAAGAACAAGTAACTCTGAAAGGGACACCCAAAAATCCCGACGTCGACAGTGGCGACTCTCACTGGGACTCCAAAGAAGAGGACTTAAGCCGCTACTACAATCTTTTCAAAAACTTTTATATGCTTGTGTGTGGATGTTGCATTTACATTGATGAATGTGTACGAATGCATGTCTTGTTTGAGCTTAGTGCTTCGTGATCATATCTCAAGTGTGATGTTAGTGCTTCAGACTATAAATCGCTTATGATATTAGTGCTTCACACATGTCATCATTTCATACATACGAGAGACGCGATGTATGTGAATGTATGTTGTGTGGTCCCTCCACCAGAGGCTATCCTGCTTGTTGTTTGATTATCGGACTCGTGAGAAGACTAATTCTCCGAGGCTCGTGAAAGGCACCACCCAAATTCGCTCCAAATGAAAGACCGGATTAACTTCCCGCCTAGTAGATTGCATGGATGATTTGGGAACCTTCATGCCAAAAAGCCATGAGAGTAACCTAAGATAGGTCACCGATAAACCCAAACGAAGGAAAGTCTCTTCATGCTCTCATGTTAATTACTTGTAAACACAATTACTTGTAATTTCATTCCATATATATCTCCATGTAATGAGAAATATGAAGCAATGTGTCCACATACATGCTAAAAACAAATGACCCCCTTTTTGCAGATAAAATTCCTAAAATGGACACATCACATAAAGATGTCATTATACACCTTCCCTAAGGACTAAACTATGCCAAATCTTTCAGGGAATCAATCGGACCTACTACCCTATTAAAGTCCAAAAGGCAACAGCCTACAAATAATCATGTCATCATCCCACCAGATCGAACTTAATCCAGCTTTCTCGCAAAGAATTCGACGGGTTAAGCAAATGATTATGATTTGGCTATTCTATTAAAAGAATTACACCACCTACACAGGTCGTCGAAAAATACCAGACATACCGAGCCCTCCACACAAGGAGGAATTCCGGCCATTACCATACCAGAGCCACAAATTGATACGACCAACAAAAAACTCATGATGTCGCCCATTCCACCGAGATCCAAATAATGGTGACATCAAAAAGAAAGTCCTCCAAATGGAAGAGACCCTTCGCGCTATCAAAGGAATTGGAACACACGGGAGTGTTTCATATGCCGATCTATATATTTTTCCTGGTGTTCACTATCCAAAAAAATTTAAAACTCCTGACTTTGAAAAATATGACGGGTTAGGGGATCCTTATACACATTTAAAAGTCTTTATTGGAGAACTGGGATCCTATGCAGAGGATGAAAAACTCAGAATGCAATTATTCCAAAAGAGTCTAACTGGAGAAGCCCGTTCGTGGTACACAAGATTAGACAACTCCAAAATCCACAGTTGGGAAGAGCTAGCACATGCCTTCCTCACTCAATACAGTTTTCAAACTCAAATGGCTCCTGATCGGTATCAAATTACCAAGATCAAGAAACAGTCTAACGAGTCTTTCAGAGAGTATGCTCAAAGGTGGAGACGCCTGGTCGCCCAAGTTAGTCCCGCCATGTCGTAATCGTAAATGGTCATGACATTCATAGACATACAAGAAGCTCCTTCTATGAGAGAGTTTTAGCAGCATCGAAAACCATTTTCCTAAAATGGTTAAACATGGGGAGATGGCTCAAATAGGATTGAAGTCGTCGAAAGATTCAAGACCTAGCCACACTCAAAGTCATTACGATCACATCCAACTGAAATTATGGGAACAACCCCCGAGGGTCCATAAAAAGAAAGAGGAAGATGTTTCCCTGATACTACAGGGACAAAAAGGCAATCAAAGTATGCCCATTCAAAGGAGAAACTACACTCCCTTTCCAGCACAGTCTGTAAACCCTCCAGTACCAAAAGGTGGAGAAGTCAAACGCCATCGAGTGTTTACACCCTTAGGGGATACCCTCGAGAACATTCTTAATCTTCTGACAACACAGAAGAAAATTACGCATCTTCTTCCACCAGCCAGCTCTAATGGACGGGGTTTCAATGCTGCTAGGAAATGTGCTTATCATGCCGGGGCACCTGGACATGATACTCAGGATTGTTGGGCCTTGAAACACAAGATCCAGGACCTAATAGATAATGGAGAGATCGTAGTCACCAAACCCGATCAACCTCATGTACAAGACAACCCTCTTCCTCAACACAAAGAAGAAGAGGTCAACATGATTAATTGGAGCAAAGGATGAGTTCCAACTTCAAATTGTGATTCCCCCTGCACCATCAAAGACGGTGATGACAGATGGATTATGCTAAGTTCCAATTCACAATGGAACGAAAGATCAAAGCTCTCTGCAAAACAAATTGAGCAATCATGCGAATCAAGACTTATCAAAGATCAAGTGACTCTAACAATTAATCACCAGAGCATGCCAGCCTCCTACCAATCATCATGAATATTCCTCGCCACTTTCAAAAAATGAAATGTCGAAGACAAAGTGACGAAGAGAGCAAATGCCAAAGCCCATCGATTTCGCCAACAAACGGAATTCACCTATTTGGGCTAACCCATGGAGGAAATCCTTCACATGTTAATCAATGAAGGAAGGATCAGCCCCTTCTACCTCCAATCAACCCCCCGCTTCGATTCGCACAACTCGATGGAGTATGTCAATACCACTCCCGGGCCTCATGGCCACAAAGACGTAAGAATGTCAGGCACTCCGCCACCTTATTCAAAATCTAATCGACAAGGTGTACTACGGCCATGTATAACGACACCGTGTTACGTGCAAGTGAGAATGCAGCCCTACTAAGTGGAAAAGTGTGGTAGCAGCTTATATCTATCGAAGTCAAGGGATTAATACTTTGCTCACAACACCGATAATTCAAATTTCAAAGGAGGAAACAATCCTTTGAAAGTGGCCGCCTCGAGCCAATCAACTTGCATACGCAGAGCACAATATCCTATTGTTAGCTTCTTGCACAAGGTTCCGTGGAATTATGGAGAAGGTGAAGGATCCACCTCACATACCACCGCCAGAGTTGTCGAAGGAAAATCCACTCATATTCTTCCCCATCGGGTGATGAACCCCACCACCAAATCAAAGGGAAAATACCCATGGAGAAGATTGAAAAATTCCTCCGCTACCGCTGGGTCATAACGAAGCCTCTATGGTTTTAAGCTTGAAAGAAGCTCCACCACAAATATCAATTTTGGACTTGGTCCTAACCTCCGAGAATCACCGGAAGGTCTTGTTAAAGGTTCTGTAAGAAGCCTATCTCCCACATCAAGGATACGGAAAAAGTTTCAACACATGGTTGATCACATTTTCAACAACAATGTGATATCCTTCATCGATGATGACATACCATCCGGGGGACCTGGCCATTGCAAACCGTCAGCACATCATGGCCTTATCCTCCTGATATATGGTGGCCGGAGTATTAATAGATGGAGGTTCCTCTCTCAATATCTCGCCCATATGCCACTTTTGGTGAAGATGAATATCAATCTCAACCGAATTTGGAGTAGCCATACTATCATCAAAGCTTTTGATGGAGCCCGCCAGAACTCGGTGAGTAATTGAGCCGCCAATCAAAATTGGCCCTCATACATTCTCGCGATCCTTCCATGTGCTCAAGATAGATTCGGATACAACCCGCTTGGGACGACCATGGATCCACATACGGCGGGCAAGCGCCCCCCACCCTTCACCAACAATTGAAGTACATTATCAACAATAGCCCGTCACGGCCAACGCCGAACCGTAGATTCCTCAAAGACGGGACATTCCGTTCATCAATGCCAATGCGCACGTAGAACCAATCAGCTTTTCATGCTTTGAAATAAGCAACACCCAATACCACGCTATTGAGCACCATCGCCAAACCCCACATTTCACCGAGGTGATGTCACCACTCAAGAAATGATGTCGTTGGGTCATAAGCCGTGACAAGGGTCAGTAAACGCTGCCAGGTATCCAAGACCCCATTCGATTAACCAAGCAAGTTGGAATAAATTGACTAGGCTATTCTCGCCAAATCTAGTCACAGTGAATCCTCATAAGCATCAACATATTCCTTCACCAACCATGTGGCGCTAAACCGCCTTCAAACTCGAGTCCGCACAAACCTCCAAAGAAAGGTGCCACCAATGTCATGGCCATGTTATTTCCTAAGCCAAACCCGGTGGAGGAAAAGAAAATCATTATTCCAGATCCCGCAATCGAAGAAGAGGAGCGAGAATCAAGGAAAACGTTGTCCGAATAATGCCTGCATACGATCATCGCTCCATAATGAACATACCAACAGATATACACCCCCTGACGATGATTGCCCTCGACGTAATGGCCATCATTCGGACAGAGAGGATGATGACAATCCCTCCATCATCATGCGGTCCACCCGGACTTTACCTTTACCAATTGGGATAACATTCCTCGCTTTGGTCGACAGGTAAAGCGCGTAAATTCTTTTCACGCTCAGAGATACAATAACTGCTACTTTTCTCACACAATATAGCGCTTTATTTTGCCAAGATATGCTAACATCAGTATATGATCAACGATTTCATATATACTAAGTGAAAGCATATTTTGTTTCAGACTCTAAATTTAGATGTGCTCAGATTATGATACGTTGCCTCTCCTACACAAGGATCAGACCTTTGATGTAGAGATGAATTCACCTTGATGGATATCCAGATGACATTGAGGTGCCTCCAAAATTCAAGAATGGGTCAAAGACAAACCCAAACCCAACCTTGATCAAACCACTTCTTTCAATCTCTAACCTTAGAAAGCCCTAAGTTAATCCAGATTGGTTCGCACTTTACCCCAAACCAACTAATGACATGGTTACGCTTATTAACCCAATTCCGTGATGTGTTTGCATGGTCTCATGAAGACATGGTGGGTTTGTCCAATCGACATTGTCCTTCATCGCCTTCCCATTAAAGAGGGATTTAAGCCACCAAGCAAAAAGCTCAAAGCGATCAAACCCGAGTGGAGTTTAAAGTGAAAGAAGAAATTGTGAAACAATTTCAAGCCGGCATCATCATGGTGTCTACATATCCCGAATGGATATCCAACATCGTGCCTGCATTCTAAACCCGAGGGGGAAGGTGCGAAGAGTTTGCGTGGATTACCGGACTTGAATAAAGCTTGCTTAAAAGATAGCTTTCCCGTGCCATTTATCCACATTCTCATCGACAATACCACAGCAGCACGACATATGTACTCCTTTGTCGATTGCTTTACGGGTACCATCGATCATGGTTGCCGAGGAAGATCGTGAGAAGACCGCTTTCATCACTCCTTGGGGAACTTTTTGCTATAGACGGTTGTCATTCGGCCTCATCAATGCCGAGAGCTACCTATCAACGAGCTATGATGGCTCTTTTTCACGACTTAATGCATAAAGAGATTGAGATCTACGTGGATGACATCATTGTCAAGTCCCTAAGGAGGATGACCATCTGTACCATCTCGTAAAGTTGTTCAACAGTCATGTAAGTACAACTTGAAGTTGAATCCAATTAAGTGCGCCTTTGGCGCCAAGTCGTGCAAGTTGCTAGGATTTCTAGTCACCACAAAGGGATTGAGCCGATCCCGCCAAAATCCAAGCCATCACGTAAATGCCCATTCCTCGAACAGAGAAGGAAATACGGGATTTTGGGAAGGATCAACTTCATCAAGCCAGTTTTATCTCCCAACTCACAAAGAACTCGTGAGCCAATCTTCAAGTTATTAAGGAAGAACTCCTCCATGAAATGGAATGATGAGTGCCGTAATGCCTTCCTTACAATCAAGAAACAAATAGTCAAAGCTCCTATCTTGGTACCACCCAGGATGATGTTCCCTGCTCATGTATCCGTCTCCAGAAGATAAATGCCATGGGTCAGATGTCGACATAAAGACGATAGAGGCCAAGAACGAGCTATCTATTACCTCAAAGAAAAGGTTCAAAGAAGAAGAACACAAGTACACTCGATCGAGAAGACGTGTTGTGCTTTTTAGCATGGGCTTCCATGAGGTTACATCATTACCTACATGGTCACACAACCCATCTCATATCCCGCGTGGATCCTCTCTCAAGCACGTGTTCAACAAACCCATGTTGAATTGCCGGTCGTCTGATGGCGCTTGATCCTACAACAATTTGACATCGATATGTGACTCAAAAGTCCATCAAAGGTCAAGGAATCGCAGATCAATCGCCGCCGCACCTTCAGGGGGATTTCAAACCCTTGAAACATATTTCCCCGAATGAAGGAGTAATGACAAAGACAACAACACCATCAAGACGATACGCGCCAATCATGGAGGATGTATTTTGATGGAGTCATTAATATGGAAGGTTCTGAGCCGAGCAATTCTAATATCTCGACACGGGGAGCAGATATCCCATTGTCACAAATTATAGCTTTGTCAAGACCAACAATACTACCGAGTATTAAGGTCGCCTCATGGGCTAAAACTTGCCCGCTCAATGGGCATCAAGCTGCTTAACTCGCTTGGAGATTCGAGTTGGTAATCGATAATCCACCGAGTCTATCAAACCAAGGAACTACATTTGTCGCCTTACCATCAAGCGAGTTTTTTGAAGATGGCTTTGAGTTCAAGAAATCTCCTTTCTACACATTCCTCGTAATAGAATGATTTCATGACGATTAGCAACTTTGGCCTCCTTGATTCGTGATATCGATAAGGAACACTTGCCAAGCGCCACAATTTCCTCGAACAAGGCCCCACCTATGGGAATTACGCTTGAGAAGTATCGAATGAGCTACCTCCCATCCAACCTCCTTGTATCAAGATATCAAGGAATATCTCGCGAGATGGATCTACACCACCGAGGCGAAGCCCGACCGAGAAAAGGCGGATCCATCGACTTGCTATGAAGTTCTACCCGAGTGGAGATGCGCCTACAAAAGAGATGCAGGATCGGTCTCCTCGTGTGTTTAGACAAAGATCAAGCCCAGAGGCTTATGGATGAAATCCATGGTGGAGTCTGTGGGCCCCACACATGAGTGGCCCCCCTTGTCAAGAAAGTCCTCGTGATTCGGACACATTATCGGGTCGCCTCTCAAAGTCGATTGCAACGACCACGCCGTAAGATGCTATCAAATTGCATTCATGGGAATGCTATACACGCCTCCACCACGGAGCTCCACAATATGAGTTCGCCTCGCCCTTCTCAATGTGGGGAATGGACGTTATCGGGCCCATCGAGCCTAAAGCCAAGAATGGTCACCGATTTATCTTCACCATGATCGACTACTTCACCAAGTGGGTAGAAGCGCCCTCCTTCCCTGTGGTCACTAAAGAAGTCATCATTGCTTTCATCGTAAACAATGTCGCTTTGTCGATATGGACAACCGTGAGGTGATCAGTGTCGACAATGCCAAAAACCTCAACAACAAAATGATGGAGGAATTATGCAAGAGATTCCACATCAAACATCTTAACTCACATCTATCGTCCAAGATGAATGAATCGCAGTCATTGAAGCGGCTAACAAAAATATCAAGAAGATTATGCAAAGATGTCACCAACCACAAAGATTGGCCCGACCTATCGCTTCTCTTCACTCTGTTAGCCTACGTAACTTCAATGCGCATTTCAACCGGGCAACCCCTCACGCTTTAACCTATGGGATGGAAGCAAAGGTTCCCCATAGAAGTTGAGATGGAATCTCTCGTAGTGTTGATCGACGCCACCGGATGAAAACCAATGGGTACAAGATGTATCACCAATTGTCTCTAATAGACGAAAGGCGAACCGCGCGCTATCTTCCATGGTCAACTATATCAAAGAAAGGATCGCCAGATCCTACAACAAAAAAGTCCCGCTACGGCAAATTTAAAACAATACGACTTGGTTTTAAAGAAGATTCTTGACAACCAAGATCAAAGCTAAAGGAAAATTCGCCCTAACTGGAAGGCCCGCTTATCACAAAGAAGTATCGACAGAGGCGCCTCAGATTGCAAGAAATGGACGGCGATGAATTTCCACAACTCATCAACTCGACACCGTGAAACGGATTATGTCCTCAAGTAACCAAAGAAACACCCCGGTGCATAATCATCAGTCACCAAATATTCCGGCTCTTTAACCCTTTACCACCTACAACTTTTCTACACTTTGCCCTCGTGGAAACATACTCTTCAAGCCAAAGAAATTGCTTTCTCCTTTGCGCTCATACAACTTAGGTCATCCCACCGCGGATTGAACCTCTTGCGTTTGCAGTTTGGCTACCCATACATGGGATCAAACTTCTCCTGCCTGCAGTTTATCCTCAACCTAGGATTAAACTTTCTCCTCCCCGCACTCTGACCTGCACATGGGATTACGCTTTTCTTCTCGCCCTGAGGGGCGAACTACGTCGACCTGATCTCCTCTTCAATAGGAGTACGTAGGCAACCATTTCATATGGCCCGGTCGCAATAAAAACAAAAACAACAAAAAAAACATTTCTACCCTCTTCTCCTCACAAAAACAACCAAAAATATTCCTACACCATGTCAGCCATATACAGTGTTGAACCTCTTACACCAGGTTCGAACTACGCAGACCTGATCTCCTCTTCAATAGGAGTACGTAGGCAGCCATTCATGGTGCGGTCTCACCCCCTACCAAAACACAAACCATTGTCAACGGGTATTGGGATTCTCTTTCAATCCACTACATTTCATTCGCTTTCGCACTAAAGGGATGGAATTACCCTAACTCCTCCCAAATAGAGATTCTACGACCATCTAAGTCATGCATCACATCTCAAGAGCAATACCAATCCATAAGAGATGGAATTAACTAGGCTTCTCCTAAATAGAAGTATCATCACCACCATCCGTGGAAAGCGGTCAATCTCAAAGAGGAAAGCCACACTCCTCTCCATATTTCCATTCAGAAACAAGTCCCAAGACACCAAAGATGGTAGGGATACATAGATCAATGATCCATTCTGAACTATCCAGAGACAACTCAATGTCCATCCACCAAGGAAGAATTCAGAATACATCAAGATCACAAGCCCTGAAGCAGCAGGCAAAATATCAAGCAAATAGCAAGGCATATCTAAAAGGGAAGTGATCCAAAAATATATTTCCCTCGTATATATATGTTGTTTGATATATATACAATGTGAACTCGTATATGACAAAATGGCTAAGCTTAGTCTGTGCAGTAAATACAAGCTCATCTACTTAATCGTGGTACATGCGAGCTAGCAAGACCAATATGGCATCCCTCTCGATGAAGGAGGTAAAGTCAGTCTCCTCGGATAAGAATATCCACACGACCCAACAGATCTCAGAGCCATCCGCATGACGACCATATGCTCATCGATATAAGCGCCATCTCTCGCGATCATACCAAAGGGTAAGGGACCTCACCGCAAGATTATCTCGTGATGACCACATCCCGGCAGAGATATAGCACTATCCCGCTTCAACTATCATCGCGCCTCTCGTCTGACTGGCCTCATCCCGCCAACAACAACAGCATCTCTACGAGCTAATGCCTCGCCTCTCTCTAATAGGGCGCATGCCCTCACATCAAGAGCAATGACATCATAGATCGAATCTGTCTCTCTCAAAGGTCATCGATGAAGACTCGCTTCTAAATATCGTGGCCGAAAGTGCTCGATCACAAAAGTACCGGGTACTAGGAGAATCCGGAAGAAATGTCGGCAACCCAACAAATGGGTATCCTCCTCGATGTAGGTATCAATGTCCTCTATAGGCTCTACATCGCCTAACTCAATCTCCCAGATCGCAAATACCGCCGCAAATGATAAAACCTCCGCTCCATCCATGCGAGTACTCATGAATAACCGGACGACCGGGTAGAAAAGCAGCTAGCTCACACCGATCCCAAAGAAGCGATACACGAGATCGGTCCTCTACCGAGAGGTATCGAGAAGTCGAACGCCGACCGCCGCCCTCGAAAGGATGAAAATCTCGAATCGGTCAAATCATGACATCACGACCAATGGGTGATAAGTCACACGCCTCAAGCCAAATAAAGGAAGGAAATCCATGCCCGAGCATGAGTAATGAAGTCAGATGGTGAGCAAAGCCCCGAGCACAAAGAATATGCTAAATGGATCTCTCGATATCTACCAAAATGCGACCAGATCGAGCATCTCTACACACCGATGGTCGAAAGGAATACGACATAGCCACCTCATGAGAGAAGCAATACCCGCATGCTGCCTAAGGGTACCAACCGGTCGCAAAGTGTGACATAAACCACACATACAAAGATGACCAAACTCCCAAAGAACACGCCCGACGGTAAGTATCAGAGAGATGTCGATCGCAGGTCTCTCGCCACGATCATGGGTACAATGGTACGACCCTCCCCGAGAGCTCTCACGGCCATGATAACTCCTATGTCTATCTCATCCATATATCGCAAGATATACACGTATGACAAAGACACAAAGCATCAAGACATCATCAACTCGCCAAACGCCAATGATCCTCCGGCACGGTGAAATCCCTCAATGTCGTGAGTAGCTATCCTCCACACCAAATCATTACATACGTAAAACGCCGAGAGATCACGGGCCGATGTCACCATCCCGCACCACTCACTACCTCAATCCCGTGAGAGTCATGAATCGCCTACTCATGTCTCCCAAAGCCATGTGTACGCAAGGTCCGGCCTAGGGGCAAGATCGCCAAACGGGCATACTCCTCCGTAGTTGGAGTCAACTCATGGGTGCCAAAGAGAAATACCGCCATATCGTAGCCAATGCTCTATCATCCCGCCCACGAATCCTCGCAGAACCCCGAAATACCAAAAGGGTCATGGTATGTCAGCAAAGAATAAATCTACAAATACCCCCGCGTCTGGTGGTGACATGCTATCGTACCACGATCGTCATACCCAATGCCACCACTGACGGTGGGGTATGATCTATACGGCTAACTGTCGAAGAAGACATCTGTGCGGGCCGTGTCATAAGACCATCCAGGGGTCAATGCCGAATATCTCTGACATACATATATATGCATAACATGATACATGATAATAGATAATGGATGGCAATATGATATAAGGAATGAAAAAAGGTGCATACATTCCTAAATATATCATCATCTAATACATCAGCTCTATACAGCTATAAGTATACATGAAAATGGGGCACAGACGCCCTACTACTAACAGAGGCCTATCAAAAGATATAGCGAGAATGGGGAACAACCACCCAATATCTAACAGAGGCCTATCAAAAGATATAACGAGAATATACATCAGAAGAAGACCAGGGTCTCGATGTCCACATCCTCAATCCTGTCCACCTGATGTAACTCCTCCTGAGTCACTGGATCTCTATCAACAGGGATGTCAGGCCTATAAAGGGGAGGATCATGCGGCGAAAACCAAATGGGTCGTTCGAGGGGCCAAAGACCGAGCCGAAGGAACAAATGTCTCCGCTCACCGGATCTCTCGCCCAAATGCCGAATAAATATGTGTGCTCGATCCAACCGCCGTCAAGCTATCAATCTGGGTCGATGAGTTGAGTCTCTACACAAGCCACCCAATCCATCATCATCAAAGATCCTCGAACCATGTCCCCATAAACTCGTGGCACGGATCGGGCCCCAATAGTGCGAGGGAGCCACCAACACCGAATATCTCCCGAGTACATGGACCCTCGATAAATCAAAACCGCCAACTCCCAACAATGGAATATCAATGGCGGGTGATCGTGATATAAGCCAATGACGCCCGACAGAGGCAAGATCGGATACTGAATCTCCCCGTGGTGCTCCTAATAAGACGCTCTCCTAAATAGAGCTCCCACCTCCATCTATGAAAAGAGGAAATCTCCGTGGAAATCAAATACTTACTCCAAAGAGGGTGTCCATCCTCAAAACCGATGATCAAATGATCCCCGAGTATAGAATCCATGTAATGGCGCTCACCACAAGAGCTCCATTGATACTCAAGAAATGAGCGAAGCCCTCAACATGTGGACCTCTCGCAAAATAGAATGGTGCCATCGTCGCCCTCGTGGATAGGTATCTAAGCCTAACACACTCATAGGACGCAAAACATGGAAGCCTCTCATAGGCCCAAAACCGCCAACACAATGGCAAAACATCTCGCTATCAAGAAACACTCTTAACCCGTGAAGGGAAAAAGACAAGAGAAATACTCACCAAAGAGAACGGGTAAAATCCTCAGCCAAGCCTCTCTACCAAACCCCGTGAGCGCAGACGCATGCCCCGAGGAAATAGGCAAAGGTGTAAGAGCCCCAATCATACTCTCCTATACTTGGTCCACATCACGGTGGCGCCCGACCAAAGCAAAAGATACCATGGAAGAGTTATTCGCTATGGCGTACCTCGAATGATCATCGTGAACAATCGCCAGCAGAACGCGATCCCCGATCCTCGACATCATCGTGCATGGGCTCACTCAATAGCCCACTTCATGACATCTACGCCAAAGGACCTCGAACGGACACCCCGCTTTTCGAAGCACTCACCGAACTCCTAACAAGGATCGACGACAAGAGGGGTGATATTCGCCATGCAAGGCAATCGCCCTCTCCAAACCCATACCTGTGATAAATCGCCAATCCATAAAGGCCATCATCACCTCAAATCAAAGAGGTGGAGTGATCGAGTCCGATGAAACCATCGCTCATAATGCCCCGAGGTAACCCTGTGGACAACGACGGGGAAGGATGGAGAAAATGCCCCAAATCCCCACTCACGCACTATCGCTTCTATAATCGTGGATGAAGCGCCGGTACATGGAGTGGATGCTAAACCAATTCCCCAGGGTCGTAAAAACCGGAACCCGCATGAAAAGCAGATCAACATCGTAACCCTTTAAATCCTCATCAATAGAAAAAAGGAAGATAAAGTCTAACGCCATACCTCGTTAGATGCAAGTACATCGATGGGTGTCTACCCAAATCACCCAAAGAACTCGGGTTCACCACCGATGCTCTAAGTTCCTCGCGAGGGATAGATGCAAGCAGAGCGGATCCTCAATATCCACCTCCTCGCCCTCGACGCCCCGAACCTCTACCGACGGATTTAATCACAGCCTCCACCAACCGACGAGGCTCATCTCGATGTAATCTGGACGAGGCACTTCGTAAGCCCTCCGTCAGACGCCGTAAGCGGTCCCATAGAACCGCTTCTACCGATCCGGATCCATAATATCTCGACAACAAATCTCCAAATCACCTCGTAAAGGGTGTGGTATTTCCTTACTCGAGCTTTCTAAAATGCATTATATGACTATATGCATGCATGCATTTACTTTAACATATAATAGAGTTAGAATGCATGACTACCCAATGCCTACATTTGAAAAATTTTTGCCATAGTCCCCTTTAAAATAGATCTATCCCCACGCACGCAGTATGTCTAGGTGGCCATTCAAGAGAAGACACCGTCCCAAAGTCATATACCTAATATATGCATTAAAAATCAAAATTATCATGCATAAGGCCAACCTCAATGCTAGGAGTATTTTGCCTTTCTACCTTTTGCTCATCGGACCTCAAATAGACAAAAAATATAGCAGTAAAAAGGTGCCAATTGGACTGCTCTCAAGTCAAATTTTTCACATCATTATGTTCAAAGATGGTTTAATACTAACATTTACTATGTCAATATTTTTATCAAGTCATTTGTGCATACATAATCACTACTATGTGTTTAGATGCATTTCATGTCTCACAATCTAACTGGATAAACCGGAAAAAATACATGCATATCGCTACTGTGATAGTGTAGAACACTTGTACGGGTGACAGAATTTGCGAAAGCAAATTAACTCAAAGAATCAAAGATGGCTCACGGATTTTCCTAAGCGAGGCGAGTTAGAAATGAACTCAAAGGCAAAGTCATTGATTTATCATCCACGCTCGTCATAGCTCACTCATGCCAAGCAGCAGCAGTGCACCTGCGGCTCCTCCATGTGGGTCCCACCCTCCCGTTCACCCATTCGAAAGTAAAAGCGAGTTCTTACGGGCTAGAAAGGTCAAATCGGGAATAAAATGCCACGCGATCGAGCAAAACAAATATAATCCTCGGGTCTTCTCAAATAAGACTTTGAATCAAGACATCACTCATCGGTAGTCTCCTCAACACAAGGTATACTCTCTTGTCGATGACCTCGCTTGTCACAAATCACATACGGCAATACCTTATACAGTCCGATGTCACCGACTCCGTGTCGTTACTCTCACGTGAGTCCTCGACGGGGTTAATCCCCGACGGGTTACAACGTGAAGTTATGTCCATCAACGAGTCCTCGACGGGGTTACAACGATATCTCCCATAAACCATCGTAGAGAACGAATGATGCGATCACCACCGACAACACATATCAACGAAGGTCAAGGTCAACAACTTGACATCATTTCACCGATTGATAAGCGTTTAAACCTCAGTAGCTATAGAGTCGCTCGAGGTTCTCATACCCAACGCTTTCATATTCCCCAAATGATCCCCCGGTGGGGTCACAATGCAATGCTCCGCTGATCTACACGCCAAATGGCTGTCAAGCAACCTCGACGATCTCCTCACACAGAAGTTTCAAATTTGATTCACATCGCCAACGAAGGTCAAGCAACCTCGACAAAGATATCCCACAGATGTTTCAAATTGCTGATTCACATCGCCAACGAAGGTCGCATCCCCGACAAAGATTTGTCGTGGCAAGAATCCAATGTAATCATGACATATTCGCGCGCGATACTAACCGTGAGAGGTCAACATTATCAAAGAGGATAGATGATGGAATATGTTATACACATCCTCAAACAGATCAAGCTTTATCCCCACGCATCTCTTACATATAAGAGGTACCCTTCAAGATCAAGTCGTTATCAAGAACACAAGAATTTGGTGATAACTCCAACACCAACATCCTAACATATTCGGCTTTGCACATCGATCCGGTCGATATTGCCAATCCCCAAATAAGCAACAGGAACCAAAGAATCATCCCCAAAGATGTCAATACAACCCCATTATACATACATCATACATTTGCATCATGTTGTTATCCATAGTACCATGTTTATCTTGTTGCGTTTCTTCAAGTAGCCTAGATTCTTTATCCTACCCATGCATCGCCATGCATGAGTATGATAAAGAGGGCATCTCAGACACTCAAAATTTTCTCAGACCATCACATTAACATTGCAGGAGGATAGATTCGCCTTTTTAGAGAGAACCCCGAAAGACAATCCAAATCCATACCGGATACTACCCGAAGTGCAAATCAACCCCGATCGCAACTGGGAGTAATCGGTTTCAACCTTGATCTAACCCCGAGACCTGCAGATACAATACCGAACACACACTAGAGAAGACCGATTAATCTCTTGAGATAACCCCGAGGTATCCAAATTCGGCCCCAACCATGGAATAGCCACCAACCTCGGTGATAACCCCAAGGAATGCAGCCGAGATAACCCCTAAATGCTTGTTTCAAATGCCATCGCCTTCAATCTCGGCACTCACAACGAGATACACCGTACCAACCCGCAATAACATCGGAAAGACAACAGCACACCTCAAAGATGACAATGAGGACCTTCAACAAATGCAAAAGAGTCAATCTCAAATAAGTCTCGAGCAACGCCTCGCTTATCGCCCAATCCGGCGAATACCGGTGAGGGGCAACATCGCCATCTCGTCCAAACACGATGCCACGCTCGCCTCTCACGCAACAATGTCCCACAAGGCTAACCAATCCCGAGTGACTATCAGTAAGGGGTAACGGATGAAAGTTGAAGCTTCAAGACCGAGGGGGCATCGTCCCATCTTCAAAGACTTCAGACAAACTCTAATCCCATGCCATCGCATAACTCTCGACAACGGCGGTCCGAATAGGTCCCTAATACCTCAAAACGGATGCCCGAATTGCACTTCTCAAAATCCGAGTGGACATTATAAAGGCTCGAATGCACGATTTCGAGACGACCCCACCCGACAAAATCCCGACCCCGACCCGACCACCCTGTACACTCTGGCTCACCAGTAGTACACCTCATGCACATATTGCCTATAAATAGAGGGCTTGGGGTGCTGATTTTTAAGAGAAAAAAGACGGGGAAACCCTGCACAATTTGCTCTGCACTTGCCATACAGTGTATTTTCTCACTTTCAAACACCTGTGAGCTCATATATAGCCTCTTTTGTACCCACAAAAGCCCAAAGGTTTACCCACTCTAAATATATAGAAGCCCTTTTATCACCAAATTGTAAGCCTTCTCACACACTTTAGAGTCTTTCTTTCATCTTTGCACACACCCTTCTACACGCTGAGAGTCGTGTTGTTGCTTTTGCCCTAACTTTCTATCTCGTGGTTTCATTCCATATATATATATATATATATATATATATATATATATATATATATATATATATATTGACTAACATTATCGAGTTATGCCTCGATTGAGCCTAGACTTTGGCCCGAGAGCTGAGTCGCTTTATATATATATATATATATATATATTAATATATATATATATATATATATATATATATATATATATATATATATATATATATATATATATATATATATATATATATATATCTCGGACTTTGTTCGATGAGCCTGAGCCTTGATTTCTTTATTTGTGTTTATTATATTATATATATATATATATATATATATATATCAACCGTAGTATGACTTTGTTCGATGAGCCTATTTATTCATATGCGCTTACTCGCTTTTATATATATATATATATATATATATATATATATGAACTGTGGTCGAACTATGTTCGATGAGCCCGATTTTACATCCTATGCGTTCATTGCTTTTATATATATATATATATATATATATATATATATATATATATTTTGTCCTTTTCGAGTTCCCTTCGTGGCGCTTGATCGCTTTTACGCCTTTTTTTTACATTTCGTCTCGCCTCGAGTTTACTTCGTGGGCGCTTGATTGTATTTAGCTTTTTAACAACTTTATTTACATTTCGATCCCCATGGAGGTGCTTCGTGGTTGGTGATCATGTATATATATATATATATATATATATATATATATATATATATATATACTTGCTTATTGCTTTTATACAAATTGCAATATTCTCAGGCGCCTTAGAATCATGTGATCATGCATTCATCCCATCGATCTAGATTCTGCCCCGATGATGGACATTTTCAAATTGTAAGCAGCTTTGTAAATTATTCTCACGATGTCCAGATTTCCTCGTATGGTTTCCATACCCACGAGGAAGTCGGCATATTTTTGATATATTATTTTTCATACGGATGCCTCGCATCCGTCAAATAAAATCAATTCAAATTACCACTTAATAAAAATGGAAGTGTAAAAGGTCTCAATTCCTATTGAGCATCGTGGTTTGAAAAACCTCTTTATAAAACATCATTGCCATATCTTGCTAAAAATTGAATTTTTACATAAATTCAAACTCGTATATATAGGTTCAACGAGGCCTCGCACAACTTTCATATAACAAAGACATCGACCCACACACACACACACACACACACTCAGATAATAGTTTTTTTGAAAAGAGGTGGTCACCGTGGTAACACGGATGTCTGGGGTGCCTAACACCTTCCCCCCAAGATAACCAAGTCCCCTGACCCTAAACGAATCTTGGTTTTGCCGACCAGATATCGCTGTCACATCATCGGGTCATCATGTAAACCTTTTCTCGGTTGTGTTGGTACAACCATTTAAAAACCAACTGGTGACTCTTAATAGTCCCATCATCGTCGACATTATACATGTCGACCTTTTTCATTTGTTTTTTCAAACAAATCTCACCTAAAATGAGAACACCAAAGAACAAGTAACTAAAGGGACACCCAAAAATCCCGACGTCGAAAGAGAACAATGAAAGCAAAAGGTGAGCTCAACTAGCCCAAGAAGAAATATTATGTCTAAGATAATGCAGAATAAATTATCATTAGCCTTCAACAGAGTTAAACTGATAGAATATAACAAACATCAAGTTTAACTGCAGCGGAACAAGCATTCCATTAGAAGAGTCAAGTGGAGAATAAAATCTACTATCTTCTATGATTTAGAAGGTTTTTCATTACTTTTATCATTTGAGACTCGACAACAAATAATCCACATCATCCCCGCACTTTTCTGACGAATGATATTCATTAGTATCACGACCACAAATTATCCATGCACTACGGGCCAAGGATATTCATGTATTCATCAATGGTCATGATCATGCCAACCACTGTCCATCAATGCACTACAGCCAATGATGATTTTTACCACATCATTTATAACATTACGGTCATGATTATACCAAATAATCCCTGGTCATAATCATACCAAGTCCATCTATGCACTACAGGGCACAGATGACTTTCAACATATTATAAACATGAGGATGATGACAATTCAATAAAACAAGTTCAAGAATAAATTTTAAAGATTTATAAGTTAATTTATCCTAAACTCAATAACGTCCAAATTGTCAACATAATACTGGTTTGTGGAGTAAAATTCAAGAATGCTTAGAAGAATATTTCCATGAAAAGATACTGGATGAAGCGCAAATATCAAGGATATTTCACTAATTTCATGGAGTATAGAAGCCAAAATTTTAACCAACTGAGTATAATAGAATATATGAAACCACAAATGGATTTTTGCCGCCATGCGATAATCCACGTAGACAGATTATTCCAACAGAATAATAAAGAATGGAATAACGAAAGAATTCACCAGCGTATGTAATCCTCATGCATGTGTTATTCCAATGAATAATAGAGAATGGAACCAAAGTTATGCGTAACCCGCACGCATGTGATATTCCAATGAATAATAAAGAATGGAACCAGGTCATGCGTAATCCGTACACACAGGATGTTCCAACAGAATAATAAAGAATGGAAGCAGGTTATGCGTAATTCGCACAGATAGGATGTTCCAACATAATAATAAAGAATGGAATAACAACAAAATTCACCAGGCATGCGATAGACCGCACAGACAGTTTATTCCAACAGAATAATAAAGAATGGAATAACAAAAGAATTTCACCATGTATGCGGTATTTCGCATAGACAGGTTATTCCAACATAATAATAAAGAAAGGAATAACAACCCTTACGAGTATTGAAAGAAAATAACTCTCTTCATGAATACGAAAGAATAATACCACTTACGAGTACAACAAATAATATCCCTTACCGTAAAAGAAGAGTATTCCGACTGGTAGGGCGAGGATATTCTTTAAGAAAACTTATACTATTTTTCTACACTCAAAGCTTCTGAAAACTCTAAAGAAATACGCTCAAGATTATAGAAGAAGAATTCTCTGAATTTCTGGTGTGATTTCAATTCTAACTAAGCATCCTATTTATAGGAGAATTGAAAGGATATTATGCAATAAAATATAATATATTCTAAATATATATATATATATATATATATATTATTTAAAATCTAAAAAAACAAATAACTTTATAAAAGTATTACATTTTATATAAAAAGATTTTACTATGCAAAATACTATGCGGTGCACTATGCAACACTATGCATAATAAAATATAATATATTCTATTTATAGTCTAATAAAACAAATACCTTTATAAAAGTATTCTATTTTATATAAAAAGATTTTACTATACAAAACACTATGCATAATAGAATATAATATATTCTATTTATAGTCTAATAAAACAGATAACTTTATAAAAGTATTATGTTTTATATAAAAAGATTTTTTGTATTATTACATTATTAATACTAATAAACCAAAAATTATCATCATTATTATAATTCACAATATTAATCGACAAGGTCGTTCCCAGGAAAGATGGGGCTTTCCAATAAGGATTTCTCCCCATTGGCGCGTAATTAGATGACCAAACCACTCCTTGACAGAACTTCTAGACATCGTTAATATTGCAAATAATAATATTAATAACTTTGTCATCTCAATTATTAATTTAATAATATATAAAATATTGACAATAATTGAATCAAATAACGTGAGATACTATGCAGTAATTAATGTAGCAATAATTGAACAAAACTGAGTGATTTCTCACGTAAGTATCAATAATCAATATCGTGTGCTACTATGCAACCACGCGTATTACTGTACTTTTAACACCGGGTGTTTCAACAGTTAACGGTAAAACTTCCGCCGTTATTTTCATAAAGTATTTTTATCATTTTCTCAATCCGACAATAATTCCACTCTGGGGTCCACCATTGACTGTGTCGTTGTACGAATATTCCCTGTTAAAATGAATATTCCCCGACCAATCAAATATTATATAACAACTTGCATACTTTGAAAATTTTATAAATATTACTTACAACTATAACATTATATCAAATTCATTCCATAATATTCAAAAATGATATTTATAGAAAATTTATCTTTATTCATAAAAGTTGGGGTCTTACAGTATGCATGTAATACTACAATCCTAATCACGTTCTATGGCCATAACATAAGAAACCAGAGAGATCTGGGCTTCAGAAAACCTTGTCAGAAGCTGTTCTTCATTTTTGGGTTTTCCAGAAATGAAGAACAGTCCGAGTTGGCAACTTATGATCTTCATAACTTGCAACACATGAACTATTTTTGTGATTTCAAGGTTTCAGTATGTAAACAACATGTAAGAGTAGAGATATAATACATAAAACGAACATAAAAATAACACAATCGCCAGATCGAATCAGTTAAACCACAGCCGAGAGAGGCGATTAGCAGCGTTTTACGGGTTACCGAAAATGGTTCTCATGATCTTTGCATCTACTTTGATCGGCCAGTGTGATCAACCAACCTGATTATTTAGTGATATAAAGGAATGACTTTGAAGTTTATGTAACATACTACAATCTTATTACAACAACAAGAACAACACAATACAAATCTGACAGATCAAGAGTCATAAAAATCTTATCAGACGCGATCTGGGCAGTTTTTGGGTTACCCAGAATTGCCCAGTCGTGTTTGGTCAACGGTCTTTGACCACTAATAACATGCAATCGGTGAATCATCTAGACTTGATTGTAGTTCCAGAACACAAATCTCCCAGCATACAACAAGATAAAATACTTAAACAAAAAAAATACATATCATACAAAGATCTATGAGGGCTGACATTACGTTGTCAAAGCACAAAATAACCTTTTTCCAGATTTTGAAAAACTTAAATTTCGAGCACTTTGATGTTATGGATCTAACATGTACGAACCCAAATCACTTATAGACACTACATAGAACATATTACAACACATAAACATAACTTTTAACAGAAGATCAAGGGTCGAATTTTTTATTAGGGTTTTATACCTTTATGCATCAATTCTTGATTCTGAGCTTCTAGATCTGTGATGGTGATCGTGGGGCTTGAATATGGGACTGATATGCCTTAAGATTTCGTAGGTTTTGAAAGAGAGAGGATTGGTAGCGAGCAAGTTGACCAAATGGACTTGAAAATGAATTTTCTCTCTTAAATCTATATATATTCACTTGATGCAATGTATATGCAGAGGTTCTTCACGATTTCTTTGAGATTTTGATCACATGGGTTGGCATAGGGTTGTGACAACTCTCACTAGGTCAAGATCTAACATTCTAGCTTTAATAATGCAAGGGCAAAGTGGTCTTTTCCATTATAATTTTAATGGCACCTTGGTCATTTGGCAAACCCTTAGGGTTTGATCCTTAGGGTTTAACCCTAAGGTTTTGCACATTAAATTTGGAGGATTTCTAGTTAGGGTTTAAAAATAAAAATAAAATTAGTTTCTTGAAAAATGAAATTTAGAGCTTCCTAATCACAATAAATTTTCTAATTACATAAAACATGAATATTAGGTTTAGGTTTTACTAAATACAATTAAGAATGCTAATTTAGCAATTAGGACTCCAAGTTGATAATTAGGGTTCCTAATTTAGAAATTATGGTTTCTAATAATTAAGGATTTCCCTAATTAGCGTTATATTTAATAATACCCGACATTAACCACTTTAACGCGATTACATAACTTCTTGAACTCTCATGTGAGTTCCAATTAGGGTTTTTAGTTTAGTAATTAGGGTTATAATTTAAATATTAGGGTTTCTAAAATTAGGATTTCAAATATTAATTAGGGTTTCACTAATTAACATTAAATTCTATAGTACGTAACATAATTCATTTAACATAATTACATAACAGTCTCGAACTCATAATTGAGTTTCAAATTAGGGTTTCCATCTAGCAATTAGCTAATTATTATTTAAGTTTTCTAATTTTAGAAAATAGGGTTTTAAATTACTAATTAGGGTTTTTCCACATAATAATTAGGGTTTTCCTAATTAAAATTAAATTCTAATAATACATATCATATACCACATAACATAATCACTAGACAGATTTTAAAGTCTCATTTGACTTCAAAACTATGGTTTATCAGTAAAATTAGGGTTTTGCAGATTATAATAAAACTGCTCCCTAGATTAACCTTATACACATAGCATACACATTTATAACACTAACAAATAATAATATAATACTATTATTCTCATTCCTTGATAAAAATCCAAAATTAGGGTTTGAATTCCATATCTGATTTATATGGCATATACACCTTTATTAATTAAGTTAAAATAATTAACTTAATTAATATAAATTAAATTCATATAATAAAATAAAATAATTATTATAATAATTCTAATAACCATTTCATATATTATTTAAATAATATAAAATCATATTTTCATGGAAAATAATTAATAAAAACATTTCTACTATAAAATTAATTATTATAAGAATATAGTTTATAATGTGCAATAATTCTAAAATAAAATTATTTGTAAACATTCATGTAATAAATATATTTTTATTTATTACACAATTACATACGCTTTATCTTGTACAAATCCTCATCTTTAAAATAAAAAAATTATATGCAAATTTTCATTTAATTATATAAAAATATCGGGTTGTTACACATTTCTACGAACTCCGAGATCTACTATCTTGCAGACTACGATTCTTCCTCGATGACTCTCTCGAAGTTTTTCTTGACTCTTACGGTAGACTCGATTTACAGTGCGGTGCTTTCGACGATCGACTAAGCATATCTGTGATGCCCCTAAAATAGGTATACATCACCCATCTTAAGTCGCCGATACATGGTATGCAATTCAAATACAACTTAATAATACAACTATGTAGTGTACAATACGACAAAAACATAAACTATGAGTTTGAATACAAATATTGTCTACTAGAGAGTATACAAACTCAAAAGGAGTCCTCATTACAATTATTATCACACTATTTTACAAAATAGTGAGGACTACTAATGCACCATCTAGGACCATCACTCCGTTCCCCAGGCTAGTTCCAAATATATTTTCATTTCACAAGAGAACAAAGAAAGAAAGGGTGAGCTCAACTAGCCCAAAGAAGAAATATTATGACTAAGATAATGCGAGAATAAATTATCATTAGCCTTAAATGATGTTAAACCGATACATATAACAAACATCAAGTTTAACTCCAAATGAACAAGCAATCCATTAAAAGAGTCAAGTAGAGAAAAAATATACTATCTTTTATGATTTAAAAGGTTTTTCATCACTTTTATTCTTGGGACTCGACTTAATAAATAATCCACATCATCGAATCACCCATGCACTACTGACCAAGGATATTCTTTAGTATCACGACCACAATTATCCATGCTCTCTACGGGCCAAGAATATTTGTGTATTCATTAATGGTCATGATCATGCCAACAACTCGTCCATCAATGCACTTTCTACGGGCCAATGAGGACTTTTACCACATCATTTGTAACATTACGGTCATGATTACAATCAATAATCCTCGGTCATAATCATACCAAGTCCATCTATGCACTACAGAATACGAGATGACTTTCAAAAATATAAACATGAGGATGATGACAATTATATAAGAATTCAATAAAACAAGTTCAAGAATTAATTTATCCAGAACCAATAACGTCCCAAATTGTCAACATGATCTTTGCTTTGTAGAGTAAAATTCAAGAATGCTCGTAAAAATATTTCCATGAAAATATCTTTGGATGAAGCGCAAATATCAAGGATATTCCACTAATTTCATGGAGTATAGAAGTCAAAACTTTAACCAACCGAGTATAATAAGGAATGGAATAACAAAAGAAATCACCGGGCATACGATAGATCGCATTGCGGTAAGTTATTCCAATGAATAATAATTAACGGAACCGGTCCCACAGAAAACGCATGCAGACGTGATATTCCAACAAAATAATAAAGATTTAAATCGGTCCAGCGTAAAAGCGCATGCATGTGATATTCCAATGTAATAATAAAGACAGAATCGGATCCCATGCGTAAACGCATGCATGTGATATTCCACCGAATAATAACGAATGGAATAATGTAAGAATTTCACCAAGTATAGGTAGCCAGCGTATCTGAGTTATTCCAACCGAATAATAAATAATGGAATAACGAAGTTCTCTTCATGAATACAAAAGAAATAATACCCTTACGAGTACAACAAATAATATTCCCTACCTTAAGAAGAAGAGTACTAGATATATAAGTAGTGAAGTAGCGAGAATACTTTTCTTCTTTCTCTCTATAACTTTCTCTCTAGAGTTTCAAAGAATTAAGTAAGAAAATAATGAAGGAATGAGCTTCTATTTATAGAAGAATTGAAGGGATATCTTGTTTTAGTCCGTATTACATCTAATGCTTTCACAGATGAATTATTTAGCGTTGGGCGTGTGAATGCTAGGCCATGAATTTTCAAGCATTATCAGTAAAGAACAAAACAAGTTATATATGTATAATTAATCACATGGTAATTACACACCCACACCAATATTATATATATAACAACATATAATAATTGTACTCTTTTCACACCACCCATGGCTAGACTTTCTTCCCCCATTCATATCAATGCTCCACCAAAACCCACTAACATATAAATATATATCAATCACCACTTTCTTAATTCCCCCACCCGACATCTCTCTTTCTTTTTTTTTCTTTCCCCTACCCCCACATGTCAACTTTACATATATATAATATATATAAATATCAATCATATATATATATTTATATATATAAATAATGAAACAAAACTGAGATAACTTTTCACGTAAGCATCAATAATCAATACCGTGTGCTACTATGTAACCACGCGTATTACTATACTTTTAACACCGGGTGTTTCAACAGTTAACGGTAAAACATCCGCCGTTATTTTCATAAAGTATTTTTGTCATTTTCTCAATCCGACAATAATTCCGTTGTGAGGTCCACCAATGATTGTGCCGTTTTACGAATATTCCCCGACCAATCGAATATTATATAACAACTTGTGTACTTTGCAAAATTTATAAATATTACCCACAACTATAACATTATATCAATTTCACTCCATAATATTCAAAAATAATATTTATAGAAAATTCATCTTTATTCAAAAAGTTGGGGTTTTACAACCTCCCCTTCTTATGAAATTTCGCCCTCGAAATTAGGGTATGTACCTGGTATATCGAAGAGGTAAGGATACCTTGATTTCATTTCAGATTCTAACTCCCAAGTCATTTCCTCAACATCGTGGTTTCTCCACAAAACTTTGACTTGAGGTATAACCTTGGAGCGTAGAATATGTTCCTTCTTATCCAAGATTTGAACAGAACCTCTTCATACGCCAAATCTTCCGCTATTTCGTCTGTTCTAACTCAATAATGTGGTTCGGGTCTTCTACATATTTACGTAACATGGATATGTGAAAAACGTTATGAACACGAGACATACTTGGCGGTAAAAGCTAATCAATAGGCCACATTCCCTACTCGATCGAGGATTAAAATGGGCCAATGAATTGAGGATTAAGCTTTTCTCTCTTTCTCAATCTCAAACTCCTTTCCACGGAGCAACTCATAATAAAATATGATCTCCTACATCAAATTCCACGTCCTTTCAATGAAGATCAGCATAACTCTTTTGTCGATCTTGTGAGGTTTTTATACGTTGTCGGATCATTTGAATCTTTTCCATAGTCATACGTACCAACTCCCGGTCCCAACAACGTTGCTTCACCCACCTCATCCCAAAGATACCGAGAACGACACTTTCTTCCATACAACGCCTCGAATGGAGCCATGCCAATGCTTGCTTGATAACCTGTTGTTGTAGGAAAACTCCACCAATCCAGTAAGAACTTGTCCCAACTTCCCTTGAAGTCAAGGACACGAGTCTTAATAAATCTTCCAGAGTTTGAATAGTCCTCTCGATTGTCCGTCTGGTTTGAGAATGATATGCCAACTAAATCGTATATCCGTGCCCATAGCTTTTTGTAAACTAACCCAAAATCGTGAAGTGAATCTTGGGTCTCAATCGAAAACTATGGATACCGGCATACCATGCAATCTTACAACCTCGTTTATGTATATCTGAGCAAGACGTTCAAGTGTATAAGTTTCTCGTATTGGTAAAAAATGAGCAGATTTGGTCAATCTATCAACAATGACCCAAATTGCATCAATGCCTTGAGAAACCTTGGGAAGACCAGTAATGAAATCCATGGTAATGTGCTCCCACTTCCATTCTAGAATTTTAAGTGGTTGCAATGGACCTTTTGGTACTTGATGCTCTGCCTTGACTCGTTGACAAGTTAGACACCTTGAGATAAACAACGTTATCTCTCTCTTCATATTGCTCCACCAAAATGTATAACGAAAATCATGATACATTTTGGTACTCCTAGGATGGATTGCAAACGGTGTGTTGTGCGCCTCCATCATGATTTTATACTTTAACTCAGGGTCGTTAGGAACACAAAGTCTGGAGTTGACTCGAAGTATTCCTTCTTCATCGATTCTTGCTTCCGGCATAGCACCTTCTTGCACTTTCTTCCTCATACGCATCAGCTCCAGGTCTGTAGCTTGAGTAGCTTTAACTTTATCAATTAAAGTCGGTTCTACTCGTATATTCGCCATCATCACATGGGTCCCTGGAGTCTTTAACTCTATCTCCATCCTTTGCAAGTCACACAAAATGGGCTTTTGTGTTGTCAATATTGCACTCGTACCTGCATATGATCTTCTACTCAATGCGTTAGCTACCACGTTCGCTTTTCCAGGATGGTATTGGATGGTATGATCATAATCTTTCAACAGTTCAAGCCAACATCGTTGTCACATGTTGAGTTCCTTTTGAGTGAAGAAATATTTGAGGCTTTTATGATCCGTAAAGATCTCCACTTTCTCCCCATACAAGTAATGCCTCCAAATCTTTAGTACGAAGATAAGAGCTGCCAACTCTAGATCATGAGTAGGATAATTCCTCTCATATTCTTTGAGTTGTCGTGAGGCATAGGCTATGACTTTCCCATGTTGCATGAGAACACATCCTAACCCTTTGCTCGAAGCATCACTGTAGATGACAAATCCCTCCCAGATGGTATTGTCAGAACAGGTGCTGAAATGAGTCTCCTCTTAAGTTCTTGAAAACTTTTCTCACATTCCTCGCTCCAACCGAACTTTGTATCTTTCCGAGTTAGCTGAGTTAGTGGAGTAGCGATTCGAGAAAACCCTTCTACGAATCTCCGATAATAACCAGCTAAGGTGAGAAATAACCAGCTAAGCTGAGAAAGCAACGATTTCTATCATCGATTTAGGTTGCTCCTACTTTGAATAGCTTCAATCTTTCTTTGGGTCAATGGATATTCCATGGCTTGATACCACGTGCCAAGGAATGCTACTTCCTCGCCGAACTCGCATTTCTTCAACTTGGCATAAAGCTTATATTCACGAAGCTTTTGGAGTATCACCTAAGTGTTGCTTTCATGATCTTCACGACTTTTGGAATAAATAAGGATGTCATCAATAAAGACGACCACAAAGTGATCTAAATATTCCTTGAATACTCGGTTCATCATATCCATGAAGGCGGCGGAGAGCATTAGTCAATCCAAAGGACATGACTAAGAATTCATAATGCTCGTACCAAGTTCGGCGATCGCTTTGGAATGTCATCTGTTCTAATCTTCAATTGGTGATATCCTAATGAAGATCAATCTTTGAAAAGAATTTGGCGCCTTATGGCCCGGGTCAAACAGTCATCAATACGTGGCAATGGGTACCTATTTTTGATGGTGACATGATTCAACTCCCGATAATCAATACAAAGTCGCATACTCCCATCTTTCTTCTTCACGAATAGAACAGGAGCACCCCAAGGAGAAGTACTAGGAAGCCTATGTCTAACAATTGCTGTAGTTGGGTCTTTAACTCCTGAAGTTCAATAGGAGTCATTCGATATAGGGCTTTGGAAATGGGTTTTGTACCGGGTTCAAGGTCGATACAAAATTCAATTTCATGTTCTGGGGGTAGGCCAGGAAGTTCTTCAGGGAATACGTCAGGAAATTCATTAACAATAGAAATATCATTCAAAACTGATGTATTTTTGTTTAGATCTGTGACGTGGGCTAAGAAAGCTTGACATCCGTTTTTCCATAAATGAATAGCTTTATGGCTTGAGATGACCGTGATTGATTTTAATGGTTTGGTCGCTTGAATTCGCATAATAGGTTGATTAAGAATATGAAAACTAACAACCTTAAGAAAACAATCAATTTTAGCATGATGAGTAGTTAACCAATCAATCCCTAGAATCACATCAAATGCAAGTATTTTCAATGAAATAAGATCAACAGGTAATCTGAGGGTACCGATTTGAACCAAAACAAGACTTATAAACAAAGGGATGTAATGAAGGTTTCTCCCGAGGAGTTTCAACAGATAAGACAAAATCTAATTTCTCCGGAGTCAAATTTAATCGTTGAGCGCAGGTAGGAGAAATAAAAGAATGGGTAGAACCGGTATCTAATAAGGTATAGACTTCGCTAGAGTTTATGATAAGCTTACCCGTGATGACCTCGTTCGGGTTCCTTGCTTTTTGGGAGGTCACAACAAACGCTCTCCCTTGCACTACCGACTTTGACTTTTCTGGGACGGCTTTTAGTGCCTCCATCCTGGTTGAACTTGTCTTCGGTGAACGACAAAATCGGGCTAAGTGACCTTCTCTTCCACAATTATAACGTGCTTTAGACAAAGATCGCTAGCTTTAGACTGATGTGTCCCTCCCCTCCGCATTTGAAGCATATGATAGGTGGTCGTTCTCCTTCCTTAACAACGGGTGCTGGTGCTGACGTCCTTCCATCATTGTTGAATCTCCTTTTCTTGAAATGTTCATTTTTACTGTCTTGGCCTTAATTACCACCAAAGTGGTTACCATTTCTGACATGTTGATTCCCTCCCCGTTTGTTGTCACCGTTTCGATGACTGATACCACTGGTATTTTCATGCTGCCGGCTACTTTCTCTTGGTTGCGTTGACTCGTTATCGCGCTCCAATAACTGAGCCCTATTTAAAACATCTGAGTACAAACACAGTTTATGAGAAATAAGATATTGACGTATCTCCGGTTTCAAACCTCTTAAAAACATTCGCGTCATTCGCTCCTCATTATCGACCAAATGGGATGCAAACCGGGATAACTCCATAAATTTAGCCTCGTATTGCGACACGGTCATATTATTTTGTTTCAATTTGATAAACTCCACTTCTTTCATGTGACGAATACTCTCGAGAAAGTACTTGTCGTTGAATAGCTCTTGGAACTTCTCCCAAGACATCTTGAGTGCGTCAGGCTGGGTACGTTTTATAGATTCCCACCAGTAATCTACCTCTTCACGCAACATGAAGGTGGCAAAGGGAACCTTTTGCTCCTCGGAGCATGCCAAGACATCAAATATCTTGGTGATCTGCTTTATCCATGCTTCCGCCTTAAGTGGTTTTGGCTCTT